>JAVIAB010000101.1:865928-1545928 GCA_032433765.1 Megaustenia siamemsis | reverse complement strand
GTCTATTTTGTAGCAGCGACAACAAGGGGGACAATATTTGGAATATTTCTTCTCATAAACACTCAAGAGAGCGCGTGGCCGTGCGGCTAAAACCACTGTTCCGCTAGCTGAAAAGCCGACGTTCGGTGTTCGAAGCCCGCGGTAGACAGAAAGGATTTTTTCTATCGGGGGTGAAATAAAAATCCTGAGTCTCACACGTCGTGGCGACTGCTTGACCAAGCGGCCTTTATTTCTCTGGTCGAGGTTGCCCCTCGTCATACACCAGCAATGGTACTATGTGACGTAAAGATAGTTTTTTGTTTTTTTTTTTAACTAAAACGTCACTAACACAAAAACTAATTCAACTTGAACATTCACAGTTTACTGTGCTCTCACAAATTGGAACCACTCCCTGACAATATTAGCTTATAGAGTAAAGAGAGTTGTTATAAGAAAGTGGCCCTACATTGTTGAAGTCCTGGTGGCAATTTATGGTGGTTTAATAAGTGCCAAGAAGGAACCAGGAATCATATATTCAAGGGTAAAAAGTTAACATTGACAGGAAAACAAAATGTTAACCTTTATGGGGAAATAGAAAGTTAGTGTTTAGATAACAATTGAAAGTTATAATTTAGATAAAAATAGAAAGTTAGCATTTAGATAACAATAGAAAGTTAACATTTAGATAATAATAGAAAGTTAACATTTAGATAACAATAGAAAGTTAACATTTAGATAATAATAGAAAGTTAACATTTAGATAACAATAGAAAGTTAACATTTCAAGATAAAAACCTAAAATATTTAGAAGACATCGTCTGTGAAGGCTTGTGACTTAGAGCCCGTGAACACTCAACCTCGAGGTCCAGGGTTCGAGTCCCACAGAGAGCGGTTTTTAATGAAATCACGACTCGCGGGGTCACCGCTCTGGGGACTGACGTCAGAAGGCAATGACAAACCAGTGACGTTTAATGTCTGGAAAGTTCCACAGACAAGAAATACTGCGGTAGTAGCAACCTTCTGTAAAGGTCATGCCACCTTTTTTGATTATAGATCACAATAATGTTGGATGTATTTTATAGCTCCAAATGTTGCATGTATTTTATAGCTTAAAAAGTTGGATGTATTTTATAGCTTCAAATGTTGGGTGCATTTTATAGATTCAAATGTTGGATGTATTTTACAGCTTCAAATGTTGGATGTATTTTATAGCTTCAAATGTTGAATGTACTTTATAGCTTCAAATGTTGGGTGCATTTTATAGCTTCAAATGTTGCATGTATTTTATAGCTTCAAAAGTTGGATGTATTTTATAGCTTCAAATGTTGGGTGCATTTTATAGATTCAAATGTTGGATGTATTTTACAGCTTCAAATGTTGGATGTATTTTATAGCTTCAAAGGTTGAATGTACTTTATAGCTTCAAATGTTGGGTGCATTTTATAGCTTGAAATGTTGCATGTATTTTATAGATTCAAAAGTTGGATGTATTTTATAGCTTCAAATGTTGGGTGCATTTTATAGATTCAAATGTTGGATGTATTTTACAGCTTCAAATGTTGGATGTATTTTATAGCTTCAAATGTTGAATGTACTTTATAGCTTCAAATGTTTGATGTATTTTATAGCTTCAAATGTTTGATGTATTTTACAGCTTCAAATGTTGGGTGCATTTTATAGCTTCAAATGTATGATGTATTTTATAGCTTCAAATGTTGGGTGCATTTTATAGCTTCAAATGTTGGATGTATTTTATAGCTTCAAATGTTGGGTGCATTTTATAGCTTCAAATGTTTGATGTATTTTATAGCTTCAAATGTTGGGTGTATTATATAGCTTCAAATGTTGGATGTATTTTAAAAATACAATAGTTGGGTGTATTTTATAGCTTCAACTGTTGGATGTATTTTATAGCTTCAATTGTTGAATGTATTTTATAGTTTCAAATGTTGGATGTATTTTATAGCTTCAAATGTTGGATGTATTTTATAGCTTCAAATGTTGGATGTGTTTTATAACCATAAATGCTGAATATTTTTTATTGTTCACACAAATTGTAAGTATCTCAACTCAACAAACGATATATTTGTAGACATTGTGTAGGGATAGAGGAAATGTTCAACAACAAGGTTTATGGGCGTTGGTAGACAGACAAGTGAACGTTGGTAGACAGACAAGTGAACGTTGGTAGACATACAAGTGAACGTTGGTTGACAGACACGTGAATGTTGGTAGACAGACAAGTGAACGTTGGTAGACAGACAAGTGAACGTTGGTAGACAGACATGTGAACGTTGGTAGACAGACAAGTGAACGTTGGTAGACAGACAAGTGAACGTTTGTATACAGACAAGTGAACGTTGGTAGACAGACAAGTTAACGTTGGTAGACAGACAAGTGAACGTTGGTAGACAGACATGTGAACGTTGGTAGACAGACAAGTGAACGTTGGTAGACAGACAAGTGAACGTTGGTAGACAGACATGTGAACGTTAGTAGACAGACAAGTGAACGTTAGTAGACAGACAAGTGAACGTTGGTAGACAGACAAGTGAACGTTGGTATACAGACAAATGAACGTTGGTATACAGACAAGTGAACTTTATTAGACAGACAAGTGAACGTAAGTAGACAGACAAGTGAACGTTAGTATACAGACAAGTGCATGTTAGTAGACAGACAAGTGAACGTTAGTAGACAGACAAGTGAACGTTAGGAGACAGACAAGTGAACGTTGGCAGACTGACAAGTGAATGTTGGCAGACAGACAAACACATGAAAGTTGGTAGACGGACAAGTGAACGTTGGTAGACAGCCAAGGAACATTGGGAGACAGATAAGTGAACGTTTTTAGACAGACAAACACATGAACATTGTTAGACAGACAAACACATGAACGCTGTTAGACAGAGAAAAAAAAGAACGTTGTTAGACAGACAAACACATGAACATTGTTAGACAGACAAACACATGAACATTGTTAGACAGACAAACACATGAACGCTGTTAGACAGAGAAAAAAAAGAACGTTTTTAGACAGACAAACACATGAACATTGTTAGACAGACAAACCCAAGAACGCTGTTAGACAGAGAAAAAAAAGAACGTTGTTAGACAGACAAACACATGAACGCTGTTAGACAGACAAACACATGAACGGTGTTAGACATACAAACACATGACCGTTGTTAGACAGACAAACACAAGAACGTTGTTTGACAGACAAACACAAGAACTTATTTAGACAAACACATGAACGCATTTAGACAGACAAACACATGAACGTTGTTAGACAGACAAACACATGAACGTTGTTAGACAGACAAACACATGGACATTGTTAGACAGACAAACACATGAACCTTGGTAGACAGATAAACACATGCACGTTGTTAGACAGACAAACACATGAACGTTGTTAGACAGACAAACACATGAACGTTGTTAGACAGACAAACACAAGACACTTACTCCTGAGTTTTGGCTCCAGCAAGTCCACCTAGAAGACCATTAAGGATGTCTGTTAGAGTTTTCAGAAGTCCTCCAACAAGTCCAGTTACAGTGCCCAGTACTCCACCCAAGAGTCCACCGTCTTCTCCACCGAGGACTCCACCCAAGAACCCACCACCTTCTCCCCCGAGAATTCCATCGAGAACCCCACCCAAGATTCCCCCACCACATCCGCCTTTACCTCCACCTTTCCCGCCACCTCCACCGAGAACTCCACCCACAACACTTGTAACTGTGTCCAGAATTGCCCTCTTCTCGACCTGAACCTCATCAACAGGGACAGACCTCACTGAGGTCACGGCGACAACAGCGACAAGAAGGTGAAGAGCTCTCATCTGTGGAGTGGAGGGCAATGTTAGAATGGATCACATTGAGTTGGCGGATGTGCCGGGCCCTCTACAGGAGGTTGTTGTAACAATGACGGAGTTACAGGGGAATGAAAATAGAGAAGTGGTAAGCAGTAAACAAGAGAAATAGATGGGGACAAAGAGAAATAGAAACTCACAGATACGGACAGTTATCGTGATAAATAGTGTCAAAGGAGAAGGGGAGATTGTTGTTGAGTGAGGGAAGGATATATAAGAGTTGTTGAGATGAGGGCATAGAAAGGTGTAGGGTAACGGGGGAGTTAAGGAAATTGTGGATGAGGATAGAGTGAAGGGTGATAGGTTTAGGGTAACAGGGGAGTTAAGAAAATTGTGGATGAGGATAGAGTGAAGGGTGATAGGTTTAGGGTAACAGGGGAGTTAAGGAAATTGTGGATGTGGATAGAGTGAAGGGTGATAGGTGTAGGATAACAGGGGAGTTAAGGAAATTGTGGATGAGGATAGAGTGAAGGGTGATAGGTTTAGGGTAACAGGGGAGTTAAGGAAATTGTGGATGAGGATAGAGTGAAGGGTGATAGGTTTAGGGTAACAGGGGAGTTAAGAAAATTGTGGATGAGGATAGAGTGAAGGGTGATAGGTGTAGGGTAACAGGGGAGTTCAGGAAATTGTGGATGAGGATAGAGTGAAGGGTGATAGGTGTAGGGTAACAGGGGAGTTAAGGAAATTGTGGATGAGGATAGAGTGAAGAGTGAAAGGTTTAGGGTAACAGGGGAGTTAAGAAAATTGTGGATGAGGATAGAGTGAAGGGTGATAGGTGTAGGGTAACAGGGGAGTTAAGGAAATTGTGGATGAGGATAGAGTGAAGGGTGATAGGTGTAGGGTAACAGGTGAGTTAAGAAAATTGTGGATGAGGATAGAGTGAAGGGTGATAGGTTTAGGGTAACAGGGGAGTTAAGAAAATTGTGGATGAGGATAGAGTGAAGGGTGATAGGTTTAGGGTAACAGGGGAGTTAAGGAAATTGTGGATGAGGATAGAGTGAAGGGTGATAGGTGTAGGGTAACAGGGGAGTTCAGAAACTTGTGGATGAGGATAGAGTGAAGGGTGATAGGTGTAGGGTAACAGGGGAGTGAAGAAAATTGTGGATGTGGATAGAGTGAAGGGTGATAGGTGTAGGGTAACAGGGGAGTTAAGTAAATTGTGGATGAGGATAGAGTGAAGGGTGTTAGGTTTAGGGTAACAGGGGAGTTAAGAAAATTGTGGATGAGGATAGAGTGAAGGGTGATAGGTTTAGGGTAACAGGGGAGTTAAGGAAATTGTGGATGTGGATAGAGTGAAGGGTGATAGGTGTAGGATAACAGGGGAGTTAAGGAAATTGTGGATGAGGATAGAGTGAAGGGTGATAGGTTTAGGGTAACAGGGGAGTTAAGGAAATTGTGGATGAGGATAGAGTGAAGGGTGATAGGTTTAGGGTAACAGGGGAGTTAAGAAAATTGTGGATGAGGATAGAGTGAAGGGTGATAGGTGTAGGGTAACAGGGGAGTTCAGGAAATTGTGGATGAGGATAGAGTGAAGGGTGATAGGTGTAGGGTAACAGGGGAGTTAAGGAAATTGTGGATGAGGATAGAGTGAAGAGTGAAAGGTTTAGGGTAACAGGGGAGTTAAGAAAATTGTGGATGAGGATAGAGTGAAGGGTGATAGGTGTAGGGTAACAGGGGAGTTAAGGAAATTGTGGATGAGGATAGAGTGAAGGGTGATAGGTGTAGGGTAACAGGTGAGTTAAGAAAATTGTGGATGAGGATAGAGTGAAGGGTGATAGGTTTAGGGTAACAGGGGAGTTAAGAAAATTGTGGATGAGGATAGAGTGAAGGGTGATAGGTTTAGGGTAACAGGGAGTTAAGGAAATTGTGGATGAGGATAGAGTGAAGGGTGATAGGTGTAGGGTAACAGGGGAGTTCAGAAACTTGTGGATGAGGATAGAGTGAAGGGTGATAGGTGTAGGGTAACAGGGGAGTGAAGAAAATTGTGGATGTGGATAGAGTGAAGGGTGATAGGTGTAGGGTAACAGGGGAGTTAAGTAAATTGTGGATGAGGATAGAGTGAAGGGTGTTAGGTTTAGGGTAACAGGGGAGTTAAGGAAATTGTGGATGAGGATAGAGTGAAGGGTGATAGGTTTAGGGTAACAGGGGAGTTAAGGAAATTATGGATGAGGATAGAGTGAAGGGTGATAGGTTTAGGGTAACAGGGGAGTTAAGGAAATTGTGGATGAGGATAGAGTGAAGGGTGATAGGTTTAGGGTAACAGGGGAGTTAAGGAAATTGTGGATGAGGATAGAGTGAAGGGTGATAGGTGTAGGGTAACAGGGGAGTTCAGGAGATTGTGGATGAGGATAGAGTGAAGGGTGATAGGTTTAGGGTAACAGGGGAGTTAAGGAAATAGTGGATGAGGATAGAGTGAAGGGTGATAGGTGTAGGGTAACAGGGGAGTTAAGGAAATTGGGGATGAGGATAGAGTGAAGGGTGATAGGTTTAGGGTAACAGGGGAGTTAAGAAAATTGTGGATGAGGATAGAGTGAAGGGTGATAGGTGTAGGGTAACAGGGGAGTTAAGGAAATTGTGGATGAGGATAGAGTGAAGGGTGATAGGTTTAGGGTAACAGGGGAGTTAAGGAAATTGTGGATGAGGATAGAGTGAAGGGTGATAGGTTTAGGGTAACAGGGGAGTTAAGGAAATTGTGGATGAGGATAGAGTGAAGGGTGATAGGTTTAGGGTAACAGGGGAGTTAAGGAAATTGTGGATGAGGATAGAGTGAAGGGTGATAGGTTTAGGGTAACAGGGGAGTTAAGCAAATTGTGGATGAGGATAGAGTGAAGGGTGATAGGTTTAGGGTAACAGGGGAGTTAAGGAAATTGTGGATGAGGATAGAGTGAAAGGTGATAGGTGTTAAATGGTTGACAGTAGGAAATCGAATTTGTGAAGGATAGAGAGAAAGACGGTGGGTGAAGAATAGTCAATATCAGGAAAAAATGAATATGTGAGGATAGAGAGATTAAAAGTTTAAAACAACTTGAATAAGGAAACTGAAAGTAAGAGCATTTAGAGACGAAATTTGGATGGAGAATATGAGATGATAGAGAAATGACGGTAAATGTGGATTAGTTGATAGCAGAAAGTAGAACATGAAAGGATAGAGAGACGGTCAACGAACAAGCACTAGACAAGCAAATAAACAAAGTTGACCTCACATAAACGACAATAACCGAGGTATTGACGAGACCACACAGAAAGCTACCCTAAATAAAACAACAAACAACATACCTTTTCTGTTTTCCTAAACCTGGATTCAGGACTCGAGATTACAGCACAAAGTCTGTGTATGAGCTAGGCTCTGGTGTCTGTGTCTTTTATTGTGTCCGAGTGTCAAGTCTACCTTCCGTTGCCAACTCGTGATTCACAAGCTGAGGTGCATTAAACCTGCACTGATCTATTGAGATTATCAGATTGGTCGAGTCGGTGTAGGACTTCTGAGGGGCAATATTCAAATATCGACACTTAACTGTCAAGTTTTGTTTCAGAACGTGTTTGTTTATGTAGATGTTCGCTGCAGAGATCTGTTGATAGTTTCTCAAAGTCAAACTTGTGAAATGTGAGGTTTCTGGTGTCGCCATTTTGTGTTGGTCACGTCAGAGTTGCTCCATTGGTAGCCGGCAGAGGAGAGGACAGAAATGGGAAAATGGAGAAAAGTTGGGAATAGATGAATAGAGAGAGAGAGGGGGGGGGCAGTGATAAGGAGTGAGTAGTGAAGTGAGTAGAGGAGAGGAAACAAGAGTGGAGGAGTGGGGAAGTGATTAGAGAGAGGAAAATGGAGAAAAGTTGGGAATAGATGAATAGAGAGGGAGGGGAGATGGAGAGTGAGTGGTGAAGTGTTTATAACCAGGGAGAGGAAACAGTGGAGATTTGAGTGGTGAAATAGTTTATAGCTGAAGTGATTTTAAAGAAAATCGAGTGACTGAGTGGTGAAGGAGTTTAGAGCTGAAGTGACTTTAAACAAAATCGAGTGACTGAGTAGTGAAGGAGTTTAGAGCTGAAGTGACTTTAAACAAAATCGAATGACTGAGTGGTGAAGGAGTTTAGAACTGAAGTGACTTAAACAAAATCGAATGACTGAGTGGTGAAGGAGTTTAGAACTGAAGTGACTTTAAACAAAATCGAATGACTGAGTGGTGAAGGAGTTTAGAACTGAAGTGATTTTAAAGAAAATCGAGTGACTGAGTGGTGAAGGAGTTTAGAGCTGAAGTGATTTTAAAGAAAATCGAGTGACTGAGTAGTGAAGGAGTTTAGAGCTGAAGTGACTTTAAACAAAATCGAATGACTGAGTGGTGAAGGAGTTTAGAACTGAAGTGACTTAAACAAAATCGAATGACTGAGTGGTGAAGGAGTTTAGAACTGAAGTGACTTTAAACAAAATCGAATGACTGAGTGGTGAAGGAGTTTAGAGCTGAAGTGACTTTAAACAAAATCGAATGACTGAGTAGTGAAGGAGTTTAGAGCTGAAGTGACTTTAAACAAAATCGAATGACTGAGTAGTGAAGGAGTTTAGAGCTGAAGTGACTTTAAACAAAATCGAATGACTGAGTGGTGAAGGAGTTTAGAACTGAAGTGACTTTAAACAAAATCGAATGACTGAGTAGTGAAGGAGTTTAGAGCTGAAGTGACTTTAAACAAAATCGAATGACTGAGTGGTGAAGGAGTTTAGAACTGAAGTGACTTAAACAAAATCGAATGACTGAGTGGTGAAGGAGTTTAGAACTGAAGTGACTTTAAACAAAATCGAATGACTGAGTGGTGAAGGAGTTTAGAGCTGAAGTGACTTAAACAAAATCGAATGACTGAGTGGTGAAGGAGTTTAGAACTGAAGTGACTTAAACAAAATCGAATGACTGAGTGGTGAAGGAGTTTAGAGCTGAAGTGACTTAAACAAAATCGAATGACTGAGTGGTGAAGGAGTTTAGAACTGAAGTGACTTTAAACAAAATCGAATGACTGAGTGGTGAAGGAGTTTAGAGCTGAAGTGACTTTAAACAAAATCGAATGACTGAGTGGTGAAGGAAATGCAACAGAGACAGAGAGTGACTTGGATGGGGATGGGGGAGTGTTAAACAGTGATAGGAGTGAGTATTATTCAGTCCTAGGTCACATTTTGAAACATTTTGTTAGTCTCGTTCAGTCCTCGGTCACAGTTTGAAACATTTTGTTAGTCTCGTTCAGTCCTCGGTCACAGTTTGAAACATTTTGTTAGTATGGTTCAGTCCTCGGTCACAGTTTGAAACATTTTGTTAGTCTCGTTCAGTCCTCGGTCACAGTTTGAAACATTTTGTTAGTATAGTTCAGTCCTCGGTCACAGTTTGAAACATTTTGTTAGTCTCGTTCAGTCCTCGGTCACAGTTTGAAACATTTTGTTAGTCTCGTTCAGTCCTCGGTCACAGTTTGAAACATTTTGTTAGTCTCGTTCAGTCCTCGGTCACAGTTTGAAACATTTTGTTAGTCTCGTTCAGTCCTCGGTCACAGTTTGAAACATTTTGTTAGTATGGTTCAGTCCTCGGTCACAGTTTGAAACATTTTGTTAGTCTGGTTCAGTCCTCGGTCACAGTTTGAAACATTTTGTTAGTCTGGTTCAGTCCTCCGTCACAGTTTGAAACATTTTGTTAGTATGGTTCAGTCCTCGGTCACAGTTTGAAACATTTTGTTAGCCTCGTTCAGTCCTCCGTCATAGTTTGAAACATTTTGTTAGTCTGGTTCAGTCCTCCGTCACAGTTTGAAACATTTTGTTAGTCTGGTTCAGTCCTCCGTCATAGTTTGAAACATTTTGTTAGTATGGTTCAGTCCTCCGTCATAGTTTGAAACATTTTGTTAGTATAGTTCAGTCCTCGGTCACAGTTTGAAACATTTTGTTAGTCTGGTTCAGTCCTCCGTCACAGTTTGAAACATTTTGTTAGTCTCGTTCAGTCCTCCGCCATAGTGTGAAACATTTTGTTAGTCTTGTTCAGTCCTCGGTCACAGTTTGAAACATTTTGTTAGTCTCGTTCAGTCCTCCGTCATAGTTTGAAACATTTTGTTAGTATGGTTCAGTCCTCGGTCACAGTTTGAAACATTTTGTTAGTCTGGTTCAGTCCTCGGTCACAGTTTGAAACATTTTGTTAGTATGGTTCAGTCCTCGGTCACAGTTTGAAACATTTTGTTAGTCTGGTTCAGTCCTCCGTCATAGTTTGAAACATTTTGTTAGCCTCGTTCAGTCCTCGGTCACAGTTTGAAACATTTTGTTAGTCTCGTTCAGTCCTCGGTCACAGTTTGAAACATTTTGTTAGTCTCGTTCAGTCCTCGGTCACAGTTTGAAACATTTTGTTAGAATGGTTCAGTCCTCGGTCACAGTTTGAAACATTTTGTTAGAATGGTTCAGTCCTCTGTCACAGTTTGAAACATTATGTTAGTATGGTTCAGTCCTCTGTCACAGTTTGAAACATTTTGTTAGAATGGTTCAGTCCTCGGTCACAGTTTGAAACATTTTGTTAGAATGGTTCAGTCCTCGGTCACAGTTTGAAACATTTTGTTAGTATGGTTCAGTCCTCCGTCACAGTTTGAAACATTTTGTTAGTCTCGTTCAGTCCTCGGTCACAGTTTGAAACATTTTGTTAGTCTCGTTCAGTCCTCGGTCACAGTTTGAAACATTTTGTTAGTATGGTTCAGTCCTCGGTCACAGTTTGAAACATTTTGTTAGTCTCGTTCAGTCCTCGGTCACAGTTTGAAACATTTTGTTAGTCTCGTTCAGTCCTCGGTCACAGTTTGAAACATTTTGTTAGTCTCGTTCAGTCCTCGGTCACAGTTTGAAACATTTTGTTAGAATGGTTCAGTCCTCTGTCACAGTTTGAAACATTTTGTTAGTCTCGTTCAGTCCTCGGTCACAGTTTGAAACATTTTGTTAGTCTCGTTCAGTCCTCGGTCACAGTTTGAAACATTTTGTTGGTCTCGTTCAGTCCTCGGTCACAGTTTGAAACATTTTGTTAGAATGGTTCAGTCCTCGGTCACAGTTTGAAACATTTTGTTAGTCTCGTTCAGTCCTCTGTCACAGTTTGAAACATTTTGTTAGTATGGTTCAGTCCTCGGTCACAGTTTGAAACATTTTGTTAGAATGGTTCAGTCCTCGGTCACAGTTTGAAACATTTTGTTAGTCTCGTTCAGTCCTCGGTCACAGTTTGAAACATTTTGTTAGTATGGTTCAGTCCTCCGTCATAGTTTGAAACATTTTGTTAGTCTGGTTCAGTCCTCCATCACAGTGTGAAACATTTTGTTAGTCTGGTTCAGTACTCCGTCATAGTTTGAAACATTTTGTTAGTATGGTTCAGTCCTCCGTCATAGTTTGAAACATTTTGTTAGTATAGTTCAGTCCTCGGTCACAGTTTGAAACATTTTGTTAGTCTGGTTCAGTCCTCCGTCACAGTTTGAAACATTTTGTTAGTCTCGTTCAGTCCTCCGCCATAGTGTGAAACATTTTGTTAGTCTTGTTCAGTCCTCGGTCACAGTTTGAAACATTTTGTTAGTCTCGTTCAGTCCTCGGTCACAGTTTGAAACATTTTGTTAGTCTGGTTCAGTCCTCGGTCACAGTTTGAAACATTTTGTTAGTATGGTTCAGTCCTCGGTCACAGTTTGAAACATTTTGTTAGTCTGGTTCAGTCCTCCGTCATAGTTTGAAACATTTTGTTAGCCTCGTTCAGTCCTCCGTCACAGTTTGAAACATTTTGTTAGTCTCGTTCAGTCCTCGGTCACAGTTTGAAACATTTTGTTAGTCTCGTTCAGTCCTCGGTCACAGTTTGAAACATTTTGTTAGTATAGTTCAGTCCTCGGTCACAGTTTGAAACATTTTGTTAGTCTCGTTCAGTCCTCGGTCACAGTTTGAAACATTTTGTTAGTCTCGTTCAGTCCTCTGTCACAGTTTGAAACATTTTGTTAGTATGGTTCAGTCCTCGGTCACAGTTTGAAACATTTTGTTAGAATGGTTCAGTCCTCGGTCACAGTTTGAAACATTTTGTTAGTCTCGTTCAGTCCTCGGTCACAGTTTGAAACATTTTGTTAGTATGGTTCAGTCCTCGGTCACAGTTTGAAACATTTTGTTAGTCTCGTTCAGTCCTCGGTCACAGTTTGAAACATTTTGTTAGTCTCGTTCAGTCCTCGGTCACAGTTTGAAACATTTTGTTAGTATGGTTCAGTCCTCGGTCACAGTTTGAAACATTTTGTTAGTATGGTTCAGTCCTCGGTCACAGTTTGAAACATTTTGTTAGTCTGGTTCAGTCCTCGGTCACAGTTTGAAACATTTTGTTAGTCTGGTTCAGTCCTCCGTCACAGTTTGAAACATTTTGTTAGTATGGTTCAGTCCTCGGTCACAGTTTGAAACATTTTGTTAGCCTCGTTCAGTCCTCCGTCATAGTTTGAAACATTTTGTTAGTCTGGTTCAGTCCTCCATCACAGTGTGAAACATTTTGTTAGTCTGGTTCAGTCCTCCGTCATAGTTTGAAACATTTTGTTAGTATGGTTCAGTCCTCCGTCATAGTTTGAAACATTTTGTTAGTATAGTTCAGTCCTCGGTCACAGTTTGAAACATTTTGTTAGTCTGGTTCAGTCCTCCGTCACAGTTTGAAACATTTTGTTAGTCTCGTTCAGTCCTCCGCCATAGTGTGAAACATTTTGTTAGTCTTGTTCAGTCCTCGGTCACAGTTTGAAACATTTTGTTAGTCTCGTTCAGTCCTCGGTCACAGTTTGAAACATTTTGTTAGTCTCGTTCAGTCCTCGGTCACAGTTTGAAACATTTTGTTAGAATGGTTCAGTCCTCGGTCACAGTTTGAAACATTTTGTTAGTATGATTCAGTCCTCGGTCACAGTTTGAAACATTTTGTTAGAATGGTTCAGTCCTCGGTCACAGTTTGAAACATTTTGTTAATCTCGTTCAGTCCTCGGTCACAGTTTGAAACATTTTGTTAGTATGGTTCAGTCCTCGGTCACAGTTTGAAACATTTTGTTAGTCTCGTTCAGTCCTCGGTCACAGTTTGAAACATTTTGTTAGTCTCGTTCAGTCCTCGGTCACAGTTTGAAACATTTTGTTAGTCTCGTTCAGTCCTCGGTCACAGTTTGAAACATTTTGTTAGTATGGTTCAGTCCTCGGTCACAGTTTGAAACATTTTGTTAGTCTGGTTCAGTCCTCGGTCACAGTTTGAAACATTTTGTTAGTCTGGTTCAGTCCTCCGTCACAGTTTGAAACATTTTGTTAGTATGGTTCAGTCCTCGGTCACAGTTTGAAACATTTTGTTAGCCTCGTTCAGTCCTCCGTCATAGTTTGAAACATTTTGTTAGTCTGGTTCAGTCCTCCGTCACAGTTTGAAACATTTTGTTAGTCTGGTTCAGTCCTCCGTCATAGTTTGAAACATTTTGTTAGTATGGTTCAGTCCTCCGTCATAGTTTGAAACATTTTGTTAGTATAGTTCAGTCCTCGGTCACAGTTTGAAACATTTTGTTAGTCTGGTTCAGTCCTCCGTCACAGTTTGAAACATTTTGTTAGTCTCGTTCAGTCCTCCGCCATAGTGTGAAACATTTTGTTAGTCTTGTTCAGTCCTCGGTCACAGTTTGAAACATTTTGTTAGTCTCGTTCAGTCCTCCGTCATAGTTTGAAACATTTTGTTAGTATGGTTCAGTCCTCGGTCACAGTTTGAAACATTTTGTTAGTCTGGTTCAGTCCTCGGTCACAGTTTGAAACATTTTGTTAGTATGGTTCAGTCCTCGGTCACAGTTTGAAACATTTTGTTAGTCTGGTTCAGTCCTCCGTCATAGTTTGAAACATTTTGTTAGCCTCGTTCAGTCCTCGGTCACAGTTTGAAACATTTTGTTAGTCTCGTTCAGTCCTCGGTCACAGTTTGAAACATTTTGTTAGTCTCGTTCAGTCCTCGGTCACAGTTTGAAACATTTTGTTAGAATGGTTCAGTCCTCGGTCACAGTTTGAAACATTTTGTTAGAATGGTTCAGTCCTCGGTCACAGTTTGAAACATTATGTTAGTATGGTTCAGTCCTCTGTCACAGTTTGAAACATTTTGTTAGTCTCGTTCAGTCCTCGGTCACAGTTTGAAACATTTTGTTAGTCTCGTTCAGTCCTCGGTCACAGTTTGAAACATTTTGTTAGTCTCGTTCAGTCCTCGGTCACAGTTTGAAACATTTTGTTAGTATGGTTCAGTCCTCGGTCACAGTTTGAAACATTTTGTTAGTCTCGTTCAGTCCTCGGTCACAGTTTGAAACATTTTGTTAGTCTCGTTCAGTCCTCGGTCACAGTTTGAAACATTTTGTTAGTCTCGTTCAGTCCTCGGTCACAGTTTGAAACATTTTGTTAGAATGGTTCAGTCCTCTGTCACAGTTTGAAACATTTTGTTAGTCTCGTTCAGTCCTCGGTCACAGTTTGAAACATTTTGTTAGTCTCGTTCAGTCCTCGGTCACAGTTTGAAACATTTTGTTAGTCTCGTTCAGTCCTCGGTCACAGTTTGAAACATTTTGTTAGAATGGTTCAGTCCTCGGTCACAGTTTGAAACATTTTGTTAGAATGGTTCAGTCCTCTGTCACAGTTTGAAACATTTTGTTAGTATGGTTCAGTCCTCGGTCACAGTTTGAAACATTTTGTTAGAATGGTTCAGTCCTCGGTCACAGTTTGAAACATTTTGTTAGTCTCGTTCAGTCCTCGGTCACAGTTTGAAACATTTTGTTAGTATGGTTCAGTCCTCGGTCACAGTTTGAAACATTTTGTTAGTCTCGTTCAGTCCTCGGTCACAGTTTGAAACATTTTGTTAGAATGGTTCAGTCCTCTGTCACAGTTTGAAACATTTTGTTAGTCTCGTTCAGTCCTCGACTTGTGTATGTGCTGTGGGGTTATATATTTTGGTTGTGGTAACCTGCTCTAATCTCACCTCTCTCTCCCTCTACCCCTCTATCTATCTATCTATCTATCTATCTATCTATCTCTCTCTCTCTCCCTCTCTCGCTCTCTATCTTTCTCTTTCACTTCTCAAATAAAACATCGCCTACTCTTTCTATATGATTCTTCTTTTCTTCCCTTCCCCAAACATCACTCACTTCTCTTATTTGTTTCCTTCTTTCTATCCCAAATTCACACAACCCTCTCCATTACAAATTCACACAAACCCTCTCTATTACAAATTCACACAAACCCTCTCTATTACAAATTCACACAACCCTCTCCATTACAAATTCACACAACCCTTTCCATTACAAATTCACACAACCCTCTCCATTACAAATTCACACAAACCCTCTCTATTACAAATTCACACAAAACTCTCCATTACAAATTCACACAAACCCTCTCTATTACAAATTCACACAAACCCTCTCTATTACAAATTCACACAACCCTCTCCATTACAAATTCACACAACCCTCTCCATTACAAATTCACACAACCCTCTACATTACAAATTCACACAACCCTCTCTATTACAAATTCACACAACCCTCTCTATTACAAATTCACACAAACCCTTGCCATTACAAATTCACACAAACCCTCTCTATTACAAATTCACACAACCCTCTCTATTACAAATTCACACAACCCTCTCTATTACAAATTCACACAAACCCTCTCCATTACAAATTCACACAATCCCTCTCTATTTCCTCTCCTCTATCACAATGAACGATTGACGTCATCTCCTCTTCAATAAAAATATTCCAGTTTACATACGTCCGTGTATCATAGTTTACATACGTCCGTGTATCATAGTTTACATACGTCCGTGTATCATAGTTTACATACGTCCGTGTATCATAGTTTACATACGTCCGTGTATCATAGTTTACATACGTCCGTGTATCATAGTTTACATACGTCCGTGTATCATAGTTTACATACGTCCGTGTATCATAGTTTACATACGTCCGTGTATCATAGTTTACATACGTCCGTGTATCATAGTTTACATACGTCCGTGTATCATAGTTTACATACGTCCGTGTATTATTGACTCTTTGTTCACCTAATCTTGTTAACTCTCCGTGTGTGTAACATCTCCTCTACCACTCATACATCTTCTCCATTCACCCATGGTTGCAACTTGTCTCTCAATCTCAACTTCTCCCTACAACCATGGTTGCAATTTGTCTCTCAATCTCAACTTCTCCCCACACCCATGGTTGCAATTTGTCTCTCAATCTCAACTTCTCCCCACACCCATGGTTGCAACTTATCTCTCAATCTCAACTTCTCCCCACACCCATGGTTGCAACTTATCTCTCAATCTCAACTTCTCCCCACACCCATGATTGCAACTTATCTCTCAATCTCAACTTCTCCCCACACCCATGGTTGCAACTTGTCTCTCAATCTCAACTTCTCCCCACATCCATGGTTGCAACTTGTCTCTCAATCTCAACTTCTCCCCACATCCATGGTTGCAACTTATCTATCAATCTCAACTTATCCCCATACCCATGGTTGCAACTTGTCTCTCAATCTCAACTTCTCCCCACACCCATGGTTGCAACTTGTCTATCAATCTCAACTTCTCCCCACACCCATGATTGCAACTTGTCTCTCAATCTCAACTTCTCCCCACACCCGTGGTTAAAACTTGTCTCTCAATCTCAACTCCTCCACTCACCCGTGGTTACAACTTGTCTATCAATCTCAACTTCTCCCCACACCCATGGTTGCAACTTGTCTCTCAATCTCAACTTCTCCCCACATACATGGTTGCAACTTGTCTCTCAATCTCAACTTCCTCCCACATCCATGGTTACAACTTGTCTATCAATCTCAACTTCTCCCCACACCCATGGTTGCAACTTGTCTCTCAATCTCAACTTCCTCCCACATCCATGGTTGCAACTTGTCTCTCAATCTCAACTTCTCCCCACACCCATGGTTGCAACTTGTCTATCAATCTCGACTTCTCCCCACACCCATGATTGCAACTTGTCTCTCAATCTCAACTTCTCCCCACACCCGTGGTTACAACTTGTCTCTCAATCTCAACTTCTCCCCACACCCGTGGTTACAACTTGTCTCTCAATCTCAACTCCTCCACTCACCCGTGGTTACAACTTGTCTATCAATCTCAACTTCTCCCCACACCCATGGTTGCAACTTGTCTATCAATCTCAACTTCTCCCCACATCCATGGTTGCAACTTGTCTATCAATCTCAACTTCTCCCCACACCCATGGTTGCAACTTGTCTCTCAATCTCAACTTCTCCCAACATCCATATTTGCAACTTGTCTATCAATCTCAACTTCTCCCCACATCCATGGTTGCAACTTGTCTATCAATCTCAACTTCTCCCCACACCCATGGTTGCAACTTGTCTATCAATCTCAACTTCTCCCCACACCCATGGTTGCAACTTGTCTCTCAATCTCAACTTCTCCCCACACCCGTGGTTACAACTTGTCTATCAATCTCAACTTCTCCCCACACCTATGGTTGAACTTGTCTCTCAATCTCAACTTCTCCCCTCACCCGTGGTTACAACTTGTCTCTCATTCTCTACTTCTCCACTCACCCGTGGTTACAACTTGTCTCTCAATCCCAACTCCTCCATTCACCCATGGTTACAACTTGTCTCTCAATCCCAACTCCTCCACTCACCCGTGGTTACAACTTGTCTATCAATCTCAACTTCTCCCCACACCTATGGTTGCAACTTGTCTCTCATCTCAACTTCTCCACTCACCCGTGGTTGCAACTTGTCTCTCAATCTCAACTTCTCCACTTACCCGTGGTTGCAACTTGTCTCTCAATCTCAACTTCTCCACTCACCCGTGGTTGCAACTTGTCTCTCAATCTCAACTTCTCCACTTACCCGTGGTTGCAACTTGTCTCTCAATCTCAACTTCTCCACTCACCCGTGGTTGCAACTTGTCTCTCAATCTCAACTCCTCCACTCACCCGTGGTTACAACTTGTCTCTCAATCTCAACTCCTCCACTCACCCGTGGTTACAACTTGTCTCTCAATCTCAACTTCTCCACTTACCCGTGGTTACAACTTGTCTCTCAATCCCAACTTCTCCACTTACCCGTGGTTACAACTTGTCTCTCAATGTCAACTTCTCCACTTACCCGTGGTTACAACTTGTCTCTCAATCTCAACTTCTCCACTTACCCGTGGTTGCAACTTGTCTCTCAATCTCAACTTCTCCACTTACCCGTGGTTACAACTTGTCTCTCAATCTCAACTTCTCCACTTACCCGTGGTTACAACTTGTCTCTCAATCTCAACTTCTCCACTTACCCGTGGTTGCAACTTGTCTCTCAATCTCAACTTCTCCACTTACCCGTGGTTACAACTTGTCTCTCAATCTCAACTTCTCCCCACACCCGTGGTTAAAACTTGTCTCTCAATCTCCACTCCTCCACTCACCCGTGGTTACAACTTGTCTATCAATCTCAACTTCTCCCACACCCATGGTTGCAACTTGTCTCTTAATCTCAACTTCTCCCCACATCCATGGTTGCAACTTGTCTATCAATCTCAACTTCTCCCACACCCATGGTTGCAACTTGTCTATCAATCTCAACTTCTCCCCACATCCATGGTTGCAACTTGTCTATCAATCTCAACTTATCCCCACACCCGTGGTTGCAACTTGTCTCTCAATCTCAACTTCTCACCACATCCATGGTTGCAACTTGTCTATCAATCTCAACTTCTCCCCACACCCATGGTTGCAACTTGTCTATCAATCTTAACTTCTCCCCACACCCATGGTTGCAACTTGTCTATCAATCTCAACTTCTCCCCACACCCATGATTGCAACTTGTCTCTCAATCTCAACTTCTCCCCACACCCGTGGTTAAAACTTGTCTATCAATCTCAACTCCTCCACTCACCCGTGGTTACAACTTGTCTATCAATCTCAACTTCTCCCCACATCCATATTTGCAACTTGTCTATCAATCTCAACTTCTCCCCACATCCATGGTTGCAACTTGTCTATCAATCTCAACTTCTCCCCATACCCATGGTTGCAACTTGTCTATCAATCTCAACTTCTCCCCACACCCATGGTTGCAACTTGTCTCTCAAACTCAAGTTATCCCCACACCCGTGGTTGCAACTTGTCTCTCAATCTCAACTTCTCCCCACATCCATGGTTGCAACTTATCTATCAATCTCAACTTCTCCCCACACCCATGGTTGCAACTTGTCTATCAATCTCAACTTATCCCCACACCCGTGGTTGCAACTTGTCTCTCAATCTCAACTTCTCCCCACACCCATGGTTGCAACTTGTCTATCAATCTCAACTTATCCCCACACCCATGGTTGCAACTTGTCTATCAATCTCAACTTATCCCCACATCCATGGTTGCAACTTGTCTATCAATCTCAACTTATCCCCACACCCATGGTTGCAACTTGTCTATCAATCTCAACTTATCCCCACATCCATGGTTGCAACTTGTCTATCAATCTCAACTTCTCCCCACACCCATGGTTGCAACTTGTCTATCAATCTCAACTTATCCCCACATCCATGGTTGCAACTTGTCTATCAATCTCAACTTCTCCCCACACCCATGGTTGCAACTTGTCTATCAATCTCAACTTATCCCCACACCCATGGTTGCAACTTGTCTCTCAATCTCAACTTCTCCCCACACCCGTGGTTGCAACTTGTCTATCAATCTCAACTTATCCCCACATCCATGGTTGCAACTTGTCTATCAATCTCAACTTATCCCCACATCCATGGTTGCAACTTGTCTATCAATCTCAACTTATCCCCACACCCATGGTTGCAACTTGTCTCTCAATCTCAACTTCTCCCCACACCCGTGGTTGCAACTTGTCTATCAATCTCAACTTATCCCCACATCCATGGTTGCAACTTGTCTATCAATCTCAACTTCTCCCCACACCCGTGGTTACAACTTGTCTATCAATCTCAACTTCTCCACTTACCCGTGGTTAAAACTTGTCTCTCAATCTCAACTTCTCCCCACACCCATGGTTGCAACTTGTCTCTCAATCTCAACTTCTCCCCACATCCATGGTTGCAACTTGTCTCTCAAACTCAAGTTATCCCCACACCCGTGGTTGCAACTTGTCTCTCAATCTCAACTTCTCCCCACATCCATGGTTACAACTTGTCTCTCAATCTCAACTTCTCCCCACATCCATGGTTACAACTTGTCTCTCAATCTCAACTTCTCCCCACATCCATGGTTGCAACTTGTCTCTCAATCTCAACTTCTCCCCACATCCATGGTTGCAACTTGTCTCTCAATCTCAACTTCTCCCCACATCCATGGTTGCAACTTGTCTCTCAATCTCAACTTCTCCCCACATCCATGGTTGCAACTTGTCTCTCAATCTCAACTTCTCCCCACATCCATGGTTGCAACTTCTCTATCAATCTCAACTTCTCCCCACACCCATGGTTGCAACTTGTCTATCAATCTCAACTTCTTCCCACATCCATGGTTGCAACTTCTCTATCAATCTCAACTTCTCCCCACACCCATGGTTGCAACTTGTCTCTCAATTTCAACTTCTCCCCACATCCATGGTTGCAACTTGTATCTCAATCTCAACTTCTCCCCACATCCATGGTTGCAACTTGTCTATCAATCTCAAATTCTCCCCACACCCATGGTTGCAACTTGTCTCTCAATCTCAACTTCTCCCCACTTCCATGGTTGCAACTTGTCTCTCAATCTCAACTTCTCCCCACACCCATGGTTGCAACTTGTCTATCAATCTCAACTTATCCCCACACCCGTGGTTGCAACTTGTCTCTCAATCTCAACTTCTCCACTCACCCGTGGTTACAACTTGTCTCTCAATCTCAACTTCTCCACTCACCCGTGGTTACAACTTGTCTCTCAATCTCAACTTCTCCACTCACCCGTGGTTACAACTTGTCTCTCAATCTCAACTCTTCCACTCACCCGTGGACAGTGGCGCCTCATCACAATCGCCCACCCCCACCACATCAAACTGAGTGGCGCCACATCACAACCGCCCACCCCCACCATATCAGCCAGAGTGACGTCTCATCATAGCCGCCCACCACCACCACAACACACAGACTTGCGCCCCATCACAACCGCCCACCTCCACCACATCAGACATAGTGTCGCCTCATCATAACCGCCCACCTCCACATCAGACAGAGTGGCGCCTCATCACAACCCCCCCACCACCACAACACACAGACTTGCGCCTCATCATAACCGCCCACCTCCACCACATCAGACATAGTGTCGCCTCATCATAACCGCCCACCTCCACATCAGACAGAGTGGCGCCTCATCATAACCGCCCACCACCACATCAGACAGAGTGGCGCCTCATCATAACCGCCCACCTCCACATCAGACAGAGTGGCGCCTCATCATAACCGCCCACCACCACATCAGACTAGTGGCGCCTCATCACAACCCCCACCGCCACCACCACATCAGACAGAGTGTCGCCTCATCACAACTGCCCACCCCACCACATCAGACTAGTGGCGCCTCATCACAACCCCCACCGCCCACCACCACATCAGACAGAGTGTCGCCTCATCACAACTGCCCACCCCACCACATCAGACAAAGTGGCGCCTCATCACAACCGCCCACCCCAACCGCCACCACATCAGGCACAGTGCCGCCTTATCACAACCGCCCACCCCCACCACATCAGACACAGTGGCGCATCATCACAACCGCCCACCCCAACCGCCACCACATCAGGCACAGTGCCGCCTTATCACAACCGCCCACCCCCACCACATCAGACACAGTGGCGCATCATCACAACCGCCCACCCCTACCACCACCACATCAGACACAGTAGCGCCTCATCAAAACCTCCCACCCACACCACATCAGACAGAGTGGCGCCTCATCCTAACCGCCCTCCTCCACCACATCAGAGTGGCGCCTCATCACAACCGCCCACCTCTACCACATCAGAGTGTTGTCTCATAATAACCCACCCACCACCACCACCACCACATCAGAGTGGCGCCTCATCACAACCGCCCTCCACCACCACATCAGAGGGCGCCTCATTACAACCGCCCACCTCTACCACATCAGAGTGGTGTCTCATAATAACCCACCCACCACCACCACCACATCAGCGTGGCGCCTAATCACAATCAACGACAGTCTCTAGCCACAAATGCGCCCCAGTAACACTCATACACCCACATATACAAATATATAGCTACCTACACACATGTACACAACATCATACGTTGATATATACATAGATATACAATCACACATACAAGCATATAACACACCTGTGTTGACACAGACACATGTACACCTGGATACCTACAATAGAAGTTTGGATCTGGAGCATGTATGGGCATACATCACAATATGTGTATGTCTATATGATACAACACATACTGCAATATGCAATCAACCGATATACTGACACATATATATATATCAATATATACAAATATACCTGTACATACACACACACAAACATATGTATATACACATACATACAAATCTCACACATACATATATACATATACTCATTTACATATTTCGGAGGCGAAGGCGCGCCTCACAGTCGATGGCTTGCGCCATGATCCACCTCTCCCTGGTGCCTCCAGTAACAGACTGACCTGTCTAGTCTGACCAAACGAGTAAGGATCGAAGAGGGAAGACAACCCGGTTCTCAAAAATGTTGTGCCGAGTTCGGATGTGTTGGGCTGAAAGGTGCAAGTATTACAGTTATGCTGCAAACCACAACACAGCGCAGACACGCCCACTCAACGTCCTTTTAACGGCCTGATAACAAAGATGCACATTCCTTTAGTCATCGGGCGAACGCAAGCATATACATAAATCAGAACTGACCAATGGGGTAGTCGGAGATGCAGGGAATGATCTTTAACAAATCACAAACCGTCTTAAGGTCAACGTTTAGGATTGTATGTGGGAAGTTTACTATCCTGACATTTGTCTCTCCCGAGACCCTATTTTAGATAGACACATGTGACGTGCAGAAACCCTTCTATCCGCAGAGAAGTTCTCTGCTTCTACCTTTCAACTCCCTGTGGAGCATAGGTCTTAAACAAAAATATTTTCAGCTCCCTGTGGAGCATAGGTCTTCAACAAACACTTTCAGCTCCACGTGGAACATAGGTCTTAAACAAAAATAATTTCAGCTCCCTGTGGAGCATAGGTCTTCAACAAACACTTTCAGCTCCACGTGGAACATAGGTCTTAAACAAAAAAAATTTCAGCTCCCTGTGGAGCATAGGTCTTCAACAAACACTTTCCAAGTCGTTCTGTTTCTTGCCATTCTTTTTTGATCATTCCATGTCTTCCCCATCATGATACAAATAATAATACATAAATATTATTATGTAGGGAGCTTTCGAGACGATAATAGGGAATAATAGAACGAAGAAGTAAGTGTTAGCACTCGGAAATAATGACAGACAAACAACAACAGAAAAAAACAAAGAACAATATATGGTCCGAAGCGGGATCGAACCCGTACTCAGTGTCCAAGCGTTCGGCTTCTCGTGGCAAGGTGCGGTGCCACTGAATACGGGTTCGATCCCGCTTCGGACCATATATTGTTCTTCTGTTTTTTTCTGTTGTTCTTTGTCTGTCATTATTTCCGAGTACTAACACTTACTTCTTCGTTCTATTCTTCCCCACCATCTTCTCTGCGTCAATCTGTATTTTCCAAGAGTTCCTTGGTAAGACCTCTTTGTCTTTTACCCTGGGGATTCCAAAAAAGAACCTGTTGTGTAATACTCTCATTTGACTTCCCAGTGCGTGTCCTATCCAGCACCATCGTCTTCGCTGTATATCTTTATCCACTGGTGTTTGACTGGTACATTTCCATAATTCTATGTTAGTGATTTTGTCCTGCCATTTCCATCTTTTTATTCTGCGTAAGCCTCCATTAATGAAAGTCTGTAACTTCATGATTGTCATTTTTGTTGTTCTCCATGTTTCACAGCCATATAATAAAACTAACTTAACATTGGAGTTGAACATTTTTATTTTGGTATTTAACCTAACTTCTTTGTGCTTCAATATGTTTCCGAGTGCAACAAATGCTTGTCTTGCGTTTGATATCCTTATTCTGGTATCATTTTCTATTCCTTCTTTTTGTCTATATTACTGTCCAGATAAATGTAAGATTGTACGTCTAGTAGAGGTAACCATCTTCTTATCTCAGATATCAACCAGCTTCTTATCTCAGATATCAACCAGCTTCTTATCTCAGATATCAACCAGCTTCTTATCTCAGATATCAACCAGCTTCTTATCTCAGATATCAACTAGCTTCTTATCTCAGATATCAACTAGCTTCTTATCTCAGATATCAACCAGCTTCTTATCTCAGATATCAACCAGCTTCTTATCTCAGATATCAACCAGCTTCTTATCTCAGATATCAACCAGCTTCTTATCTCAGATATCAACCAGCTTCTTATCTCAGATATCAACCAGCTTCTTATCTCAGATATCAACCAGCTTCTTATCTCAGATATCAACTAGCTTCTTATCTCAGATATCAACTAGCTTCTTATCTCAGATATCAACCAGCTTCTTATCTCAGATATCAACCAGCTTCTTATCTCAGATATCAACCAGCTTCTTATCTCAGATATCAACTAGCTTCTTATCTCAGATATCAACTAGCTTCTTATCTCAGATATCAACCAGCTTCTTATCTCAGATATCAACCAGCTTCTTATCTCAGATATCAACCAGCTTCTTATCTCAGATATCAACCAGCTTCTTATCTCAGATATCAACTAGCTTCTTATCTCAGATATCAACTAGCTTCTTATCTCAGATATCAACCAGCTTCTTATCTCAGATATCAACCAGCTTCTTATCTCAGATATCAACCAGCTTCTTATCTCAGATATCAACCAGCTTCTTATCTCAGATATCAACCAGCTTCTTATCTCAGATATCAACTAGCTTCTTATCTCAGATATCAACCAGCTTCTTATCTCAGATATCAACCATCTGCTTATCTCAGATATCAACTAGCTTCTTATCTCAGATATCAACCAGCTTCTTATCTCAGATATCAACTAGCTTCTTATCTCAGATATCAACCAGCTTCTTATCTCAGATATCAACTAGCTTCTTATCTCAGATATCAACCATCTTCTTATCTCAGATATCAACCAGCTTCTTATCTCAGATATCAACCAGCTTCTTATCTCAGATATCAACTAGCTTCTTATCTCAGATATCAACCATCTGCTTATCTCAGATATCAACTAGCTTCTTATCTCAGATATCAACCATCTGCTTATCTCAGATATCAACTAGCTTCTTATCTCAGATATCAACCATCTTCTTATCTCAGATATCAACCAGCTTCTTATCTCAGATATCAACCATCTTCTTATCTCAGATATAACTGATATCCACCAGCTTCTTATCTCCGATATCCACCATCATCTTATATCAGATACAACTGATATCAACCATCATCTTATCTGAGATACAACTGACATCAACCATCATCTTATCTCAGATAGAACTGATATCAAACATAATTTTATCGCAGATACAGCTGATATCAACCAGCTTCTTATCTCAGATACAGCTGAAATCAAGCAGGTTCTTATTACAGATACAGCTGATATCAACCTTAATCATGTCTCAGACACAACTGATATCAACCATTATCTTATCTAAGATACAACTGATATCAACCAGCTTCTTAACTCAGATACAACTGATATCAACCATAATCTTATCTCAGATACAACTGATATCAACCAGCTTCTTATCTCAGATACAACTGATATCAACCAGCTTCTTAACTCAGATACAACTGATATCAACCATAATCTTATCTCAGATACAACTGATATCAACCAGCTTCTTAACTCAGATACAACTGATATCAACCAACTTCTTATCTCAGATACAACTGATATCAACCATTATCTTATCTCAGATACAACTGATATCAACCAGCATCGTATCTCAGATACAACTGATATCAACCATTATCTTATCTCAGACACAACTGATATCAACCATTATCTTATCTCAGATACAACTGATATCAACCAGCACCGTATCTCAGATACAACTGATATCAACCAGCTTCTTAACTCAGGTACAACTGATATCAACCATTATCTTATCTCAGATACAACTGATATCAACCATTATCTTATCTCAGATACAACTGATACCAACCATTATCTTATCTCAGATACAACTGATATAAACCATTATCTTATCTCAGATACAACTGATATCAACCATTATCTTATCTCAGATACAACTGATATCAACCATTATCTTAACTCAGATAAAACTGATATCAACCATTATCTTATCTCAGATACAACTGATATCAACCATTATCTTATCTCAGATACAACTGATATCAACCATTATCTTAACTCAGATACAACTGATATCAACCACCTTCTTATCTCAGATACAACTGATATCAACCAGCTTCTTATCTCAGATACAACTGATATCAACCATAATATTAACTCAGATACAACTGATATCAACCAGCTTCTTAACTCAGATACAACTGATATCAACCATTATCTTATCTCAGATACAACTGATATCAACCACCTTCTTATCTCAGATACAACTGATATCAACCAGCTTCTTATCTCAGATACAACTGATATCAACCATTATCTTAACTCAGATACAACTGATATCAACCAGCTTCTTAACTCAGATACAACTGATATCAACCAGCATTTTATCTCAGATACAACTGATATCAACCAGCATTTTATCTCAGATACAACTGATATCAACCATAATCTTATCTCAGATACAACTGATATCAACCAGCATTTTATCTCAGATACAACTGATATCAACCATAATCTTATCTCAGATACAACTGATATCAACCAGCATCGTATCTCAGACACAACTGATATCAACCAACTTCTTATCTCAGGTACAACTGATATCAACCAACTTCTTATCTCAGATACAACTGATATCAACCAACTTCTTATCTCAGATACAACTGATATCAACCAACTTCTTATCTCAGGTACAACTGATATCAACCAACTTCTTATCTCAGATACAACTGATATCAACCAACTTCTTATCTCAGGTACAACTGATATCAACCAGCATCTTATCTCAGATACAACTGATATCAACCATAATCTTATCGATGACAGAACATTAAACTTTAAATTTGAATTTCACAACAAAAAAAAAACTCGTCAAGTCAAATCCAGTAGAAACCATAACTAAAGGTATTGACATATTTAATGTCTGGAATGAAGGAAATTCTCAATTTGGAGACTTTAGGAAACTCTCTGACACTGCAACAAATGGAGCTAAGGCAATGGTGACCACCGGCCCTTTTGTTTTCAAATGAAGATTTGCCATCTTCAGGATGATCACTTTTCCAAGCCAAAAAAGTGCTACATTCCTGAGAACTTGTGGAAAATATCAAAAGGCCGTTTTCCTAAAATACATAAATTTTGAATTGAAATATTTTCTTTATTTGATAGAACATACGTGAAAGTGCTTGTTCAGCTTGAGAAGGTATTAAATCCAAAACTAGAAATCGTATTGAATTGTATATTAAAGTAAACATTGGGAAGCTTGTTTCAGAAAAGCAGTGCCAATCGTCACATTAAATTACCTGGGAGCACAGTGAGTAATTGTATTTGTTTGATATTGTGATTAAATAAATATAAATATCCTTAATAAGGATATCAAAAGCAAGAGGTGCTTTCATTGTACTGGGAAACTTATGGAAATCCAATGAAATTAGGTTAAATACAAAAATAAAAATTTTCAACTCAAATGTCAAGTCAGTCCTATTATATGGCTGTGAAACATGGAGAAAACAAAATTGACAATCACGAAGTTACAGACTTTCATTAATGGATGCTTACGTAGAATAAAAGGATGGAAATGGCAGGACAAAGTCACTAACATAGAATTATGGAAATGTACCAGTCAAATATCAGTGGATAAAGATATACAGCGAAGACGATGGTGCTGGATAGGACACGCACTACAGAAGCCAACTGAGAGTATTACACAACAGGCCCTTTTTTGGAATCCCCAGGGTAAAAGACAAAGAGGAAGACCAAGGAATTCTTGGAGAAGACAGATCGAAGCAGAGATGAAGATGATGGGGAAGACATGGAATGATCTTAAAAGAATTGCAAAAAAAACAGAACGACTTGGAAAGTGTTTGTTGAAGACCTATGCTCCACTGGGAGCTAAAAGGTAGAAGAAGACAGTGAGTAATGTCTTCGACGTTCTTATTATCAACAAATAAATGAGTTGTCCGCTTGTAAACTTGTGTTGTTAACATAAACCCAACATAGCAAGCTTTTGTCTCTCTGTTTTTATAGGTGTGTGTATGTGTTTATGAATGTTCTGTTTGGCCCTCGAGAACAAATGTTTGGACCGAACTGAACTCAAAGATGTCGCACCAAACATGGCTTGTTTCGCGAGTTTGGCTGTAGAACCTATCAGCAGATCTCTGAGCTCAACATTTACATCAACAAACACGTCCAGGTGGTGCAGGTTTTGAGCGTTTCAAGTCTCCACGTGTGAACAATATCCCTCTGATGTCAGAAAACTGCATCAACGAATCTGACAGGCTGAATGCTGATCACAGGTTTACAGGTTTACACACGATCATCAAGTCACGGCTTTTGCTTTATACTTTCGTTTATTCCTCGGTCTCTGTCATTGGCAAAATGAATATATGGTTTTGTATATTTTATGTTCTAAAGCTTTATTCACCTTAAAACAGCTTGCAGAAAAAACGACAGAAAACAATCAAAATGTTCATTGACGAGAAGAAAGCATTCGACAGAGTAAACAGAGAACAACTGTGGGAGATACTAACAACATACGGAGTAAGCCAACATCTAACAGAGAACAACTGTGGGAGATACTAACAACATACGGAGTAAGCCAACATCTAACAGAGAACAACTGTGGGAGATACTAACAACATACGGAGTAAGCCAACATCTAACCAACATAATTAAAGGTCTCTACATCAACAGCAGCTGCAGGGTCAGAACAGCAGCAGGCTACACAAACCGCTTCGAAGTTAGATCAGGCGTAAGACAGGGGTGCGTACTATCCCCCCTACTGTTTATTACATACATGGTCTCTATATATGCAAGTTAGCCAACCCATCAGACACAGAGGATATCTACTAGCTTCTATATGCAGACGATCAGACACTAATACATGGGAAAATAGAAGACCTACAAGAACACTTAAATAGACTCAACACCACAGACACAAAATACAACATGAAGATGAATTTAAATACCTAGGAAGTCTAGTGACAAACGACAATTCACAAACAGCAGAGACAGACTCAAGATGCAACAAAGCTTGCCAAATCATTGAACAGCTATCACAACTATTGTCCAACAAGGAAATAACTCTAGAGGCAAAACGGGCATTCTACAATACAATCTTCATCCCAACGTTGTGCTACCAATGCCAGACCTAGACCCTAGATGCAAGAACAATAAGAAAAAAAATAACATCTACAGAGATGAAATGTGTTAGACGAATGACAGGAAACAGTCTGAGAGATAAGATCAGAAATGAAGAACTGAGAAAAAAGTTAGGAGTAGCCCCTGTCATAGAATATATAAGGATACAACAGATAAGATGGTTTGGCCACGTGACAAGGCAGAAAGATCAAAACACAAAGAGCCTTCAATAAACGTTGCAAGAACACCAAATCCAAAGGCCGACCACGAAAAAGTTGGATCGACAGAATATTTGAAAAAAACTAGAAACATAAGAGCAGCAGAGGCGAACAGAAAAGCAAAAGACCGCAAATTATATCGCCTCTCTACGCTGAAAGACAAATGAGGAAGGAAAGAAGAAAAAGAAGAAGAAGTGTCGTTTAATCTTCTTCGGTCACGTCTCTGGCGTTCACGTCTCTGGCGTTCACGTCTCTGGCGTTCACGTCTCTGGCGTTCACGTCTCTGGCGTTCACGTCTCTGGCGTTCACGTCTCTGGCGTTGTCAAAGTGAATATCTGGTTTTGTTCCATTTAGGCTTTCATCTCTGTGTCGTTACTACAATCCCCCCACCTCTTTTCCTCACTGCCACTACTATAGATTCCCCTACTACAAACCCCCTTCACTGTCACTACTATATCCTATTTACTCCCCTAATACAAACTCACCTTGCTGCCACTACTATAGATTCCCCTACTACAAACCCCCTTCACTGTCACTACTATATCCTATTTACTCCCTTAATACAAACTCACCTTGCTGCCACTACTATAGATTCCCCTACTGCAAACTCCCCTCACTGTCACTACTATATCCTATCTACTCCCCTATTACAAACTCCTTTCACTGTCACTACCATATCCTATTTACTCCCCTATTAGAAACTCCCTGCACTATCACTCACTATATCCCATTTACTCTCCTATTACAAACTCAGTGCAATGTGATTACTATATCCTAGTTACTCCCCTACTACAAACACCCTTCACTGCCACATCTATATTCTATTTACTCCCATACTACAAACTCCCCTCATTACCACTCACTATGACCTATTTACTCCCTTACTACAAACTACCCTCACTGTCATTACTATATCCTATTTACTCCAGTATTAAAAACACCCATCACTGCCACTACTATAACTTATTTGCTCCCCTACTACAAACTCCCATCACTGTCACTACTAAATCCTAGTTACTCCCTTACTACAAACTCCCCTCACTGCAACTCACTATGACTTATTTACTCTCGTTCTACAAATTCCCCTCACTGTCACTACTATATCCTATTTACTCCCATACTACAAACTCCCGTCACTGTCACTCACTATAACCTAATTACTCTCCTTATAGAAACTCCCCTCACTGCCACTCACTATGATATAACTACTCCCCTACTAGAAACTTCCGTCAATGTCAATCACAATGACCTAATTACTCCCCTACTACAAAGTCCTTTCACGGTCATTTTCTATGACCTAATTACTCCCCTACTACAAACTCCCCTCATTGTCACTTACTATGACCTAATTACTTCCCTACTATAAACTCCCGTCACTGTCACTCACTATGACATAATTACTCCCCTATTACAAACTCCCCTCATTGCCAATTACTATGCCATAATTACTCAGCTACTACAAACTCTTGTCCTCTATGTCCGCTTCTAAACACACATTATTCTCACCCATCCCAATTTACAAGCATAAAAAACAACTCCCCTACTACAAACTCCCCTCATTGTCACTTACAATGACCTTATTACTCCCCTACTACAAACTCCCCTCACTGTCACTCACTATGACCTAATTACTCCCCTACTACAAACTCCCCTCATTGTTACTTACTATGAACTAATTACTTCCCTACAACAAACTCCCGTCACTGTCACTCACTATGACCTAATTACTCCCCAACTACAAACCTCCCTCATTGTCACTTACTATGACCTAATTACTCCCCTAATACAAACACTTGTCCTCTAATGTCCGCTTCTAAACACACATTATTCTCTCCCATCCTAATTTACAAGCATAAACACAACTCCCCTACTACAAACTCCCCTCACAGCAACTCACTATAACCTAATTACTCCCCTACTAGAAACTCCCCTCACAGCAACTCACTATAACCTAATTACTCCCCTACTAGAAACTCCCCTCACAGCAACTCACTATGACCTAATTACTCCCCTACTAGAAACTCCCCTCATTGCCACTCACTATGACCTAATTACTCCCCTACTAGAAACTCCCCTCACAGCAACTCACTATAACCTAATTACTCCCCTACTACAAACTCCCCTCACAGCAACTCACTATAACCTAATTACTCCCCTACTACAAACTCCCCTCACAGCAACTCACTATAACCTAATTACTCCCCTACTAGAAACTCCCCTCACAGCAACTCACTATAACCTAATTACTCCCCTACTAGAAACTCCCCTCACAGCAACTCACTATCACCTAATTACTCCCCTACTAGAAACTCCCCTCATTGCCACTCACTATGACCTAATTACTCCCCTACTAGAAACTCCCCTCACAGCAACTCACTATAACCTAATTACTCACCTACTACAAACTCCCCTCATTGCCACTCAATATGACCTTATTACTCCCCTACTACAAACTCCCCTCACAGCAACTCACTATGACCTAATTACTCCCCTACTAGAAACTCCCCTCACAGCAACTCACTATAACCTAATTACTCCCCTACTAGAAACTCCCCTCACAGCAACTCACTATGACCTAATTACTCCCCTACTAGAAACTCCCCTCATTGCCACTCACTATGACCTAATTACTCCCCTACTAGAAACTCCCCTCACAGCAACTCACTATAACCTAATTACTCCCCTACTACAAACTCCCCTCACAGCAACTCACTATAACCTAATTACTCCCCTACTACAAACTCCCCTCACAGCAACTCACTATAACCTAATTACTCCCCTACTAGAAACTCCCCTCACAGCAACTCACTATAACCTAATTACTCCCCTACTAGAAACTCCCCTCACAGCAACTCACTATGACCTAATTACTCCCCTACTAGAAACTCCCCTCATTGCCACTCACTATGACCTAATTACTCCCCTACTAGAAACTCCCCTCACAGCAACTCACTATAACCTAATTACTCCCCTACTAGAAACTCCTCTCACTGCAACTCACTATGACCTAATTACTCCCCTACTACAAACTCTCCTCACTGCAACTCACTATGACCTAATTACTCCCCTACTACAAACTCCCCTCACTGCAACTCACTATGACCTAATTACTCCCCTACTACAAACTCCCCTCACTGCAACTCACTATGACCTAATTACTCCCCTACTACAAACTCCCCTCACTGCAACTCACTATGACCTAATTACTCCCCTACTACAAACTCCCCTCACTGCAACTCACTATGACCTAATTACTCCCCTACTACAAACTCCTCTCACTGCAACTCACTATGACCTAATTACTCCCCTACTAGAAACTCCCGTCACTGTCAATCACTATGACCTAATTACTCCCTTACTGTCAGAAATGACTCAGAAATGTTTTTATCTGTTGCCGCAGGTGCAGTCAATGGAAGGTTTTTACGTGATTTCGCTGGTGGACGGAACTGGTTGTATCAGAAGTCCCTACTGTACTCAGTGACAAGTTGTCTGTACACCCTGTATAGTTTGTATGAGGTGAAGAGAGGTGCCCGGATCGTTGTTATCTGGTGAAGAGAGGTGCTCCGATCGTTGTTATCTGGTGAAGAGAGGTGCCCCGGTCGTTGTTATCTGGTGAAGAGAGGTGCCCCGGTCGTTGTTTCTGGTGAAGAGAGGTGCCCCGGTCGTTGTTATCTGGTGAAGAGAGGTGCCCCGGTCGTTGTTTTCTGGTGAAGAGAGGTGCCCCGGTCGTTGTTATCTGGTGAAGAGAGGTGCCCCGGTCGTTGTTATCTGGTGAAGAGAGGTGCCCCGGTCGTTGTTATCTGGTGAAGAGAGGTGCCCCGGTCGTTGTTATCTGGTGAAGAGAGGTGCCCCGGTCGTTGTTATCTGGTGAAGAGAGGTGCCCCGGTCGTTGTTATCTGGTGAAGACAGAGGTGCCCCGGTCGTTGTTATCTGGTGAAGAGAGGTGCCCCGGTCGTTGTTATCTGGTGAAGACAGAGGTGCCCCGGTCGTTGTTATCTGGTGAAGACAGAGGTGCCCCGGTCGTTGTTATCTGGTGAAGAGAGGTGCCCCGGTCGTTGTTATCTGGTGAAGAGAGGTGCCCCGGTCGTTGTTATCTGGTGAAGACAGAGGTACCAGTGATAATGTTGGTGCCGACTGCATCGGGGAAAATGATTTGTGTGTGTCGATGATGCACTCACTGAAAGTATTCATGTGCTCAGAGCGGTTCCACTGATAATGTGACCGGTAATGTGACCGGTAATGTGACCGGTAATGTGAGCGGTAATGTGAGCGGTAATGCGACCGGTAATGTGACCGGTAATGTGACCGGTAATGTGAACGGTAATGTGAGCGGTAATGCGACCGGTAATGTGACCGGTAATGTGACCGGTAATGTGACCGGCAATGTGACCGGTAATGTGAGCGGTAATGTGACCGGTAATGTGAGCGGTAATGTGACCGGTAATGTGAGCGGTAATGTGACCGGTAATGTGACCGGTAATGTGAGCGGTAATGTGAGCGGTAATGTGAGCGGTAATGTGAGCGGTAATGTGACCGGTAATGTGAGCGGTAATGTGACCGGTAATGTGAGCGGTAATGTGACCGGTAATGTGAGCGGTAATGTGAGCGGTAATGTGACCGGTAATGTGAGCGGTAATGTGACCGGTAATGTGACCGGTAATGTGAGCGGTAATGCGACCGGTAATGTGACCGGTAATGTGAACGATTATGTGACCGGTAATGTGATCGGTAATGTGAGCGGTAATGTGACCGGTAATGTGAGCGGTAATGTGACCGGTAATGTGAGCGGTAATGTGACCGGTAATGTGACCGGTAATGTGAGCGGTATTGTGACTGGTAATGTGACCGGTAATGTGAGCGGTAATGTGACCGGTAATGTGACCGGTAATGGAGCCGGTGACGTCATGAGAGCGCTCCGCGACACAAATAAAAGAGCTTGAACTTTGCGAACATCGGGTTGTATATATTCTCAGGGAGAAATAGTCAGATCGTAGCTGCTGCAGCTTTATGACTTTGTGAAATGTTTATAGTGGTTCGCTCACGGGGAAGTTGGTATGTGTTGATGAGAAGTTTCATGTCGCCACCCTCACAAGCGACATGTTCAGACATGTCGAGCCGACTTGATCTTTTTGATAAAACATTTTACCGGGTCATGAAGTTGCAGCAGCTGCGATCTTACTATTCCGCCGTAGGACATTTTTCCCACTCAGTGTCCGCAAAGTTCAAGTGTGTCGAATAGCTCTCTCATGATGACGGTAGCAGCACCAGCAACATTATCAATGGCACCCCTCTCAGCACATACAAACTTATCTGTGCAATACCGACATTAAACACATTTCATGCCCGGGTTGTGACTTGGACCATAAATATTACCGCAAAGTCACTGGACAACACATCAACATTATATCAACTATTCTCACACCCGACATCAGTCATATCACCATCAACATAAAATCAACTATTCTCACACCCGACATCAGTCATATCACCATCAACATAAAATCAACTATTCTCACACCCGACATCAGTCATATCACCTCCAACATTATATCAACTGGTCTCACGCCCGACTTCAGTCATATCACCATCAACATAAAATCAACTATTCTCACACCCGACATCAGTCATATCACCATCAACATAAAATCAACTATTCTCACACCGACATCAGTCATATCATCTCCAACATTATATCAACTGATCTCACACCCGACTTCAGTCATATCACCATCAACATAAAATCAACTATTCTCACACCCGACATCAGTCATATCACCATCAACATAAAATCAACTATTCTCACACCCGACATCAGTCATATCACCATCAACATAAAATCAACTATTCTCACACCCGACATCAGTCATATCACCTCCAACATTATATCAACTAGTCTCACACTCGACATCAGTCATATCAGCTCTAACATTATATCAACTATTCTCATACCCGACGTCAGTCATATCATCTGTAACATTATATCAACTAGTCTCACACCCGACATCAGTCATATCACCTCTAACATTATATCAACTATTCTCATACCCGACATAAATCATATCACCTCTAACATTATATCAACTAGTCTCACACCCGACATCAGTCATATCACCTCTAACATTATATAAAATATTCTCATACCCGACATCAGTCATATCACCTCTAACATTATATCAACTATTCTCATACCCGACATCAGTCATATCACATACCCGACATCAGTCATATCCCCTCCAACATTATATAAACTAGTCTCACACCCGACATCAGTCATATCACCTCTAACATTATATCAACTATTCTCATACCCGACATCAGTCATATCACATACCCGACATCAGTCATATCACCTCCAACATTATATAAACTAGTCTCACACCCGACATCAGTCATATCACCTCCAACATTGTATCAACTAGCCTCACACCCGACATAAGTCATATCACCTCCAACATTGTATCAACTATTCTCATACCCGACATAAATCATATCACCTCCAACATTGTATCAACTATTCTCATACCCGACATAAATCATATCACCTCCAACATTGTATCAACTATTCTCAACCCGACATATGTCATATCACCTCCAACATTGTATCAACTATTCTCATACCCGACATAAATCATATCACCTCCAACATTGTATCAACTATTCTCATACCCGACATAAGTCATATCACCTCCAACATTGTATCAACTATTCTCATACCCGACATAAGTCATATCACCTCCAACACTATATCAACTATTCTCAACCCGACATATTTCATATCACCTCCAACATTATATCAACTATTCTCAACCCGACATATGTCATATCACCTACAACATTATATCAACTATTCTCACACCCGACATAAGTCATATCACCTCTAACATTGTATCAACTGGTCTCACACCCGACACCAGTCATATCACCATCAACATTGCATCAACTAGTCCCATACCCGACATCAGTCATATCACCATCAACATTGCATCAACTAATCGCATAGCCAACATAAGTCATATCACCTCCAACATTGTATCAACTGTTCTCATACCCGACATCAGTCATATCACCTCCAACATTGTATCAACTAGCCTCACACCCGACATCAGTCATATCACCTCCAAAATTGTATCAACTGGTCTCATACCAGACATTAGTCATATCACCTCCAACATTGTATCAACTGGTCTCACACCCGACACCAGTCATATCACCATCAACATTGCATCAACTAGTCCCATACCTGACACCAGTCATATCACCATCAACATTGCATCAACTAGTCTCATACCCGACATAAGTCATATCACCTCCAACATTGTATCAACTGTTCTCATACCCGACATCAGTCATACCACCATCAACGTTGCATCAACTAGTCTCACACCCGGCATAAGTCATATCACCTGCAAAATTGTATCAACTGGTCTCATACCAGACATTAGTCATATCACCTCCATCATTGTATCAACTGGTCTCACACTCGACACCAGTCATATCATCATCAACATTGCATCAATTAGTCTCATACCTGACACCCAGTCATATCACCATCAACATTGCATCAACTGTTTCATACCCGACACCAGTCATATCACCATCAACATTGTATCAACTGGTCTCATACCCGACACCAGTTATATCACCTCCAACATTGTATCAACTAGTCTCACACCCGACACCAGTCATATCACCACCAACATTGCATCAACTGGTTTCACACCCGACACCAGTCATATCACCACCAACATTGCATCAACTGGTTTAACACCCGACACCAGTCATATCACCACCAACATTGCATCAACTGGTTTCACACCCGACATCAGTCATATCACCACCAACATTGCATCAACTGGTTTCACACCCGACATCAGTCATATCACCACCAACATTGCATCAACTGGTTTAACACCCGACACCAGTCATATCACCACCAACCCTATCTACTATCGCTGGATATCAGAGAAAGATTTGACCCTGTACATCCAAGGAACCTATTTTCCTTTGACCTCCTTTGCTCTCTACGTGTGTGTGTATTACTTGAAGCTACAGCTTTGTTCCTGTTCGGGGAGAGGTCCGCTGTGAAATCTCCGCTGTTGTCTCAGCCACGGTTACGTTTGGTTGTTAAGCTTGTTACCTCAGTTCTACGTTGAAAACTTTCCCTCTACGACGCTCTTTGTTTAAGTTCATACCGCTCTCTTGTTTATCCTTTCTAATTATTGTTGTCCATTTTATAGTTGGATTCTCCATACTGCAACAGAGAGAGAGAGAGAGAGAGAGAGAGAGAGAGAAAGAGAAAGATAAAGAGAAACCGAAAAATAATAGAGTGAAGAAGAAACTAATAAATTAAACTGTACCAAAACTGGTAAATATAAGCAAAAAGGTGAAACAACCGTAAACATTTAAAAAAATGTATATTTACAAGAAACTTGTCTTCCTTGACAAGACAGAGGTTGGAGCACAGATCTCCGTGTTTCCTGTGACATGTTTTGGTTATATTTTGATATTTCTGACGTTGCTGTAATTGTTATTTTGAGTCTGCCTATGAGGTGTTTTTGTTATATCCAGAAAGAAATAATCACAATGATGAGCCGTGCCAGGTGTCGGTGACACTCTCCGTCTTCTGCCATTACTTATGGCATGAACTAAGATTTGCACAATTTCTCTGAGTTTTCTCTAGGCATGATCTAAGATGTGCACAATTTCTCTGAATTTTCTCTGAACAACATCTGCTTTGAGCTGATAGAGAGAAACCAACATCGGAGACGGACATGTGATGACGTCACGAGCTAGTGCGATCATATTGTGATATATCTGAAGGTCAATAGGATAGGTCATTGTGCACCGATCTTGAACTTACCTCTTTCAGTACAGAAAGTTCTTATCAATTTAGTGGCAGAGATTTCAGAGACAAGATTGTCCATGTTTTTAAATATTAATATATATGTTATATTATCTAACACTTAACATAATAAATATGAATTTTAGATAATTAAACAAGGTATTAGATTTAATCAAAACTAAAATGATATAAGACATAACAAGAATATGGTTTGATGACAGTCTACACTAACCAAATTGAGAATGACGCTCTGAGCGGCGAAACGTGTGGAAAGAGTTAATGAAAGGACACGTTTAAATGATTCTGTGGGAAAGTAATCAAGGGTAGGGGAGGACGGGTGGTTAATTCACGTCGGTAAAAGTGAATAGAAAAGTGGAGCTGAGATGAGGTTCATGGGTGTGGATATTAAATGAGGGTTTCATGACATCGAGTGGTAGAATAGTGGATAGGAAAAAATAGAAGGTGGATGGACACCCAGTGGTAGAATAGTGGATAGCAAATAATAGAAGGTTGAAAGATAGAGAGACGGACATTGAAGGACATAGAGTGGGTTATTGTAGATAATGGATGATGGAAGGATAGAGAGATGGACATTGGAGGACATAGTGTGGGTTATTGCAGATAATGGATGATGGAAGGATAGAGAGATGGATATTGGAGGACATAGTGTGGGTTATTGCAGATAATGGATGATTTAACGATAGAGAGACGGACGGTGAAGGAGAACTGGATTTATACAAGAAATGGAGCCAGAAATGCATCGTGGATTAGCTGAGATCCATGAAAAACGAACCATCTACCAAACTGAAGCGATGCTAAGAAGTCTAACATAACCGGCACACAAATATAACATAACATGCATACAACAGAACATAACCGACACGTAACAGAACTTAATCGACACACACCAGAACATAACATACACTCAACAGAACATAACTGGCACATATCAGAATATAACATACACACAACTGAACCTAACCTACACACAACAGAACATAACCGGCACACAATAGAACATAACCGGCACACAATAGAACGTAACCGGCACACAATAGAACATAACCGGTACACAATAGAACATAACCGGCACACAAAAGAACGTAACCGGCACACAATATAACATTACCTGCACACAACAGAACATAACCGGCACACAACAGAACATAACCGGCACACAACAGAACATAACCGGCACACAACAGAACATAACGGGCACACAATAGAACATAACTGGCACATATCAGAATATAACATACACACAACTGAACCTAACCTACACACAACAGAACATAACCGGCACACAATAAAACATAACCGGCACACAATAGAACGTAACCGGCACACAATAGAACATAACCGGTACACAATAGAACATAACCGGCACACAATAGAACGTAACCGGCACACAATATAACATTACCTGCACACAACAGAACATAACCGGCACACAACAGAACATAACCGGCACACAACAGAACATAACCGGCACACAACAGAACATAACGGGCACACAATAGAACATAACCGACACACAACAGAACATAACCGGCACACAAAAGAACATAACCGGCAAACAACAGAACATAACCGGTACACAACAGAACATAACCTACACACAACAGAACATAACCTACACACAACAGAACATAACCGGTACACAACAGAACATTACCGACACACAATAGAGCATAATCTACGTACAACAGAACATAAAATATACGCAACAAAACATAACCGACACACAACAGAGCATAACCGACACACAACAGGACATAACCGACACACAACAGAGCATAACCGACACACAACAGGACATAACCGACACACAAAAATACATCATAACCGACAAACAACAGAACATAACCGACATACAACAGAACATAACCGACATACAACAGAACATAACCGACATACAACAGAAAATAGCCGACAAACAACAGAATATAACCGAAATACAACAGAACATAACAGACAAACAACAGAACATAACCGACATACAACAGAACATAACCGACAAACAACAGAACATAACCGACATACAACAGAACATAACCGACAAACAACAGAACATAACCGACAAACAACAGAACATAGTCTGCACGAAACAGAACATAGTCCCCATACAACAGAACATAACGAACATTTAAAAAGACTGGTAACAGGGAAGTTCTTCACGTTTTGTAGAGTGGGTTTAACGAGAGTGCTCATAGTCTGGAGCAAACAGATCTCACACAATCTGTTATTGGCTGTGAGGAAAGTGATTGAGACTGTGACCAAAACGTTTCACATTCCCAAGTGAGTGAAGACAATGTCAGTAGATCCCTAACCCGGCCGTACGATAATCTTACGGTCTGTTGTTTGATGTGCGACGGGGATAATTTGACGACTAACTGTGTGTCTATATGTTCGGAATTGGAGTCAACAACGATGGCCTAACATCATCAAGTGCTATACAAAAAAAAATACGACGATCATCATTTTCAAGATGACGTGAACTTCCGGTATATGGAGGATAGGCGGCGGGAACCATTGAAGGCTATGCATGAAAAGTGTTCCTTGTTGTATTTTCCTCATATTCCAAGTCCGGCTTATTGCAGGAGCTGCTGAGTTAAGTGTTCTGTACACACCGTGAGCTGTGTCTCATCCGTTTTGATCATGTTTAGATATTCCAATTGTTCACGATGAATGATGATATCGTATGACAGGGAACAGTTGGCTGTGTTTACTTTCTGCGCGGTTTCACCTTATGTCTTTTGGCGTGTGCTGAGACTGCTACGATGGGGACTACAGTTACCTTTCTTTGTTTGGGAGATGAGATATTAATTCGGATAATTACGCAGGCACGGGCGGCTGAGCAATTATGGATTTCAATTCGTTTGCAGTGATACCGGGGCCTTGCATAACCAAAAATAACCAAATTTCCGTGGGTTAGACCAAGCAAGAAAAAAAACAATTTAGAAAGCAGGAAAATAACATGGTGGTCAAGAACAAAGTGAAACGACAAAAGTCTTTCTCTCACAACGACAGCTTGTGAGGACTCTCACAAAGCTCCCCTCAACAACAAACACCGAGGACAAGACGAGACCTAACAGAAAGCTTCCCTCAACAACAGACACTCAGGACTAGACGAGACCAAATAGAAAGCTTCCCTCAAAAACAAACACCGAGGACTAGACGAGACCAAACAGAAAGCTTCCCTCAACAACAGACACTGAGGACTAGACGAGATCAAACAGAAAGCTTCCCTCAACAACAGACACTGATGACTAGACGAGATCAAACAGAAAGATCCCTCAACAACAAACACCGAGGACTAGACGAGACCAAACAGAAAGCTTCCCTCAACAACAGACACCGAGGACTAGACGAGACCAAACAGAAAGCTTCCCTCAACAACAGACACTGAGGACTAGACGAGATCAAACAGAAAGCTTCCCTCAACAACAGACACCGAGGACTAGACGAGATCAAACAGAAAGCTTCCCTCAACAACAGACACTGAGGACTAGACGAGATCAAACAGAAAGCTTCCCTCAACAACAGACACTGAGGACTAGACGAGATCAAACAGAAAGCTTCCCTCAACAACAGACACTGAGGACTAGACGAGATCAAACAGAAAGATCCCTCAACAACAAACACCGAGGACTAGACGAGATCAAACAGAAAGCTTCCCTCAACAAAAGACACTGAGGACTAGACGAGATCAAACAGAAAGCTTCCCTCAACAACAGACACTGAGGACTAGACGAGATCAAACAGAAAGCTTCCCTCAACAACAGACACTGAGGACTAGACGAGATCAAACAGAAAGATCCCTCAACAACAAACACCGAGGACTAGACGAGATCAAACAGAAAGCTTCCCTCAACAACAGACACTGAGGACTAGACGAGATCAAACAGAAAGATCCCTCAACAACAGACACTGAGGACTAGACGAGATCAAACAGAAAGATCCCTCAACAACAAACACTGAGGACTAGACGAGATCAAACAGAAAGCTTCCCTCAACAACAGACACCGAGGACTAGACGAGACCAAACAGAAAGCTTCCCTCAACAACAGACACTGAGGACTAGACGAGACCAAACAGAAAGCTCTCCTCAACAAACACGTCATCATTCCTATTTTCCACGATCTGCTACCAGAACAGGAAGCTTCCCTCAACAAACACGTCATCATACCTATTTTCCACAATCTGCTACCAGAACAGGAAGCTTCCCTCAACAAACACGTCATCATTCCTATTTTCCACAATCTGCTACCAGAACAGGAAGCTCCCCTCAACAAACACGTCATCATTCCTATTTTCCACAATCTGCTACCAGAACAGGAAGCTTCCCTCAACAAACACGTCATCATTCCTATTTTCCACAATCTGCTACCAGAACAGGAAGCTTCCCTCAACAAACACGTCATCATTCCTATTTTCCACAATCTGCTACCAGAACAGGAAGCTCCCCTCAACAAACACGTCATCATTCCTATTTTCCACAATCTGCTACCAGAACAGGAAGCTTCCCTCAACAAACACGTCATCATTCCTATTTTCCACAATCTGCTACCAGAACAGGAAGCTATCCTCAACAAACACGTCATCATTCCTATTTTCCACAATCTGCTACCAGAACAGGAAGCTCTCCTCAACAAACACGTCATCATTCCTATTTTCCACAATCTGCTACCAGAACAGGAAGCTTCCCTCAACAAACACGTCATCATTCCTATTTTCCACAATCTGCTACCAGAACAGGAAGCTATCCTCAACAAACACGTCATCATTCCTATTTTCCACAATCTGCTACCAGAACAGGAAGCTCCCCTCAACAAATACGTCATCATTCCTATTTTCCACAATCTGCTACCAGAACAGGAAGCTTCCCTCAACAAACACGTCATCATTCCTATTTTCCACAATCTGCTACCAGAACAGGAAGCTTCCCTCAACAAACACGTCATCATTCCTATTTTCCACAATCTGCTACCAGAACAGGAAGCTTCCCTCAACAAACACGTCATCATTCCTATTTTCCACAATCTGCTACCAGAACAGGAAGCTTCCCTCAACAAACACGTCATCATTCATATTTTCCACAATCTGCTACCAGAACAGGAAGCTTCCCTCAACAAACACGTCATCATTCCTATTTTCCACGATCTGCTACCAGAACAGGAAGCTTCCCTCAACAAACACGTCATCATTCCTATTTTCCACGATCTGCTACCAGAACAGGAAGCTTCCCTCAACAAACACGTCATCATTCCTATTTTCCACAATCTGCTACCAGAACAGGAAGCTTCCCTCAACAAACACGTCATCATTCCTATTTACCACGATCTGCTACCAGAACAGGAAGCTTCCCTCAACAAACACGTCATCATTCCTATTTTCCACAATCTGCTACCAGAACAGGAAGCTTCCCTCAACAAACACGTCATCATTCCTATTTTCCACAATCTGCTACCAGAACAGGAAGCTTCCCTCAACAAACACGTCATCATTCCTATTTTCCACGATCTGCTACCAGAACAGGAAGCTTCCCTCAACAAACACGTCATCATTCCTATTTTCCACGATCTGCTACCAGAACAGGAAGCTTCCCTCAACAAACACGTCATCATTCCTATTTTCCACGATCTGCTACCAGAACAGGAAGCTCCCCTCAACAAACACGTCATCATTCCTATTTTCCACAATCTGCTACCAGAACAGGAAGCTCCCCTCAACAAACACGTCATCATTCCTATTTTCCACAATCTGCTACCAGAACAGGAAGCTCCCCTCAACAAACACGTCATCATTCCTATTTTCCACGATCTGCTACCAGAACAGGAAGCTCCCCTCAACAAACACGTCATCATTCCTATTTTCCACGATCTGCTACCAGAACAGGAAGCTCCCCTCAACAAACACGTCATCATTCCTATTTTCCACAATCTGCTACCAGAACAGGAAGCTCCCCTCAACAAACACGTAATCATTCCTATTTTCCACGATCTGCTACCAGAACAGGAAGCTCCCTTCAACAAACACGTCATCATTCCTATTTTCCACGATCTGCTACCAGAACAGGAAGCTCCCCTCAACAAACACGTCATCATTCCTATTTTCCACGATCTGCTACCAGAACAGGAAGCTCTCCTCAACAAACACGTCATCATTCCTATTTTCCACAATCTGCTACCAGAACAGGAAGCTTCCCTCAACAAACACGTCATCATTCCTATTTTCCACAATCTGCTACCAGAACAGGAAGCTTCCCTCAACAAACACGTCATCATTCCTATTTTCCACAATCTGCTACCAGAACAGGAAGCTTCCCTCAACAAACACGTCATCATTCCTATTTTCCACAATCTGCTACCAGAACAGGAAGCTCCCCTCAACAAACACGTCATCATTCCTATTTTCCACAATCTGCTACCAGAACAGGAAGCTCCCCTCAACAAACACGTCATCATTCCTATTTTCCACAATCTGCTACCAGAACAGGAAGCTTCCCTCAACAAACACGTCATCATTCCTATTTTCCACGATCTGCTACCAGAACAGGAAGCTCTCCTCAACAAACACGTCATCATTCCTATTTTCCACAATCTGCTACCAGAACAGGAAGCTTCCCTCAACAAACACGTCATCATTCCTATTTTCCACAATCTGCTACCAGAACAGGAAGCTCCCCTCAACAAACACGTCATCATTCCTATTTTCCACAATCTGCTACCAGAACAGGAAGCTTCCCTCAACAAACACGTCATCATTCCTATTTTCCACGATCTGCTACCAGAACAGGAAGCTCTCCTCAACAAACACGTCATCATTCCTATTTTCCACAATCTGCTACCAGAACAGGAAGCTTCCCTCAACAAACACGTCATCATTCCTATTTTCCACAATCTGCTACCAGAACAGGAAGCTCTCCTCAACAAACACGTCATCATTCCTATTTTCCACAATCTGCTACCAGAACAGGAAGCTTCCCTCAACAAACACGTCATCATTCCTATTTTCCACAATCTGCTAACAGAACAGGAAGCTCTCCTCAACAAACACGTCATCATTCCTATTTTCCACAATCTGCTACCAGAACAGGAAGCTTCCCTCAACAAACACGTCATCATTCCTATTTTCCACAATCTGCTACCAGAACAGGAAGCTCTCCTCAACAAACACGTCATCATTCATATTTTCCACGATCTGCTACCAGAACAGGAAGCTTCCCTCAACAAACACGTCATCATTCCTATTTTCCACAATCTGCTACCAGAACAGGAAGCTTCCCTCAACAAACACGTCATCATTCCTATTTTCCACGATCTGCTACCAGAACAGGAAGCTTCCCTCAACAAACACGTCATCATTCCTATTTTCCACAATCTGCTACCAGAACAGGAAGCTTCCCTCAACAAACACGTCATCATTCCTATTTTCCACAATCTGCTACCAGAACAGGAAGCTTCCCTCAACAAACACGTCATCATTCCTATTTTCCACAATCTGCTACCAGAACAGGAAGCTCTCCTCAACAAACACGTCATCATTCCTATTTTCCACAATCTGCTACCAGAACAGGAAGCTTCCCTCAACAAACACGTCATCATTCCTATTTTCCACAATCTGCTACCAGAACAGAAAGCTTCCCTCAACAAACACGTCATCATTCCTATTTTCCACAATCTGCTACCAGAACAGGAAGCTCCCCTCAACAAACACGTCATCATTCCTATTTTCCACAATCTGCTACCAGAACAGGAAGCTTCCCTCAACAAACACGTCATCATTCCTATTTTCCACAATCTGCTACCAGAACAGGAAGCTTCCCTCAACAAACACGTCATCATTCCTATTTTCCACAATCTGCTACCAGAACAGGAAGCTTCCCTCAACAAACACGTCATCATTCCTATTTTCCACATACTGCTACCAGAACAGGAAGCTCCCCTCAACAAACACGTCATCATTCCTATTTTCCACAATCTGCTACCAGAACAGAAAGCTCCCCTCAACAAACACGTCATCATTCCTATTTTCCACAATCTGCTACCAGAACAGAAAGCTTCCCTCAACAAACACGTCATCATTCCTATTTTCCACAATCTGCTACCAGAACAGGAAGCTCCCCTCAACAAACACGTCATCATTCCTATTTTCCACAATCTGCTACCAGAACAGGAAGCTCCCCTCAACAAACACGTCATCATTCCTATTTTCCACAATCTGCTACCAGAACAGGAAGCTTCCCTCAACAAACACGTCATCATTCCTATTTTCCACAATCTGCTACCAGAACAGGAAGCTTCCCTCAACAAACACGTCATCATTCCTATTTTCCACAATCTGCTACCAGAACAGGAAGCTCCCCTCAACAAACACGTCATCATTCCTATTTTCCACAATCTGCTACCAGAACAGAAAGCTCCCCTCAACAAACACGTCATCATTCCTATTTTCCACAATCTGCTACCAGAACAGGAAGCTCCCCTCAACAAACACGTCATCATTCCTATTTTCCACAATCTGCTACCAGAACAGGAAGCTCCCCTCAACAAACACGTCATCATTCCTATTTTCCACAATCTGCTACCAGAACAGGAAGCTCTCCTCAACAAACACGTCATCATTCCTATTTTCCACAATCTGCTACCAGAACAGAAAGCTCTCCTCAACAAACACGTCATCATTCCTATTTTCCACAATCTGCTACCAGAACAGGAAGCTCCCCTCAACAAACACGTCATCATTCCTATTTTCCACAATCTGCTACCAGAACAGGAAGCTCCCCTCAACAAACACGTCATCATTCCTATTTTCCACAATCTGCTACCAGAACAGGAAGCTTCCCTCAACAAACACGTCATCATTCCTATTTTCCACAATCTGCTACCAGAACAGGAAGCTTGAGAGCAGGAGAGAGACTGGTACGAAGGGAGGCTCTTGAGCGGGGACAAATCCTGTCTCACGTGATTCACGAGTTGAAGGAGAAACAAGATCTACTGATCTGTTAAATTGACCGAGCTTTTACGAACATCAGAGGGTTAATATTTTAATCTCGACACGAAGCCGCCACCTTTTGTGTCAGAACATGTTTGTTGCTGTAGATGTCAGAGATAGGTCGCTGTTGGTTTCAAAGGCTGACTTGGGAACTGAGCTAATTGATGGCGTCGCCATTTTTAATGTACTCTCGGTGTAGTTATTTGTTTTATTATTGTCAGCTATTCCGTTCTCTCGTCCCTTGTTTGTTTCGTGACTTTGTTATGTTGAAGTAGAATATTGTTTCCTAGTTGTCTCCCATCTCTCTGTGCTTTTAGATATATCGTAATAATGGGATGAGATGAGAGAACATAGAGGCGGGAAGATTTAACGGGGAAGAAATGGGACAACAGAGAGAGAGAGAGAGTTAGAGAGAGAGAGAGAGAGAGAGTTAGAGAGAGTTAGAGAGAGAGAGAGAGTTAGAGAGAGAGTTAGAGAGAGAGAGTTAGAGAGAGAGAGTTAGAGAGAGAGTTAGAGAGAGAGAGAGAGTTAGAGAGAGTTAGAGTTAGAGAGAGAGTTAGAGAGATAGTTAGAGAGAGAGAGAGAGTTAGAGAGAGAGTTAGAGAGAGAGAGTTAGAGAGAGAGTTAGAGAGAGAGAGTTAGAGAGAGAGAGTAAGAGAGAGAGTGTTAGAGAGAGAGAGTTAGAGAGAGAGTTAGAGAGAGAGAGTTAGAGAGAGAGAGTTAGAGAGAGAGTTAGAGAGAGAGAGAGTTAGAGAGAGAGTTAGAGAGAGAGAGAGTTAGAGAGAGAGTTAGAGAGAGAGAGTTAGAGAGAGAGAGTTAGAGAGAGAGTTAGAGAGATAGTTAGAGAGAGAGAGTTAGAGAGATAGTTAGAGAGAGAGAGAGTTAGAGAGATAGTTAGAGAGAGAGAGTTAGAGAGATAGTTAGAGAGAGAGAGTTAGAGAGAGAGAGTTAGAGAGAGAGAGAGTTAGAGAGAGAGTTAGAGAGAGAGTTAGAGAGAGAGAGTTAGAGAGAGAGAGTTAGAGAGAGAGAGAGTTAGAGAGAGAGAGTTAGAGAGAGAGAGTTAGAGAGAGAGAGAGTTAGAGAGAGAGAGTTAGAGAGAGAGAGAGTTAGAGAGAGTTAGAGAGAGAGTTAGAGAGAGAGTTAGAGAGAGAGTTAGAGAGAGAGTTAGAGAGAGAGTTAGAGAGAGAGTTAGAGAGAGAGTTAGAGAAAGAGTTAGAGAGAGAGTTAGAGAGAGAGTTAGAGAGAGAGTTAGAGAGAGAGAGTTAGAGAGAGAGAGTTAGAGAGAGAGTTAGAGAGAGAGTTAGAGAGAGAGTTAGAGAGAGTGAGTTAGAGAGAGAGAGTTAGAGAGAGAGAGAGTTAGAGAGAGAGAGAGTTAGAGAGAGAGAGTTAGAGAGAGAGAGAGTTAGAGAGAGAGTTAGAGAGAGAGTTAGAGAGAGAGTTAGAGAGAGAGTTAGAGAGAGAGAGTTAGAGAGAGAGTTAGAGAGAGAGTTAGAGAGAGAGAGTTAGAGAAAGAGTTAGAGAGAGAGTTAGAGTGAGAGAGAGTTAGAGAGAGAGTTAGAGAGAGAGAGTTAGAGAGAGAGTTAGAGATGGAGAGAGTTAGAGAGAGAGTTAGAGATAGAGAGAGTTAGAGAGAGAGTTAGAGATAGAGAGAGTTAGAGAGAGAGTTAGAGAGAGAGAGAGTTAGAGGGAGAGTTAGAGAGAGAGAGAGTTAGAGAGAGAGAGAGTTAGAGAGAGAGTTAGAGAGAGAGTTAGAGAGAGAGAGAGTTAGAGAGAGAGTTAGAGAGAGAGAGTTAGAGAGAGAGTTAGAGAGAGAGTTAGAGAGAGAGAGAGTTAGAGAGAGAGTTAGAGAGAGAGAGTTAGAGAGAGAGTTAGAGAGAGAGTTAGAGAGAGAGTTAGAGAGAGAGTTAGAGAGAGAGAGAGAGTTAGAGAGAGAGTTAGAGAGAGAGAGAGTTAGAGAGAGAGTTAGAGAGAGAGAGAGTTAGAGAGTTAGTTAGAGAGAGAGAGTTAGAGAGAGAGAGTTAGAGAAAGAGTTAGAGAGAGAGTTAGAGAGAGAGAGTTAGAGAGAGAGTTAGAGAGAGTGAGTTAGAGAGAGAGTTAGAGAGAGAGAGTTAGAGAGAGAGTTAGAGAGAGAGAGTTAGAGAGAGAGTTAGAGAGAGAGTTAGAGAGAGAGTTAGAGAGAGAGTTAGAGAGAGAGTTAGAGAGAGAGAGAGTTAGAGAGAGAGTTAGAGAGAGAGAGTTAGAGAGAGAGAGTTAGAGAGAGAGTTAGAGAGAGAGAGAGAGAGAGTTAGAGAGAGAGAGTTAGAGAGAGAGAGAGTTAGAGAGAGAGTTAGAGAGAGAGTTAGAGAGAGAGAGAGAGTTAGAGAGAGAGTTAGAGAGAGAGAGTTAGAGAGAGAGTTAGAGAGAGAGTTTGAGATATTTAGAGAGAGAGTTAGAGAGATTTAGAGAGAGAGTTAGAGAGAGAGAGTTAGAGAGAGAGAGTTAGAGAGAGAGTTAGAGAGAGAGTTAGAGAGAGAGTTAGAGAGAGAAAGAGTTAGAGAGAGAGAGTTAGAGAGAGAGAGAGTTAGAGAGAGAGAGTTAGAGAGAGAGAGTTAGAGAGAGAGTTAGAGAGAGAGAGTTATAGAGAGACAGAGAGAGTTAGAGAGAGAGAGAGAGTTAAAGAGAGAGAGTTAGAGAGAGAGAGTTAGAGAGAGAGTTAAAGAGAGAGAGAGAGTTAGAGAGAGAGAGTTAGAGAGAGAGAGAGTTAGAGAGAGAGAGAGTTAGAGAGAGTTAGAGAGAGAGTTAGAAAGAGAGAGTTAGAGAGAGAGAGAGTTAAAGAGAGAGAGTTAGAGGGAGAGAGAGTTAGAGAGAGAGAGAGAGTTAAAGAGAGAGAGAGTTAGAGAGAGAGAGAGTTAGAGAGAGAGAGAGTTAGAGAGAGAGTTAGAGAGAGAGTTAGAGAGAGAGTTAGAAAGAGAGAGTTCCTATTTTCCACAATCTGCTACCAGAACAGGAAGCTCCCCTCAACAAACACGTCATCATTCCTATTTTCCACAATCTGCTACCAGAACAGGAAGCTTCCCTCAACAAACACGTCATCATTCCTATTTTCCACAATCTGCTACCAGAACAGGAAGCTTCCCTCAACAAACACGTCATCATTCCTATTTTCCACAATCTGCTACCAGAACAGGAAGCTTCCCTCAACAAACACGTCATCATTCCTATTTTCCACAATCTGCTACCAGAACAGGAAGCTCCCCTCAACAAACACGTCATCATTCCTATTTTCCACAATCTGCTACCAGAACAGGAAGCTTCCCTCAACAAACACGTCATCATTCCTATTTTCCACAATCTGCTACCAGAACAGGAAGCTTGAGAGCAGGAGAGAGACTGGTATGTATCGAGGCTCTTGAGCGGGGACAAATCCTGTCTCACGTGATTCACGAGTTGAAGGAGAAACAAGATCTACTGATCTGTTAAATTGACCGAGCTTTTACGAACATCAGAGGGTTAATATTTTAATCTCGACACGAAGCCGCCACCTTTTGTGTCAGAACATGTTTGTTGCTGTAGATGTCAGAGATAGGTCGCTGTTGGTTTCAAAGGCTGACTTGGGAACTGAGCTAATTGATGGCGTCGCCATTTTTAATGTACTCTCGGTGTAGTTATTTGTTTTATTATTGTCAGCTATTCCGTTCTCTCGTCCCTTGTTTGTTTCGTGACTTTGTTATGTTGAAGTAGAATATTGTTTCCTAGTTGTCTCCCATCTCTCTGTGCTTTTAGATATATCGTAATAATGGGATGAGATGAGAGAACATAGAGGCGGGAAGATTTAACGGGGAAGAAATGGGACAACAGAGAGAGAGAGAGAGAGAGAGTTAGAGAGAGAGAGAGAGTTAGAGAGAGAGAGTTAGAGAGAGAGTTAGAGAGAGAGAGAGTTAGAGAGAGAGAGAGTTAGAGAGAGAGAGTTAGAGAGAGAGTTAGAGAGAGAGAGAGAGTTAGAGAGAGTTAGAGTTAGAGAGAGAGAGTTAGAGAGAGAGTTAGAGAGAGAGTTAGAGAGAGAGAGAGAGTTAGAGAGAGAGAGTTAGAGAGAGAGTTAGAGAGATAGTTAGAGAGAGAGAGAGTTAGAGAGAGAGTTAGAGAGAGAGAGAGTTAGAGAGAGAGAGTTAGAGAGAGAGAGTTAGAGAGAGAGAGTTAGAGAGAGAGAGTTAGAGAGAGAGTTAGAGAGAGAGAGTTAGAGAGAGAGAGAGAGTTAGAGAGAGAGTTAGAGAGAGAGAGAGTTAGAGAGAGAGTTAGAGAGAGAGAGTTAGAGAGTTAGTTAGAGAGAGAGAGTTAGAGAGAGAGAGTTAGAGAAAGAGTTAGAGAGAGAGTTAGAGAGAGAGAGTTAGAGAGAGAGTTAGAGAGAGAGAGTTAGAGAGAGAGTTAGAGAGAGAGAGAGTTAGAGAGAGAGTTAGAGAGAGAGAGTTAGAGAGAGAGTTAGAGAGAGAGTTAGAGAGAGAGTTAGAGAGAGAGAGAGAGAGAGAGAGTTAGAGAGAGAGTTAGAGAGAGAGTTAGAGAGAGAGTTAGAGAGAGAGTTAGAGAGAGAGAGAGTTAGAGAGAGAGTTAGAGAGAGAGAGTTAGAGAGAGAGTTAGAGAGAGAGTTAGAGAGAGAGAGTTAGAGAGAGAGTTAGAGAGAGAGAGAGAGAGAGTTAGAGAGAGAGTTAGAGAGAGAGAGTTAGAGAGAGAGTTAGAGAGAGAGAGTTTGAGATATTTAGAGAGAGAGTTAGAGAGATTTAGGGAGAGAGTTAGAGAGAGAGAGAGTTAGAGAGAGAGAGTTAGAGAGAGAGTTAGAGAGAGAGTTAGAGAGAGAGTTAGAGAGAGAAAGAGTTAGAGAGAGAGAGTTAGAGAGAGAGAGTTAGAGAGAGAGAGTTAGAGAGAGAGTTAGAGAGAGAGTTAGAGAGAGAGAGTTAGAGAGAGAGAGTTAGAGAGAGAGTTAGAGAGAGAGTTAGAGAGAGTTAGAGAGAGAGTTAGAGAGAGAGAGAGAGTTAGAGAGAGAGAGAGTTAGAGAGAGAAAGAGTTAGAGAGAGAGAGTTAGAGAGAGAGAGTTAGAGAGAGAGAGTTAGAGAGAGAGAGTTAGAGAGAGAGAGTTAGAGAGAGAAAGAGTTAGAGAGAGAGAGTTAGAGAGAGAGAGTTAGAGAGAGAGTTAGAGAGAGAAAGAGTTAGAGAGAGAGAGTTAGAGAGAGAGAGAGTTAGAGAGAGAGAGTTAGAGAGAGAGTTAGAGAGAGAGTTAGAGAGAGAGAGTTAGAGAGAGAGAGTTAGAGAGAGAGTTAGAGAGAGAGTTAGAGAGAGTTAGAGAGAGAGAGTTAGAGAGAGAGAGAGTTAGAGAGAGAGAGAGTTAGAGAGAAAGAGTTAGAGAGAGAGTTAGAAAGAGAGAGTTTGAGAGAGAGAGTTAGAGAGAGAGAGTTAAAGAGAGAGAGTTAGAGAGAGAGAGAGTTAGAGAGAGAGAGAGTTAAAGAGAGAGAGAGTTAGAGAGAGAGAGTGAGGGAGAGAGAGAGTTAGAGAGAGAGTTAGAGAGAGAGAGTTAGAGAGAGAGTTAGAAAGAGAGAGTTTGAGAGAGAGAGTTAGAGAGAGAGAGTTAAAGAGAGAGAGTAATGAGAGAGAGAGAGTTAGAGAGAGAGAGTTAGAGAGAGAGAGTTAGAGAGAGAGATTTAGAGAGAGAGAGTTAGAGAGAGTTAGAGAGAGAGTTAGAGAGAGAGTTAGAGAGAGAGAGTTAGAGAGAGAGAGTTAGAGAGAGAGAGTTAGAGAGAGAGAGTTAAAGAGAGAGAGAGAGAGTTAAAGAGAGAGAGAGTTAGAGAGAGAGAGTTAGAGAGAGAGAGTTAGAGAGAGAGTTAGAGAGAGAGAGAGTTAGAGAGAGAGAGAGTTAGAGAGAGAGAGTTAGAGAGAGAGTGTTAGAGAGAGAGAGTTAGAGGGAGAGAGTTAGAGAGAGAGAGTTAGAGAGAGAGAGTTAGAGAGAGAGAGAGTGTTAGAGAGAGAGAGTTAGAGAGAGAGAGTTAGAGAGAGATAGAGAGTTAGAGAGAGAGAGTTAGAGAGAAAGTTAGAGAGAGAGTGTTAGAGAGAGAGAGAGAGAGTTAGAGAGAGTGAGTTAGAGAGAGAGAGTTAGAGAGAGAGAGAGTTAGAGAGAGAGAGAGAGTTAAAGAGAGAGAGTTAGAGAGAGAGAGAGTTAGAGAGAGAGAGGTTGATTTAACGAGGGGGGGGGATAGGAAACACGTAGGGAGAGGAAGATTTAAACGAGAGGTAAATGGAGCAATACAGAGATACAGACAAAATTTGATGAGGAAGCGATGGAATATCATAGAGAAAGAGATGTTTTAACGAGGGAAAAATAGGGCAACACACACACACACACACACACACACAGAGAGAGAGAGAGAGAGAGAGAGAGAGAAGCTTTAACGAGGAAGAGAAAAGGCAACACACAGTGAGAGAAGATTTTACGAGGAAGAAAAAAGGCAACACACAGAGAGAGAAGATTTAACGAAGGAGAGATCAGGCAACACATAGAGAGAGAGAGAGGAGATTTAACGAGGGAGAGATAAGGCAACAGAGAGAGAGAGAGAGAGAGAGAGAGAGAGAAGAGCTTTAACGAGGAAGAGAAAAGGCAACACACAGAGAGAGAAGATTTAACGAGGAAGAAAAAAGGCAACACACAGAGAGAGAAGATTTAACGAAGGAGAGATAAGGCAACACATAGAGAGAGAGAGAGGAGATTTAACGAGGGAGAGATAAGGCAACACAGAGAGAGTGAGAGAGAGAGAAGATTTAGCGAGTGAAAGGTAAGACAACAGAGAGAGAAGATTTAACGAGGGAGAGATAAAGCAACAGAGAGAGAGAGAGAGAGAGAGATAGAGAGAGAGAAGATTTAAAGAGGGAGAGATAAGGCAACACACAGAGAGAGAGAGAGAAGATTTAGCGAGTGAAAGGTAAGGCAACAGAGAGAGAAGATTTAACGAGGGAGAGATAAAGCAACAGAGAGAGAGAGAGAGAAGATTTAAAGAGGGAGAGATAAGGCAACACAGAGAGAGAGAGAGAGAGAGAAGATTTAGCGAGTGAAAGGAAAGGCAACAGAGAGAGAAGATTTAACGAGGGAGAGATAAAGCAACAGAGAGAGAGAGAGAGAGAGAGAGAAGATTTAAAGAGGGAGAGATAAGGCAACACAGAGAGAGGGAGGGACGATTTAACGAGGGATAGATAAGGCAACACAGAGAGAGAGAGAGAGAGAAGATTTAACGAGAGAGTGTTAAGGCAACAGAGAGAGAGAGGGAAGATTTTACGAGAGAGAGATAAGGCAACACAGAGAGAGAGAAGATTTAACGAGGGAAAGATAAGGCAACACAGAGAGAGAGAAGATTTAACGAGGGAAAGATAAGGCAGCACAGAGAGAGAGGGGCGATTTAACGAGGGATAGATAAGGCAACACAGAGAGAGAGAGAGAGAGAAGATTTAACGAGAGAGTGTTAAGGCAGCACAGAGAGAGAGGGGCGATTTAACGAAGGAGAGATGAGGCATCAGAGAGAGAGAGAAGATTTAACGAAGGAGAGATTAGGCATCAGAGAGAGAGAGAAGATTTAACGAAGGAGAGATGAGGCATCAGAGAGAGAGAGAAGATTTAACGAAGGAGAGATTAGGCATCAGAGAGAGAGAGAAGATTTAACGAAGGAGAGATTAGGCATCAGAGAGAGAGAGAAGATTTAACGAAGGAGAGATAAGGCAACACAGACAGATTTAACGAAGGAGAGATAAGGCAACACAGAGAGAGAGAAGATTTAACGAGAGAGTGTTAAGGCAACAGAGAGAGAGAAATAGAGAGATAGAGAGAAGATTTTACGAGAGAGAGATAAGGCAACACGGAGAGAGATAGAAAAGGTTTAACGAAGGAGAGATAATACAATACAGAGATAGATAGAGAGCGAGAGAGAGAGAGAGTGAGAAAATTTAACGAGGTGGAGATAAGGCAACACAAGACTAAACTAAAAATTCACTTTGACATCAACAGAGACCGAGGACTAAACGGCAGTAAACTAAACATTCATTTTGAATTAAACAGAGACCAAGAACTAAACGACAGTAAACTAAACATTCATTTTGAATTAAACAGAGACCAAGAACTAAACGGCAGTAAACTAAACATTCATTTTAAATTAAACAGAGACCAAGAACTAAACGGCAGTAAACTAAACATTCATTTTGAATTAAACAGAGACCAAGAACTAAACGACAGTAAACTAAACATTCATTTTGAATTAAACAGAGACCAAGAACTAAACGGCAGTAAACTAAACATCCACTTTGACATCAACAGAGAGCGAGGACTAAACGGCAGTAAACTAAACATTCATTTTGAATTAAACAGAGACCAAGAACTAAACGACAGTAAACTAAACATTCATTTTGAATTAAACAGAGACCAAGAACTAAACGGCAGTAAACTAAACATTCACTTTGACATCAACAGAGACCGAGGACTAACCGATGCTAAACTAAACCTTCACTTTGACATAATCAGAGAGCGAGGACTAACCGATGCTAAACTAAACATTCACTTTGACATCATCAGAGAGCAAGGACTAACCGATGCTAAACTAAACATTCACTTTGACATCATCAGAGAGCAAGGACTAACCGATGCTAAACTAAACATTCACTTTGACATCATCAGAGAGCAAGGACTAACCGATGCTAAACTAAACATTCACTTTGACATCATCAGAGAGCAAGGACTAACCGATGCTAAACTAAACCTTCACTTTGACATAATCAGAGAGCGAGGACTAACCGATGCTAAACTAAACCTTCACTTTGACATCATCAGAGAGCAAGGACTAACCGATGCTAAACTAAACCTTCACTTTGACATAATCAGAGAGCGAGGACTAACCGATGCTAAACTAAACATTCACTTTGACATAATCAGAGAGCGAGGACTAACCGAGGCTAAATTAAACATTCACTTTGACAATGATATACCGAGGACTAAACGAGAGTAAAAAGTAAAATCCTTGACTTGATGATCGTGTTGAGGTGTTGTAAACGTGTGATCAGCATTCAGCCTGTCAGATTCGTTGATGCAGTTTTCTGACATCAGAGGGACAATGTTTTTAACGCTCAAAACCTGCACCACCTGGACGTGTTTGTTGATGTAAATGTTGAGCTCCAGAGATCTGCTGATAGGTTCTACAGCCAAACTCGCGAAACAAGCCATGTCTGGTGTCGACATCTTTTAGTTCAGTTCGACTCAAGCTTTTGTCCGCGAGGACTAAACAGAACATACTGCAAAGGAGCGTGGGGGACACAGACACACACACACACACACAGACACACACACACACACAGACAGAAATAAAACATACTGCAAGGGAACGTTAGCTACCTCACACACACACACAAACACACACACGCTGGCCACCATACACACACAAACATAAAACATACTGCAAGGGAACGTGAGCCACCTCACACAGACACACACACATAGAACATACTGCAAGGAAACGTGAGCCACTTCACACACACACACACACACATACACACACACACATAGAACATACTGCAAGGGAACGTGAGCCACTTCACACACACATATACACACACCTATACAAACAGAGAGACAAAAGCCTGCTATGTTGGGTTTATGTTAACAACACAAGTTTACAAGCGGACAACTCATTTATTTGTTGATAATAAGAACGTCGAAGACATTACTCACTGTGCTCCCAGGTAATTTAATGTGACGATTGGCTCTGCTTTCCTGAAACAAGCTTCCCAATGTTTACTTTAATAGCAGGAGCTCGACGCCTGGGAGTCATGACCCAGGCGGGCCCACCTCCCCTAGAGTGTCAAGAAGCTAAAGGGCCGAAACTCTTGCTCGACGGGGTCTACTTCTGATGATCAGTTGTCTCCTGCTGCGAAGCTCTGTACAAAAGAGTTTCCTACTACAAATCAATACGATTTCTAGTTTTTCATTCAATAATACATATAATAGATAAAAAAGAGCACTTTCACGTGTGTTCTATCAAATAAGGAACATATTTCAATAAAAAATGTATGTATTTTAGGAAAACGGCCTTTTGATAATATTGCCCACAAGCTCTCCGGAATGTAGCACTTTTTGGCTTGGAAATGTGATCATCCTGAAGATGGCAAATCTTCATTTGAAAACCAAAGGGATGGTGGTCACCATTGCCTTAGCTCCATTTGTTGCAATGTCAGAGTGGTTCCCAAAGTCTCCAAATTGTGAAACTCCGCCATTCCAGACATTAAATATGTCAATACCTTTAGTGCTGGCTTCTACTGGATTTGGCTTGACGAGTTTTTGTGAAATTCAAATTTATAGTTTATTGTTCTGTCATAAATAAGATGATGGTTAATATCAGTTGTATCTGAGATAAAAAGCTGGTGGATATCATAATAAATAAAAACATACATTATATTCAGTAGGCTAACATGAAGTAATATTTTGTAATGACGTCACTACTTTTTAAATTACTTATTTATTTATATGTTAATTATATCCATCTCGTTTGGGACGAAAATGTCTTAATGACTTTGTCATTGAAAGTATTGTTGGGTTGTTTTCTAAGTTTCTGAGGGAATGATTTCTCAATGAACATTAATGCCATACCAGATAAGCGTTCTTGTCTCTGAGTTGAGCTTCAATAAGATGTGATTCTCTTGAGAGTAGAAAAAGTTCTTTCTTCAAATGTGATGCGTATAACGTAGTTATAATTAGCTAAGGAAGTTCCGGTAATCAGACATAGTTTCACTTTCACTTTTAACGATTCTAATCGGCTAGAGCTAAAAGTAACCAATGAAACCGCATTCTCTAGCGGTTGCACCCGCTTTATTATTTTGACTTCCATTTGTGAATGTCAAGGTCGTTAAAACTAGGTCCGGATTGAGGAAAAATGTACCGCTGGCTATTAGAGGTTTCAATGTAGAGTAATTTCGGTTTCATTCACAAACGTTATAGTGGCCAGAGGAAAACCTTGCTTTAATAAATGCAAATCAAAGCAAATAAATCATATTGGTCTACGAAATGTGTAATAGAATATTAGAAAATTTGTAATATAATTATAAAAAAAAACATAATAAATTATCATTTCCTTTTGTATTTTGTTAATATGTTCACGCTACCGGCGGTAACTGCGGTATCATAGAGAATACGCCACTGGTTCACACTATCATCTAGTGTAGCTGATGTTCACACTATCATGCAGTGTAATTGAAACATCTCTTCCCCATTTCATTAACTCTTCTACTTATCGTCTCATGGGACAAGGAAACTGTCTTAAACTGTTTAACCATTCTACAGTCTCCAAAAACATGTCATGTTTTTTGTCATATATTTTTATGAGCTCATCACACCTGAAGGACTTATTGTCATTTGCTAGCTCTAACAATAATAAACATGCCCCATAAGAAGCTTGCCAGTCCCGCACTGTTTGCTGGCCGCTGAAAAAAAAACAAACAGCAATATTCTTCTGTTTAGATGTACTGACTGCTTCAAGTCATGAAATAGACTCCTCCTTATAGCTCCGTGGTATTTGATATAGTGTCTGTTTATGTAGGCTAGTATAGTGTCTGTTTATGTAGGCTAGTATAGTGTCTATTTATGCAGACTAGTATAGTGTCTGTTTATACAGGCTAGTATAGTGTCTCTTTATGTAGGCTAGTATAGTGTCTCTTTATGTAGGCTAGTATAGTGTCTGTTTATGCAGACTAGTATAGTGTCTGTTTATGCAGACTAGTATAGTGTCTGTTTATACAGACTAGTATAGTGTCTGTTTATACAGGCTAGTATAGTGTCTCTTTATGTAGGCTAGTACAGTGTCTGTTTATGTAGACTAGTGCAGTGTCTGTTTATGTTGGCTAGAATAGTGTCTGTTTATGCAGACTAGTATAGTGTCTGTTTATACAGACTAGTATAGTGTCTGTTTATACAGACTAGTATAGTGTCTGTTTATACAGACTAGTATAGTGTCTGTTTATACAGACTAGTATAGTGTCTGTTTATACAGACTAGTATAGTGTCTGTTTATACAGACTAGTATAGTGTCTGTTTATACAGACTAGTATAGTGTCTGTTTATACAGACTAGTATAGTGTCTGTTTATACAGACTAGTATAGTGTCTGTTTATACAGACTAGTATAGTGTCTGTTTATATTGTGTTCCTCATGAAGCACGTGGAACTTGGCAACAAATGCAACATTGTAGCTCGACGTTGTGTTCCTCATGAAGCACGTGGAACTTGGCAACAAATGCAACATTGTAGCTCGACGTTGTGTTCAACAAAAACGAGCTTTCTTGCCGCTTAGATTGTGAGTCTCGTTTCTCTTATGTAATGAGGCCTCATTTTGTTGCTTCAGCCATTTTAAACTATAGGAGGAGATAAGCACCTATATTAAACATTTAAAAAATGTAAATACTTCGAGCGGCCATTAAAGAGGACTTTTGCCGAAATGTTACAGTTTGTTTTGTCTTTCTGTTAGTCTCAATAATATTTTATGTTTATTTGATATATTTTAAGCTACAGTTAAGAGCTACACAGCAGAGACAAATCGATACGAAGTAGCACACTTCAAACTAAAACCGATTGTAGCTCTAATTTAGACTGAACCATTCTGACACCTGCTTCTCAAACTCAATTGTGAGTGACACTAGAACAATGAATTGTCTCATTCCAGGACATTATGAAACTCTCAGCCAAGACTTTGAACTTAAAATCTGTGAACTTTCAAGTAAAAACTCAGTTTTAACTAAAAAAATGCTTTGCTTATAGATTAGTGAAACTCCGTGGATATATTAGCGTTTGTGATTGTGTTGTTTTCCTGTAGCACCCATAACTAAGACTCGTGGGTAATTCCTGATGGTCTCGTCAGTCTGTTGGTCAAGTCTTCTTGGCCACTCCACAGATGACCCCTCCCACTGATTGAATAGCTTTGTTCGAGCGAGAAGTCAGGTTGTCGACCAACCGTATTTTGTGCCTTTGAAGTCGCTAAAATAAACAGTCGTGCGTCTCGTATGTACAATTATTTAAAATTACTCGCGCTAGAATAAGCGGTCACCGTCACTGAAGGATTCGCAACGAGAACTTCGCACCTTTGGCCGTGAATCTCCTGTCATCCGAGGTAACTGAAAATCAAACCGTCATAAGAATCTCTCTCTCTCTCTCTCTTTCTCTCTCTCTCTCTCTCTGCGATCAAGACTCAATCAGAGTAGGATTCCAGACTCTCTTATGAAGGCAGCTGTCTGTTTAAGCGAATCGATTGCCCCATATAGTTTTTCTTCCAGGGAGGTGGGCGTGGACCACATTGCTCTTCTCAGGTCTGTGTACTGGGGGCAATACTGTAGAACATGATTTGTAGTCATATTGTCCAGTGTACAGTGGCATAGGCTGGTTGTACCTATTTTGAATTTGGTGAACATGTGATTTCTCTTTCTATTGTGGCCAGTGATTAGGCGAAGTATGTTGACTTGATCCCTCCTAGATAGTTGGTGGTATCCGTCACTCTCGTTATGCTTTGGGTGTTCTCATTTCCATTTTTCATGGAACTGACCCTTGAGGATGGATCTGGCTTCATCATAACTGAGCGGATGGTTCTCTTTAGGTAATCCCCCTTCCTCTTTAGCTAATTTGTCTGCGCGATCGTTCCCGTGTATATTACAGTGTGATGGTATCAACTGAATGACTACTCTCTGGAAGTTATTGCATAGTTGGTCCAGGGTTGTTCTCAAGTCATCTAGTTCATTGTTCTTGGGGCTTTTTAGAGCTGATAGTACTGACAGTGCATCAGTCAGAATCACCAATTTATTGAGCATGTTATTTTTGTGTTGAGTAGCCAGTGTTGCAGCATCTCTGATGGCCTCAGTTTCTGCTTTAAAATTGTTTGAGAATTTCCCAGTAGCTATTGACTTGGTGATCTCGTCCTGATTATTCAGCGTTAAGAACACACCACCCCCTCCATTTCTGGTGGCATTTGTAGCAGAGCCATCAGGGTATATGTGGGACCAAGAGTCTTGTGGGTAGGTATCGTGTATGAGTTTTTCTGCTACGTTTTCTCTTTCTGTGTCTGATTTGGGTGCCTTTTTTCATGATTCCTGTTATATTTTCCTTAAGTTCTGGTATTTTATGTTTTCCATGAGGAGACATATCAGATGGGCCCAAGGGTTTCGATATTGTTTGGGAAAGTACTGGGTCTCCAGTAGTTAGTTCATTGGCGATTGCAGCGAAGCTGCTCCTCTTTAGTCGTACAATTCCGGAAACAGTTATTCTTTGGTACATGGGGTGGCTAAGGAGCCTTCTATATTTCTCAGCTAGTTGCAATACTTTAGTGACCCGCCTGTCATCTAATGGTTGTAAACCTGTTACTGTTTCTAGAGTCTTGATAGGTGTAGATTTCATAGCACCAGTGATGATACGGGCAACTTGGTTCTGTGTACTGTTAATTTTTCTAAGGTGTGATTTGGAAGCCATAGCCCAGGCTGTGACTCCATACTCTAGAACTGGTCTGACTCTTCCTATGTATAGTCTTTTCAAAATATTGCTGTCTGCCCCCCAGTCCGTTCCTGCCAATTTCTTCATTATATTTGTTCGTTTTCTGGCTTTTTTTCCTTGCTCTGCCTATCTGATTTTTCCAAGTCATTCTGCGATTCATGGTGACGCCAAGATATGTTGGGTTTTGGTCAATAGGGAGTGTATGGTCTTTTACCTTCAAGTTTGCAGAGAGTGTGTTTCTTGATAGGCTGAAAATTGTATATGTAGTTTTTTTTCGTTGATTGGTAAGAACCAGGTGTTCGTCCATTTTTCAAGTTCACCTAGGGCATCTTGCATCCTGGAACCAGCCACTGACATACTTTCCTCGCGAGCACATAACGCCAGATCATCTGCGTATATTGCTGAGTGTATTCTGGGTGGAATGTCCTTTACGATGTAATTTATTAAAATTAAAAAGAGTGTTGGGGACAAGACTCCGCCTTGTGGGACACCTTGTTCGATAGAGACCTTCTTACTTAGTTGACCTTGAACTTGTACTCTGGCCGTTCTATCCTGAAGGTATTGAGAGACCCAATTGAATAAACGACCCTGGATGCCAAGTCTAAAAAGCTTGTTCTTTAAACCCTCTCGCCAAACCCTATCAAAAGCCTTCTCCATATCGACCCACACTGCCAGTGTGTGTTTGTTTTCTTGTAGAGCATCCTCTATCTCATGTGCAATGTAGGTGCCCAGGTCTTCAGTTGATCGGTGCTTACGGAAGCCACTTTGTTGTGGTACGATTTGTTGTTTTGTCTTCAAATGCCACATGAGTCTTCTGTTAACCAGCCTTTCCATGAGTTTACTCAGGCAGCTCAGTAGGCTAATTGGTCTGTAGCTACTTGGGTCTAGTGGGACTTTTCCACGCTTGAGGATGGGCACCACAATAGCTTCTTTCCAGATTGCCGGCACATGACCGCTCTTCCAGCTAGCATTTATTATCCTTAGAAGCTGGCTCTTGGCTTTCTGTCCCAGATTTAGGAGCATTTCGTTGGAGGTTCCATCTTTACCAGGTGAACTTTTGAGCTTCAATCCTTTGAGTGCAACATCTAATTCAGTTGGGGTAAAGATGGTCGTCTGATGCTCTTCTGGTGCTAAAGGCATGTGTTTTCCATCTTGGTTTTCCCTTCTTGTAGCTTTCTGTTTGTCTATTGGAATGTTTATTCTACTAATATTTTTGTAAGTCTCTATCAGTACATTTGCTGCCCTTTTGCCTGTGAGGATGTTCTGATTGTGTGTTAATGATATTGGAGGTCGGCAGTTGTTTTCGTCACTCAGAGCTTTCGCAAGTTTCCATAGTTTATGACCATTTTTGTCTAGATTAAGGTCCTCTGTTTTGTCTATCCAGCTCTGTCTTGCTGATATCATGACCTCACGTCTGTATTTGGCAGAGGCTGCTTGTAGGCAATGTTGCTCTCTGTGCTGTGTGTTGTTTCAGCTAGTTCTCTGGCAGAGTCCAGTTCCTCTTCTAGTCTTTGTATTTCCTTGCTCCAGTATGGCTTGTAGTTTCTTCTTGCTCCTCTAGGAATGGATTCTTTAGCAGCTCTCATGATTCCATTTGTTAACCGCTCTATCACATTATTGACCTTCTTTTCGTGGGTGTTGATAGGCGCAGTATATGCATCAGTGAGCCGTGCAAACTTTGCCCAATCTGCTCTCTTATAGTTCCAGCGAGGAAGAGGTATTTGCAACTCCTATTTGTGAACAAGAGCCACTGAAAGTTTGACTGGTCTATGGTCACTATCTCCAAGTTGGTTCAGCACTTTTCTGGTTATTTTGATAAATATGTCTCCAGTTGCAAATGCTAGGTCGGGAGTGGAAGTTGTTTCCCATCTTCTTGAGTAGAAGGTTGGGGGGTCCTCCCTAGAGTTTATGAGGAATAGGTTGTTGTCTGTTTCCCATTCTTCCACTTCTTCACCTCGAACATTGGACTCCTTATATCCCCATCTTTCAGAGTGGCTGTTAAAGTCTCCTACTACCAGACACTTTGATGGTGTTATTTCCATTGACTGCAGCTTCAGTAATTTGTCATTTGGACAGTATATATTAAATATCCTTATACTAGCGGAGTTAATGTATAGGTCTGTACCAATGATCTCTGCCTCTCCGTTTGTGACTACATCTATCAGTTTTGCTGGGATGGAATTTTTAATAAGTATAAGAATTCCACCCTTGTGACCTTCCCTGTCTTGTCTAAATGTTTGGTAGCCCCTGATCATAAATCTGTGCTGAGGATTAAGATGAGTTTCCTGGATGCAGGCAACGTCTATCTCCTCCTCTGCTAGTCTGATTGTTAGAGCTTGTTTTTTTGTGTGGTATATGCCCCTAATAGCCAGCAAAATTGGGCTTGAGATCAATCATGAAAAGACTAAAGTCATGACAAGTTTAATTCCAACAGATGACAAAATATACATGGAAAACAAACCAGTAGAAGAGATTGATCACTTTATCTATCTTGGAAGTCACATTGACCGAGAAGGGGATACAAGTAAAGAAATTAGAATCAGAATAGCTAAAGCAGCAATGTCTTTCAGAAGCCTTGAAAAGTTGTGGAAATCAAAACTTATCAGCACAAACACAAAACTTAGGCTATTCAAATCAAATGTACTATCAACCCTTACGTATGCGTGTGAAAGCTGGAAAACAACAAGAGATATAGAAACAAAGTTGAACGCATTCGAAAATAAATGTCTAAGGAAAATACTTGGTATAGCGTGGAACGAATTCAAAACAAACGAGGAAATTAGAGAAATCGCCAATCAACCACTAATATCTTCAGTAATACAGAAAAGACGATGGTCATACGTTGGATATGTGATGAGAAGAGATAATAACCGAATAGCAAAGCAAGCCCTCATATGGGAAACAACAGGTAAAAGAAAAAGAGGAAGACCCAGGGAGACACTGAGAAGAACATTGATGAGAGAGGCAAGAGCAGCAGGAATCGGCTCCCTCAATGAGATAGAACTGCTTGCACAGAACAGAGACAGATGGTGAGATTTGATAAAATATCTTTAAAAGAAAACTGCTAGAACAAAAAATTCATATAGGAGAAGGTGTATCTTGGTCTACGCCCTATGGGCGGTTACGGCTCGAAAGGTCAATAGATAGATAGATTTGCCCTCCGCATTCCAGTGTATTATATTCAGCTGTTTCTTGAAGCCTTTCCGGTCAGCGGTAGTTTCTATCATAATTAGAGTCTGTTAGATCCAGTCTGATTGATTACTTGTTAAAACGTTGCACTGTGTTCTGCGCCAATGGCACAGTGCATCCGATTTTAGCCAGCATTTTATTCAGGTTTGCTTTCCTTAGCCTTTGATTGTCCCCAATCTTCCTGCAAGGCAGCAGATTGTCTTTTCTGTAGGGGGATTCTGCCCTTAGATGGTCGGCCTCCCAGGTTTACGAGCACCATCTGCCCAAGCTTGATGTAGTAATTAGTTGGTGATTAGACCATCACCATCACACATCAAACAACAGACTATAAGACCCTCCTAACTATCACGAACTTCCGGGAGTCTCACCGATGCTGACAAGTCATGTTATGGCAAGTATTTTTAACTAAAAGTTCTACCAGGTATATTCGAATATACAATGAAACATTTACTATTTGGATAGTTTGTCAAACAAGAATGACGTTACTGGACAGATCTAAAGAAAGATGTTCCTTGTGATGTCTTCGTTATATAAGATCTCCAGTCCACTGTTCTACAAAAACAGAATGTTTTGTATCTTATTTATTCCTCCCACCAACACGTAAAACATCTTATTTATTCATCCCACCAACAAATAAAACATCTTATTTATTCCTCCCACCAACAAATAAAACATCTTATTTATTCCTCCCACCAACAAATAAAACATCTTATTTATTCCTCCCACCAACAAATAAAACATCTTATTTATTCCTCCCACCAACAAATAAAACATCTTATTTATTCCTCCCACCAACAAATAAAACATCTTATTTATTCCTCCCACCAACAAATAAAACATCTTATTTATTCCTCCCACCAACAAATAAAACATCTTATTTATTCCTCCCATCAACACGTAAAACATCTTATTTATTCCTCCCACCAACAAATAAAACATCTTATTTTCTTGCTTGACTTCAAATCTTACTCTGCTGGCCAGTTGTTGTTTTGTCACCATGTCCACATTGTCCATGATCTACGTTGTTGGCAGAATGAGTGGATGCATCTACTCAATGTGTGTGTGTTAGCTGAACAGTCCTTCGTCATTATGACGTCGGTGAGCATCCTAAACTAGCCATCCGTGACAACCGGGAACAGTAGATAGTGACGATCACACCGTGCCTTGGTTAACATGGGGGTAGGGGAGACAACATTGTCTACTCTAGGTTGATGAAAGTTCAACAAAATAAGTGAAATAACTGAACGTGTCGGCTATAAAATCGTTATCGGGGGACAAAGATACTTCAATAGAAGAAGAAATAATGCATTTCTCATCATCATCATCATCATCATCGAGTGCCGTCTCCGCAACGAAGGTTGGCTACCATGGAGCGCTATTCTGCTCTGTCTCTTGCTTTGATGGTGCAGATTGTCATAGACTGATTTGTCCATTTTTTGATGTTGCTCGTCCAAGTTAGTCTTGGTCTGCCTCTGCCTCTTTTACCTTGTATTTTTTCCTCCAGGATTACATTTAGTAGGCTGTTGTGTCTTTTAACATGGCCCAAAAATCACACTTGTCTTGTTTGGATTGTGTTTAGTAGTTCTCTTTTAATTTTTAGTTGTTTTAATAAGACTTCATCGTTTGTTTTCTTTTCATTCCATCCAATTCTACAATTCTACCTATTTTTCTATATATCCACATTTCAAAGGCTTCAATTCTCTGTTCTGTTTTCTTGTCTAATGTCCATGTTTCTGCACCATATAAGAATATTGAGAAGATGTAACATTTTGCTATTCTTAGTTTTAGCCCTGGTGTTATTTGTTTTGATGTTATTGCTACTTATCTCTATATAAAGGGTTTCTACAACGTCACAGGTGTCTATCTAAATGAGGGCCTCGGGAGAGACAAATGTCGGGATAGCAAACTTCCCACATACAATCCTGAACCTTGACCTTAAGACGGTTTGTAATTTGTTAAAGATCATTCCCTGCATCCCCGACAGCCAAATTGGTGACAAACGGACAGTTGTGATCTATTTATGCGATTATATTTATATTTGTATGCTATAAACATATGTACGTGTGTATACATGAAAGTATGTGTGTGAATGTATGTTTATATATTTTTATGTGTGTATGTGCACATGTATATGCATATATGTGTGCGAGGATTTGCGCTTATGTGTACAGTATACATATATTCATATGTATGTACGTATATGCGTATATATATATATATATATATATATATATATATATATATATACATAGTCCACGTTCTCTCGATCACTGCAGAAAGTGCATTAGATATCTGATTAATTTCGGTTCTCCATTGCACTCCTATGCGTTAAAGAAATATGACGATCATCACTTTCGGGAGGACGGGAACTTCTGGTATATGGTGGATAGGCGGCAGGAACCATTGCAGGCTGCGCACGAAAAGTGTTCCTTGTTGCAGTCTCCTCATATTCCAGGTCCATGGGGGACTGCTTGGTCTCGAGGCAAGACGCCAGCCTCGGGACAGAGAGGTTGTGGGTTCAAATCTCGGCTACACCGGTTGGGATTTTTATTTATGATTTCTCTCTGCGGCACCACCCCTGGTCTCAGCAGCGAGGCCCGGCTTGAAACGTCAGTTACTCATCGACGGAAAAAAACATGAGTACCTCCGAAGTTGGAGTTATCTGCCTGTGCGACGAGGGACCCCTGTGCACACGGCTGCCAGGGAAAAATGGATTAACACGCAAAATTCAGTTCCTAGTCTCTAGGGATTTCGTCAGAGTTGAAAGTTGGCGAACGCAACAACAACAACATATGTATATACAACATATGCGTTTGTATGGGTATATATTTATGTCCGTATATCAATAGTATGTGTTGTATCATATAGACATACACCTATTGTGATGTATGCCTGTACGTCCTCCAGATCAAAACGTCTATTGTAGGTATCCAGGTGTCCATGTGTTTGTGTCAACATAGGTGCGGTATATGCATGTATGTGTGGTTGTATATCTATGTATATATCAGGGTATGATGTTGTGTACATGTGTGTAGGTGGCTATATACTTGTATATGTGCCTGTAGGGGTGTTGCTGCGACGTATTTGTGGCTAGAGACAGTCGTTGTTTGTGATGAGGCGCCACTCTGTCTGATGTGGTGAGGAGGGTTGTGAGGAGGCGCTACTATGATATGGTGAGGAGGGTTGTGAGGAGGCGCCACTCTGTCTGATGTGGTGAGGAGGGTTGTGAGGAGGCGCCACTATGATATGGTGAGGAGGGTTGTGAGGAGGCGCCACTCTGTCTGATGTGGTGAGGAGGGTTGTGAGGAGGCGCCACTATGATATGGTGAGGAGGGTTGTGAGGAGGCGCCACTCTGTCTGATGTGGTGAGGAGGGTTGTGAGGAGGCGCCACTATGATATGGTGAGGAGGGTTGTGAGGAGGCGCCACTATGATATTGTGAGGAGGGTTGTGAGGAGGCGCCACTATGATATGGTGAGGAGGGTTGTGATGAGGCGCCACTCTGTCTGATGTGGTGAGGAGGGTTGTGAGGAGGCGCCACTATGATATGGTGAGGAGGGTTGTGAGGAGGCGCCACTATGATATGGTGAGGAGGGTTGTGAGGAGGCGCCACTATGATATGGTGAGGAGGGTTGTGATGAGGCTCCACTCTGTCTGATGTGGTGACGAGGGTTGTGAGGAGGCGCCACTATGATATGGTGAGGAGGGTTGTGATGAGGCTCCACTCTGTCTGATGTGGTGACGAGGGTTGTGAGGAGGCGCCACTATGATATAGTGAGGAGGGTTGTGATGAGGCGCCACTCTGTCTGATGTGGTGAGAAGGGTTGTGATGAGGCGCCACTCTGTCTGATGTGGTGTGGAGGGTTGTGATGAGGCGCCACTCTGTCTGATGTGGTGAGGAGGGTTGTGATGAGGCGCCACTCTGTCTGTCTGATGTGAGGGGGGGGGGGGGGTTTGTAGTGACGTGACAGTGTCATGTATCTATCTATTGTCCTTTCGAGCCGAAGACGGCACATAGGGCAGAACCACAATCTCAAAAACTGAAACCTTGCGTGCCAAATTGGCACATATTGCAGAGGTTACTGCTACAGTGTCTTGTATCTATCTATCTATTGACCTTTCGAGCCGTAACCGGCCCATAGGGCGTAGACCAAGATACACCTTCTCCTATTTGAATTTTTTTTCTAGCAGTTTTCTTTTAAAGATATTTTATCAAATCTCGCCATATGTCTCTGTTCTGTGCAAGCAGCTCTATCTCATTGAGGGAGCCGATTCCTGCTGCTCTTGCCTCGCTCATCAATGTTCTTCTCAGTGTCTCCCTGGGTCTTCCTCTTTTTCTCTTACCTGTTGTTTCCCATATGAAGGCTTGCTATTCGGTTATTATCTCTTCTCATCACAGTGTCGTGTATACAGGGACTAAATGAGTAAAGAGGGGATGACGTGCCAGTGTCATGTATACAGGGAATAAATGAGTAAAGAGGGGATGACGTGCCAGTGTCATGTATACAGGGACTAAATGAGTAAAGAGGGGATGACGTGCCAGTGTCATGTATACAGGGACTAAATGAGTAAAGAGGGGATGACGTGCCAGTGTCATGTATACAGGGACTAAATGAGTAAAGAGGGGATGACGAGCCAGTGTCATGTATACAGGGACTAAATGAGTAAAGAGGGGATGACGTGCCAGTGTCATGTATACAGGGACTAAATGAGTAAAGAGGGGATGACGTGCCAGTGTCATGTATACAGGGACTAAATGAGTAAAGAGGGGATGACGAGCCAGTGTCATGTATACAGGGACTAAATGAGTAAAGAGGGGATGACGTGCCAGTGTCATGTATACAGGGAATAAATAAGTAAAGAGGGGATGACGTGCCAGTGTCATGTATACAGGGAATAAATGAGTAAAGAGGGGATGACGTTCCAGTGTCATGTATACAGGGAATAAATGAGTAAAGAGGGGATGACGTGCCAGTGTCATGTATACAGGGAATAAATGAGTAAAGAGGGGATGACGAGCCAGTGTCATGTATACAGGGAATAAATGAGTAAAGAGGGGATGACGTGCCAGTGTCATGTATACAGGGAATAAATGAGTAAAGAGGGGATGACGAGCCAGTGTCATGTATACAGGGACTAAATGAGTAAAGAGGGGATGAAACGTGAATGTAGAGTAACCTTGGATTGTATGGATAGTGAATTGATAGTGTCCAACATGTCAAGATAATAAGTAGACACGTACCTATTTCATTCAGTTAATATTGTAGAAACGTACTATTTCATTCAGTTAATATTGTAGAAACGTACTATTTCATTCACTTTATATTGTAGACACGTACTATTTCATTCAGTTAATATTGTAGACACGTACTATTTCATTCACTTTATATTGTAGAAACGTACTATTTCATTCAGTTAATATTGTAGACACGTACTATTTCATTCACTTTATATTGTAGAAACGTGCTATTTCATCCAGTTTATATTGTATACACGTACTATTTCATTCAGTTTATATTGTAGACAAGTGCTATTTCATTCAGTTAATATTGTAGACACGTAATATTTTATTCAGTTTATATTGTAGACACATGCTATTTCATTCAGTTTATATTGTAAACACGTGCTATTTCATTCAGTTTATATTGTAGACACATACTATTTAATTCAGTTTATATTGTAGACACCTGCTATTTCATTCAGTTTATATTGTAGACACGCGCTGTTTCATTCAGTTTATATTGTAGACACGCGCTGTTTCATTCAGTTTATATTGTAGACACGTGCTATTTCATCCAGTTTATATTGTAGACAAGTGCTATTTCATTCAGTTTATATTGTAGACTCGTGCTATTTCATTCATTTTATTTAGTAGACACGTGCTATTTCATTCAGTTAATATTGTAGACACGTACTATTTTATTCAGTTTATATTGTAGATATGTGCTATTTCATTCAGTTGATATTGTAGACACGTACTATTTTATTCAGTTTATATTGTAGACACGTGCAATTTCATCCAGTTTATATTGTAGACACCTGCTAATTTATTCAGTTTATATTGTAGACACTTGCTATTTCCATCAGTTTATATTGTAGACACGTACTATTCATTCAGTTTATATTGTATACATATACTGTTTCATTCAGTTTATATTGTAGACACGTGCAATTTCATTCAGTTTATATTGTAGACACGTACTATTTTATTTAGTTTATTTTGTAGACACGTACTATTTTATTTAGTTTATTTTGAAGACACGTGCTATTTCATTCAGTTTATATATTGTAGACACGTATTATTTCATTCAGTTAATATTGTAGACACGTACTATTTCATTCACTTTATATTGTAGACACGTACAATTTCATTCAGTTAATATTGTAGATATGTGCTATTTCATTCAGTTGATATTGTAGACACGTACTATTTCATTTAGTTAATATTGTAGACACGTATTTTATGCAGTTAATATTGTAGACACGTACAATTTCATTCAGTTTATTTTGTAGACACGTACTATTTCATTCACTTTATATTGTAGAAACGTACTATTTCAATTAGTTAATATTGTAGACACGTACTACTTCATTCACTTTATATTGTAGACACGTACAATTTCATTCACTTTATATTGTAGAAACGTACTATTTCATTCAGTTAATATTGTAGACACGTACTATTTCATTCACTTTATATTGTAGAAACGTACTATTTTATTCAGTTAATATTGTAGACACGTACTATTTCATTCACTTTATATTGTAGAAACGTACTATTTCATTCAGTTAATATTGTAGACACGTACTATTTCATTCACTTTATATTGTAGACACGTACTATTTCATTCAGTTAATATTGTAGACACGTACTATTTCATTCACTTTATATTGTAGAAACGTACTATTTCACTCAGTTAATATTGTAGACACGTACTATTTCATTCACTTTATATTGTAGAAACGTACTATTTTATTCAGTTAATATTGTAGACACGTACTATTTTATTCAGTTAATATTGTAGACACGTACCATTTTATTCAGTTAATATTGTAGACACGTACTATTTTATTCAGTTAATATTGTAGACACGTACAATTTCATTCAGTTTATTTTGTAGACACGTACTATTTCATTCAGTTAATATTGTAGACACGTACTATTTCATTCAGTTAATATTGTAGACACGTACTATTTCATTCAGTTTATTTTGTAGACACGTGCTATTTTATTTAGTTTATTTTGTATACACGTACTATTTTATTTAGTTTATTTTGTAGACACGTGCTATTTTATTTAGTTTATTTTGTAGACACGTGCTATTTTATTTAGTTTATATTGTAGACACGTACTATTTCATTCAGTTTATATTGTAAACACGTACTATTTTATTTAGTTTATTTTTAGACACGTACTATTTTATTTAGTTTATTTTGAAGACACGTGCTATTTCATTCAGTTTATATTGTAGAAACGTACAATTTCATTCAGTTAATATTGTAGACACGTACTATTTCATTCAGTTAATATTGTAGACACGTACCATTTCATTCACTTTATATTGTCGAAACGTACTATTTCATTCAGTTAATATTGTAGACACGTACTATTTCATTCACTTTATATTGTAGAAACATACTATTTCATTCAGTTTATATTGTAGACACGTACTATTTCATTCAGTTTATATTGTAGACAAGTACTATTTCATTCAGTTAATATTGTAGACACGTAATATTTTTTCAGTTTATATTGTAGACACATGCTATTTCATTCAGTTTATATTGTAAACACGTGCTATTTCATTCAGTTTATATTGTAGACACGTACTATTTAATTCAGTTTATATTGTAGACACCTGCTATTTCATTCAGTTTATATTGTAGACACGCGCTGTTTCATTCAGTTTATATTGTAGACACGCGCTGTTTCATTCAGTTTATATTGTAGACACGTGCTATTTCACCCAGTTTATATTGTAGACAAGTGCTATTTCATTCAGTTTATATTGTAGACACGTGCTATTTCATTCATTTTATTTAGTAGACACGTGCTATTTCATTCACTTTATATTGTAGACACGTGCTATTTCATTCAGTTTATATTGTAGACACGTGCTATTTCATTCAGTTTATATTGTAGACACGTGCTATTTCATTCACTTTATATTGTAGACACGTGCTATTTCATTCAGGTTTATATTGTAGACACATGCTATTTCATTCAGTTAATATTGTAGACACGTGCTATTTCATTCAGTTTATATTGTAGACACGTGCTATTTCATCCAGTTTATATTGTAGACAAGTGCTATTTCATTCTGTTTATATTGTAGACACGTGCTATTTCATTCAGTTTATATTGTAGACACGTGCTATTTCATTCAGTTAATATTGTAGACACGTAATATTTTATTCAGTTTATATTGTAGACACATGCTATTTCATTCAGTTTATATTGTAGACACGTACTATTTAATTCAGTTTATATTGTAGACACCTGCTATTTCATTCAGTTTATATTGTAGTTAGGTGTTATTTCATTCAGTTTATATTGTAGTCACGTGCTATTTTATTCAGTTTATATTGTAGTCACGTGCTATTTCATTCAGTTTATATTGTAGTCACGTGCTATTTCATTCAGTTTATATTGTAGACACGTGCTATTTCATCCAGTTTATATTGTAGTCACGTGCTATTTCATTCAGTTTATATTGTAGACACGTGCTATTTCATCCAGTTTATATTGTAGACACGTGCTATTTCATTCAGTTTATATTGTAGACACGCGCTAAATCACGAAGTTTATATTTTAGACACGTGCTATATCACAAAGTTTATATTGTAGACACGTGCTATTTCATCCAGTTTATATTGTAGACACGTGCTATATCACCAAGTTTATATTGTAGACACGTACTATATCACCAAGTTTATATTGTAGACACGTGCTATATCACCAAGTTTATATTGTAGACACGTGCTATATCACCAAGTTTATATTGTAGACACGTGCTATATCACCAAGTTTATATTGTAGACACGTGCTATTTCATCCAGTTTATATTGTAGACTCGTGCTATATCACCAAGTTTATATTGTAGACACGTGCTATATCACCAAGTTTATATTGTAGACACGTGCTATATCACCAAGTTTATATTGTAGACACGTGCTATATCACCAAGTTTATATTGTAGACACGTGCTATTTCATCCAGTTTATATTGTAGACTCGTGCTATATCACCAAGTTTATATTGTAGACACGTGCTATATAACCAAGTTTATATTGTAGACACGTGCTATATCACCAAGTTTATATTGTAGACACGTGCTATATCACCAAGTTTATATTGTAGACACGTGCTATATCACCAAGTTTATATTGTAGACACGTGCTATATCACCAAGTTTATATTGTAGACACGTGCTATTTCATCCAGTTTATATTGTAGACTCGTGCTATATCACCAAGTTTATATTGTAGACACGTGCTATATCACCAAGTTTATATTGTAGACACGTGCTATATCACCAAGTTTATATTGTAGACACGTGCTATATCACCAAGTTTATATTGTAGACACGTGCTATATCACCAAGTTTATATTGTAGACACGTGCTATATAACCAAGTTTATATTGTAGACACGTGCTATATCACCAAGTTTATATTGTAGACACGTGCTTTATCATCAAGTTTATATTGTAGACACGTGCTATATCACCAAGTTTATATTGTAGACACGTGCTATATCACCAAGTTTATATTGTAGACACGTGCTATATCGCCAAGTTTATATTGTAGACACGTGCTATATCACCAAGTTTATATTGTAGACACGTGCTATATCACCAAGTTTATATTGTAGACACGTGCTACATCACCAAGTTTATATTGTTGACACGTGCTATATCACCAAGTTTATATTGTAGACACGTGCTATATCACCAAGTTTATATTGTAGACACGTGCTATATCACCAAGTTTATATTGTAGACACGTGCTATATCACCAAGTTTATATTGTAGACACGTTTCCAAGTTTACTATGTCGTCCTTGCTGTAGACAAACCCTACTTCAAGTTGTTGACCTTCTAACGATTGTTCTCGACCAGCTTTAATTCACCGTTTGGAACTACCTGATGTGCTGTGACCACAGCCTATGCTGCCGATGTTGAAATGAGAAACTGAAACATGACAACAGCAGCAACAACTCAATTGACTGGCCAACCTATCACCACATCTCCGCTGCTCTACATTTACATAAACACTTCCAGGAGCAGATTTTCACTGTTGCCGCTCTCTCTCTCTCTCTCACTCTCTATCTCTCTCTGTCTCTCTCTGTCTCTCTCTGTGTAAACAATGAGTCTATGATGTTACAAAACTGTGAACCAAATGTGTGAACGTGGAGTTGTAATACATGTCAGAGAGTTGATCACAGGCTGTCGCCTTTTTTGTTTGTTCTCATCTAGTCCTCGGTACATGTTGTTGTGTTATAGAGGACATTTTGGTCTCGTCTAGTCCTCGGTGCATGTTGTTGTGTTATAGAGAACATTTTGTTCTCATCTAGTCCTCGGTGCATGTTGTTGTGTTATAGAGAACATTTTGTTCTCATCTAGTCCTCGGTGCATGTTGTTGTGTTATAGAGAACATTTTGTTCTCATCTAGTCCTCGGTGCATGTTGTTGTTTTATAGAGGACATTTTGTTCTCGTCTAGTCCTCGGTGCATGTTGTTGTGTTATAGAGGACATTTTGTTCTCATCTAGTCCTCGGTGCATGTTGTTGTGTTATAGAGGACATTTTGTTCTCGTCTAGTCCTCGGTACATGTTGTTGTGTTATAGAGAACATTTTGTTCTCATCTAGTCCTCGGTACATGTTGTTGTGTTATAGAGGACATTTTGTTCTCATCTAGTCCTCGGTACATGTTGTTGTGTTATAGAGGACATTTTGTTCTCGTCTAGTCCTCGGTACATGTTGTTGTGTTATAGAGAACATTTTGTTCTCGTCTAGTCCTCGGTGCATGTTGTTGTGTTATAGAGGACATTTCGTTCTCGTCTAGTCCTCGGTGCATGTTGCTGTGTTATAGAGGACATTTTGTTCTCGTCTAGTCCTCGGTGCATGTTGCTGTGTTATAGAGAACATTTTGTTCTCGTCTAGTTCTCGGTGCATGTTGTTGTTTTATAGAGGACATTTTGTTCTCGTCTAGTCCTCGGTACATGTTGTTGTGTTATAGAGGACATTTTGTTCTCGTCTAGTCTTCGGTGCATGTCACTAAGTTATAGAGGACATTTTGTTCTCGTCTAGTCCTCGGTGCATGTTGTTGTTTTATAGAGGACATTTTGTTCTCGTCTAGTCCTCGGTACATGTTGTTGTGTTATAGAGAACATTTTGTTCTCGTCTAGTCCTCGGTGCATGTTGTTGTTTTATAGAGGACATTTTGTTCTCGTCTAGTCCTCGGTGCATGTTGTTGTTTTATAGAGGACATTTTGTTCTCGTCTAGTCCTCGGTACATGTTGTTGTGTTATAGAGAACATTTTGTTCTCGTCTAGTCCTCGGTACATGTTGTTGTGTTATAGAGGACATTTTGTTCTCGTCTAGTCCTCGGTGCATGTTGTTGTGTTATAGAGGACATTTCGTTCTCGTCTAGTTCTCGATGCATGTCACTAAGTTATAGAGGACATTTAGTTCTCGTCTAGTCTTCGGTGCATGTTGTTGTGTTATAGAGAACATTTTGTTCTCGTCTAGTTCTCGATGCTTGTCACTAAGTTATAGAGGACATTTTGTTCTCGTGTAGTCCTCGGTCCATGTCACTAAGTTATAGAGGACATTTCGTTCTCGTCTAGTCCTCGGTCCATGTCACTAAGTTATAGAGGACATTTTGTTCTCGTCTAGTCTTCGGTGCATGTCACTAAGTTATAGAGGACATTTCGTTCTCGTCTAGTCCTCGGTCCATGTCACTAAGTTATAGAGAACATTTTGTTCTCGTCTAGTTCTCGGTCCATGTCACTAAGTTATAGAGAACATTTTGTTCTCGTCTAGTTCTCGATGCATGTCACTAAGTTATAGAGGGATTTTGTTCTCGTCTAGTCCTCGGTCCATGTCACTAAGTTATAGAGAACATTTTGTTCTCGTCTAGTTCTCGATGCATGTCACTAAGTTATAGAGGGCATTTTGTTCTCGTCTAGTTCTCGATGCATGTCACTGTGTTATAGAGGACATTTTGTTCTTGTATAGTCCTCGGTGCATGGCACTGTGCTATAGAGGACATTTTGTTCTCGTCTAGTCCTCGGTCCATGTCACTGTGTTATAGAGGACATTTTGTTCTTGTATAGTCCTCGGTGCATGTCACTAAGTTATAGACTACATTTTGTTCTCGTCTAGTCCTCGGTGCATGTCACTAAGTTATAGACTACATTTTGTTCTCGTCTAGTCCTCGGTGCATGTCACTAAGTTATAGACTACATTTTGTTCTCGTCTAGTCCTCGGTGCATGTCACTAAGTTATAGACTACATTTTGTTCTCGTCTAGTCCTCGGTGCATGTCACTAAGTTATAGACTACATTTTGTTCTCGTCTAGTCCTCGGTGCATGTCACTAAGTTATAGACTACATTTTGTTCTTGTATTGTCATCGCTTCACGTCACTGTGTTATAGAGGACATTTTGTTCTCGACTAGTCCTCGGTGCATGTAAGAGAGAACATTTTGTTCTCGACTAGTCCTCGGTGCATGTAAGAGAGAACATGTTCTTCTAGACCAGCCGATTCCTTTTGCCGCTGCAGCGAGCGGGCGCATTTGTCGAGCCTGTCAAATAAAACAAGAGGTTACAAGACAAATGTAACTCTCGCAAGTCAGAACTTGTACAATGCAATAAAGAAGATACAAAGCATAGATGAAAAGTGGGAAATGCTAAACGGATCAATGCAGCAAATATCAAAATAGCTCATACAATCAGTGAGAACAAATTCTTGAAACAAATGGATAAAAGATGACATTTTACAGCTAATGGATACACGAAGTAGAAATAAGTAAATCCGTGCAAAATAAAGACAAGTGGGACAATATCAAAACATGTAAATGAATTTAAATATTTGGGAACAATGTTAACCCCATTTGAAAATGAAATTTTTGGGGCATGTTAAAAGACACAACAGCCTACTAAAAGTAATATTGGAAGGAAAAATACAAGGTAAAAGAGGCAGAGGCAGACCAAGACTAACATGGACGAGTAACATCAAAAGATGGACAAGCCAATCTATGACGGCCTGCACCATCAAAGCAAGAAACAGAGTAGAATGGCGATCCATGGTAGCCAACCTTCGTTGCGGAGAAGAAACTCGATGATGATGATGGTTAACCCCATTTGGGAGATGTACAACATAGGTGAGATGCAGAATGGCTCAGGCAAAAGCAGCTTCCCCCAAAAAAAAATGATGAAGATATTATGCAATCCATTTTTAACAAAATAAACAAGAAAAAGAGTTCTTAAATATTATGTAGAGCCAATCGTAACATATGGATACGGTGCGCAATTTTGGTGCGTCCAAGATGGCGGTGTATTTTCACTAGACCGTTGTCAAGGAAGCTGTGAGTTTCTAAACGACGAAAATCAAACGCCTACGTTGCCACCACGTGACGTAGAGCTAATTGACTGGCCAGTCTATAACGTGGAAACGGGTTCTGGACCGTACGACCGAGTGAGTGCACGTGAGTCTAGGCCATCCACAGCATCGACTTTCAGCGTCCATATCAATCATGACGACAGTAAATATTCAGATGCAGCGCAGGCACAACCAGAAACAAGAAAACTTAGTGGCCGTGTAAGAAGGCTAATTAACCAACACAGAACTGGAGTCGTCAGTCGCTGGACACTGCGAGACTTGCTGAGGAGGGGATCTGAGCACCTATGGACATGTTCGGAGTGCAATGATGATGATCCGCCAATAACTCAATAATTCAATAACAACATGGACATGAATCATGGACAATAGAACAACAGACAAGACAATTACTGGATGCAGTAAAAATGTGGTTTCATAGAAGAATGTTGAGAATACCATGGACAGCTAAGAAGAGCAATGAAGACGCCGTGAAAGAGGTCAAAGCAAAAAGAGAGCTAATTTCCAATATTAGGAAGAAACAATCATAATTTTTTGGTCATGTAATGAGAAGAGAACAGCTGGAATATATTGTAACAACTGGGAAAATTGAGGGACGAAGAGATAGAGGAAAACAAAGAGAAAAAATATCAGACAGCTTAAGAGAATGGCTTGGCAGAAGGTCAACAATAGGAATGATAAATAGCTGCCGAGATAGAAAGTTGTGGAGAGACATGATCACCTATGCCAGCAGACTTGGTACTTGATGATGATGATGAGTCCGTCATAACATAAATTATTTCTCTCCTCCAATCATTTCTTTGCTCACTCTCTCTCTGTGCCTGCACTCTCTTGTTGATGAAATCACCTCACAGATATCTCCCTCTTTTCTCTCTCACTCACTCACTCACTCACTCACTCACTCACTCACTCACTCACTCACTCACTCACTCACTCACTCACTCACTCACTCACTCACTCACTCACTCACTCACTCACCCACTCACGCACTCACTCACTCTCTGTGCCTGCACTCTCTTAATGATGAAATCACCACACAGATATCTCCCTCTTTTCACTCACTCACTCACTCACTCACTCTGTGCCTACACTCTCTTGTTGACGCAATCACCTCACAGATATCTCCCTCTTTTCTCTCTCTGTCTCACTCATTCACTCACTCACTAACTCACTCGCTCTCTCTCTCTCACTCACTCACTCACTCACTAACTCACTCACTCACTCACTCTGTGCCTAAACTCTCTTGTTGACGCAATCACCTCACAGATATCTCCCTCTTTTCTCTCTCTCACTCACTCACTCACTCACTCACTCACTCACTCACTCACTCACTCACTCACTCACTCACTCACTCACTCACTCACTCACTCACTCACTCACTCACTCACTTTCTATGTCACCTCAACTCGCTCTCTCTCTCACTCACTCACTTTCTATGTCTCATTGCCTCAACTAATTACCTCTCAGTTCACTTCTCTATGTCTCATTGCCTCAACTAATTGCCCCTCAGTTCACTTCTCAATGTTTCATTGCCTCAACTAATTACCTCTCAGTTCACTTCTCTATGTCTCATTGCCTCAACTAATTACCTCTCAGTTCACTTCTCAATGTTTCATTGCCTCAACTAATTACCTGTCAGTTCACTTCTCTATGTCTCATTGCCTCAACTAATTACCTCTCAGTTCATCTCTCTATGTCCCATTGCCTCAACTAATTACCTCTCAGTTCACTTCTCTATGTCTCATTGCCTCAACTAATTACCTCTCAGTTCACCTCTCTATGTCCCATTGCCTCAACTAATTACCCCTCAGTTCACTTCTCTATGTCTCATTGCCTCAACTAATTACCTCTCAGTTCACTTCTCTATGTCTCATTGCCTCAACTAATGGCCCCTCGGTTCACTTCTCAATGTTTCATTGCCTCAACTAATTACCTCTCAGTTCACTTCTCTATGTCTCATTCCCTCAACTAATTACCCCTCAGTTCACTTCTCAATGTTTCATTGCCTCAACTAATTACCTGTCAGTTCACTTCTCTATGTCTCATTCCTCAACTAATTACCTCTCAGTTCACCTCTCTATGTCCCATTGCCTCAACTAATTACCTCTCAGTTCACTTCTCTATGTCTCATTGCTTCAACTAATTACCTCTCAGTTCACCTCTCTATGTCCCATTGCCTCAACTAATTACCTCTCAGTTCACCTCTCTATGTCCCATTGCCTCAACTAATTACCTCTCAGTTCACCTCTCTATGTCCCATTGCCTCAACTAATTACCTCTCAGTTCACCTCTCTATGTCCCATTGCCTCAACTAATTACCTCTCAGTTCACTTCTCAATGTCTCATTGCCTCAACTAATTACCTCTCAGTTCACTTCTCTATGTCCCTTTTCTATAATCTAATTACTTCTCAGTTCACTTCTCTATGTCTCATTGCCTTAACTAATTACCTCTCAGTTCACTTCTCTATGTCCCATTGCCTCAACTAATTACCTCTCATTTCACCTCTCTATGTCCCATTGCCTCAACTAATTACCTCTCATTTCACCTCTCTATGTGTCCCATTGCCTCAGCTAAATACCTCTTAGTTCACGTCCCTAATTTTAACCACCCCTCCCAAAGTTCTAATATTTCCACTCACTCCCTGTCTATGTTACATATTTCATATCTAATCACCTCACCACAGATTCAACCACCCCCTCCCTCCACTCTTTATTATCTCCTCAAATGTAATCTCTTCGCTATTCATTCATTCGACTTTTATTATTCTATCACTTCAGCTCTAATCACTTCACCACTCACTTCTCCTCTCTGTTTCCACTCCTATAATTACTTCACCACTCACTCCTCCACTCTGTTTCCACTCTTATAATCACTTCACCACTCACTCCTCCACTCTGTTTCCACTCCTATAATCACTTCACTGCTCACTCCTCCACTCTGTTTCCTCTCCTATAATCACTTCACCACTCACTCCTCCACTCTGTTTCCTCTCCTATAATCACTTCACCACTCACTCCTCCACTCTGTTTCCTCTCCTATAATCACTTCACCACTCACTCTTCCACTCTGTTTCCTCTCCTATAATCACTTCACCACTCACTCTCCATCTCCCCTCCCTCTATAATCATCTAGTCCCAACTTTACTCCATTTTCCTCTCTCTAATCACTTCCCCACTCCTCCACTCTTGTTTCCTCTCCTCTACTCACTTCACTACTCACTCCTTATCACTGCCCCCCCCCTCTCTCTCTATTCATCTATTCCCAACTTTACTCCATTTTCCCATTTCTGCCCTCTCCTCTATCGGCTACCAATGGAGCAACTCTGACGTGTCCAACACAAAATGGCGACACCAGAAACCTCACATTTCACAAGTTTGACTTTGAGAAACTATCAACAGATCTCTACAGCGAACATCTACATAAACAAACACGTTCTGAAACAAAACTTGACAGTTAAGTGTCGATATTTGAATATTGCCCCTCAGAAGTCCTACACCGACTCGACCAATCTGATAATCTCAATAGATCAGTGCACGTTTAATGCACCTCAGCTTGTGATTCACGAGTTGGCAACGGATGGTAGACTTGACACTCGGACACAATAAAAGACATAGACACCAAAGCCTAGCTCATACACAGACTTTGTGCTGTAATCTCGAGTCCTGAATCAAGGTTTAGGAAAACAGAAAAGGTATGTTGTTTGTTGTTTTATTTAGGGTAGCTTTCTGTGTGGTCTCGTCTATACCTCGGTTATTGTCGTTTATGTGAGGTCATTTTTTTATTTGCTCGTCTAGTGTTCGTTCATTGAACGTCTCTCTATTATCTCATATTCCACATTTAATGTCGTTTCTTTATTCTTTTTTTTTCTGCTATACTTTATTCTACAACAACATACCATCTCTCTGTCATCTCCTTTCTATTTTCAAATTCAAATTATTTTAACTTCTCTCCATCTCTCTGTCCTCTCACTTTCTATTTTCAAATTTAAATTATTTTAACTTCTCTGCATCTTTATGTCCTATCACTTTCTATTTTCAAATTCAAATTATTTTAACTTCTCTCCATCTTTATGTCCTCTCACTTTCTATTTTCAAATTCAAATTATTTTAACTTCTCTCCATCTCTCTATCCTCTCACTTTCTATTTTCAAATTCAAATTATTTTAACTTCTCTCCATCTCTCTGTCCTCTCACTTTCTATTTTCAAATTCAAATTATTTTAACTTCTCTCCATCTTTATGTCCTCTCACTTTCTATTTTCAAATTCAAATTATTTTAACTTCTCTCCATCTTTATGTCCTCTCACTTTCTATTTTCAAATTCAAATTATTTTAACTTCTCTCCATCTCTCTATCCTCTCACTTTCTATTTTCAAATTCAAATTATTTTAACTTCTCTCCATCTCTCTGTCCTCTCACTTTCTATTTTCAAATTCAAATTATTTTAACTTCTCTCCATCTTTATGTCCTCTCCGATTGTAATTTCTGCCATTGACTGTTCTTCATCCACCTCTTCTATCTATGCTTCCAATATTCAGTTTTCTGCTAACAGCTATTTTACATCCACCGGCCTACTCTCTATCCTCATCCACAATTTCCTTTACTCCCCTTGTTACCTTATACATTTCTATGCCCTCATCTCAACAACTCTTATATATCCTTCCCTCACTCACCAACAATCTCCCCTTCTCCTTTGACACTATTTATCACGATAACTGTCCGTATCTGTGAGTTTCTATTTCTCTTTGTCCCCATCTATTTCTCTTTGTCCCCATCTATTTCTCTTTGTCCCCATCTATTTCTCTTTGTCCCCATCTATTTCTCTTGTTTACTGCTTACCACTTCTCTATTTTCATTCCCCTGTAACTCCGTCATTGTTACAACAACCTCCTGTAGAGAGCCCGGTACATCCGCCAACTCAATGTGATCCATTCTAACATTGCCCTCCACTCCACAGATGAGAGCTCTTCACCTTCTTGTCGCTGTTGTCGCCGTGACCTCAGCGAGGTCTGTTCCTGTTGATGAGGTTCAGGTCGAGAAGAGGGCAATTCTGGACACACTTACAAGTGTTGTGGGTGGAGTTCTCGGTGGAGGTGGAGGTGGCGGGAAAGGTGGAGCTAAAGGCGGATGTGGTGGGGGAATCTTGGGTGGAGTTCTCGATGGAGTTCTCGGGGGAGACGGTAGTGGAATCTTGGGTGGAGTCCTCGGTGGAGAAGGTGGTGGGTTCTTGGGTGGAATACTGGGCACTGTAACTGGACTTGTTGGAGGACTTCTGAAAACTCTAACAGACATCCTTAATGGTCTTCTAGGTGGACTTGCTGGAGCCAAAACTCAGGAGTAAGTGTCTTGTCTTTGTCTGTCTACCAACGTTCACTTGTCTGTCTAACAACGTTCACTTGTCTGTCTAACAACGTTCATGTGTTTGTCTGTCTAACAACGGTCATGTGTTTGTCTGTCTAACAACGTTCATGTGTTTGTCTGTCTAACAACGTTCACTTGTCTGTCTAACAACGTTCATGTGTTTGTCTGTCTAACAACGTTCATATGTTTGTCTGTCTACCAACGTTCATGTGTTTGTCTGTCTAACAACGTTCATGTGTTTGTCTGTCTAACAACGTTCATGTGTTTGTCTGTCTACCAACGTTCATGTGTTTGTCTGTCTAACAACGTTCATGTGTTTGTCTGTCTAACAACGTTCATGTGTTTGTCTGTCTAACAACGTTCACTTGTCTGTCTACCAACATTCACTTGTCTGTCTACCAACGTTCACTTGTCTGTCTACCAACGTTCACAAGTCTGTCTATCAACGTTCACTTGTCTGTCTACCAACATTTATTTGTCTGTCTGTCTGTCTACCAACGTTCTTATGTTTGTCTGTCTACGAACGATCATATGTTCGTCTGTCTACCAACGTTATTGTGTTTATATGTCTACCAACGTTCATTTGTTTGTCTGCCAACGTCCATATATTTGTCTGTCTACCAACGTTCTTGTATTTATCTGTCTACCAACGTTCTTGTGTTTGTCTGTCTACCATCATTCACTGTGTTTGTCTACCAACGTTCACTTGTCTGTCTACCAACGTTCACTTGTCTGTCTACCAACGTTCACTTGTCTGTCTACCAACGTTCACTTGTCTGTCTACCAACGTTCACTTGTCTGTCTACCAACGTTCACTTGTCTGTCTAAAAACGTTCACTTGTCTGTCTACCAACGTCCATGAACCTTGTTGTTGAACATTTCCTCTATTCCTACGCAATGTCAACAAATATATCGTTTATGGAGTTGAGATACTTACAATTTCTATGTACATGAAAAACATCCAGCATTTATGGCTATACAAGACATCCAACATTTAAATCTATAAAACATCCAACATTTAAATCTATAATACATCAAACATTTAAATCCATAATACATCAAACATTTAAATATATGAAACATCCAACATTTAATCTATAAAACATCCAACATTTAAATCTATAAAACATCAAACATTTAAATCTATAATACATCAAACATTTAAATCTATAAAACATCCAACATTTAAATCTATAAAACATCCAACATTTAAATCTATAAAACATCCAACATTTAAATCTATAAAACATCCAACATTTAAATCTATAAAACATCAAACATTTAAATCTATAATTCATATAACATTTGATGCTGTAAAATACATCTAACATTTTAACCCATAATACATCCAACATTTGAAGCTATAAAATTTATCCAACATTTGAAGCTATAAAATTCATCCAACATTTGAAGCTATAAAACACATCCAACATTTGAAGCTGTATATACATCCAACATTTTAAGCTATAAAATACATCCAACATTTGAAGCTGTATATACATCCAACATTTAAAGCTATAAAATAAATCCGACATTTGAAGCTATAAAATACATCCAACATTTGAAGCTATAAAATACATCCATCATTTGAAGCTATAAAATACACCCAACATTTGAAGCTATAAAATACACCCAACATTTGAAGCTATAAAATACATCCAACATTTGAAGCTAAAAAATACATTCAACAATTGAAGCTATAAAATACGTCCAACATTTGAAGCTATAAAATAAACCCATCATTTGAAGCTATAAAATACACCCAACATTTAAAGCTATAAAATATATCCAACATTTCAAGCTATAAAATACACACAACATTTCAAGCTATAAAATACACCCAACATTAGCGTGATCTAAATATCAAAAAAGGTGGCATGACCTTTACAGAAGGTTGCTACTACCGCAGTATTTCTTGGCTGTGGAACTTTACAGACATTAAACGTCACTGGTTTGTCATTGCCTTCTGACGTCAGTCCCCAGGGAGGTAACCCCGCGAGTCGTGATTTCTTTAAAAACCGATCTCTGTGGGACTTGAACCCTGGACCTCGAGGTTGAGAGCTCTTTCTAGTGTTATATAAATACTTTCTATTGTTATATAAACACTAACTTTGTATTGTTATATAAACACTAACTTTGTATTGTTATATAAACACTAACTTTCTATTGTTATATAAACACTAACTTTCTATTGTTTTATAAACAATAACTTTCTATTGTTAGCTAAACGCTAACTTTCTATTGTTATATAAACACTAACTTTCTATTGTTATATAAACACTAACTTTTTATTGTTATATAAACACTAACTTTATATTGTTATCTAAACGCTAACTTTTTATGTTATATAAACAGTAACTTTATATTGTTATATAAACACTAACTTTCTATTGTTATATAAACACTAACTTTCTATTTTTATCTAAACGCTAACTTTCTATTGTTATATAAACACTAACTTTATATTTTTATATAAACGCTAACTTTCTATTGTTATATAAACACTCACTTTCTATTGTTATATAAACACTCACTTTTTATTGTTATATAAACACTAACTTTCTATTGTTATACAAACACTATCTTTCTTTTGCTATCTAAACAGTAAATTTCTGTTGTTATCTAAACACTAACTTTCTATTGTTATCTAAACACTAACTTTCTATTGTTATCTAAACACTAACTTTCTATTGTTATCTAAACACTAACTTTCTATTGTTATCTAAAAACTAACTTTCTATTGTTACCTAAACACTAACTTTCTATTGTTACCTAAACACTAACTTTCTATTGTTATCTAAACACTAACTTTCTATTGTTATCTAAACACTAACTTTCTATTGTTATCTAAACACTAACTTTCTATTGTTATCTAAACACTAACTTTCTATTGTTATCTAAACACTAACTTTCTATTTCCTTTTAAAAGCAAACATTTTGTTTTCCTGTCAATGCTAACTTTCTACCCTTGATTATTTGATTCCTGGTTCCCTCTTGTCACTTATTAAACCACTAGTACTTGCAGGACTTCAACAATGTAGGGCCACCTTCTTAGAACATCTCTCTTTACTCTACAAGCTGATATTGTCAGGGAATGGTTCCAATTTGTGAGAGCACAAAAATGTGAATGTTCAAGCTGAATGAGTTTTTGTGTTAGTGACGTTTTAGTAGATGAGTGTTTATGAGAAGAAATATTCCAAATATTGTCTCACTTGTTGTCGCTGCTACAGAATAGACCATTTCTCTACCACAAATATCTGGACTAGTTTAGCTCTAACTTCTTCTACTAAACCTGGATCTATCATCATCATTGTTATCAGTCACAAACGTTTGCTTATCTAACATTCCATCTCGTTCCAGCGATGTGACGGCAGAGTTCGAAAAGGTGCCCTTAGACAAGCTCTGTATACTTTGTGACCGTCTGGGTGAACATAAAACAGCATGTGAGAATCACTGCCAGCGCAAGGGATTCAAGCCACCCGTTTATAATCCCTCAGTTCATGTCAACCAAGGGGCTGGTGGTTACGGCCAAGGTGGTGGCTATCAGTGGCAAGGAAACGTAGGTGGTGGCGGTGGCTATCAAGGACAAGGCAACGTAGGTGGTGGTGGTTATCAGGGACAAGGCAACGTTGGTGGTGGTGGTGGCTATTGGGTGCAAGGTAGCGCAGGTGGTGGTGGTGGCTATCAGGGACAAGGCAGCGTAAGTGGTGGTGGTGGTGGTGGCTATCAGATGCAAGGCAACGTAGGTGGTGGTGGTGTCCCTTACTGATAGGTAAGTCGGGTCACATGTTGTGGATCCTTTTATACGAAAGATGTTTTTCTCGTGTGTGTCTTGTTTATTGGATCAAGTTTTCGTGTCGTGAGTCACGTTTATTGAATCAAGTGTTGTGTGGGGGTCACGTTTATTGGATAACTATTTTTGACGTGAGTCACGTTTATTGTTGTAGAACTTTGTAACGAACCAATCAGAACTTTGAAGAGTTACGTGCCCTGTTGGTGACCACGTGAAGTGAGTCACCCTTTCTTTGTTTCTCTCTAGCTTATGGTTCACACAGAAGTGAAGTATGTCAATGTTCTCTGTGTCAACTCATGTCTCCATGTCCAGAGAAATTGTCCAACATAAATGTGTTTTGTTGTTTCAGGAAGCGAGAAGTGAAATCACAAGATGGAGAGTGTCAGCGACACCTGGTACAGCTCGTCATTGTGGTTATTTCTGTCTGTGACCTCGTCACATCAATAAATCATTCCTGACATTAATCCAGGAGTTCATTGACTTTTGACATTTCCAAAAACAAGTTGTCTTTGTTTGATTTCTCATATTCATTTGTTCATTCCATAACCGTCTCCTTCCCGTCTCATTCTGTCAATCTATTCTTTCTTTGTTTATTTCTATGTTTCTTAATCTCTTTGTCTGTTTACCAACTATATTAATATCTGTGTTTCTTAATCTCTTTGTCTGTTTACCAACTATATTAATATCTGTGTTTCTTAATCTCTTTGTCTGTTTACCAACTATATTAATGTCTGTGTTTCTTAATCTCCTTGTCTGTCTACCTAGTATATAAATGTCTGTGTTTCTTAATCTCTTTATCTGTCTCCCTACTATATTAATATCTGTGTTTCTTAATCTCTTTGTCTGTTTACCAACTATATTAATATCTGTGTTTCTTAATCTCTTTGTCTGTTTACCAACTATATTAATATCTGTGTTTCTTAATCTCTTTGTCTGTTTACCTACTATATTAATATCTGTGTTACTTAATCTCTTTGTCTGTTTACCTACTATACTAATATCTGTGTTTCTTAATCTCTTTGTCTGTTTACCTACTATATTAATGTCTGTGTTTCTTAATCTCTTTGTTTGTCTCCCTACTATATTAATGTCTGTGTTTCTTAATCTCTTTGTCTGTCTCCCTACTATATTAATGTATGTGTTTCTTAATCTCTTTGTCTGTCTCCCTAATATATTAATGTATGTGTTTCTTAATCTCCTTGTCTGTCTACCTAGTATATAAATGTCTGTGTTTCTTAATCTCCTTGTCTGTCTACCTAGTATATAAATGTCTGTGTTTCTTAATCTCTTTATCTGTTTACCTACTATGTTAATGTCTGTGTTACTTAATCTCTTTATCTGTCTCCCTACTATATTAATATCTGTGTTTCTTAATCTCTTTGTCTGTTTACCAACTATATTAATATCTGTGTTTCTTAATCTATTTGTCTGTTTACCTACTATATTAATATCTGTGTTTCTTAATCTCTTTGTCTGTTTACCTACTATATTAATATCTGTGTTTCTTAATCTCTTTGTCTGTTTACCTACTATATTAATATCTGTGTTTCTTAATCTCTTTGTCTGTTTACCTACTATATTAATATCTGTTTGTTTCTCGTTCTCCCTATTTCTATCTTCGTAGATCAGGGGCAGAAACTCTTCTCATAACCTAAGTAGCAGGTTTCTACATAGACACAAATATCGAGAGTTGTCACCTGCTGAATTCGCTCAAGTGCTATGGAGTTCGTGCAACCAGCTGCTTTTTATTTAGTGAATTAGGCGGTGTGAATATGTCGTCCCTTGTTGTCAAGCCTGTAGTGGGGTCTACGTCAAGGCTTTAGAAAATCTATAGAAATAAATTTGTATATGTTTTCTCTGTTGTGGAGAATGCTGAAAGTTCCCTGGACAGCTAAAAAGACAAATGAGGACATTCTCAAAGAGGCCAACACAAGAAGGCAGCTCCTAAAAAACACCAGAAATAAACAATGATCATTTTTTGGGCACATCATGAGAAGCGGAAAGTTGGAATACTTGGTTACAACTGGCAAAATACGGGGAAAGAGAGATCGCGGATGACAAAGAGAGAAAATACTGGATTGCTTGATGTCATGGCATGGAAAACAGTCAACAACAGAACTGATATGATGCACTGTAGATAGAAGATTGTGGAAGTACACGATCGCCTACGCCAGGCACGTATGGCACACGATGATGATGATGATGTTTTCTCCGTGGCTGATTTCTACTTCCGGTGTCAATTGTGGATCATAGTGCCACATTAACTAAAGATCACAGCTTAACGATTATGGGCCGGAGCTACTGTGTTCATGCGTCTGACTGCGGCCTTTTCAGTAATTCAAACGCTATTTGTATATTAATTGTTAACATGTGTCTCGCGTCATTGTGGATTAATGGTCTTGACATAAGCAGATCTCGGACGTCGTAATGAATGAGGGCAAGATGAATAAACTGATGATGTTCAGGATTAATCTACAGCATGGGGGCTTGTGGAAGGATCCTCCAGTCAAGAGGGATGCTGTCGAAATCTAGGAGAGCTATAGCAGGAATAGGGGAGCTCTTGTAATTCTCAGTTGTTTAACACTGTGGCATTAACTAAGGAGGTGATTGGAGAACTGATGAGCTTGCTCGATGAGGACAATCCGACTTCTAAACTAAGCTTGTCTTGTACCGCTATCAGCTCAACAACGTCGATGTCGACTTCTTTATCTAATCACACTATGTCTTTGGAACACTAGCTAACAATACTACTTGATTTCTGATCGTCGCTATCAATAACACTCTCAGGCTGTTGCTATAATTTCTGATCGTCACTATAACTAACACTCTCATGCTGTTGCTATGATTTCTGATCGTCACTATCACTAACACTCTCAGGCTGTTGCTATAATTTCTGATCGTCACTATCACTAACACTCTCAGGCTGTTGCTATAATTTCTGATCGTCACTATCACTAACACTCTCAGGCTGTTGCTATGATTTCTGATCGTCACTATCACTAACACTCTCAGGCTGTTGCTATGATTTCTGATCGTCGCTATCTCTAACACTCTCAGGCTGTTGCTATGATTTCTGATCGTCGCTATCACTAACACTCTCAGGCTGTTGCTATAATTTCTGATCGTCACTATCACTAACACTCTCAGGCTGTTGCTATAATTTCTGATCATCACTATCACTAACACTCCCAGGCTGTTGCTATAATTTCTGATCGTCACTATCACTAACACTCTCAGGCTGTTGCTATGATTTATAATCGTCACTATCACTAACACTCTCAGGCTGTTGCTATAATTTCTGATCGTCGCTATCTCTAACACTCTCAGGCTGTTGATATAATTTCTGATCGTCACTATCTCTAACACTCTCAGGCTGTTGCTATAATTTCTGATCGTCGCTATCTCTAACACTCTCAACCTGTTGCTATGATTTCTGATCGTCACTATCTCTAACACTCTCAGGCTGTTGATATAATTTCTGATCGTCGCTATCTCTAACACTCTCAGGCTGTTGCTATGATTTCTGATCGTCACTATCTCTAACACTCTCAGGCTGTTGCTATAATTTCTGATCGTCGCTATCTCTAACACTCTCAGGCTGTTGCTATAATTTCTGATCGTCGCTATCACTAATACTCTCAGGCTGTTGCTATAATTTCTGATCGTCACTATCACTAACACTCTCAACCTGTTGCTATGATTTTTGATCGTCCCTATCACTAACACTCTCAACCTGTTGCTATGATTTCTGATCGTCCCTATCACTAACACTCTCAGGCTGTTGCTATAATTTCTGATCGTCGCTATCACTAACACTCTCAGGCTGTTGCTATAATTTCTGATCGTCACTATCACTAACACTCTCAACCTGTTGCTATGATTTCTGATCGTCCCTATCACTAGCACTCTCAACCTGTTGCTATGATTTCTGATCGTCCCTATCACTAGCACTCTCAGGCTGTTGCTATAATTTCTGATCGTCACTATCACTAACACTCTCAGGCTGTTGCTATAATTTCTGATCGTTGCTATCACTAACACTCTCAGGCTGTTGCTATAATTTCTGATCGTTGCTATCACTAACACTCTCAGGCTGTTGCTATAATTTCTGATCGTTGCTATCACTAACACTCTCAGGCTGTTGCTATAATTTCTGATCGTTGCTATCACTAACACTCTCAGGCTGTTGCTATAATTTCTGATCGTCCCTATCACTAACACTCTCAGGCTGTTGCTATAATTTCTGATCGTTGCTATCACTAACACTCTCAGGCTGTTGCTATAATTTCTGATCGTCACTATCACTAACTCTCTCAACCTGTTGCTATGATTTCTGATCGTCCCTATCACTAACACTCTCAACATTTTGCTATGATTTCTGATCGTCCCTATCACTAGCACTCTCAACATTTTGCTATAATTTCTGATCGTCCCTATCACTAACACTCTCAACCTGTTGCTATGATTTCTGATCGTCCCTATCACTAGCACTCTCAGGCTGTTGCTATGATTTCTGATCGTCCCTATCACTAACACTCTCAACCTGTTGCTATGATTTCTGATCGTCACTATCACTAACACTCTCAACCTGTTGCTATAATTTCTGATCGTCACTATCACTAACACTCTCAGGCTGTTGCTATAATTTCTAATCGTCCCTATCACTAGCACTCTCAACCTGTTGCTATGATTTCTGATCGTCCCTATCACTAGCACTCTCAGGCTGTTGCTATAATTTCTGATCGTCCCTATCACTAACACTCTCAGGCTGTTGCTATAATTTCTGATCGTCCCTATCACTAGCACTCTCAGGCTGTTGCTATAATTTCTGATCGTCACTATCACTAACACTCTCAACCTGTTGCTATGATTTCTGATCGTCCCTATCACTAGCACTCTCAACATTTTGCTATGATTTCTGATCGTCCCTATCACTAGCACTCTCAACATTTTGCTATGATTTCTGATCGTCCCTATCACTAGCACTCTCAGGCTGTTGCTATAATTTCTGATCGTCACTATCACTAACACTCTCAACCTGTTGCTATGATTTCTGATCGTCCCTATCACTAGCACTCTCAACTTGTTGCTATAATTTCTGATCGTCCCTATCACTAGCACTCTCAACCTGTTGCTATAATTTCTGATCGTCCCTATCACTAGCACTCTCAACCTGTTGCTATAATTTCTGATCGTCCCTATCACTAGCACTCTCAACATTTTGCTATGATTATGAGTCTCGGGTCGATTGTCTTAGTCCAGGCGTCTGTGCATCTGTTTTCGAGTTTATGTCTGACCGTCCGTCCCTGTGTCCGGCTGAAATAGCTTGTTTCTAATTTAGCCAAGATGGCGATTTCTTTTAATTTCGGAGTGTAGCTTTTGCGATTAAAGTGATTGAAAAAGTGTTTCTAACGGATTATATTTTTTTAAAAGTTGTGGAAAGTTTTCTATTCCAACAGGAGGATAAGATCAGATAAGTACTTTTTAAATGTAAAAAGCTAAACATTGATAGTCACTATCACTAACACTCTCAGGCTGTTGCTATAATTTCTGATCGTTGCTATCACTAACACTCTCAGGCTGTTGCTATAATTTCTGATCGTTGCTATCACTAACACTCTCAGGCTGTTGCTATAATTTCTGATCGTTGCTATCACTAACACTCTCAGGCTGTTGCTATAATTTCTGATCGTTGCTATCACTAACACTCTCAGGCTGTTGCTATAATTTCTGATCGTCCCTATCACTAACACTCTCAGGCTGTTGCTATAATTTCTGATCGTTGCTATCACTAACACTCTCAGGCTGTTGCTATAATTTCTGATCGTCACTATCACTAACTCTCTCAACCTGTTGCTATGATTTCTGATCGTCCCTATCACTAACACTCTCAACATTTTGCTATGATTTCTGATCGTCCCTATCACTAGCACTCTCAACATTTTGCTATGATTTCTGATCGTCCCTATCACTAGCACTCTCAACATTTTGCTATGATTTCTGATCGTCACTATCACTAGCACTCTCAACATTTTGCTATAATTTCTGATCGTCCCTATCACTAACACTCTCAACCTGTTGCTATGATTTCTGATCGTCCCTATCACTAGCACTCTCAGGCTGTTGCTATGATTTCTGATCGTCCCTATCACTAACACTCTCAACCTGTTGCTATGATTTCTGATCGTCACTATCACTAACACTCTCAACCTGTTGCTATAATTTCTGATCGTCACTATCACTAACACTCTCAGGCTGTTGCTATAATTTCTAATCGTCCCTATCACTAGCACTCTCAACCTGTTGCTATGATTTCTGATCGTCCCTATCACTAGCACTCTCAGGCTGTTGCTATAATTTCTGATCGTCCCTATCACTAACACTCTCAGGCTGTTGCTATAATTTCTGATCGTCCCTATCACTAGCACTCTCAGGCTGTTGCTATAATTTCTGATCGTCACTATCACTAACACTCTCAACCTGTTGCTATGATTTCTGATCGTCCCTATCACTAGCACTCTCAACATTTTGCTATGATTTCTGATCGTCCCTATCACTAGCACTCTCAACATTTTGCTATGATTTCTGATCGTCCCTATCACTAGCACTCTCAGGCTGTTGCTATAATTTCTGATCGTCACTATCACTAACACTCTCAACCTGTTGCTATGATTTCTGATCGTCCCTATCACTAGCACTCTCAACTTGTTGCTATAATTTCTGATCGTCCCTATCACTAGCACTCTCAACCTGTTGCTATAATTTCTGATCGTCCCTATCACTAGCACTCTCAACCTGTTGCTATAATTTCTGATCGTCCCTATCACTAGCACTCTCAACATTTTGCTATGATTATGAGTCTCGGGTCGATTGTCTTAGTCCAGGCGTCTGTGCATCTGTTTTCGAGTTTATGTCTGACCGTCCGTCCCTGTGTCCGGCTGAAATAGCTTGTTTCTAATTTAGCCAAGATGGCGATTTCTTTTAATTTCGGAGTGTAGCTTTTGCGATTAAAGTGATTGAAAAAGTGTTTCTAACGGATTATATTTTTTTAAAAGTTGTGGAAAGTTTTCTATTCCAACAGGAGGATAAGATCAGATAAGTACTTTTTAAATGTAAAAAGCTAAACATTGATAGTTAGACCGTAAAAGATCGCATGTGAGACTTTAGCGATCAAACACGTGGGGGAAAACATCAGTCTGGCTAAACTCTCAACGTGTGTTTTTAAGTTAAGCCCTTAACTTACGACTGACTCAGCAGGTCGGTAAGGGATCAATGTTTTATGCTCACAGAAACATCAGAAGATGGAGATAGATAAATATAAAGTAGCAACCATCAATATATGCGGGATAAACAATAACGAAGTTGAACTAATAGAAGAAATGACAAAAAGGAAATTTAAAATACTAGGATTATCGGACACCAGAGTAAAAGGACAACAGATAAAGAAAACACACATAAACTACACGATAATATTCTCAGTAGTTGACAACACAGAAAGAGCAACACATGGAGTAGGTTTTATCATCGACCCAGAACACGCAAAGAACATTCTAGAAATAAAATACCATTCAGAAAGAATTATCACAATTAAACTACTAGAAGACGATCGAAAAACAAATTACATTCAAATCTATGCACCATGCAACAACAATGAAAGAGACAGCGAAAAATAATATGACACATTGAATGAAATTATTAACAAGATTGACGAAAGCGACGACATGCTAGTGATGGGAGATTTTAATGGAAGGCTTGGGAAACGCAACAGTGAGAACAGTGATATCTTAGGACCCTTTGGCGATAAAACAGCTGAAATAAACGAAAACGGAAGCAGACTGCTGGAACTATGTAATCAAAATGATTTATTTATCACCAACACATTCTTTAAACACAGAGAGTCACAAGTATACACCTGGTACAAATGGAATGTCACAACATGCAGAAGCCAGATAGATTTTATACTAACAAGAAAACAGAACAAGAAAAGAGTAACCGACAGCAGAGCCATCCCTAATATCACAGATGACATGGACCATAAAAGGGTTATGATTACGCTCAGACAGCCAAAAACAAAGAGAAGATACGAAAACAAAGGAAGCAAAAAGAATAGACAATAAAAATAAAACAATTAAAAGATCAAGAATCAAGGAAAACCCTAGAAGAAAAACTAACAAAGGAATTCAAGAAACTCCCTAACAAAGTAAGCACAGTAGAAGAAGAGTGGAAACAATTCAAGAAACTCCCTAACAAAGTAAGCACAGTAGAAGAAGAGTGGAAACAATTCAAGAAACTCCCTAACAAAGTAAGCACAGTAGAAGAAGAGTGGAAACAATTTAAGGAAACAGTAACCAACATCTCTAAAACAGCATGTGGAACTAAGCGAAGGACAAAAGAAGGGAAAAAGAACCAAGAAAAATATGCCTTAGTTCGAAAAAGAGTAAAAGTTCTGATCAAAGAAGCTAAGAAAATGAACTGGACAGAATTCGGACAAAACATGAGCAGGGACTTCAAGACAGCCACAAGAGATTTCTACAAAGCAGTAAAAGCCACAAGAGCGAGAAAAGAAAGCCATGATCCTACTGAGCTCATAAATGACAAAGACGGACAGCCAATATCAAATAACCAACATATGCAACAGAGATGGAAAGAATATTTTGAAGACCTGTTAGACATGACAACAACTACCAATAACAGCAAAAAAACACACAAGAATGCACAGATACTGAACCCAACATCATGAAGGACGAAATTGAAGAAGTATTCAAATATTCAAATGAATAAAGGCATCAAGATGCAAAGAGATGCGAAACTGCTGTAAAACTGATGATAATGACAATTTAAAAAAAAAATAGAAGAAAAAATTATTATGGTAACAGCTCTACGTGGTAATTAACAAACAAAAGTCGACGCTTCGGCCAAGTAGGCCTACAGCTGGAACAACAAACAACAACACAACAATGTATATAAGGATATGTAAACAAATCTAACTACATTGTGATAATATGCTAGATGCTCAAGAAAGGAAATTAAAAAAACAGGTCACTCCCCTGTGGTCCAGAGCGTTGTCAGCTACTGAATGAACTAAAATAAGTGGGCGGGATGACCAACTATATATCTCACTGACCAGACAATCAGGTGAGAAGACGGAAGGATTCTAAAAATATGGCGAGGTGGGTACAAGATACGTATAAACTGTATATCTAACTGTGCGTGTGTGCAGAACGAATAGGTTTGTTAAAAAAAGGCATGTGTACCTAACCATACATGCGTACAAGCATAAACAAGTATATATTGGCACAAAGCACACACAAGAAAACCCGAAGGTGTCTAAATCACCTTGATAATCAAACATGCACCAAGAAATAAAGCACCGGGGATAGATAACATAATAATAGAAATACTAGCAAAAACAGGAGTGACATGGCAGCACAGAATATTCAATGGCACCAACAAAAAGCCCAAGAAGACTGGCAACAGGCAATATCCATACCAATATGGAAAAAGAAAGGTAGCAAAAGAGATTGCAATCAATACAGAGGTATATCTCTTCTCAGCCATGTAGGAAAGTTATACGCTAAAATTGTGGAAACACGGCTGAGACCAATAATAGAACTACAGTTAAGCGATTCTCAAATGGGGTTCCGAAAAAAACAGAGGATGTACCGACGCACTATTCACATTAAAACAGCTTGCAGAAAAGACGACAGAACGCAATCAAAATGTGTTGATAGCTTCATTGATCAGGAAAAAAACATTCAACAGATCAAACAGAGAACAACTGTGGGAGATACTAACAATATACGGAGTAAGCCAACATCTAACCAACCTAGTTAAAAGTCTCTACATCAACAGCAGCTTCACAGTCAGAACAGCAGCAAGCTACATGGACCACTTCGAACTTAGATCAGGCGTAAGACAGGGGTGTGTACTATCCCCCCTACTGTTTATTACATACATGGACCATATATGCAAGTTAGCCAACCCATCAGAGACAGAGGAGATTAACGAGCTTTTATTTGCAGACGATCAGGCACTAATACATTAAACAATAGAAGACCCACAAGAACACTTAATAGATTCAACAGAACAGGTACAAAATACAACATGAAAATAAACATCAACAAAACAGAAGTCATGAATGTCGCTAAAAATTAACAGAACATTAACATAACTATAGTAGGCAGGCAATTAAAACAAGTAAGGAATTCAAATACCTAGGAAGTCTAATGACAAACGATAATTCTCAAACAGCAGAGATAGAATCAAGATGCAAGAAAGCCTGTCAAATCATTGGACAGCTATCATCACTATTGTCCACCGAGGTAATAACTCTGGAGGCAAAACGAACACTTTACAATGCAATCTTCATCCCAACAACACAGTTATACATATCTCTACCAAACATTGTTATACATATATACATATCTCTACCCAACACTAGTATACATATCTCTACCCAAAACTGTTATACATATCTCTACCCAACACTGTTATACATATCTCTACCAAACATTGTTATACATATCTCTACCCAACACTGGTATACATATCACTACCAAAAACTGTTATACATATCTCTACCCAACACTGTTATACATATCTCTACCCAACACTGTTATACATATCTCTAACAAACACTGTTATACATATCTCTAACAAACACTGTTATACATATATCTACCAAAAACTTTTATTCATATCTCTACCAAATATTGTTATACATATCTCTAAACAACACTGTTACACATATCTCTAAACAACACTGTTACACATATCTCTACCAAACACTGTTATGCATATCTCTACCAAACATTGTTATACATATCTCCGCCCAACACTGTTATATATATCTCCGCCCAACACTGTTATACATATCTCCGCCCAACACTGTTATACATATCTCCGCCCAACACTGTTATACATATCTCGACCCAACACTGTTATACATATCTCGACCCAACACTGATATACATATCTTCGGCCAACACTGTTATACATATCTCGACCCAACACTGATATACATATCTCGACCCAACACTGTTATACATATCTCCGCCCAACACTGTTATACATACCTCGACCCAACACTGATATATATATCTCCGCCCAACACTGTTATACATATCTCGACCCAACACTGATATACATATCTCGACCCAACACTGTTATACATATCTCCGCCCAACACTGTTATACATATCTCGACACAACACTGATATACATATCTCCGCCCAACACTCTTATACATATCTCGACCCAACACTGTTATACATATCTCCGCCCAACACTGTTATACATATCTCGACCCAACACTGTTATACATATCTCGACCCAACACTGTTATACATATCTCGACCCAACACTGATATACATATCTCCGCCCAACACTGTTATACATATCTCGACCCAACACTGTTATACATATCTCCGCCCAACACTGTTATACATATCTCCGCCCAACACTGTTATACATATCTCGACCCAACACTGATATACATATCTCCGCCCAACACTGTTATACATATCTCCGCCCAACACTGTTATACATATCTCCGCCCAACACTGTTATACATATCTCGACCCAACACTGTTATACATATCTCGACCCAACACTGTTATACATATCTCCGCCCAACACTGTTATACATATCTCGACCCAACACTGTTATACATATCTCGACCCAACACTGTTATACATATCTCGACCCAACACTGTTATACATATCTCGACCCAACACTGTTATACATATCTCGACCCAACACTGTTATACATATCTCGACCCAACACTGTTATACATATCTCTTCCCAACACTGTTATACATATCTCGACCCAACACTGTTATACATATCTCCGCCCAACACTGTTTACATATCTCGACCCAACACTGTTATACATATCTCCGCCCAACACTCTTATACATATCTCGACCCAACACTGTTATACATATCTCCGCCCACCACTGTTATACATATCTCGACCCAACACTGTTATACATATCTCGACCCAACACTGTTATACATATCTCGATCCAACACTGATATACATATCTCCGCCCAACACTGTTATACATATCTCGACCCAACACTGTTATACATATCTCCGCCCAACACTGTTATACATATCTCCGCCCAACACTGTTATACATATCTCGACCCAACACTGATATACATATCTCCGCCCAACACTGTTATACATATCTCCGCCCAACACTGTTATACATATCTCCGCCCAACACTGTTATACATATCTCGACCCAACACTGTTATACATATCTCCGCCCAACACTGTTATACATATCTCGACCCAACACTGTTATACATATCTCGACCCAACACTGTTATACATATCTCGACCCAACACTGTTATACATATCTCTACCAAACATTGTTATACATATCTCTACCCAACACTGGTATACATATCACTACCAAAAACTGTTATACATATCTCTACCCAACACTGTTATACATATCTCTGCTAAACACTGTTATGCATATCTCTATCAAACACTGTTATACATATCTCTACCCAACTCTGTTATGCATATCTCTAACAAACACTTTTATACATATCTCTACCAAATATTGTTATACATATCCCCAGCCAACACTGTTACACATATCTCTAAACAACACTGTTACACATATCTCTACCAAACACTGTTATGCATATCTCTACCAAACATTGTTATATATATCTCCGCCCAACACTGTTATATATATCTCCGCCCAACACTGTTATACATATCTCCGCACAACACTGTTATACATATCTCCGCCCAACACTGTTATACATATCTCGACCCAACACTGTTATATATATCTGGACCCAACACAGTTATACATATCTCGACCCAACACTGTTATACATATCTCCGCCCAACACTGTTATATATATCTCCGCACAACACTGTTATACATATCTCCGCCCAACACTGTTATACATATCTCCGCCCAACACTGTTATACATATCTCGACCCAACACTGTTATATATATCTGGATCCAACACAGTTATACATATCTCCGCCCAACACTGTTATACATATCTCGACCCAACACTGATATACATATCTCCGCCCAACACTCTTATACATATCTCGACCCAACACTGTTATACATATCTCCGCCCAACACTGTTATACATATCTCCGCCCAACACTGTTATACATATCTCGACCCAACACTGTTATACATATCTCGACCCAACACTGATATACATATCTCCGCCCAACACTGTTATACATATCTCCGCCCAACACTGTTATACATACCTCGACCCAACACTGATATATATATATCTCCGCCCAACACTGTTATACATATCTCGACCCAACACTGATATACATATCTCGACCCAACACTGTTATACATATCTCCGCCCAACACTGTTATACATATCTCGACACAACACTGATATACATATCTCAGCCCAACACTCTTATACATATCTCGACCCAACACTGTTATACATATCTCCGCCCAACACTGTTATACATATCTCGACCCAACACTGTTATACATATCTCGACCCAACACTGTTATACATATCTCGACCCAACACTGATATACATATCTCCGCCCAACACTGTTATACATATCTCGACCCAACAATGTTATAAATATATCGACCCAACACTGTTATACATATCTCGACCCAACATTGTTATACATATCTCCGCCCAACACTGTTATACATATCTCGACCCAACACTGTTATACATATCTCGACCCAACACTGTTATACATATCTCGACCCAACACTGATATACATATCTCCGCCCAACACTGTTATACATATCTCGACCCAACAATGTTATAAATATATCGACCCAACACTGTTATACATATCTCGACCCAACACTGTTATACATATCTCGACCCAACACTGTTATACATATCTCGACCCAACACTGTTATACATATCTCGACCCAACACTGTTATACATATCTCTTCCCAACACTGTTATACATATCTCGACCCAACACTGTTATACATATCTCCGCCCAACACTGTTATACATATCTCGACCCAACACTGTTATACATATCTCCGCCCAACACTCTTATACATATCTCGACCCAACACTGTTATACATATCTCCGCCCAACACTGTTATACATATCTCGACCCAACACTGTTATACATATCTCGACCCAACACTGTTATACATATCTCGATCCAACACTGATATACATATCTCCGCCCAACACTGTTATACATATCTCCGCCCAACACTGTTATATATATCTCCGCCCAACACTGTTATACATATCTCCGCCCAACACTGTTATACATATCTCCGCCCAACACTGTTATACATATCTCGACCCAACACTGTTATATATATCTGGATCCAACACAGTTATACATATCTCCGCCCAACACTGTTATACATATCTCGACCCAACACTGACATACATATCTCGACCCAACACTGTTATACATATCTCCGCCCAACACTGTTATACATATCTCGACCCAACACTGATATACATATCTTCGCCCAACACTGTTATACATATCTCGACCCAACACTGATATACATATCTCGACCCAACACTGTTATACATATCTCCGCCCAACACTGTTATACATATCTCGACCCAACACTGATATATATATCTCCGCCCAACACTGTTATACATATCTCGACCCAACACTGATATACATATCTCGACCCAACACTGTTATACATATCTCCGCCCAACACTGTTATACATATCTCGACCCAACACTGATATACATATCTCCGCCCAACACTCTTATACATATCTCGACCCAACACTGTTATACATATCTCCGCCCAACACTGTTATATATATCTCCGCCCAACACTGTTATACATATCTCGACCCAACACTGTTATACATATCTCGACCCAACACTGATATACATATCTCCGCCAAACACTGTTATACATATCTCGACCCAACACTGTTATACATATCTCCGCCCAACACTGTTATACATATCTCCGCCCAACACTGTTATACATATCTCGACCCAACACTGTTATATATATCTGGATCCAACACAGTTATACATATCTCCGCCCAACACTGTTATACATATCTCGACCCAACACTGACATACATATCTCGACCCAACACTGTTATACATATCTCCGCCCAACACTGTTATACATATCTCGACCCAACACTGATATACATATCTTCGCCCAACACTGTTATACATATCTCGACCCAACACTGATATACATATCTCGACCCAACACTGTTATACATATCTCCGCCCAACACTGTTATACATATCTCGACCCAACACTGATATATATATCTCCGCCCAACACTGTTATACATATCTCGACCCAACACTGATATACATATCTCGACCCAACACTGTTATACATATCTCCGCCCAACACTGTTATACATATCTCGACCCAACACTGATATACATATCTCCGCCCAACACTCTTATACATATCTCGACCCAACACTGTTATACATATCTCCGCCCAACACTGTTATACATATCTCCGCCCAACACTGTTATACATATCTCGACCCAACACTGTTATACATATCTCGACCCAACGCTGATATACATATCTCCGCCCAACACTGTTATACATATCTCGACCCAACACTGTTATACATATCTCCGCCCAACACTGTTATACATATCTCCGCTCAACACTGTTATACATATCTCGACCCAACACTGATATACATATCTCCGCCCAACACTGTTATACATATCTCCGCCCAACACTGTTATACATATCTCCGCCCAACACTGTTATACATATCTCGACCCAACACTGTTATACATATCTCCGCCCAACACTGTTATACATATCTCGACCCAACACTGTTATACATATCTCGACCCAACACTGTTATACATATCTCGACCCAACACTGTTATACATATCTCGACCCAACACTGTTATACATATCTCGACCCAACACTGTTATACATATCTCGACCCAACACTGTTATACATATCTCGACCCAACACTGTTATACATATCTCGACCCAACACTGTTATACATATCTCGACCCAACACTGTTATACATATCTCGACCCAACACTGTTATACATATCTCCGCCCAACACTCTTATACATATCTCGACCCAACACTGTTATACATATCTCCGCCCTACACTGTTATACATATCTCGACCCAACACTGTTATACATATCTCGACCCAACACTGTTATACATATCTCGACCCAACACTGATATACATATCTCCGCCCAACACTGTTATACATATCTCGACCCAACACTGTTATACATATCTCCGCCCAACACTGTTATACATATCTCCGCCCAACACTGTTATACATATCTCGACCCAACACTGATATACATATCTCCGCCCAACACTGTTATACATATCTCCGCCCAACACTGTTATACATATCTCCGCCCAACACTGTTATACATATCTCGACCCAACACTGTTATACATATCTCCGCCCAACACTGTTATACATATCTCGACCCAACACTGTTATACATATCTCGACCCAACACTGTTATACATATCTCGACCCAACACTGTTATACATATCTCTACCAAACATTGTTATACATATCTCTATCCAAAACACTGGTATACATATCACTACCAAAAACTGTTATACATATCTCCGCCCAACACTGTTATACATATCTCGACCCAACACTGATATACATATCTCCGCCCAACACTGTTATACATATCTCCGCCCAACACTGTTATACATATCTCGACCCAACACTGATATACATATCTCCGCCCAACACTGTTATACATATCTCCGCCCAACACTGTTATACATATCTCCGCCCAACACTGTTATACATATCTCGACCCAACACTGTTATACATATCTCCGCCCAACACTGTTATACATATCTCGACCAACACTGTTATACATATCTCGACCCAACAGTGTTATACATATCTCGACCCAATACTGTTATACATATCTCTACCAAACATTGTTATACATATCTCTACCCAACACTGGTATACATATCACTACCAAAAACTGTTATACATATCTCGACCCAACACTGATATACATATCTCCGCCCAACACTGTTATACATATCTCGACCCAACACTGTTACACATATCTCCGCCCAACACTGTTATACATATCTCCGCCCAACACTGTTATACATATCTCGACCCAACACTGATATACATATCTCTTCCCAACACTGTTATACATATCTCGACCCAACACTGTTATACATATCTCCGCCCAACACTGTTATACATATCTCGACCCAACACTGTTATACATATCTCAGCCCAACACTCTTATACATATCTCGACCCAACACTGTTATACATATCTCGACCCAACACTGTTATACATATCTCGACCCAACACTGTTATACATATCTCGACCCAACACTGATATACATATCTCCGCCCAACACTGTTATACATATCTCGACCCAACACTGTTATACATATCTCCGCCCAACACTGTTATACATATCTCCGCCCAACACTGTTATACATATCTCGACCCTACACTGATATACATATCTTCCCTCAACACTGTTATTCATTTCTCCGCCCAACACTGTTATACATATCTCCGCCCAACACTGTTATACATATCTCGACCCAACACTGTTATACATATCTCCGCCCAACATTGTTATATATATCTCGACCCAACACTGTAATATATATCTCGACCCAACACTGTTATACATATCTCGACCCAACACTGTTATACATATCTCTTCCCAACACTGTTATACATATCTCGACCCAACACTGTTATACATATCTCCGCCCAACACTGTTATACATATCTCGACCCAACACTGTTATACATATCTCCGCCCAACACTCTTATACATATCTCGACCCAACACTGTTATACATATCTCCGCCCAACACTGTTATACATATCTCGACCCAACACTGATATACATATCTCCGCCCAACACTGTTATATATATTTCGACCCAACACTGATATACATATCTCCGCCCAACACTGTTATACATATCTCGACCCAACACTGTTATACATATCTCCGCCCAACACTGTTATACATATCTCCGCCCAACACTGTTATACATATCTCGACCCAACACTGATATACATATCTCCGCCCAACACTGTTTTACATATCTCCGCCCAACACTGTTATACATATCTCCGCCCAACACTGTTATACATATCTCGACCCAACACTGTTATACATATCTCGACCCAACACTGTTATACATATCTCGACCCAACACTGTTATACATATCTCGACCCAACACTGTTATACATATCTCCGCCCAGCACTGTTATACATATCTCCGCCCAACACTGTTATACATATCTCGACCCAACACTGTTATACATATCTCCGCCCATCACTGTTATACATATCTCGACCCAACACTGTTATACATATCTCGACCCAACACTGTTATACATATTTCGACCCAACACTGTTATACATATCTCTACCAAACATTGTTATACATATCTCTACCCAACACTGGTATACATATCACTACCAAAAACTGTTATACATATCTCTACCCAACACTGTTATACATATCTCGACCCAACACTGATATACATATCTCCGCCCAACACTGTTATACATATCTCGACCCAACACTGTTACACATATCTCCGCCCAACACTGTTATACATATCTCCGCCCAACACTGTTATACATATCTCGACCCAACACTGATATACATATCTCGACCCAACACTGTTATACATATCTCGACCCAACACTGTTATACATATCTCCGCCCAACACTGTTATACATATCTCGACCCAACACTGTTATACATATCTCAGCCCAACACTCTTATACATATCTCGACCCAACACTGTTATACATATCTCGACCCAACACTGTTATACATATCTCGACCCAACACTGTTATACATATCTCGACCCAACACTGATATACATATCTCCGCCCAACACTGTTATACATATCTCGACCCAACACTGTTATACATATCTCCGCCCAACACTGTTATACATATCTCCGCCCAACACTGTTATACATATCTCGACCCAACACTGATATACATATCTCCGCCCAACACTGTTATACATTTCTCCGCCCAACACTGTTATACATATCTCCGCCCAACACTGTTATACATATCTCGACCCAACACTGTTATACATATCTCCGCCCAACATTGTTATATATATCTCGACCCAACACTGTTATACATATCTCGACCCAACACTGTTATACATATCTCGACCCAACACTGTTATACATATCTCTTCCCAACACTGTTATACATATCTCGACCCAACACTGTTATACATATCTCCGCCCAACACTGTTATACATATCTCGACCCAACACTGTTATACATATCTCCGCCCAACACTCTTATACATATCTCGACCCAACACTGTTATACATATCTCCGCCCAACACTGTTATACATATCTCGACCCAACACTGATATACATATCTCCGCCCAACACTGTTATATATATTTCGACCCAACACTGATATACATATCTCCGCCCAACACTGTTATACATATCTCGACCCAACACTGTTATACATATCTCCGCCCAACACTGTTATACATATCTCCGCCCAACACTGTTATACATATCTCGACCCAACACTGATATACATATCTCCGCCCAACACTGTTTTACATATCTCCGCCCAACACTGTTATACATATCTCCGCCCAACACTGTTATACATATCTCGACCCAACACTGTTATACATATCTCGACCCAACACTGTTATACATATCTCGACCCAACACTGTTATACATATCTCGACCCAACACTGTTATACATATCTCGACCCAACACTGTTATACATATCTCTTCCCAACACTGTTATACATATCTCGACCCAACACTGTTATACATATCTCCGCCCAACACTGTTATACATATCTCGACCCAACACTGTTATACATATCTCCGCCCAACACTGTTATACATATTCGACCCAACACTGATATACATATCTCCGCCCAACACTGTTATACATATCTCGACCCAACACTGATATACATATCTCCGCCCAACACTGTTATATATATTTCGACCCAACACTGATATACATATCTCCGCCCAACACTGTTATACATATCTCGACCCAACACTGTTATACATATCTCCGCCCAACACTGTTATACATATCTTCATCTGTGAAGAAGATAAGATAATAATACAGAGAACAATAAAACCGAGAAGATACCATGAAATAAAGCAGTGCATTAACACACCGTAAAATGGCCTTCAAGTTATACTGTATTTGGAAATGCACAAAATGTTAACAAAATTCAACAACAATTCAAAGTTCGTGAATTGTCTAAATTCAATCAATTTTTAAACTTCCACTCATACTAAGCCAACAGCGTCGACTGTACCTGCGAGTAATGCTCAAGGGAAATAACCACTTACCTCTGATAGGTCCACCTTGTGGTTCTCTCCCCTGGATAGTAAACGTAACCTGTAGGTCCTGCCCTCATGACGAGACTAAACAATGTAACAGCTCGGCTATAACACAGCGAATTAAGGACAGCTTTTTCATAAAAAAATGAGTATTTTCTTTAAAATTTAAAATTTAATTTTTTTGTTTACACCAAATGAAAGTATAATCAATTTAGCGTAGAATAAATAATTTCTTGTTGCAGAAAACAGTTTGAAAGTATTTTAAAATAATATTTTTAATTGACATGGTAGTTCCTTCTTTTACCTCATTAAATATGCAATATGTTCAAATTGCCATAACTTCTTTATTTATCAACGTATTTGAATCATTTTTTTCACTAAATATCTTATAATTCCATAAACAATAGCGTCTAAACCATGTTAACAACAACATGTAAACTAAATTTTCATTGGCTAAAAACATGAAGTCTTGTGGCCATACTAAAATTTCAGCCAATCAGAAATTGTCTTACATCCGGTTACAAAATACGGTTGTAATACAAATCCAAGTCTTTCGGTAATCAGAATTCAGAATCCCACGTGTTCTGCACATGTTATGAGCTGTTATTCTTGTTGACATATTTCAATATACATTATGAAATAAGTACTTGGGTTTAAACCATACACATTCATAAATATGGATAATTATAGACGTAAAGATTGTCCTAAGAAAAGGAAGTTTCACGGCAATAGATTTACTAAGAAAGTTAGTGTCAGTCACTTAGCATCCAGCGACGACACTGACAGGCACAACACTGACAACACCACTCATCACATTTCTGATACTATTGACAGCAGTGACAGTGTCACAATCGATTCAGGCACTAGCAATATATTTACAGTCACTAGAAAGTCATCAGTATTTGAGAACCTTGCAGGTAGCTCTACTAATTATACAGATATATCTACAGTCACTAGAAAGTCATCAGCATTTGAGAAACTTGCAGGTAGCTCTACTAATTATACAGATATATCTACAGTCACTAGAAAGTCATCAGCATTTGAGAAACTTGCAGGTAGCTCTACTAATTATACAGATATATCTACAGTCACTAGAAAGTCATCAGTATTTGAGAAACTTGCAGGTAGCTCTACTAATTATACATATATATCTACAGTCACTAGAAAGTCATCAGCATTTGAGAAACTTGCAGGTAGCTCTACTAATTATACAGACATATCTACAGTCACTAGAAAGTCATCAGCTTTTGAGAAACTTGCAGGTAGCTCTACTAATTATACAGACATATCTACAGTCACTAGAAAGTCATCAGCTTTTGAGAAACTTGCAGGTAACTCTATCTAATTATACAGACATATGTACAGTCACTAGAAAGTCATCAGCTTTTGAGAAACTTGCAGGTAGCTCTACTAATTATACAGACATATGTACAGTCACTAGAAAGTCATCAGCATTTGAGAAACTTTCAGGTAGCTCTACTAATTATACAGATATATCTACAGTCACTAGAAAGTCATCAGCTTTTGAGAAACTTGCAGGTAGCTCTACTAATTATACAGACATATGTACAGTCACTAGAAAGTCATCAGCTTTTGAGAAACTTGCAGGTAGCTCTACTAATTATACAGACATATGTACAGTCACTAGAAAGTCATCAGCTTTTGAGAAACTTGCAGGTAGCTCTACTAATTATACAGACATATCTACAGTCACTAGAAAGTCATCAGCTTTTGAGAAACTTGCAGGTAACTCTATCTAATTATACAGACATATCTACAGCCACTAGAAAGTCATCAGCTTTTGAGAAACTTGCAGGTAGCTCTACTAATTATACAGACATATCTACAGTCACTAGAAAGTCATCAGCATTTGAGAAACTTGCAGGTAGCTCTACTAATTATACAGACATATCTACAGTCACTAGAAAGTCATCAGCTTTTGAGAAACTTGCAGGTAGCTCTACTAATTATACAGACATATCTACAGCCACTAGAAAGTCATCAGCTTTTGAGAAACTTGCAGGTAGCTCTACTAATTATACAGACATATCTACAGTCACTAGAAAGTCATCAGCTTTTGAGAAACTTGCAGGTAGCTCTACTAATTATACAGATATCTACTGGTTCAACAGACAATGAAGCTACTACTAGTACTAGTGGGCTCAGAATTTTTGATATTCAGCAACTTATTAATTTCATTCAACTGTTCCCATGTCCACAATGCTGTTCACACAGAGATAATGTGTTTTCTGTGTCTGAGCATTTATCTCGTATTAGTTCACAACTACAATTCCAGTGTAAAATGTGCAAACATACACTCATTTTACAAAATCAGGAAAATATTAATTTGAGGTTCCAGTTTGCAATGTATGGCATTGGCTGTCATGACCAGAGAGGTCGCCGCTTTCTGGCAGCTATGAATATACCTCCGCCAGTTTCAAGTGTACGATCATCAGTTTTCAAGAATAATATTCCCCATGTAACTAAGGCAGTTGCAGGATCGAGCATGAGAAAGGCAGCAGCTGAACTGAAAAATGCTTCTTAGCTGTCCATGGTATTCTCAACATTCTTCTTGTACATAGGAATAACAGAAATAACAAAACTGTACAAGACATGACATAAATAACAAAACTGTACAAGACATGACAGAAATAACAAAACTGTACAAGACATGTCAGAAATAACAAAACTGTACAAGACATGACAGAAATAACAAAACCGCACAAGACATGTCAGAAATAACAAAACCGCACAAGACATGTCAGAAATAACAAAACCGCACAAGACATGTCAGCAATAACAAAACCGCACAAGACATGTCAGAAATAACAAAACCGTACAAGACCTGTCAGAAATAACAAAACTGTACAAGACATGTCAGAAATAACAAAACTGTACAAGACATGTCAGAAATAACAAAACTGTACAAGACATGTCAGAAATAACAAAACTGTACAAGACATGTCAGAAATAACAAAACTGTACAAGACATGTCAGAAATAACAAAACTGTACAAGACATGTCAGAAATAACAAAACCGTACAAGACATGTCAGCAATAACAAAACCGCACAAGACATGTCAGAAATAACAAAACCGTACAAGACCTGTCAGAAATAACAAAAATGTACAAGACGTGTCAGAAATAACGAAACCGTACAAGACATGTCAGAAATAACAAAATCGTACAAGACCTGTTAGAAATTACAAAACTGTACAAGATCTGTCAGAAATAACAAAACTGTACAAGACATGTCAGAAATAACAAAACTGTACAAGACATGTCAGAAATAACAAAACTGTACAAGACATGTCAGAAATAACAAAACTGTACAAGACATGTCAGAAATAACAAAACTGTACAAGACATGTCAGAAATAACAAAACTGTACAAGACATGTCAGAAATAACAAAACTGTACAAGACATGTCAGAAATAACAAAACTGTACAAGACATGTCAGAAATAACAAAACTGTACAAGACATGTCAGAAATAACAAAACTGTACAAGACATGTCAGAAATAACAAAACTGTACAAGACATGTCAGAAATAACAAAACTGTACAAGACATGTCAGAAATAACAAAACTGTACAAGACATGTAAGAAATAACAAAACTGTACAAGACATGTCAGAAATAACAAAACTGTACAAGACATGTCAGAAATAACAAAACTGTACAAGACATGTCAGAAATAACAAAACTGTACAAGACATGTCAGAAATAACAATGACTAAGAAGACAGAAATACCAAACACGACACGGAAACATGGACACGTTGGCAGGCTGTGCTCCATCCCGTGGCCCGTCAAGGGAGACAAGTGTCTGATAAAACTTCATTACATTGTGTATTTTGGTTGTTTCCCTTACTTACTGATATTTTCAACTATTCTGATATATTTTACCTTATTTATTTCTTCTCCTCTATTATTTCTCTCTCCCTACCCCCCCCCCCTCTCTCAGTCTCAATCTCTAAAACACCCAGGATATCAAATAAATAGAAAAACCAAAAGGCAAAGCCCGTCTTTGAGTCCCACTTGAGGACAGCGAACAAGAATTTCATCGTTAATGACAAGATCTTCATCGTTAATGACAAGATCTTCATCGTTAATGACAAGATCTTCATCGTTAATGACAAGATCTTCATCGTTAATGACAAGATCTTCATCGTTAATGACAAGATCTTCATCGTTAATGACAAGATCTTCATCGTTAATGACAAGATCTTCATCGTTAATGAACATTTATAGGATCATGGGTATTGAAGAGGCTCTAAGTGTTGGAAGAGAGTCTTTCTTGAGAGCTTTAGATGACGTCATCAGATAGTTGTTCATAGCAGGGTTGAGCTGACATAGAGCCCAGCCCTGCTACTACCAAGAATGATATTTGTATTCTGTGACTGGTTAATGTAGGTCAGCTCAATATGTTCATGCGATAACACTTATCATCATCATATACTTTATCAAGCTTATTATATTGTTGGCTCGCTTGTCCCTTTTTTATATCCCAATATCAAGTTTTTGCTAACCCTGTGTCCCGTTTGATACGCAATGTCCCGATTTTACTACCCAAATGTCTCATTTTTGCTACCCGAATGTCCCATTTTTGGCTACCCAATATCTCATTTTTGCTACCCCAATAACCCATTTTTGCTACCCAAAAATCCCGTTTTTGCTACTCCAATGTCCTGATTTTGCTACTCCAATGTCCCGATTTTGCTATCCCAATGCCTCGTTTTTACGACTTCAATGACCCGTTTTTGCTACCACAAAGTCTCGTTTTTGCTTCTCCAATGTCCCGATTTTGCTACCACAAAGTCTCGTTTTTTCTTTTCCAATGTCCCGATTTTGCTACCACAAAGTCTCGTTTTTGCAACTTCAATGACCCGTTTTTACTACCCAAAGTCTGGTTTTTGCTACCACAAAGTCTGGTTTTTGCTACCACAGAGTCTGGTTTTTGCTTCTTCAATTTTGGCCGTTCTTTCAAAGAAGAATTTCCAGTCTAAGCACATGATAAGCTCTAGATAATGCTGCCGCTATCCTTCTTAAAACAAAGTAACGTACCCCCGTCACGCCAGGTGACGACGTATAGGGAATATGGTGTTAGTGACCATCAATTTTACAGACCTTCGGCAAATGATTTTTGGGATAATGTGGTCGGTATTACGCCCGTGCCGCTTTACTTTCCCAGAAAAAAATCCGGTACCCATTAAAGGCTGGGTGAACCTGGAAACCGTCGGTTGGGATCGAACCCTACATTTTGTCCTTTGTAGTTCAGTTCACTAACCACTGAACTAGAGCGGCTCCCGCTGTCCTTCTTGCTCCCTTGTTATTTATCTCACACAATCTGATTGGAGCGTTTCCAATTTCACGACCGGTTTTGTGTTTTTGTTTGCGATTATCTTTAATCTTATATTTGTACTGCTGGTCATATTTAGTGGCCGCTGTTTGTTCTGGTCATCATTAGTAGCCACTGTTTGTTCTGGTCATCATTAGTAGCCACTGTTTGTTCTGGTCATATATTGTAGCCACTGTTTGTTCTGGTCATCATTAGTAGTCACTGTTTGTTCTGGTCATCATTAGTAGCCACTGTTTGTTCTGGTCATCTATTGTAGCCGCTGTTTGTTCTGGTCATCATTAGTAGTCACTGTTTGTTCTGGTCATCATTAGTAGCCACTGTTTGTTCTGGTCATCATTAGTAGCCACTGTTTGTTCTGGTCATCTATTGTAGCCACTGTTTGTTCTGGTCATCATTAGTAGTCACTGTTTGTTCTGGTCATCATTAGTAGCCACTGTTTGTTCTGGTCATCTATTGTAGCCGCTGTTTGTTCTGGTCATCATTAGTAGTCACTGTTTGTTCTGGTCATCATTAGTAGCCACTGTTTGTTCTGGTCATCATTAGTAGCCACTGTTTGTTCTTGTCATCATTAGTAGTCACTGTTTGTTCTGGTCATCATTAGTAGCCACTGTTTGTTCTGGTCATCATTAGTAGCCACTGTTTGTTCTGGTCATAATTAGTAGCCACTGTTTGTTCTGGTCATCATTAGTAGCCGCTGTTTGTTCTGGTCATCTATTGTAGCCGCTGTTTGTTCTGGTCATCTTTAGTAGTCACTGTTTGTTCTGGTCATCTATTGTAGCCGCTGTTTGTTCTGGTCATCTTTAGTAGTCACTGTTTGTTCTGGTCATCTTTAGTAGTCACTGTTTGTTCTGGTCATCTTTAGTAGCCGCTGTTTGTTCTGGTCATCTATTGTAGCCGCTGTTTGTTCTGGTCATCTATTGTAGCCACTGTTTGTTCTGGTCATCTATTGTAGCCACTGTTTGTTCTGGCCATCTATTGTAGCCACTGTTTGTTCTGGTCATCTATTGTAGCCACTGTTTGTTCTGGTCATCTATTGTAGCCGCTGTTTGTTCTGGTCATCTATTGTAGCCACTGTTTGTTCTGGTCATCTATTGTAGCCGCTGTTTGTTCTGGTCATCTTTGGTGGTCACTGTTTGTTCTGGTCATCTATTGTAGCCACTGTTTGTTCTGGTCATCTATTGTAGCAACTGTTTGTTCTGGTCATCTATTGTAGCCACTGTTTGTTCTGGTCATCTATTGTAGCCACTGTTTGTTCTGGTCATCTATTGTAGCCACTGTTTGTTCTGGTCATATTTTGTAGCTACTGTTTGTTCTTGTCAGTTTACTGCATCGTTTTTTTCTTTGTCAATTGTGATCTTTACGATTGATTTTTCTTTTTTTGTATTTCTTGATTTCTCAGTCCTTATCTTCGTGTCAGTTCTGTCTATTTCTGTTCTTTTGTTGCTATTTGTGGCCAGTATTTTGAAGTTTTTATTACTTTTTGACACTTTCTGGAGATTGTAAACATTTCTTTATGCAATTCCTTCACATGTTTTGTTTGCCATTACTTGCTTGCCATGGTACTGTTTTTGTTTGTTTGTTTCGGTAAATTTTATTAATTCCAGAAACGTTGGTAGCTAACCAAACCCCCCCCCCCCCCAATCCCCCAACCCCCCAACGACCTGCTAACTTCCTCCAACACAAAGATCATTGTCAGACACAAACATAACATATAAAGAGAAAAAAATAACAAGAGCTATCCTAAAACATCGTCACTAACGCCCCGACCCCTCCGAAAATGAAGAGCTAAAGAAAGAGACATTCCTATCTCAGAGGAAGACGCATTCAGGACCAATGTGAGCATCAGAGACACAGGAAACATGGACACAATGTCGGTCTATGCTCCAACCGCTGGCTTGTCAAGGGAGACAAGATTGTTTGTAAATCTTCATTACTTTGTTTATTATGGTTATTTCCCCTACTGACTTATGTTTACTAGTTCTTGATTGTTTCCTTTGTTTCACCTTCTCTCTATTATTTTTCAGTTTTACTCAATCGATCTACTACTATCTCTCACTCTCTCTTCTTCTCTTATAACAAAAATTACAGTCTTATTACTATATCCATTATTCCATATTCTTAAGAGAATGGCTTGGCAGAAGGTCAACAACAGAAATGATAAATAGCTGTCGTGATCGAAAGTTGTGGAGAGACATGATCACCTACGCCAACAGTCCCGGTACTTGATGATGATGATGATGATTCCCTAATAATCGTTGGAACAAAAGTAAATATTTGAACAAAAGTGCCGTTTTCTTGTTATTGTATATATATATCAATTAAATATCAAGTTAATTAGACACATAACTAAGATTTGAATCAACTGTTTCTTTCTTATAACTTGTTTGATTTAATAGTGAAACCTCACGACATAACAATAATCTTTAATCTTATAATGAAATGATCACCATAGCTGCAGCCATTCGTATATCTGTTGAAAGAATAACAGTTTAGTGAGATGCTTGAGTGTGAACATCCCAACACAACGCAACTATTTGATGGCCTCTTTGACCCGACTGGTCAACGCATCATCACTTTGTATTGTCAACACTGAACCGTGGTCACTGGTCGTTTAGTTGTATTTGATAAGTACATTCCCTCTCTCTTCAGAGGACCGGAGATCGTTTCCTCTTGGCGTAACCATGACGAAGAGCCAAAAGTGCTCTCACAAAGCCTGCCATGCAAATTGGTTCCCAGTTAAAGCAAAAAAACTGCTATCTGCGACAATATGGTTGAAAACTGTATTCAATAGCCGAAACGAAGACATCTGTAGTCTGGACCGTACTCTGCCCTGTTCAATCTGTCTCTTGTAGATTCACGTGCCGGCGACGATGTCTGCAGTTGAAGACAATGCGAACACAACCGACCACGTTCTGCCCTGCAGCTGCAGATCCTCTGTACGAGACCCCTTCTCAGATGATACAAAGGAGATGCTATTCTATGTCTCCTGCTCTGGCTATGACAACCTGCACCATCAAAGAAAGAGACAGAGGCAGACCAAGACTAACAATGACGAGTAACATCAAAAGATGGACAAATCAGCCTATGACGACCTGCACCATCAAAGATAGAGACAGAGGCAGACCAAGACTAACAATGTCGAGTAACATCAAAAGATGGACAAATCAGCCTATGACGACCTGCACCATCAAAGATAGAGACAGAGGCAGACCAAGACTAACATGGGCGAGTAACATAAAAAAATGGACAGGTCAGACTATGACAACCTGCACCATCTAAACAAGAGACACAGCGGAATGACGCTCCATGGTAGTCAACCTTAGATACGGAGACAGCACTCAATGATGTGACGTCACATATTCTGCTCTCTGATCCGACCCCTGGCCGTCTTGTATCTCACCCCCTCCTCTCCCTTCTAAGATTGACTTTGAACAAAACATGTGGTAGTTGGGGGACTAGTTGGTCGCGAGGCAAGACACCGGTCTCGAGACATGGAGGTTATGAGTTGAAATCCAATTGGGATTCTTATTTATGTTCCCTCTTTCTGTCTGTGGCAACCACCCCTGGTCTCAGCAGCCAGACCCGTCTTGAAACGTTAATTACTTATCGACGGAAAAAATATGAGTACCTCTGAAGACGGGGTTATCTGCCTGTACAGCAAAGGACCTCTGTGTACATGGCTGCCAGAGAAAAACGGTTTAACAGCAAAACTCAGTTACTGGTCTCTAAGGACTTCGCCAAACGTGAAAACAGGAGAACAAAGAGAAAACGAATCGTATAGGCTTGTTGATACGGAGCCGACTCAACCATGACAACAAAGGTACAGACTGAATTAGGAGTCTCGCTTGTCAGGCATTCCCGTCTGTGCAGGAACCCCACCTGATTCCATTCTCTAATGCCGTACCTCAGATCAAGAAATGATTTATGTGTGTCTCCGCAATTTAATAGATGCTACCATCTACCAATGTCGCCATAGAATGTCTATTGGTGAAACAGGTGGACGTCTTGATAATAGAGTTCGTGGACGTGTGTTCAACATCTCTAGCGATGTCAGTACTCCAGTGGTGGCTCACTTTAGCTACATCCACCGTGTCGTATCTGGCGTACTCTGGCGTCATCTCATGTCCCTGGGATACCACAACGTCCCTTGATGACCGACTCACAGCTACTTGATGACCGACTCACAGCCACTTGATGACCGACTCACAGCCACTTGAAGACCGACTCACAGCCACTTGATGACCGACTCACAGCCACTTGATGACCGACTCACAGCCACTTGATGACCGACTCACAGCCACTTGATGACCGACTCACAGCCACTTGATGACCGACTCACAGCCACTTGATGACCGACTCACAGCCACTTGATGACCGACTCACAGCCACTTGAAGACCGACTCACAGCCACTTGATGACCGACTCACAGCCACTTGATGACCGACTCACAGCCACTTGATAACCGACTCACAGCCACTTGATGACCGACTCACAGCCACTTGATGACCGACTCACAGCCACTTGATGACCGACTCACAGCCACTTGATGACCGACTCACAGCCACTTGATGACCGACTCACAGCCACTTGATGACCGACTCACAGCCACTTGATGACCGACTCACAGCCACTTGATGACCGACTCACAGCCAGAATAAGTTCTTATAACAAAAAGGGGGTCAACTTTTCTCTTTCTCTTATCTATTTATCTTTGATCACAAACCTCCTTTCTTCTTTCCTTATCATCCCATTCTTTTCGTTTCTTCCAGACCCTCATTTCCCTTCCAAAGTTTACAACCAATCACTATCTAGTGCCCACAAATTATTCACACAAAAGAAAGCTTTCTAGGCATAGTATCAAAGCTATAAAACCACGCGAGAGAACGGCGCTTCCTGTTCTGATGCTCGCCACAGTACGAAGGATACAGGAGATAATTTTTCTATATTTTGTCCAAAATTCTGTTGAAGAATTAGACCGAAACGTTGTGTCGTATTTTACTCGCTGAACACGTCCGGTGTGCAGTGACGATGCTCTTAACATAACTTTACTAGCAAAAGTTGCAACATAGAACTTTCTATTCTGTTCCACAGTAGGAGGACAGAGAGAAGGGGATTGTATTGACGGAAACACAGGGAGACAAGACGATCTCTGAAACATGGAGGCATAAACAGATCAGGAGAAATCACGTGACAACAAACAATAAACTCCTGGATTAATATCAGGAATGATTTATTGATGTGACGAGGTCACACACAGAAATAATCACAATGACGAGCTGTACCAGGTGTCGCTGACACTCTCCATCTTGTGATTTCACTTCTCGCTTCCTGAAACAACAAAACACATTTATGTTGGACAATTTCTCTGGACATGGAGACATGAGTTGACACAGAGACATGAAAACATTCAAAATACTTATCCGTATGACGTCATCACGAGCAGGTAAGAAAAAAAGAATACAGACGTCTAGAATTATGACGTCCCACAAATAACGAGGTCACCAAACACGACACGCATTTCTTGTTACTAAAGCCGAGAATGTAACACGCATTTCTTGTGACTAAAGCCCACAACATGACATGTAATTCTTGTGACTAAAGCCCACAATATAACACGTAATTCTTGTGGCTAAAGCCCACAACATGACATGTAATTCTTGTGACTAAAGCCCACAACATGACACGTAATTCTTGTGACTAAAGACCACAACATGACATGTAATTCTTGTGACTAAAGCCCACAACATGACATGTAATTCTTGTGACTAAAGCCCACAACATAACACGTAATTCTTGTGACTAAAGCCCACAACATGACATGTAATTCTTGTGACTAAAGCCCACAACATGACATGTAATTCTTATGACTATAGCCCACACATGACACGTAATTCGTGTGACTAAAGCCCACAACATGACATGTAATTCTTGTTACTAAAGCCTACAACATGACACGTAATTCTTGTGACCAAAGCCCACAACATGACATGTAATTCTTGTGACTAAAGCCCACATCATGACACGTAATTCTTGTGAATGAAGCCCACAACATAACATGAAATTCTTGTGTCTAAAGCCCACATGACACGTAATTCTTGTGACTAAAGCCCACAACATGACACATAGTCCCTTATAAAGGACAACAAAATGTGACTGGATTAACGTGGCACAAATCACGGCACATGACCAAGACGCAGATTTCAACAACACAACGCTTGACTGCATTAATTATATTCACATGACTTGACTCACCTAATAGCCGCCTAAAGCTCGAGGGACGACCTCAGCTGACGCCTTGAAGCCCTTGGCTTGACAGTATTTCCGGCACTCGCTTCGATGATCCTCGTTTTCTATGCGACGGCAGACTGGGCAGAGCTGGTCTAAGGGCAGGTTCTGGAACTGTGCAATCACATCACTGAAACGAGCGGAACCATGTTAGATAGAGACTATCTTTGCTGCTAATGTTCCTTTCTTTATTAAATAAATAGAGAAATGGTCTATTCTGTAGCAGCGACAAGAAGTGAGACAATATTTGGTATATTTCTTCTCATAAACACTCATCTACTAAAACGTCACAAATATAAAAACTCGTTCACATTTTATTGTGCTCTCACAAATTGGAACCACTCCCTGACAATATCATCTTTAGGCATAAAGAGGGGTGATCTGAGTAAGGAATCATGAAACTTTGAAGAGATGTATTTAGAGAGCACAAAAGATAAATGTTTTTTTAGAGGCTACAATGGGTATTAGAATTTAGATGATCTAAAAATGTAAAATTTTAGCGAAAGTTACTAGACAGACAAATGAACGGCGGTAGACAGATAAGTAAACTTTGTAGACAGACAAGTAAACGTTGGCACACAGACAAATGAACGGTGGTAGACAAATAAGTAAACGTTGGCACACAGACAAATGAACGGTGGTAGACAGACACGTGAACATTGGCAGACAAACAAGAAAATGTTGGTAGACAGACAAGTGAAATTTGGTAGACAGACAAATGAACGTTGATAGACAGACAAGTGAACATTGTTAGACAGACAAGTGAGCGTTGTTAGACAGACAAGTGAACGTTGTTAGACAAGTGAACGTTGTTAGACAGACTATATAGTGAACGTTGTTAGACAGACAAGTGAGCGTTGGTAGACAGACAAAGACATTAGAGTGAATAGACAGATTAAAAAAAAGCACGTCGGTAGAGTGAGAGTCACATCAACTTTGGTAGACAAGTGACTTACTCCTTGGTCTTAGCCCCAGCAAGCCCATTAGTCAGACCATCAAGCAACCCTTTGACAGTATCCACCACTCCACCAGCAACTCCAACTGCAGTATCCAAGACGTCACCAACAACTCCACTCACAGATTTTACTACTCCACCGACAAGATCACCTCTCAAAAGGCCATCTTTTCCACCGACAAGTCCACCAACAAGATCACCTCCCAAAAGGCCACCTTTACCACCGCCACCGAGAAGTCCACCAGCAATTCCTCTCACAGATTTTACTACTCCACCGACAAGATCACCTCCCAAAAGGCCATCTTTTCCACCGACAAGTCCACCGACAAGATCACCCCCCAAAAGACCATCTTTTCCACCAACAAGTCCACCGACAAGATCACCCCCCAAAAGACCATCTTTTCCACCGACAAGTCCACCAACAAGATCACCTCCCAAAAGGCCACCTTTACCACCGCCACCGAGAAGTCCACCAGCAATTCCTCTCACAGATTTTACTACTCCACCGACAAGATCACCTCCCAAGAGGCCATCTTTTCCACCGACAAGTCCACCGACAAGATCACCCCCCAAAAGGCCATCTTTTCCACCGACAAGTCCACCCACAAGATCACCTCCCAAAAGGCCATCTTTTCCACCGACAAGTCCACCCACAAGATCACCTCCCAAAAGGCCATCTTTTCCACCGACAAGTCCACCAACAAGATCACCTCCCAAAAGGCCACCTTTACTACCGCCACCGAGAAGTCCACCTGCAATTCCTCCCACCAACCTCTTATCAAGGCTAGCCTCTTCAACAGGAACAGACCTCACTGAGGTCACGGCAACAACAGCGACAAGAAGGTGAAGAGATCTCATCTGTGGAGTCAAGGATATGAGCAATATCACGAGCTGTAGGTCGAGGGCTGGTATATGTTGAAAGTGTATCGTTGTTGATAAGTTAGGAAGGAAAAATATATGAAATGTTGAGAGGAAAGAATTTGGAGTGAAAGAAAATTATATGAAATGTTGAGAGGGTAGAATGTTGGTGTGTGAAGAAAGAATATATGAAACGCTGAGAGTAGAGCATATATACACTAATATATATTGTTGATTTAATGGCAAAGGTAGGCGCGAGGTAGAAAGATGCATGGTGTTCAGAGGTGGGATTAAAGATAAAAGCCGTGTCAGATCGCGAAAAATGGAAGAAATTTAATCTATGGGAGTCGGATGTTAGCAAAAGTGCAAATGGAGGAAACAAGGCGAGGAGTGTAGACAGTGTAAGGAAATAAGTAGAGCTGTTACTTTGAATTGAAACACGAGCTTTGAACTTATTCATCAAAGGAATGAAAGAAACATCAAATCTCCAAATAAAAAAATAAATACTTTTTCATAACATGGGTTTAAGAAAAATGGAGATCTAAAACAAGTCTATGTTGAGGGTTTGAGTCAGAATCGACTTGATTTTTTCAAGAAATCATCGGAACATTGATGTAGCACTCATGTCCAGTCTGGTGAGGCGAATGTGGTGGATGGTGAATTTCTCATCGTAGAAACGATTATAGTGGAGGATGGTGAATTTCTCATCGTAGAAACGATTATAGTGGTGGATGGTGAATTTCTCATCGTAGAAACGATTATAGTGGAGGATGGTGAATTTCTCATCGTAGAAACGATTATAGTGGTGGATGGTGAATTTCTCATCGTAGAAACGATTATAGTGATGGATGAAGCGTCAGAGAATGGAAATGTGGAAGGTCACAGACAGTAGGACTTGTTGGGGACATTGAACGAGGCTTTCTTGAGGGGTAGAAACATCGAGTCCAATAGACGAGCCAGGAACTAAGTTAGGATAAGGCACAATCAATTGGCTGCTTGGTTGGACACCAGTTGTAATTTTCTTCTTGTTCATTGCTGAAAACGACATGTTCAACCTGAAACTATGTCCTCTATGTTTGATTAGATCACAGTTGTCAAGGAATCGATGGAGGATAAAGTTAGAGAGAAATAGATTCTGAACAAGGAATAGAAGATTTGTTGGGTGAGACTGTCAGTGAGTGTCGATTGTGGGAGAGACGGGCTGTGAGTGTCGATTGTGGCAGAGACGGGCTGTGAGTGTAGATTGTGGCAGAGACGGGCTGTGAGTGTAGATTGTGGCAGAGACGGGCTGTAAGTGTAGATTGTGGCAGAGACGGGCTGTGAGTGTAGATTGTGGCAGAGACGGGCTGTGAGTGTAGATTGTAGCAGAGACGGTCAGTGAGTGTAGATTGTGGCAGAGACGGTCAGTGAGTGTAGATTGTGGCAGAGACGGGCTGTGAGAGTAGATTGTGGCAGATACTGTCAGTGAGTGTAGATTGTGGCAGAGACGGGCTGTGAGTGTAGATTGTGGCAGAGACGGTCAGTGAGTGTAGATTGTGGGAGAGACGGGCTGTGAGTGTAGATTGTGGCAGAGACGGTCAGTGAGTGTCGATTGTGGGAGAGACGGGCTGTGAGTGTAGATTGTGGCAAAGACGGTCAGTGAGTGTAGATTGTGGCAGAGACGGGCTGTGAGTGTAGATTGTGGCAGAGACGGTCAATGAGTGTCGATTGTGGGAGAGACGGGCTGTGAGTGTAGATTGTGGCAAAGACGGTCAGTGAGTGTAGATTGTGGCAGAGACGGTCAGTGAGTGTCGATTGTGGGAGAGACGGGCTGTGAGTGTAGATTGTGGCAAAGACGGTCAGTGAGTGTAGATTGTGGCAGAGACGGTCAGTGAGTGTAGATTGTGGCAGAGACGGGCTGTGAGTGTAGATTGTGGCAGAGACGGGCTGTGAGTGTAGATTGTGGAAGATACTGTCAGTGAGTGTAGATTGTGGCAGAGACGGGCTGTGAGTGTAGATTGTGGCAGATACTGTCAGTGAGTGTAGATTGTGGCAGAGACGGGCTGCGAGTGTAGATTGTGGCAGAGACGGTCAGTGAGTGTAGATTGTGGCAGAGACGGGCTGTGAGCGTAGATTATGGCAGAGACGGGCAGTGAGTGTAGATTGTGGCAGAGACCGGCTGTGAGTGTAGTTTGTGGCAGAGACAGGCAGTGAGTGTAGATTGTGACAGAGACGGGCTGTGAGTGTAGATTGTGGCAGAGACCGGCTGTGAGTGTAGTTTGTGGCAGAGACGGGCAGTGAGTGTAGATTGTGGCAGAGACGGGCTGTGAGTTAGATTGTGGCAGAGACGGTCAGTGAGTGTAGATTGTGGCAGAGACGGGCTGTGAGTGTAGATTGTGGCAGAGACGGTCAGTGAGTGTAGATTGTGGCAGAGACGGGCTGTGAGTTAGATTGTGGCAGAGACGGTCAGTAAGTGTAGATTGTGGCAGAGACGGGCTGTGAGTGTAGATTGTGGCAGAGACGGTCAGTGAGTGTAGATTGTGGCAGAGACGGGCTGTGAGTGTAGATTGTGGCAGAGACGGGCTGTGAGCGTAGATTATTGCAGAGACGGGCAGTGAGTGTAGATTGTGGCAGAGACCGGCTGTGAGTGTAGTTTGTGGCAGAGACAGGCAGTGAGTGTAGATTGTGACAGAGACGGGCTGTGAGTGTAGATTGTGGCAGAGACCGGCTGTGAGTGTAGTTTGTGGCAGAGACGGGCAGTGAGTGTAGATTGTGGCAGAGACGGGCTGTGAGTTAGATTGTGGCAGAGACGGTCAGTGAGTGTAGATTGTGGCAGAGACGGGCTGTGAGTGTAGATTGTGGCAGAGACGGTCAGTGAGTGTAGATTGTGGCAGAGACGGGCTGTGAGTTAGATTGTGGCAGAGACGGTCAGTAAGTGTAGATTGTGGCAGAGACGGGCTGTGAGTGTAGATTGTGGCAGAGACGGTCAGTGAGTGTAGATTGTGGCAGAGACGGGCTGTGAGTGTAGATTGTGGCAGAGACGGTCAGTGAGTGTAGATTGTGGCAGAGACGGGCTGTGAGTGTAGATTGTGGCAGAGACGGGCTGTGAGTGTAGATTGTGGCAGGACGGTCAGTGAGTGTAGATTGTGGCAGAGACGGGCTGTGAGTGTAGATTGTGGCAGAGACGGTCAGTGAGTGTAGATTGTGGCAGAGACGGTCAGTGAGTGTAGATTGTGGCAGAGACGGTCAGTGAGTGTAGATTGTGGCAGAGACGGTCAGTGAGTGTAGATTGTGGCAGAGACGGTCAGTGAGTGTAGATTGTGGCAGAGACGGTCAGTGAGTGTAGATTGTGGCAGAGACGGGCTGTGTAGATTGTGGCAGAGACGGTCAGTGAGTGTAGATTGTGGCAGAGACGGTCAGTGAGTGTGTAGAATGTTCATAAAAGGTGCTTATTGTCATGACCATATTTGTAGATGTCGTTGTTGATGTTTTCTATCGTTTAGGAGGACTGGTCACGCTGTAACCGATGACAGGCTATTTCTTAATGAGAAGATGTCATTCTTCACTAACGGCTTCTTTTCTGCCTCTTCAAAAAGATTTCTAATATGAAATTGGTCACGTATTGAAACGAATACAGACACTTTATATTTTTATTGGTACATTGGCTTTGTTTTTCCTTTATTTTCTTTCACGTTCACAACTTGTTACATTGTTACATTACGGTCATTTCTAACTTGCAGCCCACTCACACCATTAGCATTATCTATTCTCCCTATTCCATTTTCTCAACCCTACAACTAATCTATTTTACTATTTGTGGCCGTTATCCTACTTGGTACGTCCCCATCGGACGCACCCCCTGATCTATCTATCCTTATCTATCGGCCTTACCATCCACAGTATTCTTCTGGTCTCTTGTACACTATTTATTCTGTCACTCCTGAGCCTCCAGTACTACTTCGCTTGGATTCTCGTTGTGACTATCTCTATGTCTACCATCTCTGCTTCTACTTCTGTGCTTCCTTCAGTTGCCAATCTATGACTCTATCTAAACTTATTTCTTCTTCCGTCAGGCTCTACTTCTGTGCTTCCTTCAGTTGCCAATCTATGACTCTATCTAAACTTATTTCTTCTTCCGTCAGGCTCTACTTCTGTGCTTCCTTCAGTTGCCAATCTATGGCTCTGCCTAAACTTATTTCTTCTTCCGTCAGGCTCTACTTCTGTGCTTCCTTCAGTTGCCAATCTATGGCTCTGCCTAAACTTATTTCTTCTGCCATCAGGCTCTACTTCGTCTTCTAGTACTTCGTCCGTTGTATTTCGTCTTCATCTTTTCTCTTCGGCCTATGATCCTTATTGAAAACTTCGTACGTTGTGTTTCGTCTTCATATCCTCTCTAATAAAATTCCAATGTCTAACTGCATTGTCCAACTCCGATGTCTAACTGTTTGACCGTTAATCTTCAACTTGTTTATGAATATCCATGACCGCCTATCCTCACTCTTTCAGCTCCAATGTTCAACTGAATTTTTTCTTAATCTCCTAACAACCGTTTCTATCTCTACGTCATCCAAATTCCGTCATGGATTCTCATTTCGTCATCTCCTCTTCAGTATGCTTTTGTGCCTAATCTTTTCTTCCCGATCCTTCATCTCTTAGTGTGCAATTCTTGGTCATACTATTTCCCCCGCTATACAACTCGCTGAACCTGTGCTGGTCATTGCCACAGATAACGACCCTTCTCTTCTATATATTCCTTCCCTGCTATACAATAGAATTCTGGTGCAGGAACAAAGAATTACCACAATCAGAATGGAAAGATATAGCATTAGCTACAAGTAGCGGGGGAGTGACCAATAGTATCAGAAGAGGGATTGAAGAAATGAGAGATGAGTCGTGGCAAGAGGTCAATGAGTGTAGATTGTGGCAGAGACGGGCTGTGAGTGTAGATTGTGGCAGAGACGGTCAGTGAGTGTAGATTGTGGCAGAGACGATCAGTGAGTGTAGATTGTGGCAGAGACGGGCTGTGAGTGTAGATTGTGGCAGAGACGATCAGTGAGTGTAGATTGTGGCAGAGACGGGCTGTGAGTGTAGATTGTGGCAGAGACGGGCTGTGAGTGTAGATTGTGGCAGAGACGGTCAGTGAGTGTAGATTGTGGCAGAGACGGGCTGTGAGTGTAGATTGTGGCAGAGACGGTCAGTGAGTGTAGATTGTGGCAGAGACGGGCTGTGAGTGTAGATTGTGGCAGAGACGGTCAGTGAGTGTAGATTGTGGCAGAGACGGGCTGTGAGTGTAGATTGTGGCAGAGACGGTCAGTGAGTGTAGATTGTGGCAGAGACGGGCTGTGAGTGTAGATTGTGGCAGAGACGGTCAGTGAGTGTAGATTGTGGCAGAGACGGGCTGTGAGTGTAGATTGTGGCAGAGACGGTCAGTGAGTGTAGATTGTGGCAGAGACGGGCTGTGAGTGTAGATTGTGGCAGAGACGGTCAATGAGTGTAGATTGTGGCAGAGACGGGCTGTGAGTGTAGATTGTGGCAGAGACGGGCTGTGAGTGTAGATTGTGGCAGAGACGGGCTGTGAGTGTAGATTGTGGGAGAGACGGGCTGTGAGTGTAGATTGTGGCAGAGACGGGCTGTGAGTGTAGATTGTGGCAGAGACGGGCTGTGAGTGTAGATTGTGGCAGAGACGGGCTGTGAGTGTAGATTGTGGCAGAGACGGGCTGTGAGTGTAGATTGTGGCAGAGACGGGCTGATGAGTGTAGATTGTGGCAGAGACGGTCAGTGAGTGTAGATTGTGGCAGAGACGGTCAATGAGTGTAGATTGTGGCAGAGACGGGCTTTGAGTGTAGATTGTGGCAGAGACGGGCTGTGAGTGTAGATTGTAGCAGAGACGGTCAGTGAGTGTAGATTGTGGCAGAGACGGGCAGTGAGTGTAGATTGTGGCAGAGACGGGCTGTGAGTGTAGATTGTGGCAGAGACGGGCTGTGAGTGTAGATTGTGGCAGAGACGGTCAGTGAGTGTAGATTGTGGCAGAGACGGGCTGTGAGAGTAGATTGTGGCAGAGACGGGCTGTGAGTGTAGATTGTGGCAGAGACAGTCAGTGAGTGTAGATTGTGGGGACGACGGTCAGTGAGTGTAGATTGTGGCACAGACAGTCAGTGAGTGTAGATTGTGGCAGAGACGGGCTGTGAGTGTAGATTGTGGCAGAGACAGTCAGTGAGTGTAGATTTTGGGGACGACGGTCAGTGAGTGTAGATTGTGGCAGAGATGGTCAGTGAGTGTAGATTGTGGGAACAACGGTCATTGAGTGTGGATTGTGGGGACGACGGTCAGTGAGTGGAGACTGTGGAAGTTGGGGGAAGGGAGTGTCAGAAATGTTCAGTCATTATCAAAATAATCGAGGAGCTGACAAGATGTTTGTGCAGACAATATGTAGGAGCAGACAAGATGTAGGAGCAGACAAGATGTTTGTGCAGACAATATGTAGGAGCAGACAAGATGTAGGAGCAGACAAGATGTAGGAGCAGACAAGATGTTTGTGCAGACAATATGTAGGAGCAGACAAGATGTAGGAGCAGACAATATGTAGGAGCTGACAATATGTAGGAGCAGACAAGATGTAGGAGCAGACAAGATGTAGGAGCAGACAAGATGTTTGTGCAGACAATATGTAGGAGCAGACAAGATGTAGGAGCAGACAATATGTAGGAGCTGACAATATGTAGGAGCAGACAAGATGTTTTAGCAGACAAGATGTAGGAGCAGACAATATGTAGGAGAAGACAAGATGTAGGAGCTGACAATATGTAGGAGCAGACAATAAGTAGGAGCAGACAAGATGTAGGAGCAGACAATATGTAGGAGCTGACAATATGTAGGAGCTGACAAGATGTAGGAGCTGACAAGATGTAGGAGCAGACAAGATGTAGGAGCTGACAATAAGTAGGAGATGACAATATGTAGGAGCAGACAAGATGTAGGAGCAGACAATATGTAGGAGCTGACAAGATGTAGGAGCAGACAAGATGTACTAGCAGACAATATGTAGGAGCAGACAAGATGTAGGAGCAGACAAGATGTAGGAGCAGACAAGATGTAGGAGCAGACAAGATGTAGGAGCAGACAAGATGTAGGAGCTGACAAGATGTAGGAGCTGACAATATGTAGGAGCTGACAAGATGTAGGAGCTGACAAGATGTAGGAGCAGACAAGATGTAGGAGCAGACAAGATGTAGGAGCTGACAATATGTAGGAGCAGACAAGATGTAGGAGCTGACAAGATGTACTAGCAGACAAGATGAAGGAGCTGACAAGATGTATTAGCAGACAAGATGTAGGAGCTGACAAGATGTTTTAGCAGACAAGATGTAGGAGCTGACAAGATGTACTAGCAGACAAGATGTAGGAGCTGACAAGATGTTTGTGCAGACAAGATGTAGGAGCAGACAAGATGTAGGAGCAGACAAGATGTAGGAGCAGACAAGATGTAGGAGCAGACAAGATGTAGGAGCTGACAATATGTAGGAGCTGACAATATGTAGGAGCAGACAAGATGTAGGAGCAGACAAGATGTAGGAGCAGACAAGATGTAGGAGCAGACAAGATGTAGGAGCTGACAATATGTAGGAGCAGACAAGATGTAGGAGCAGACAATATGTAAGAGCAGACAAGATGTTGGAGCAGACAAGATGTTTGTGCAGACAATATGTAGGAGCTGACAATATGTAGGAGCAGACAAGATGTAGGAGCTGGGAAGATGTAGGGGCAGACAAGATGTAGGAGCAGACAAGATGTAGGAGCAGAAAAGATGTAGGAGCAGACAAGATGTAGGAGCAGACAAATGTAGGAGCAGACAAGATGTAGGAGCAGACAAGATGTAGGAGAAGACAAGATGTTTGTGCAGACAATATGTAGGAGATGACAAGATATAGGAGCAGACAAGATGTAGGAGAAGACAAAGTGTAGGAGCTGACTAGATGTAGGAGATGACAAGATGTAGGAGCAGACAAGATATAGGAGCAGACAAGATATAGGAGCAGACAAGATGTAGGAGCAGACAAGATGTAGGAGCAGACAAGATGTAGGAGCAGACAAGATGTAGGAGCAGAAAAGATGTAGGAGCAGACAAGATGTAGGAGCAGACAAGATGTAGGAGCAGATTATATGTAGGAGCAGAAAAGATGTAGGAGCAGACAAGATGTAGGAGCAGACAAGATGTAGGAGCAGATTATATGTAGGAGCAGACAAGATGTAGGAGCAAACAAGATATAGGAGCAAACAAGATGTACGAGCAGACAAGATGTAGGAGCTAACAAGATATTGGAGCAGACAAGATGTAGGAGCAGACAAGACGTAGGAGCAGACAAGATGTAGGAGCAGACAAGATGTAGGAGTGTACAAGATGTAGGAGTGTACAAGATGTAGGAGTGTACAAGATGTAGGAGTGTACAAGATGTAGGAGTGTACAAGATGTAGGAGCAGACAAGATATAGGAGCAGACAAGATGTAGGAGCAGACAAGATGTAGGAGCAGACAAGATGTAGGAGCAGACAAGATGTAGGAGCAGACAAGATGTAGGAGCAGACAAGACATAGGAGGAGATAAGATGTAGGAGGAGATAAGATGTAGGAGATGACAAGATGTATGAGCAGACAAGATGTAGGAGTAGACAATATGTAAGAGCAGACAAGATGTAAGAGCAGACAAGATGTAGGAGTAGACAAGACGTAGGAGCAGACAAGATGAAAGAGCAGACAAGATGTAGGAGTAGACAAGACGTAGGAGCAGACAAGATGTAAGAGCAGACAAGATGTAAGAGCAGACAAGATGTAGGAGTGTACAAGATGTAGGAGCAGACAAGATGTAAGAGCAGACAAGATGTAAGAGCAGACAAGATGTAGGAGCAGACAAGATGTAGGAGTGTACAAGATGTAGGAGTGTACAAGATGTAGGAGTAGACAAGATGTAAGAGCAGAAAAGATGTAGGAGCAGACAAGATGTAGGAGTGTACAAGATGTAAGAGCAGACAAGATGTAAGAGCAGACAAGATGTAGGAGCAGACAAGATGTAGGAGTGTACAAGATGTAGGAGTGTACAAGATGTAGGAGCAGACAAGATGTAGGAGCAGACAAGATGTAGGAGTGTACAAGATGTAGGAGTAGACAAGACGTAGGAGCAGACAAGATGTAGGAGCAGACAAGATGTAGGAGCTGACAAGATGTAGGAGCTGACAATATGTAGGAGCTGACAAGATGTAGGAGCTGACAAGATGTAGGAGCAGACAAGATGTAGGAGCAGACAAGATGTAGGAGCTGACAATATGTAGGAGCAGACAAGATGTAGGAGCTGACAAGATGTACTAGCAGACAAGATGAAGGAGCTGACAAGATGTACTAGCAGACAAGATGTAGGAGCTGACAAGATGTTTTAGCAGACAAGATGTAGGAGCTGACAAGATGTACTAGCAGACAAGATGTAGGAGCTGACAAGATGTTTGTGCAGACAAGATGTAGGAGCAGACAAGATGTAGGAGCAGACAAGATGTAGGAGCAGACAAGATGTAGGAGCAGACAAGATGTAGGAGCAGACAAGATGTAGGAGCTGACAATATGTAGGAGCTGACAATATGTAGGAGCAGACAAGATGTAGGAGCAGACAAGATGTAGGAGCAGACAAGATGTAGGAGCAGACAAGATGTAGGAGCTGACAATATGTAGGAGGAGACAAGATGTAGGAGCAGACAATATGTAAGAGCAGACAAGATGTTGGAGCAGACAAGATGTTTGTGCAGACAATATGTAGGAGCTGACAATATGTAGGAGCAGACAAGATGTAGGAGCTGACAAGATGTAGGGGCAGACAAGATGTAGGAGCAGACAAGATGTAGGAGCAGAAAAGATGTAGGAGCAGACAAGATGTAGGAGCAGACAAATGTAGGAGCAGACAAGATGTAGGAGCAGACAAGATGTAGGAGCAGACAAGATGTTTGTGCAGACAATATGTAGGAGATGACAAGATATAGGAGCAGACAAGATGTAGGAGAAGACAAAGTGTAGGAGCTGACTAGATGTAGGAGATGACAAGATGTAGGAGCAGACAAGATATAGGAGCAGACAAGATATAGGAGCAGACAAGATGTAGGAGCAGACAAGATGTAGGAGCAGACAAGATGTAGGAGCAGACAAGATGTAGGAGCAGACAAGATGTAGGAGCAGACAAGATGTAGGAGCAGATTATATGTAGGAGCAGAAAAGATGTAGGAGCAGACAAGATGTAGGAGCAGACAAGATGTAGGAGCAGATTATATGTAGGAGCAGACAAGATGTAGGAGCAAACAAGATATAGGAGCAAACAAGATGTACGAGTAGACAAGATGTAGGAGCTAACAAGATATTGGAGCAGACAAGATGTAGGAGCAGACAAGACGTAGGAGCAGACAAGATGTAGGAGCAGACAAGATGTAGGAGTGTACAAGATGTAGGAGTGTACAAGATGTAGGAGTGTACAAGATGTAGGAGTGTACAAGATGTAGGAGTGTACAAGATGTAGGAGCAGACAAGATATAGGAGCAGACAAGATGTAGGAGCAGACAAGATGTAGGAGCAGACAAGATGTAGGAGCAGACAAGATGTAGGAGCAGACAAGATGTAGGAGCAGACAAGACGTAGGAGGAGATAAGATGTAGGAGGAGATAAGATGTAGGAGATGACAAGATGTATGAGCAGACAAGATGTAGGAGTAGACAATATGTAAGAGCAGACAAGATGTAAGAGCAGACAAGATGTAGGAGTAGACAAGACGTAGGAGCAGACAAGATGTAAGAGCAGACAAGATGTAGGAGTAGACAAGACGTAGGAGCAGACAAGATGTAAGAGCAGACAAGATGTAAGAGCAGACAAGATGTAGGAGTGTACAAGATGTAGGAGCAGACAAGATGTAAGAGCAGACAAGATGTAAGAGCAGACAAGATGTAGGAGCAGACAAGATGTAGGAGTGTACAAGATGTAGGAGTGTACAAGATGTAGGAGTAGACAAGATGTAAGAGCAGACAAGATGTAGGAGCAGACAAGATGTAGGAGTGTACAAGATGTAAGAGCAGACAAGATGTAAGAGCAGACAAGATGTAGGAGCAGACAAGATGTAGGAGTGTACAAGATGTAGGAGTGTACAAGATGTAGGAGCAGACAAGATGTAGGAGCAGACAATATGTAAGAGCAGACAAGATGTTGGAGCAGACAAGATGTTTGTGCAGACAATATGTAGGAGCTGACAATATGTAGGAGCAGACAAGATGTAGGAGCTGAGAAGATGTAGGGGCAGACAAGATGTAGGAGCAGACAAGATGTAGGAGCAGAAAAGATGTAGGAGCAGACAAGATGTAGGAGCAGACAAATGTAGGAGCAGACAAGATGTAGGAGCAGACAAGATGTAGGAGCAGACAAGATGTTTGTGCAGACAATATGTAGGAGATGACAAGATATAGGAGCAGACAAGATGTAGGAAAAGACAAAGTGTAGGAGTTGACTAGATGTAGGAGATGACAAGATGTAGGAGCAGACAAGATATAGGAGCAGACAAGATGTAGGAGCAGACAAGATGTAGGAGTTGACTAGATGTAGGAGATGACAAGATGTAAGAGCAGACAAGATGTAAGAGCAGACAAGATGTAAAAGCAGACAAGATGTTGGAGTAGACAAGATGTAAGAGCAGGCAAGATGTAAGAGCAGACAAGATGTTGGAGTAGACAAGATGTAAGAGCAGGCAAGATGTTGGAGTAGACAAGATGTAAGAGCAGACAAGATGTTGGAGTAGACAAGATGTAAGAGCAGACAAGATGTAGGAGCAGACAAGATGTAGGAGCAGACAAGATGTAGGAGCAGACAAGACGTAGGAGGAGATAAGATGTAGGAGGAGATAAGATGTAGGAGATGACAAGATGTATGAGCAGACAAGATGTAGGAGTAGACAATATGTAAGAGCAGACAAGATGTAAGAGCAGACAAGATGTAGGAGTAGACAAGACGTAGGAGCAGACAAGATGTAAGAGCAGACAAGATGTAGGAGTAGACAAGACGTAGGAGCAGACAAGATGTAAGAGCAGACAAGATGTAAGAGCAGACAAGATGTAGGAGTGTACAAGATGTAGGAGCAGACAAGATGTAAGAGCAGCAGACAAGATGTAAGAGCAGACAAGATGTAGGAGCAGACAAGATGTAGGAGTGTACAAGATGTAGGAGTGTACAAGATGTAGGAGTAGACAAGATGTAAGAGCAGACAAGATGTAGGAGCAGACAAGATGTAGGAGTGTACAAGATGTAAGAGCAGACAAGATGTAAGAGCAGACAAGATGTAGGAGCAGACAAGATGTAGGAGTGTACAAGATGTAGGAGTGTACAAGATGTAGGAGCAGACAAGATTTAGGAGCAGACAAGATGTAGGAGTGTACAAGATGTAGGAGTAGACAAGACGTAGGAGCAGACAAGATGTAAGAGCAGACAAGATGTAGGAGCAGACAAGTTGTAGGAGTGTACAAGATGTAGGAGCAGACAAGATGTAAGAGCAGACAAGATGTAAGAGCAGACAAGATGTAGGAGCAGACAAGATGTAGGAGCAGACAAAATGTAGGAGTGTACAAGATGTAGGAGCAGACAAGATGTAGGAGCAGACAAGATGTAGGAGTGTACAAGATGTAGGAGCAGACAAGATGTAAGAGCAGACAAGATGTAAGAGCAGACAAGATGTAAAAGCAGACAAGATGTTGGAGTAGACAAGATGTAAGAGCAGACAAGATGTAAGAGCAGACAAGATGTTGGTGTAGACAAGATGTAAGAGCAGGCAAGATGTTGGAGTAGACAAGATGTAGGAGCTGACAAGATGTAGGAGCTGACAAGATGTAGGAGCTGACAAGATGTAGGAGCTGACAAGATTTTGGATCAGACAAGATGTAGAAGCGGACAAGATGTTGGATCAGGCAAGATGTAGAAGCAGACAAGATGTTGGATCAGACAAGATGTAGGAGCTGACAAGATGTTGGATCAGGCAAGATGTAGAAGCGGACAAGATGTAGAAGCGGACAAGATGTTGGATCAGGCAAGATGTAGAAGCGGACAAGATGTTGGATCAGACAAGATGTAGGAGCTGACAAGATGTTGGATCAGACAAGATGTAGGAGCTGACAAGATGTAGAAGCGGACAAGATGTTGGATCAGGCAAGATGTAGAAGCGGACAAGATGTTGGATCAGACAAGATGTTGGATCAGGCAAGATGTAGAAGCGGACAAGATGTAAAAGCGGACAAGATGTAGAAGCGGACAAGATGTAGGAGCTGACAAGATGTTGGATCAGGCAAGATGTAGAAGCGGACAAGATGTAGAAGCGGACAAGATGTAGAAGCGGACAAGATGTAGAAGCGGACAAGATGTAGAAGCGGACAAGATGTAAGAGCAGACAAGATGTAGGAGCAGACAATATGTAGGAGCAGACAATATGTAAGAGCAGACAAGATGTAGGAGCTGACAAGATGTAGGAGCAGACAATATGTAAGAGCAGACAAGATGAAGGAGTAGACAAGATGTAGGAGCAGACAATATGTAAGAACAGACAAGATGTAGGAGCAGACAATATGTAAGAACAGACAAGACGTAGGAGCAGACAAGATGTAAGAGCAGACAAGATGTAGGAGCAGACAAGATGTAGGAGTGTACAAGATGTAGGAGCAGACAAGATGTAAGAGCAGACAAGATGTAAGAGCAGACAAGATGTAGGAGCAGACAAGATGTAGGAGCAGACAAAATGTAGGAGTGTACAAGATGTAGGAGCAGACAAGATGTAGGAGCAGACAAGATGTAGGAGTGTACAAGATGTAGGAGCAGACAAGATGTAAGAGCAGACAAGATGTAAGAGCAGACAAGATGTAAAAGCAGACAAGATGTTGGAGTAGACAAGATGTAAGAGCAGACAAGATGTAAGAGCAGACAAGATGTTGGTGTAGACAAGATGTAAGAGCAGGCAAGATGTTGGAGTAGACAAGATGTAGGAGCTGACAAGATGTAGGAGCTGACAAGATGTAGGAGCTGACAAGATGTAGGAGCTGACAAGATTTTGGATCAGACAAGATGTAGAAGCGGACAAGATGTTGGATCAGGCAAGATGTAGAAGCAGACAAGATGTTGGATCAGACAAGATGTAGGAGCTGACAAGATGTTGGATCAGGCAAGATGTAGAAGCGGACAAGATGTAGAAGCGGACAAGATGTTGGATCAGGCAAGATGTAGAAGCGGACAAGATGTTGGATCAGACAAGATGTAGGAGCTGACAAGATGTTGGATCAGACAAGATGTAGGAGCTGACAAGATGTAGAAGCGGACAAGATGTTGGATCAGGCAAGATGTAGAAGCGGACAAGATGTTGGATCAGACAAGATGTTGGATCAGGCAAGATGTAGAAGCGGACAAGATGTAGAAGCGGACAAGATGTAGAAGCGGACAAGATGTAGGAGCTGACAAGATGTTGGATCAGGCAAGATGTAGAAGCGGACAAGATGTAGAAGCGGACAAGATGTAGAAGCGGACAAGATGTAGAAGCGGACAAGATGTAGAAGCGGACAAGATGTAAGAGCAGACAAGATGTAGGAGCAGACAATATGTAGGAGCAGACAATATGTAAGAGCAGACAAGATGAAGGAGTAGACAAGATGTAGGAGCAGACAATATGTAAGAACAGACAAGATGTAGGAGCAGACAATATGTAAGAACAGACAAGACGTAGGAGCAGACAAGATGTAAGAGCAGACAAGATGTAGGAGCAGACAAGATGTAGGAGTGTACAAGATGTAGGAGCAGACAAGATGTAAGAGCAGACAAGATGTAAGAGCAGACAAGATGTAGGAGCAGACAAGATGTAGGAGCAGACAAGATGTAGGAGTGTACAAGATGTAGGAGCAGACAAGATGTAGGAGCAGACAAGATGTAGGAGTGTACAAGATGTAGGAGCAGACAAGATGTAAGAGCAGAAAAGATGTAAGAGCAGACAAGATGTAAAAGCAGACAAGATGTTGGAGTAGACAAGATGTAAGAGCAGACAAGATGTAAGAGCAGGCAAGATGTTGGAGTAGACAAGATGTAGGAGCTGAGAAGATGTAGAAGCGGACAAGATGTAGAAGCTGACAAGATTTTGGATCAGACAAGATGTAGGAGCTGACAAGATGTAAGAGCAGGCAAGATTTTGGATCAGACAAGATGTAGGTGCTGACAAGATGTAGAAGCGGACAAGATGTAGAAGCTGACAAGATTTTGGATCAGACAAGATGTAGGAGCTGACAAGATGTAGGAGCTGACAAGATTTTGGATCAGACAAGATGTAGGAGCTGACAAGATGTAGAAGCGGACAAGATGTAGAAGCTGACAAGATTTTGGATCAGACAAGATGTTGGATCAGGCAAGATGTAGAAGCGGACAAGATGTTGGATCAGACAAGATGTAGAAGCGGACAAGATGTAGGAGCTGACAAGATTTTGGATCAGACAAGATGTTGGATCAGGCAAGATGTAGAAGCGGACAAGATGTTGGATCAGACAAGATGTAGAAGCGGACAAGATGTTGGATCAGGCAAGATGTAGAAGCGGACAAGATGTTGGATCAGGCAAGATGTAGAAGCAGACAAGATGTTGGATCAGACAAGATGTAGGAGCTGACAAGATGTTGGATCAGGCAAGATGTAGAAGCGGACAAGATGTTGGATCAGACAAGATGTAGAAGCGGACAAGATGTTGGATCAGACAAGATGTAGGAGCTGACAAGATGTTGGATCAGGCAAGATGTAGAAGCAGACAAGATGTAGAAGCTGACAAGACGTTGGATCAGGCAAGATGTAGAAGCGGACAAGATGTAGAAGCGGACAAGATGTAGAAGCGGACAAGATGTAGAAGCGGACAAGATGTAGAAGCGGACAAGATGTAGAAGCGGACAAGATGTAGAAGCGGACAAGATGTAGAAGCGGACAAGATGTAGGAGCTGACAAGATGTTGGATCAGGCAAGATGTAGAAGCGGACAAGATGTAGAAGCGGACAAGATGTAGAAGCGGACAAGATGTAGAAGCGGACAAGATGTAGTAGCGGACAAGATGTAGAAGCTGACAAGATGTAAGTGCAGACAAGATGTAGGAGCAGACAAGATGTAGGAGCAGACAATATGTAGGAGCAGACAATATGTTAGAGCAGACAAGATGTAGGAGCTGACAAGATGTAGGAGCAGACAATATGTAAGAGCAGACAAGATGTAGGAGTAGACAAGATGTAGGAGCAGACAATATGTAAGAACAGACAAGATGTAGGAGCAGACAATATGTAAGAACAGACAAGATGTTGGAGCAGACAATATGTAAGAACAGTCAAGATGTTGGAGCAGACAAGATGTTGGAGCAGACAAGATGTAGGAGCTGACAAGATGTAAGAGCAGACAAGATGTAAGAGCAGACAAGATGTAGGAGTGTACAAGATGTAGGAGCAGACAAGATGTAAGAGCAGACAAGATGTAGGATTAGACAAGATGTAAGAGCAGACAAGATGTAGGAGTAGACAAGATGTAAGAGCAGACAAGATGTAGGAGCTGACAAGATGTTGGAGCAGACAAGATGTAGGAGCTGACAAGATGTAAGAGCAGACAAGATGTAGGAGTAGACAAGATGTAAGAGCAGACAAGATGTAGGAGCAGACAAGATGTAAGAGCAGACAAGATGTAGGAGCAGACAAGATGTAGGAGCAGACAATATGTAAGAGCAGACAAGATGTTGGAGCAGACAAGATGTTTGTGCAGACAATATGTAGGAGCTGACAATATGTAGGAGCAGACAAGATGTAGGAGCTGAGAAGATGTAGGGGCAGACAAGATGTAGGAGCAGACAAGATGTAGGAGCAGAAAAGATGTAGGAGCAGACAAGATGTAGGAGCAGACAAATGTAGGAGCAGACAAGATGTAGGAGCAGACAAGATGTAGGAGCAGACAAGATGTTTGTGCAGACAATATGTAGGAGATGACAAGATATAGGAGCAGACAAGATGTAGGAGAAGACAAAGTGTAGGAGCTGACAAGATATAGGAGCAGACAAGATATAGGAGCAGACAAGATATAGGAGCAGACAAGATATAGGAGCAGACAAGATGTAAGAGAAGACAAAGTGTAGGAGCTGACAAGATGTAGGAGCAGACAAGATATAGGAGCAGACAAGATGTAGGAGTAGACAAGATGTAGGAGCAGACAAGATATAGGAGCAGACAAGATGTAGGAGTAGACAAGATGTAAGAGCAGACAATATGTAAGAGCAGACAAGATGTAGGAGTAGACAAGACGTAGGAGCAGACAAGATGTAAGAGCAGACAAGATGTAGGAGTAGACAAGACGTAGGAGCAGACAAGATGTAAGAGCAGACAAGATGTAAGAGCAGACAAGATGTAGGAGTGTACAAGATGTAGGAGCAGACAAGATGTAAGAGCAGACAAGATGTAAGAGCAGACAAGATGTAGGAGCAGACAAGATGTAGGAGTGTACAAGATGTAGGAGTAGACAAGACGTAGGAGCAGACAAGATGTAAGAGCAGACAAGATGTAGGAGCAGACAAGTTGTAGGAGTTTACAAGATGTAGGAGCAGACAAGATGTAAGAGCAGACAAGATGTAAGAGCAGACAAGATGTAAAAGCAGACAAGATGTTGGAGTAGACAAGATGTAAGAGCAGACAAGATGTAAGAGCAGACAAGATGTTGGTGTAGACAAGATGTAAGAGCAGGCAAGATGTTGGAGTAGACAAGATGTAGGAGCTGACAAGATTTAGGAGTTGACAAGATGTAGGAGCATTCAAGATTTTGGATCAGACAAGATGTAGAAGCGGACAAGATGTAGAAGCGGACAATATGTAAGAGCAGACAAGATGTAGGAGCAGACAAGATGTAGGAGCTGACAAGATGTAAGAGCAGACAAGATGTAGGAGCAGACAATATGTAAGAGCAGACAAGATGTTGGAGCAGACAAGATGTAAGAGCAGACAAGATATAGGAGCAGACAAGATGTAAGAGCAGACAAGATGTAGGAGCAGACAAGATGTAGGAGCAGACAATATGTAAGAGCAGACAAGATGTTGGAGCAGACAAGATGTTTGTGCAGACAATATGTAGGAGCTGACAATATGTAGGAGCAGACAAGATGTAGGAGCTGAGAAGATGTAGGGGCAGACAAGATGTAGGAGCAGACAAGATGTAGGAGCAGAAAAGATGTAGGAGCAGACAAGATGTAGGAGCAGACAAATGTAGGAGCAGACAAGATGTAGGAGCAGACAAGATGTAGGAGCAGACAAGATGTTTGTGCAGACAATATGTAGGAGATGACAAGATATAGGAGCAGACAAGATGTAGGAGAAGACAAAGTGTAGGAGCTGACAAGATATAGGAGCAGACAAGATATAGGAGCAGACAAGATATAGGAGCAGACAAGATATAGGAGCAGACAAGATGTAAGAGAAGACAAAGTGTAGGAGCTGACAAGATGTAGGAGCAGACAAGATATAGGAGCAGACAAGATGTAGGAGTAGACAAGATGTAGGAGCAGACAAGATATAGGAGCAGACAAGATGTAGGAGTAGACAAGATGTAAGAGCAGACAATATGTAAGAGCAGACAAGATGTAGGAGTAGACAAGACGTAGGAGCAGACAAGATGTAAGAGCAGACAAGATGTAGGAGTAGACAAGACGTAGGAGCAGACAAGATGTAAGAGCAGACAAGATGTAAGAGCAGACAAGATGTAGGAGTGTACAAGATGTAGGAGCAGACAAGATGTAAGAGCAGACAAGATGTAAGAGCAGACAAGATGTAGGAGCAGACAAGATGTAGGAGTGTACAAGATGTAGGAGTAGACAAGACGTAGGAGCAGACAAGATGTAAGAGCAGACAAGATGTAGGAGCAGACAAGTTGTAGGAGTTTACAAGATGTAGGAGCAGACAAGATGTAAGAGCAGACAAGATGTAAGAGCAGACAAGATGTAAAAGCAGACAAGATGTTGGAGTAGACAAGATGTAAGAGCAGACAAGATGTAAGAGCAGACAAGATGTTGGTGTAGACAAGATGTAAGAGCAGGCAAGATGTTGGAGTAGACAAGATGTAGGAGCTGACAAGATTTAGGAGTTGACAAGATGTAGGAGCATTCAAGATTTTGGATCAGACAAGATGTAGAAGCGGACAAGATGTAGAAGCGGACAATATGTAAGAGCAGACAAGATGTAGGAGCAGACAAGATGTAGGAGCTGACAAGATGTAAGAGCAGACAAGATGTAGGAGCAGACAATATGTAAGAGCAGACAAGATGTTGGAGCAGACAAGATGTAGGAGCTGACAAGATGTAAGAGCAGACAAGATGTAGGAGTAGACAAGATGTAAGAGCAGACAAGATATAGGAGCAGACAAGATGTAAGAGCAGACAAGATGTAGGAGCAGACAAGATGTAGGAGCAGACAATATGTAAGAGCAGACAAGATGTTGGAGCAGACAAGATGTTTGTGCAGACAATATGTAGGAGCTGACAATATGTAGGAGCAGACAAGATGTAGGAGCTGAGAAGATGTAGGGGCAGACAAGATGTAGGAGCAGACAAGATGTAGGAGCAGAAAAGATGTAGGAGCAGACAAGATGTAGGAGCAGACAAATGTAGGAGCAGACAAGATGTAGGAGCAGACAAGATGTAGGAGCAGACAAGATGTTTGTGCAGACAATATGTAGGAGATGACAAGATATAGGAGCAGACAAGATGTAGGAAAAGACAAAGTGTAGGAGTTGACTAGATGTAGGAGATGACAAGATGTAGGAGCAGACAAGATATAGGAGCAGACAAGATGTAGGAGCAGACAAGATGTAGGAGTAGACAAGATGTAGGAGCAGACAAGATGTAGGAGCAGACAAGATGTAGGAGCAGACAAGATGTAGGAGGAGATAAGATGTAGGAGCAGATTATATGTAGGAGCAGACAAGATGTAAGAGCAGACAAGATGTAAGAGCAGACAAGATGTAAAAGCAGACAAGATGTTGGAGTAGACAAGATGTAAGAGCAGGCAAGATGTAAGAGCAGACAAGATGTTGGAGTAGACAAGATGTAAGAGCAGGCAAGATGTTGGAGTAGACAAGATGTAAGAGCAGACAAGATGTTGGAGTAGACAAGATGTAAGAGCAGACAAGATGTAGGAGCAGACAAGATGTAGGAGCAGACAAGATGTAGGAGCAGACAAGATGTAGGAGCAGACAAGACGTAGGAGGAGATAAGATGTAGGAGGAGATAAGATGTAGGAGATGACAAGATGTATGAGCAGACAAGATGTAGGAGTAGACAATATGTAAGAGCAGACAAGATGTAAGAGCAGACAAGATGTAGGAGTAGACAAGACGTAGGAGCAGACAAGATGTAAGAGCAGACAAGATGTAGGAGTAGACAAGACGTAGGAGCAGACAAGATGTAAGAGCAGACAAGATGTAAGAGCAGACAAGATGTAGGAGTGTACAAGATGTAGGAGCAGACAAGATGTAAGAGCAGACAAGATGTAAGAGCAGACAAGATGTAGGAGCAGACAAGATGTAGGAGTGTACAAGATGTAGGAGTGTACAAGATGTAGGAGTAGACAAGATGTAAGAGCAGACAAGATGTAGGAGCAGACAAGATGTAGGAGTGTACAAGATGTAAGAGCAGACAAGATGTAAGAGCAGACAAGATGTAGGAGCAGACAAGATGTAGGAGTGTACAAGATGTAGGAGTGTACAAGATGTAGGAGCAGACAAGATGTAGGAGCAGACAAGATGTAGGAGTGTACAAGATGTAGGAGTAGACAAGACGTAGGAGCAGACAAGATGTAAGAGCAGACAAGATGTAGGAGCAGACAAGTTGTAGGAGTGTACAAGATGTAGGAGCAGACAAGATGTAAGAGCAGACAAGATGTAAGAGCAGACAAGATGTAGGAGCAGACAAGATGTAGGAGCAGACAAAATGTAGGAGTGTACAAGATGTAGGAGCAGACAAGATGTAGGAGCAGACAAGATGTAGGAGTGTACAAGATGTAGGAGCAGACAAGATGTAAGAGCAGACAAGATGTAAGAGCAGACAAGATGTAAAAGCAGACAAGATGTTGGAGTAGACAAGATGTAAGAGCAGACAAGATGTAAGAGCAGACAAGATGTTGGTGTAGACAAGATGTAAGAGCAGGCAAGATGTTGGAGTAGACAAGATGTAGGAGCTGACAAGATGTAGGAGCTGACAAGATGTAGGAGCTGACAAGATGTAGGAGCTGACAAGATTTTGGATCAGACAAGATGTAGAAGCGGACAAGATGTTGGATCAGGCAAGATGTAGAAGCAGACAAGATGTTGGATCAGACAAGATGTAGGAGCTGACAAGATGTTGGATCAGGCAAGATGTAGAAGCGGACAAGATGTAGAAGCGGACAAGATGTTGGATCAGGCAAGATGTAGAAGCGGACAAGATGTTGGATCAGACAAGATGTAGGAGCTGACAAGATGTTGGATCAGACAAGATGTAGGAGCTGACAAGATGTAGAAGCGGACAAGATGTTGGATCAGGCAAGATGTAGAAGCGGACAAGATGTTGGATCAGACAAGATGTTGGATCAGGCAAGATGTAGAAGCGGACAAGATGTAGAAGCGGACAAGATGTAGAAGCGGACAAGATGTAGGAGCTGACAAGATGTTGGATCAGACAAGATGTAGAAGCGGACAAGATGTAGAAGCGGACAAGATGTAGAAGCGGACAAGATGTAGAAGCGGACAAGATGTAGAAGCGGACAAGATGTAAGAGCAGACAAGATGTAGGAGCAGACAATATGTAGGAGCAGACAATATGTAAGAGCAGACAAGATGTAGGAGCTGACAAGATGTAGGAGCAGACAATATGTAAGAGCAGACAAGATGAAGGAGTAGACAAGATGTAGGAGCAGACAGTATGTAAGAACAGACAAGATGTAGGAGCAGACAATATGTAAGAACAGACAAGACGTAGGAGCAGACAAGATGTAAGAGCAGACAAGATGTAGGAGCAGACAAGATGTAGGAGTGTACAAGATGTAGGAGCAGACAAGATGTAAGAGCAGACAAGATGTAAGAGCAGACAAGATGTAGGAGCAGACAAGATGTAGGAGCAGACAAGATGTAGGAGTGTACAAGATGTAGGAGCAGACAAGATGTAGGAGCAGACAAGATGTAGGAGTGTACAAGATGTAGGAGCAGACAAGATGTAAGAGCAGACAAGATGTAAGAGCAGACAAGATGTAAAAGCAGACAAGATGTTGGAGTAGACAAGATGTAAGAGCAGACAAGATGTAAGAGCAGGCAAGATGTTGGAGTAGACAAGATGTAGGAGCTGAGAAGATGTAGAAGCGGACAAGATGTAGAAGCTGACAAGATTTTGGATCAGACAAGATGTAGGAGCTGACAAGATGTAAGAGCAGGCAAGATTTTGGATCAGACAAGATGTAGGTGCTGACAAGATGTAGAAGCGGACAAGATGTAGAAGCTGACAAGATTTTGGATCAGACAAGATGTAGGAGCTGACAAGATGTAGGAGCTGACAAGATTTTGGATCAGACAAGATGTAGGAGCTGACAAGATGTAGAAGCGGACAAGATGTAGAAGCTGACAAGATTTTGGATCAGACAAGATGTTGGATCAGGCAAGATGTAGAAGCGGACAAAATGTTGGATCAGACAAGATGTAGAAGCGGACAAGATGTAGGAGCTGACAAGATTTTGGATCAGACAAGATGTTGGATCAGGCAAGATGTAGAAGCGGACAAGATGTTGGATCAGACAAGATGTAGAAGCGGACAAGATGTTGGATCAGGCAAGATGTAGAAGCGGACAAGATGTTGGATCAGGCAAGATGTAGAAGCAGACAAGATGTTGGATCAGACAAGATGTAGGAGCTGACAAGATGTTGGATCAGGCAAGATGTAGAAGCGGACAAGATGTTGGATCAGACAAGATGTAGAAGCGGACAAGATGTTGGATCAGACAAGATGTAGGAGCTGACAAGATGTTGGATCAGGCAAGATGTAGAAGCAGACAAGATGTAGAAGCTGACAAGACGTTGGATCAGGCAAGATGTAGAAGCGGACAAGATGTAGAAGCGGACAAGATGTAGAAGCGGACAAGATGTAGAAGCGGACAAGATGTAGAAGCGGACAAGATGTAGAAGCGGACAAGATGTAGAAGCGGACAAGATGTAGAAGCGGACAAGATGTAGGAGCTGACAAGATGTTGGATCAGGCAAGATGTAGAAGCGGACAAGATGTAGAAGCGGACAAGATGTAGAAGCGGACAAGATGTAGAAGCGGACAAGATGTAGTAGCGGACAAGATGTAGAAGCTGACAAGATGTAAGAGTAGACAAGATGTAGGAGCAGACAAGATGTAGGAGCAGACAATATGTAGGAGCAGACAATATGTAAGAGCAGACAAGATGTAGGAGCTGACAAGATGTAGGAGCAGACAATATGTAAGAGCAGACAAGATGTAGGAGTAGACAAGATGTAGGAGCAGACAATATGTAAGAACAGACAAAATGTAGGAGCAGACAATATGTAAGAACAGACAAGATGTTGGAGCAGACAATATGTAAGAACAGTCAAGATGTTGGAGCAGACAAGATGTTGGAGCAGACAAGATGTAGGAGCTGACAAGATGTAAGAGCAGACAAGATGTAAGAGCAGACAAGATGTAGGAGTGTACAAGATGTAGGAGCAGACAAGATGTAAGAGCAGACAAGATGTAGGAGTAGACAAGATGTAAGAGCAGACAAGATGTAGGAGTAGACAAGTTGTAAGAGCAGACAAGATGTAGGAGCTGACAAGATGTTGGAGCAGACAAGATGTAGGAGCTGACAAGATGTAAGAGCAGACAAGATGTAGGAGTAGACAAGATGTAAGAGCAGACAAGATGTAGGAGCAGACAAGATGTAAGAGCAGACAAGATGTAGGAGCAGACAAGATGTAGGAGCAGACAATATGTAAGAGCAGACAAGATGTTGGAGCAGACAAGATGTTTGTGCAGACAATATGTAGGAGCTGACAATATGTAGGAGCAGACAAGATGTAGGAGCTGAGAAGATGTAGGGGCAGACAAGATGTAGGAGCAGACAAGATGTAGGAGCAGAAAAGATGTAGGAGCAGACAAGATGTAGGAGCAGACAAATGTAGGAGCAGACAAGATGTAGGAGCAGACAAGATGTAGGAGCAGACAAGATGTTTGTGCAGACAATATGTAGGAGATGACAAGATATAGGAGCAGACAAGATGTAGGAGAAGACAAAGTGTAGGAGCTGACAAGATAGAGGAGCAGACAAGATATAGGAGCAGACAAGATATAGGAGCAGACAAGATATAGGAGCAGACAAGATGTAAGAGAAGACAAAGTGTAGGAGCTGACAAGATGTAGGAGCAGACAAGATATAGGAGCAGACAAGATGTAGGAGTAGACAAGATGTAGGAGCAGACAAGATATAGGAGCAGACAAGATGTAGGAGTAGACAAGATGTAAGAGCAGACAAGATGTAAGAGCAGACAAGATGTAGGAGTAGACAAGACGTAGGAGCAGACAAGATGTAAGAGCAGACAAGATGTAGGAGTAGACAAGACGTAGGAGCAGACAAGATGTAAGAGCAGACAAGATGTAAGAGCAGACAAGATGTAGGAGTGTACAAGATGTAGGAGCAGACAAGATGTAAGAGCAGACAAGATGTAAGAGCAGACAAGATGTAGGAGCAGACAAGATGTAGGAGTGTACAAGATGTAGGAGTAGACAAGACGTAGGAGCAGACAAGATGTAAGAGCAGACAAGATGTAGGAGCAGACAAGATGTAGGAGTTTACAAGATGTAGGAGCAGACAAGATGTAAGAGCAGACAAGATGTAAGAGCAGACAAGATGTAAAAGCAGACAAGATGTTGGAGTAGACAAGATGTAAGAGCAGACAAGATGTAAGAGCAGACAAGATGTTGGTGTAGACAAGATGTAAGAGCAGGCAAGATGTTGGAGTAGACAAGATGTAGGAGCTGACAAGATTTAGGAGTTGACAAGATGTAGGAGCATTCAAGATTTTGGATCAGACAAGATGTAGAAGCGGACAAGATGTAGAAGCGGACAATATGTAAGAGCAGACAAGATGTAGGAGCAGACAAGATGTAGGAGCTGACAAGATGTAAGAGCAGACAAGATGTAGGAGCAGACAATATGTAAGAGCAGACAAGATGTTGGAGCAGACAAGATGTAGGAGCTGACAAGATGTAAGAGCAGACAAGATGTAGGAGTAGACAAGATGTAAGAGCAGACAAGATGTAGGAGCAGACAAGATGTAAGAGCAGACAAGATGTAGGAGCAGACAAGATGTAGGAGCAGACAATATGTAAGAGCAGACAAGATGTTGGAGCAGACAAGATGTTTGTGCAGACAATATGTAGGAGCTGACAATATGTAGGAGCAGACAAGATGTAGGAGCTGAGAAGATGTAGGGGCAGACAAGATGTAGGAGCAGACAAGATGTAGGAGCAGAAAAGATGTAGGAGCAGACAAGATGTAGGAGCAGACAAGATGTAGGAGCAGACAAGATGTAGGAGCAGACAAGATGTAGGAGTGTACAAGATGTAGGAGCAGACAAGATGTAAGAGCAGACAAGATGTAAGAGCAGACAAGATGTAAAAGCAGACAAGATGTTGGAGTAGACAAGATGTAAGAGCAGACAAGATGTAAGAGCAGGCAAGATGTTGGAGTAGACAAGATGTAGGAGCTGAGAAGATGTAGAAGCGGACAAGATGTAGAAGCTGACAAGATTTGGATCAGACAAGATGTAGGAGCTGACAAGATGTAAGAGCAGGCAAGATTTTGGATCAGACAAGATGTAGGTGCTGACAAGATGTAGAAGCGGACAAGATGTAGAAGCTGACAAGATTTTGGATCAGACAAGATGTAGGAGCTGACAAGATGTAGGAGCTGACAAGATTTTGGATCAGACAAGATGTAGGAGCTGACAAGATGTAGAAGCGGACAAGATGTAGAAGCTGACAAGATTTTGGATCAGACAAGATGTTGGATCAGGCAAGATGTAGAAGCGGACAAGATGTTGGATCAGACAAGATGTAGAAGCGGACAAGATGTAGGAGCTGACAAGATTTTGGATCAGACAAGATGTTGGATCAGGCAAGATGTAGAAGCGGACAAGATGTTGGATCAGACAAGATGTAGAAGCGGACAAGATGTTGGATCAGGCAAGATGTAGAAGCGGACAAGATGTTGGATCAGGCAAGATGTAGAAGCAGACAAGATGTTGGATCAGACAAGATGTAGGAGCTGACAAGATGTTGGATCAGGCAAGATGTAGAAGCGGACAAGATGTTGGATCAGACAAGATGTAGAAGCGGACAAGATGTTGGATCAGACAAGATGTAGGAGCTGACAAGATGTTGGATCAGGCAAGATGTAGAAGCAGACAAGATGTAGAAGCTGACAAGACGTTGGATCAGGCAAGATGTAGAAGCGGACAAGATGTAGAAGCGGACAAGATGTAGAAGCGGACAAGATGTAGAAGCGGACAAGATGTAGAAGCGGACAAGATGTAGAAGCGGACAAGATGTAGAAGCGGACAAGATGTAGAAGCGGACAAGAAATAGGAGCTGACAAGATGTTGGATCAGGCAAGATGTAGAAGCGGACAAGATGTAGAAGCGGACAAGATGTAGAAGCTGACAAGATGTAAGAGTAGACAAGATGTAGGAGCAGACAAGATGTAGGAGCAGACAATATGTAGGAGCAGACAATATGTAAGAGCAGACAAGATGTAGGAGCTGACAAGATGTAGGAGCAGACAATATGTAAGAGCAGACAAGATGTAGGAGTAGACAAGATGTAGGAGCAGACAATATGTAAGAACAGACAAGATGTAGGAGCAGACAATATGTAAGAACAGACAAGATGTTGGAGCAGACAATATGTAAGAACAGTCAAGATGTTGGAGCAGACAAGATGTTGGAGCAGACAAGATGTAGGAGCTGACAAGATGTAAGAGCAGACAAGATGTAAGAGCAGACAAGATGTAGGAGTGTACAAGATGTAGGAGCAGACAAGATGTAAGAGCAGACAAGATGTAGGAGTAGACAAGATGTAAGAGCAGACAAGATGTAGGAGTAGACAAGATGTAAGAGCAGACAAGATGTAGGAGCTGACAAGATGTTGGAGCAGACAAGATGTAGGAGCTGACAAGATGTAAGAGCAGACAAGATGTAGGAGTAGACAAGATGTAAGAGCAGACAAGATGTAGGAGCAGACAAGATGTAAGAGCAGACAATATGTAGGAGCAGACAAGATGTAGGAGCAGACAATATGTAAGAGCAGACAAGATGTTGGAGCAGACAAGATGTTTGTGCAGACAATATGTAGGAGCTGACAATATGTAGGAGCAGACAAGATGTAGGAGCTGAGAAGATGTAGGGGCAGACAAGATGTAGGAGCAGACAAGATGTAGGAGCAGAAAAGATGTAGGAGTAGACAAGATGTAGGAGCAGACAAATGTAGGAGCAGACAAGATGTAGGAGCAGACAAGATGTAGGAGCAGACAAGATGTTTGTGCAGACAATATGTAGGAGATGACAAGATATAGGAGCAGACAAGATGTAGGAGAAGACAAAGTGTAGGAGCTGACAAGATAGAGGAGCAGACAAGATATAGGAGCAGACAAGATATAGGAGCAGACAAGATATAGGAGCAGACAAGATGTAAGAGAAGACAAAGTGTAGGAGCTGACAAGATGTAGGAGCAGACAAGATATAGGAGCAGACAAGATGTAGGAGTAGACAAGATGTAGGAGCAGACAAGATATAGGAGCAGACAAGATGTAGGAGTAGACAAGATGTAAGAGCAGACAAGATGTAAGAGCAGACAAGATGTAGGAGTAGACAAGACGTAGGAGCAGACAAGATGTAAGAGCAGACAAGATGTAGGAGTAGACAAGACGTAGGAGCAGACAAGATGTAAGAGCAGACAAGATGTAAGAGCAGACAAGATGTAGGAGTGTACAAGATGTAGGAGCAGACAAGATGTAAGAGCAGACAAGATGTAAGAGCAGACAAGATGTAGGAGCAGACAAGATGTAGGAGTGTACAAGATGTAGGAGTAGACAAGACGTAGGAGCAGACAAGATGTAAGAGCAGACAAGATGTAGGAGCAGACAAGATGTAGGAGTTTACAAGATGTAGGAGCAGACAAGATGTAAGAGCAGACAAGATGTAAGAGCAGACAAGATGTAAAAGCAGACAAGATGTTGGAGTAGACAAGATGTAAGAGCAGACAAGATGTAAGAGCAGACAAGATGTTGGTGTAGACAAGATGTAAGAGCAGGCAAGATGTTGGAGTAGACAAGATGTAGGAGCTGACAAGATTTAGGAGTTGACAAGATGTAGGAGCATTCAAGATTTTGGATCAGACAAGATGTAGAAGCGGACAAGATGTAGAAGCGGACAATATGTAAGAGCAGACAAGATGTAGGAGCAGACAAGATGTAGGAGCTGACAAGATGTAAGAGCAGACAAGATGTAGGAGCAGACAATATGTAAGAGCAGACAAGATGTTGGAGCAGACAAGATGTAGGAGCTGACAAGATGTAAGAGCAGACAAGATGTAGGAGTAGACAAGATGTAAGAGCAGACAAGATGTAGGAGCAGACAAGATGTAAGAGCAGACAAGATGTAGGAGCAGACAAGATGTAGGAGCAGACAATATGTAAGAGCAGACAAGATGTTGGAGCAGACAAGATGTTTGTGCAGACAATATGTAGGAGCTGACAATATGTAGGAGCAGACAAGATGTAGGAGCTGAGAAGATGTAGGGGCAGACAAGATGTAGGAGCAGACAAGATGTAGGAGCAGAAAAGATGTAGGAGCAGACAAGATGTAGGAGCAGACAAATGTAGGAGCAGACAAGATGTAGGAGCAGACAAGACGTAGGAGCAGACAAGATGTTTGTGCAGACAATATGTAGGAGATGACAAGATATAGGAGCAGACAAGATGTAGGAGAAGACAAAGTGTAGGAGTTGACTAGATGTAGGAGATGACAAGATGTAGGAGCAGACAAGATATAGGAGTAGACAAGATGTAGGAGCAGACAAGATGTAGGAGCAGACAAGATGTAGGAGCAGACAAGATGTAGGAGGAGATAAGATGTAGGAGCAGATTATATGTAGGAGCAGACAAGATGTAAGAGCAGACAAGATGTAAGAGCAGACAAGATGTAAAAGCAGACAAGATGTTGGAGTAGACAAGATGTAAGAGCAGGCAAGATGTAAGATCAGACAAGATGTTGGAGTAGACAAGATGTAAGAGCAGGCAAGATGTTGGAGTAGACAAGATGTAAGAGCAGACAAGATGTTGGAGTAGACAAGATGTAAGAGCAGACAAGATGTAAGAGTAGACAAGATGTAAGAGTAGACAAGATGTAAGAGCAGACAAGATGTAAGAGCAGACAAGATGTAAGAGCAGACAAGATGTAAGAGTAGACAAGATGTAAGAGCAGACAAGATGTAAGAGCAGACAAGATGTAAGAGCAGACAAGATGTAAGAGTAGACAAGATGTAGGAACTGACAATATGTAGGAGAAGACAAAATGTAGGAGCAGACAAGATGTAGGAACTGACAAGATGAAGGAGCAGGCAAGATGTTTGTGCAGACAAGATGTAGGAACTGACAATATGTAGGAGAAGACAAAATGTAGGAGCAGACAAGATGTAGGAGCTGACAAGATGTTGGAGCTGACAAGATGTTGGATCAGACAAGATGTAGGAGCAGACAAGATGTTGGATCAGACAAGATGTAGGAGCAGACAAGATGTTGGATCAGACAAGATGAAGGAACTGACAAGATGTTGGATCAGACAAGATGTAGGAACTGACAAGATGTTGGATCAGACAAGATGTAGGAGCAGACAAGATGTTGGATCAGACAAGATGTAGGAACTGACAAGATGTTGGATCAGACAAGATGTAGGAGCAGACAAGATGTTGGATCAGACAAGATGTAGGAACTGACAAGATGTTGGATCAGACAAGATGTAGGAGCAGACAAGATGTTGGATCAGACAAGATGTAGGAACTGACAAGATGTTGGATCAGACAAGATGTAGGAGCAGACAAGATGTTGGATCAGACAAGATGTAGGAACTGACAAGATGTTGGATCAGACAAGATGTAGGAGCAGATCAAGATGTTGGATCAGACAAGATGTAGGAACTGACAAGATGTTGGATCAGACAAGATGTAGGAGCAGACAAGATGTTGGATCAGACAAGATGTAGGAACTGACAAGATGTTGGATCAGACAAGATGTAGGAGCAGACAAGATGTTGGATCAGACAAGATGTAGGAGCAGACAAGATGTTGGATCAGACAAGATGTTGGATCAGACAAGATGTAGGAGCTGACAGAAAATAAAGCTTTGTAACATCATCAACATTGAGTGAAAGGAGTGCCAGACAACATAGGAAGTTTTATTATTTGCAGCAGAACAAAGGAATGGGCAAGGCCAAACAGAAAGCTTTCCTCACAGCAACGACAGTGAATCAAAACTAGACGATACCACACAGAGAGCTGCCCTCACAGCAACGACAGTGAAACACAGCTAGATGAGACCACACAGAGAGCTGCCCTCAATAAAACAACACACAACATACCTTTCCGATTGTCCACAACCAAGACACGAGACTGGAGCAAAGCAGAATCTTGTAACGAGGTAGACTGACGAGTGCAAGTTCTTTTATCGTGTCCGAGTGTCAAGTCCAGCATCTGTTGCCGGCTCGTGGTTCACGGGCTGAGGTGGATAAAATGAGAACCGATCTATTCAGATTATCAGATTAACCGAGCCGGCCTGTGACCTCGGAGTGACAAAACTCAAACACCAACATCGAACTGTCACAAATGATATCACAATGTGACAGTTTATGTAGATGGCTGCTGTAGAGATCTGCTGATAGTTTCTCAAAGTTTGGTTCAAGAAATGTGCAGTTTCTGCTGTCGCCATTTTGTGTTGAACACGTCAGAGTTGTTGGTCTGCGGGTGTCCAGTAGAGGAGAAGTGATAAGTGTTGAGGAGAAAATTATACAGTCTGGCAGTGGGAGGAGAAGTGATAAGTGTGGAGGAGAAAATATACAGTCTGTGAGTGGGAGAATTGATAAGTGTGGAGGAGAAAATATACAGTCTGGGAGTGGGAGAATTGATAAGTGTTGAGGAGAAAATATACAGTCTGGGAGTGGGAGGATTGATAAGTGTTGAGGAGAAAATTTACAGTCTGGGAGTGGGAGAATTGATAAGTGTGGAGGAGAAATTATACAGTCTGGGAGTGGGAGAATTGATAAGTGTGGAGGAGAAAATATACAGTCTGGGAGTGGGAGAATTTATAAGTGTGGAGGAGAAAATATACAGTCTGGGAGTGGGAGAATTGATAAGTGTGGAGGAGAAATTATACAGTCTGGGAGTGGGAGAATTGATAAGTGTGGAGGAGAAAATATACAGTCTGGGAGTGGGAGAATTTATAAGTGTGGAGGAGAAAATATACAGTCTGGGAGTGGGAGAATTGATAAGTGTGGAGGAGAAATTATACAGTCTGGGAGTGGGAGAATTGATAAGTGTGGAGGAGAAAATATACAGTCTGGGAGTGGGAGAATTGATAAGTGTGGAGGAGAAATTATACAGTCTGGGAGTGGGAGAATTGATAAGTGTTGAGGAGAAAATTTACAGTCCGTGAGTGGGAGAATTGATAAGTGTGGAGGAGAAATTATACAGTCTGTGAGTGGGAGAATTGATAAGTGTGGAGGAGAAATTATACAGTCTGTGAGTGGGAGAATTGATAAGTGTGGAGGAGAAATTATACAGTCTGTGAGTGGGAGAATTGATACGTGTGGAGGAGAAATTATACAGTCTGGGAGTGGGAGGAGAAGTGATAAGTGTGGAGGAGAAATTATACAGTCTGTGAGTGGGAGGAGAAGTGATAAGTGTGGAGGAGAAAATATACAGTCTGTGAGTGGGAGAATTGATGAGTGTAGAGGAGAAAATTTACTGTCTGAGAGTGGGAGAATTGATAAGTGTGGAGGAGAAATTATACAGTCTGTGAGTGGGAGGATTGATAAGTGTGGAGGAGAAAATATACAGTCTATGAGTGGGAGGAGAAGTGATAAGTGTGGAGGAGAAATTATACAGTCTGTGAGTGGGAGGAGAAGTGATAAGTGTGGAGGAGAAAATATACAGTCTGTGAGTGGGAGAATTGATAAGTGTGGAGGAGAAATTATACAGTCTGTGAATGGGAGAATTGATAAGTGTGGAGGAGAAATTATACAGTCTGTGAGTGGGAGAATTGATAAGTGTGGAGGATAAATTTACAGTCTGTGAGTGGGAGAATTGATAAGTGTGGAGGAGAAATTATACAGTCTGTGAGTGGGAGAATTGATAAGTGTGGAGGAGAAATTATACAGTCTGTGAGTGGGAGAATTGATAAACGTGGAGGAGAAAATATACAGTCTGTGAGTGGGAGAATTGATAAGCGTGGAGGAGAAATTATACAGTCTGTGAGTGGGAGAAGTGATAAGTGTGGTGGAGAAAATATACAGTCTGTGAGTGGGAGAAGTGATAAGTGTGGAGGAGAAAATATACAGTCTGGGAGTGGGAGGAGAAGTGATAAGTGTAGAAGAGAAATTATACAGTCTGTGAGTGGGAGAAGTGATGAGTGTAGAGGAGAAAAACACAGAACTTGAGTGAAGTGATAAATGATTTGAGTAAAGGGAAATGGCACAAACACAGAGACTGGAAGACAGGAAGACTTTAAAGACTAGAAGACTGGAAGATTAGAAGACTGGAAGATTAGAGGACTGAGAAGATTAGAAGAATGGAAGATTGGAAGATTAGAAGACTGGAAGATTAGAAGAAGACTGGAAGATTAGAGGACTGGACGATTAGAGGACTGGAAGAATAGACGAATGGAAGACTGGAAGACTAGAAGACTGGAAGATTAGAAGACTGGAAGATTCGAAGAATGGAAGACTGCAAGACTAAAAGACTGGAAGACTGGAAGATTAGAAGACTGGAAGATTAGAAGACTGGAAGATTAGAAGACTGGAAGATTAGAAGACTGGAAGATTCGAAGAATGGAAGACTGCAAGACTAGAAGACTGGAAGACTGGAAGATTAGAAGACTGGAAGATTAGAAGAATGGAAGACTGGAAGACTAGAAGACTAGAAGATTAAAGAAGACTAGAAGACTTGAAGACTGGAAGATTCGAAGACTGGAAGATTCGAAGAATGGAAGACTGCAAGACTAGAAGACTGGAAGATTAGAAGACTGGAAGATTAGAAGAATGGAAGACTGGAAGATTAGAGGACTGGAAGATTAGAAGACTGGAAGATTAGAAGACTGGAAGAATAGAAGAATGGAAGACTGGAAGATTAGAAGACTGGAAGATTAGAAGACTGGAAGAATAGAAGAATGGAAGACTGGAAGATTAGAGGACTGGAAGATTAGAAGACTGGAAGATTAGAAGAATGGAAGACTGGAAGATTAGAAGACTGGAAGATTAGAAGACTGGAAGATTAGAGGACTGGACGATTAGAGGACTGGAAGATTAGAAGACTGGAAGATTAGAAGAATGGAAGACTGGAAGACTAGAAGACTGGAAGATTAGAAGACTGGAAGATTAGAAGACTGGAAGATTCGAAGAATGGAAGACTGCAAGACTAGAAGACTGGAAGACTGGAAGATTAGAAGACTGCAAGACTAGAAGACTGAATGACTGGAAGACTAGAATATTTGAAGACCAGAATATTTGAAGACTAGAATATTTGAAGACTAGAATATTTGAAGACTAGAATATTTGAAGACTAGAATATTTGAAGACTAGAATATTTGAAGACTAGATGACTGGAGGACTTGAAGACTGAATGACTGGAAAACTAGAATATTTGAAGACTAGAAGACTGGAGGACTTGAAGACTGAATGACTGGAAGACTAGAATATTTGAAGACTAGAAGACTGGAGGACGTGAAGACTGAATGACTGGAAGACTAGAATATTTGAAGAATAGAATATTTGAAGACTAGAATATTTGAAGACTAGAATATTTGAAGACTAGAATATTTGAAGACTAGAATATTTGAAGACTAGAAGACTGGAGGACTTGAAGACTGAATGACTGCAAGACTAGAATATTTGAAGACTAGAATATTTGAAGACTAGAATATTTGAAGACTAGAATATTTGAAGACTAGAATATTTGAAGACTAGAATATTTGAAGACTAGAATATTTGAAGACTAGAATATTTGAAGACTAGAAGTATGGAGAACTATTTGTCTTGAGATTTATTAAGAATGCTGACTACATTGACATCCAGATGACCAGTTTTTTTTTCTTTCCATGTTATATCAATTTGCCTTAACCCCTTATATCAATTTGCCTTAACCCCTTATATCAATTTGCCTTAACCCCTTATATCAATTTGCCTTAACCCCTTATATCAATTTGCCTTAACCCCTTATATCAATTTGCCTTAACCCCTTATATCAATTTGCCTTAACCCCTTATATCAATTTGCCTTAACCCCTTATATCAATTTGCCTTAACCCCTTATATCAATTTGCCTTAACCCCTTATATCAATTTGCCTTAACCCCTTATATCAATTTGCCTTTTTCAAAATCTGAATGACCTCACAGAAGCTACTGACAATATTTGTATTTTGTCGCATTTTCAAGTTTGTACACTTCTTGTTTATTAATTACTTAAAGTCATGTTATGGTAATATAGTACAGGGAGGGTTAAACTGAGGGATGTTGGTAATATAGTACAGGGAGAGTCAAACTGAGGGATGTTGGTAATATAGTACAGGGAGGGTTAAACTGAGGGATGTTGGTAATATAGTACAGGGAGGGTCAAACTGAGGGATGTTGGTAATATAGTACAGGGAGGATTAAACTGAGTGATGTTGGTAATATAGTACAGGGAGGGTTAAACTGAGGGATGTTGGTAATATAGTACAGGGAGGGTTAAACTGAATGATGTTGGTAAGATAGTACAGCGAGGGTTAAACTGAGGTATGTTGGTAATATAGTACAGGGAGGGTTAAACTGAGGGATGTTGGTAATATAGTGCAGGGAGGGTTAAACTGAGGTATGTTGGTAATATAGTACATTGAGGGTTAAACTGAATGATGTTGGTAAGATAGTACAGCGAGGGTTAAACTGAGGTATGTTGGTAATATAGTACAGGGAGGGTTAAACTGAGGGATGTTGGTAATATAGTGCAGGGAGGGTTAAACTGAGGTATGTTGGTAATATAGTACATTGAGGGTTAAAATGAGGTATGTTGGTAATAGAGTACAGGGAGGGTTAAACTGAGGTATGTTGGTAATAGAGTATAGCGAGAGTTAAAATGAGGTATGTTGGTAATATAGTACGGCGAGGGTTAAACTGAAGTATGTTGGTAATATAGTACGGCGAGGGTTAAACTGAAGTATGTTGGTAATAGAGTACGGAGTTGGTTAAACTGAAGTATATTGGTAATATAGTACGGCGAGGGTTAAAATTAGTTATGTTGGTAATAGAATATAGCGAGAGTTAAATTGAGGTATGTTGGTAATAGAATATAGCGAGAGTTAAACTGAGGTATGTTGGTAATAGAATAAAGCGAGGTTTAAATTGGGGTTGGGGGCGAGGGTGTGTTCAATGTTCAATACAATAAAAAACATGGCTTAATGATTTTCTCTATCCCGTCTACACTTTCATCATATAGTTGTAGTTTTTTTTTTTCCCTTGCTTTGTTATGTACATGTACTTAATATTCCTTACAATTTAAAAGACAATACATCAATTGAAATTTTGAGGAATATTAAGTACATAACAAAGTAAAAACAAAAAAAATACTACAATTATATGATGAAAGTAGACGAGATGGAGACGATCATTAAGTGATGTTGTTATACAGGACATGTCATAGCGCATTTCTCTTGCCATAAAAATCAACATTACTCTCCTGATCTCCATAAGTTACAATTGAGTTTTTTTTCTGCGTTATCCTCCTTGCACTCCGAGCATGCCCATAGGTGCTCAAATCACATCTTCTGCATGTCTCGTCCAGCGTCTGACCACTCCGGTTCTGAGATGTTGGATAATTCCTATCCTCCGCCCATTCTCGTTTTTGGTTCTGCCCATCTGTACTGCCATCTCTTTCATAAACATCAATATTATATTTTTTTAATTAATCATCAATATTACATTTTTTTATCAATCATCAATATTATATTTTTTTAATCAATCATCAATATTACATTTTTTTATCAATCATCAATATTATATTTTTTTAATCAATCATCAATATTACATTTTTTATCAATCATAAATTATATATATATTTTTAATAATCATCAATATTATATTTTCTTTAATCAATCATCAATATTATATTTTTTAGCATTCATCAATTTTATATTTTTTAAATTAATCATCAATATTATATTTTATTTTATGACATCATCGATATACTACTTTATTTTATCAGATCATCAAGATTATACTGCATATTAAAAATCACCAATGTTATCTTTCTCTCTTCGACAACTTTCGATGTTATATTTATCTGCATACAAATATTGTTGTTATTATCGTGACATTAATACCAATGATCAAGGTAAATACAAGCAAGAAGAGAGAATCAGCAAACAGAACTGAAACATGGACACGCATGAAACGGGACGTTTGCACGAGTTTGACTGTAGAACCTATCAGCAGATCTCTGGAGCTCACATTTACATCAACAGACACGTCCAGGTGCAGATTTTGTCCGCTACGGGTCTCTGTGTGTGAACTTTGTCTCTCTGCTGCATGAAAAGTGTTCAACCAATCAGATAACTGGAATACATTAGCTGGTGACACTGCGACGGTTCTTTCTGGAGACAAATAATAATAAATGAATATTATTATAGAAGGAAACATCCGAGGCGATAATCAGTGAATCAATTCAGAGGAAGAGGTATGTTTACAGCACTCGGAAAAAATGACAAATAATCAACAACAGAAAAAAATATGGACCAATGCAGGATCGAACCCGTACTCAGTGGCACAGCGTCTTGCCACGAAAAGCCAAACGCTAGGGAACACTGCCTATATTTAGTTGGTTATGTCGTGGTAAGAGCGATAATTTGGTGTGTTCTCGTCTTGTCCTCGGTCATGTCGTGGTAAGAGCGATAATTTGGTGTGTTCTTGTCTTGTCCTCGGTCACGTCGTGGTAAGAGCGATAATTTGGTGTGTTCTCGTCTTGTCCTCGGTCATGTCGTGGTAAGAGCGATAATTTGGTGTGTTCTCGTCTTGTCCTCGGTCATGTCGTGGTAAGAGCGATAATTTGGTGTGTTCTCGTCTTGTCCTCGGTCACGTCGTGGTAAGAGCGATAATTTGGTGTGTTCTCGTCTTGTCCTCGGTCACGTCGTGGTAAGAGCGATAATTTGGTGTGTTCTCGTCTTGTCCTCGGTCATGTCGTGGTAAGAGCGATAATTTGGTGTGTTCTCGTCTTGTCCTCGGTCATGTCGTGGTAAGAGCGATAATTTGGTGTGTTCTCGTCTTGTCCTCGGTCACGTCGTGGTAAGAGCGATAATTTGGTGTGTTCTCGTCTTGTCCTCGGTCATGTCGTGGTAAGAGCGATAATTTGGTGTGTTCTCGTCTTGTCCTCGGTCACGTCGTGGTAAGAGCGATAATTTGGTGTGTTCTCGTCTTGTCCTCGGTCATGTCGTGGTAAGAGCGATAATTTGGTGTGTTCTCGTCTTGTCCTCGGTCACGTCGTGGTAAGAGCGATAATTTGGTGTGTTCTCGTCTTGTCCTCGGTCATGTCGTGGTAAGAGCGATAATTTGGTGTGTTCTCGTCTTGTCCTCGGTCATGTCGTGGTAAGACCGATCTTTGGTGTGTTCTTGTCTTGTCCTCGGTCATGTCGTGACGTAATATGATAGAGTCGGTTAACAAATGGAATCCTGAGAGTCTGCTAAAGAATCCATTCCTAGAGGAGCAAGAGGATAATACAAGCTCATACTGGAGTCGTGGAAGAGCGATAAGGTGTGTTCTAGAAGAGGAACTGAACTCTGCCAGAGAACTAGTTAAAACTCACAAAGACTAGAAGACGAACTGAACTCTGCCAGAGAACTAGTTAAAACATCACAAAGACTAGAAGACGAACTGAACTCTGCCAGAGAACTAGTTAAAACATCACAAAGACTAGAAGACGAACTGAACTCTGCCAGAGAACTAGTTAAAACATCACAAAGACTAGAAGAGGAACTGAACTCTGCCAGAGAACTAGTTAAAACATCACAAAGACTAGAAGAGGAACTGAGCTCTGCCAGAGAACTAGTTAAAACATCACAAAGACTAGAAGAGGAACTGAACTCTGCCAGAGAACTAGTTAAAACATCACAAAGACTAGAAGAGGAACTGAGCTCTGCCAGAGAACTAGTTAAAACATCACAAAGACTAGAAGAGGAACTGAGCTCTGCCAGAGAACTAGTTAAAACATCACAAAGACTAGAAGAGGAACTGAACTCTGCCAGAGAACTAGCTGAAACATCCCAAGACTAGAAGAGGAACTGAACTCTGCCAGAGAACTAGCTAAAACATCACAAAGCACAGAGAACAACATAGCCTATAAAGCAGCCTCTGCCAAATACAGAAGAGAGGTGAAGATATCAGCAAGACAGAGCTGGAAAGACAAAACAGAGAGCCTCAATTTAGACAAAAATGGACACAAACTGTGGAAACTTGCGACAGCTCTGAGCGATGAAAACAGCCGACCTTCAATAACATTAGCACACAATCAGAACATCCACATAGGTAAAAGGGCAGCAAACATACTGATAGAAACTTACAAAAAAACATAAAGTAGAATAAACATTCCAAAAGACCAACAGAAAGCTGCAAGAAAGGAAAACCAAGATGCAAAACACATGCCTTTAGCACCAGAAGAACACCAGACGACCATCTTTTCACCAACAGAACTAGGTGTAGCCCTCAAAGGATTGAAACTCAGAAGTTCCCCTGGAAAAGATGGAATCACCAAGGAAATGCTCATAAAACTGGGACAGAAAGCCAAGGGCCAGCTACTAAGAATAATAAATGCCAGCTGGAAGAGAGGACAAATGTCAGCAACATGGAAAGAAGCCATTATGGTGCCCATCCTAAAACATGGAAAAGACCCACTAGACCCAAGTAGCTACAGAGTAAACTCATGGAAAAAGGCTGGTCAACAGAAAACTCAAGGGGCATTTGGAGACAACAAATCATACCAAAATTAAGTGGTTTCCGTCAGCAGATGTTACTGTCTTATTCAAATTAACATCTGTAACTTTTGTTACTTTCTTATCCAAATTTACATCTGTAACTTTTGTTACTTTCTTATCCAAATTAACATCTGTAACTTTTGTTACTTTCTTATCCAAATTTACATCTGTAACTTTTTTTTACTTTCTTATCCAAATTTACATCTGTAACTTTTTTTTACTTTCTTATCCAAATTTACATCTGTAACTTTTTTTTACTTTCTTATCCAAATTTACATCTGTAACTTTTGTTACGTTTTTATCCAAATTTACATCTGTAATTTTTGTTACTTTCTTACCCAAATCAACATTTGTAACTTTTATTTCTTTGGTTTGTTTACAACCAGACGATGACGTATCGACTAACTATCGACGCTATATCGACGAGACTATATCGACGAGACTATATCCACGAGACTATATCGACGAGACTATATCGACGAGACTATATCCACGAGACTATATCGATGAGACTATATCCACGAGACTATATCCACGAGACTATATCGACGAGACTATATCGATGAGACTATATCGATGAGACTATATCCACGAGACTATATCGACGAGACTATATCCACGAGACTATATCGACAAGACTATATCCACGAGACTATATCGACGAGACTATATCGACGAGACTATATCCACGAGACTATATCGACGAGACTATATCCACGAGACTATATTGACGAGACTATATCGACGAGACTATATCGACGAGACTTTATCCACGAGACTATATCGACAAGACTTTAAATACGTGGAATTTGAGCGTCTGGCTAGATGAGTAGACACATGAAGGGAGACTATTGGACATGCCTCATGCGTCCACGGGCCGCTAGTTGCCTATCACTGCCATTGACAAGGCAAAGCAACGAAAGTAGACGCTACTTATTTCACAACCCGTACATCGAGAACCTGTCAACACATTTGGGCAGGTGACATCTACATGAAATGACATACAACTTGACAATTCATGACGACATTAGCATATTGCCACTCTCAAGACAGACAATAGCTCAGTCAGTGTGATAATCTGACTAGAACTGTCGACGGTCTGTACACCTCAACTCCGGAGCGCGGACCACACAACAGGTGCTACAGTTAACACATGAACTAGATAAAGCTTCGTGAACTGCATGGGAATGTTTTATTTCCACGCTGATTGGCTGTCCCAAGTCACGTGGTATGACTGCAAATTGTAGGAAGTTTGAGGTTTTTATTCAGATTTGTTTATTTTGTTTTACATTTGGTCTCTCTAGTCTGTTTGGTGAGGATAGTTTTACATTTGGTCTCTCTAGTCTGTTTGGTGAGGATAGTTTTACATTTGGTCTCTCTAGTCTGTTTGGTGAGGATAGTTTTACATTTGGTCTCTCTAGTCTGTTTGGTGAGGATAGTTTTACATTTGGTCTCTCTAGTCTGTTTGGTGAGGATAGTTTTACATTTGGTCTCTCTAGTCTGTTTGGTGAGGATAGTTTTCTATTTGGTCTCTCTAGTCTGTTTGGTGAGGATAGTTTTACATTTGGTCTCTCTAGTCTGTTTGGTGAGGACAGTTTTCTATTTGGTCTCTCTAGTCGTTGTGGTCAGGACAGTTTTCTATTTGGTCTCTCTAGTCGTTGTAGTGAGGACAGTTTTCTATTTGGTCTCTCTAGTCTGTTTGGCGAGGATAGTTTTCTATTTGGTCTCTCTAGTCTATTTGGCGAGGATAGTTTTCTATTTGGTCTCTCTAGTCTGTTTGGCGAGGATAGTTTTCTATTTGGTCTCTCTAGTCGTTGTAGTGAGGACAGTTTTCTATTTGGTCTCTCTAGTCTGTTTGGTGAGGACAGTTTTCTATTTGGTCTCTCTAGTCTGTTTGGTGAGGACAGTTTTCTATTTGGTCTCTCTAGTCTGTTTGGTGAGGACAGTTTTCTATTTGGTCTCTCTAGTCGTTGTGGTCAGGACAGTTTTCTATTTGGTCTCTCTAGTCGTTGTAGTGAGGACAGTTTTCTATTTGGTCTCTCTAGTCTGTTTGGCGAGGATAGTTTTCTATTTGGTCTCTCTAGTCTATTTGGCGAGGATAGTTTTCTATTTGGTCTCTCTAGTCTGTTTGGCGAGGATAGTTTTCTATTTGGTCTCTCTAGTCGTTGTAGTGAGGACAGTTTTCTATTTGGTCTCTCTAGTCTGTTTGGTGAGGACAGTTTTCTATTTGGTCTCTCTAGTCTGTTTGGTGAGGACAGTTTTCTATTTGGTCTCTCTAGTCTGTTTCGTGAGGACAGTTTTCTATTTGGTCTCTCTAGTCTGTTTGGTGAGGACAGTTTTCTATTTGGTCTCTCTAGTCTGTTTGGTGAGGACAGTTTTCTATTTGGTCTCTCTAGTCTGTTTGGTGAGGACAGTTTTCTATTTGGTCTCTCTAGTCTGTTTGGTGAGGACAGTTTTCTATTTGGTCTCTCTAGTCTGTTTGGTGAGGACAGTTTTCTATTTGGTCTCTCTAGTCGTTGTAGTGAGGACAGTTTTCTATTTGGTCTCTCTAGTCGTTGTAGTGAGGACAGTTTTCTATTTGGTCTCTCTAGTCGTTGTGGTGAGGACAGTTTTCTATTTGGTCTCTCTAGTCTGTTTGGTGAGGACAGTTTTCTATTTGGTCTCTTTAGTCTGTTTGGTGAGGACAGTTTTCTATTTGGTCTCTTTAGTCTGTTTGGTGAGGACAGTTTTCTATTTGGTCTCTCTAGTCGTTGTGGTGAGGACAGTTTTCTATTTGGTCTCTCTAGTCTGTTTGGTGAGGACAGTTTTCTATTTGGTCTCTCTAGTCTGTTTGGTGAGGACAGTTTTCTATTTGGTCTCTTTAGTCTGTTTGGTGAGGACAGTTTTCTATTTGGTCTCTTTAGTCTGTTTGGTGAGGACAGTTTTCTTTTTGGTCTCTCTAGTCGTTGTAGTGAGGACAGTTTTCTATTTGGTCTCTCTAGTCTGTTTGGTGAGGACAGTTTTCTATTTGGTCTCTCTAGTCGTTGTAGTGAGGACAGTTTTCTATTTGGTCTCTCTAGTCTGTTTGGTGAGGACAGTTTTCTATTTGGTCTCTCTAGTCTGTTTGGTGAGGACAGTTTTCTATTTGGTCTCTCTAGTCTGTTTGGTGAGGACAGTTTTCTATTTGGTCTCTCTAGTCTGTTGTGGTGAGGACAGTTTTCTATTTGGTCTCTCTAGTCTGTTTGGTGAGGACAGTTTTCTATTTGGTCTCTCTAGTCTGTTTGGCGAGGATAGTTTTCTATTTGGTCTCTCTAGTCGTTGTAGTGAGGACAGTTTTCTATTTGGTCTCTCTAGTCGTTGTAGTGAGGACAGTTTTCTATTTGGTCTCTCTAGTCGTTGTAGTGAGGACAGTTTTCTATTTGGTCTCTCTAGTCGTTGTGGTGAGGACAGTTTTCTATTTGGTCTCTCTAGTCTGTTTGTTGAGGACAGTTTTCTATTTGGTCTCTCTAGTCGTTGTAGTGAGGACAGTTTTCTATTTGGTCTCTCTAGTCGTTGTAGTGAGGACAGTTTTCTATTTGGTCTCTCTAGTCGTTGTAGTGAGGACAGTTTTCTATTTGGTCTCTCTAGTATTTGTGGTGAGGACAGTTTTCTATTTGGTCTCTCTAGTCGTTGTGGTGAGGACAGTTTTCTATTTGGTCTCTCTAGTCGTTGTGGTGAGGACAGTTTTCTATTTGGTCTCTTTAGTCTTTGTGGTGAGGATAGTTTTCTTTTTGGTCTCTCTAGTCGTTTTGGCGATTATAGTTTTCTATTTGGTCTCTCTAGTCGTTGTATAGAGTATAGTTTTCTTTGGTCTCTCTAGTCTGTTTGGCGAGGATAGTTTTCTATTTAATCTCACTAATCTGTTTGGCGAGGATAGTTTTCTATTTAATCTCACTAGTCTGTTTGGCGAGGATAGTTTTCTATTTGGTCTCTCTGGTCTATTTGGCGTGGAAAGTTTTATATTTGGTCTCTCTAGTCTGTTTTGCGAGGATAGCATTATATTTGGTCTCTCTAGTAGTTGTATGGAGGAGATTTTTATATTTGGTCGCTCTAGTCTGTTTTGCGAGAATAGCATTATATTTGGTCTCTCTAGTAGTTGTATGGAGGAAAGTTTTATATTTGGTCTCTCTAGTCTGTTTTGCGAGGATAGCATTATATTTGGTCTCTCTAGTAGTTGTATGGAGGAGAGTTTTATATTTGGTCTCTCTAGTCTGTTTTGCGAGGATAGCATTATATTTGGTCTCTCTAGTAGTTGTATGGAGGAGAGTTTTATATTTGGTCGCTCTAGTCTATTTGACGATGAATGTTATATTATTTGGTCTTTCTAGTCGTTGTATAGAGGATAGTTTTCTATTTGGTAGCTCTAGTCTGTTTGGTGAGAATAGTTTTCTATTTGGTCACTCTAGTCTGTTTGCGAGGAAAGTTTCATATTTGGTTTGTCTAGAAGTTATATTGAGGAAAGTTTTCTATTTTGTCACTCTAGTCTGTTTGGCGAAGAAAGTTTTATATTTGTTCTCTTTAGTTTGTTTGGCGAGGAAAGTTTTCTAATTGGTCTCTCTAGAAGTTCTATGGAGGATAGTTTTCTATTTGGTCTCTCTAGTCTGTTTGGCGAGGATAGTTTTCTTTTTGGTCTCTCTAGTCTGTTTGGCGAGGATAGTTTTCTTTTTGGTCTCTATAGTCTGTTTGGCGAGGATAGTTTTCTATTTAGTCTCTCTAGTCTGTTTAGCGGGGATAGTTTTCTACTTGGTCTCTCTATTCGTTGTATGGAGGATAATTTTCTATTTGGTCTCTCTAGTATGTTTAGCGGCGAAAGATTTCTATTTGCTTCCACTAGTCTATATGGCGGGGATAGTTTTCTACTTGGTCTCTCTATTCATTGTATGGAGGAAAGTTTTCTATTTGTTCTCCCTCGTCTTTTTGACTAGGAAAGTTTTATATTTGATCTCTCTAGTCGTTGTATGGAAGATAGTTTTCTATTTGGTCTATGTATTCTGTTTTGCGAGGATAGTTTTCTATTTGGTCTCTCTAGTCTATTTGGCGAGGATAGTTTTCTATTTGGTCTCTCTAGTCTGTTTGGCGAGGATATTTTTCTATTTGGTCTCTCTAGTCTGTTTTGCGAGCATAGTTTTCTATTTGGTCTCTCTAGTCGTTGTGGTGAGGACAGTTTTCTATTTGGTCTCTCTAGTCGTTGTGGTGAGGACAGTTTTCTATTTGGTCTCTTTAGTCTTTGTGGTGAGGATAGTTTTCTTTTTGGTCTCTCTAGTCGTTTTGGCGATTATAGTTTTCTATTTGGTCTCTCTAGTCGTTGTATAGAGTATAGTTTTCTTTGGTCTCTCTAGTCTGTTTGGCGAGGATAGTTTTCTATTTAATCTCACTAATCTGTTTGGCGAGGATAGTTTTCTATTTAATCTCACTAGTCTGTTTGGCGAGGATAGTTTTCTATTTGGTCTCTCTGGTCTATTTGGCGTGGAAAGTTTTATATTTGGTCTCTCTAGTCTGTTTTGCGAGGATAGCATTATATTTGGTCTCTCTAGTAGTTGTATGGAGGAGAGTTTTATATTTGGTCTCTCTAGTCTGTTTTGCGAGGATAGCATTATATTTGGTCTCTCTAGTAGTTGTATGGAGGAGAGTTTTATATTTGGTCGCTCTAGTCTATTTGACGATGAATGTTATATTATTTGGTCTTTCTAGTCGTTGTATAGAGGATAGTTTTCTATTTGGTAGCTCTAGTCTGTTTGGTGAGAATAGTTTTCTATTTGGTCACTCTAGTCTGTTTGCGAGGAAAGTTTCATATTTGGTTTGTCTAGAAGTTATATTGAGGAAAGTTTTCTATTTTGTCACTCTAGTCTGTTTGGCGAAGAAAGTTTTATATTTGTTCTCTTTAGTTTGTTTGGCGAGGAAAGTTTTCTAATTGGTCTCTCTAGAAGTTCTATGGAGGATAGTTTTCTATTTGGTCTCTCTAGTCTGTTTGGCGAGGATAGTTTTCTTTTTGGTCTCTCTAGTCTGTTTGGCGAGGATAGTTTTCTTTTTGGTCTCTATAGTCTGTTTGGCGAGGATAGTTTTCTATTTAGTCTCTCTAGTCTGTTTAGCGGGGATAGTTTTCTACTTGGTCTCTCTATTCGTTGTATGGAGGATAATTTTCTATTTGGTCTCTCTAGTATGTTTAGCGGCGAAAGATTTCTATTTGCTTCCACTAGTCTATATGGCGGGGATAGTTTTCTACTTGGTCTCTCTATTCATTGTATGGAGGAAAGTTTTCTATTTGTTCTCCCTCGTCTTTTTGACTAGGAAAGTTTTATATTTGATCTCTCTAGTCGTTGTATGGAAGATAGTTTTCTATTTGGTCTATGTATTCTGTTTTGCGAGGATAGTTTTCTATTTGGTCTCTCTAGTCTATTTGGCGAGGATATTTTTTCTATTTGGTCTCTCTAGTCTGTTTTGCGAGCATAGTTTTCTATTTGGTATCTCTAGTCTGTTTGGCGAGGAATGTTTTATATTTGGTCTCTCTAAATGTTATATGGACACTAGTTTTTCTATTAGGTATCTCTATTCTGTTTGGCGAGAATAGTTTTCTATTTGGTCTCTCTAGTCTGTTTGGCGAGGAAAGGTTTACATTTGGTCGTTGTGTTGTGATAAGCTTTCTATTTATTCATGTCTAGTCGTTGTGTTGTGGTAAGTTTTCTATTTAGTCATGTCTAGTCGTTGTGTTGTGGTAAGCTTTCTATTTATTCATGTCTAGTCGTTGTGTTGTGGCAAGCTTTCTATTTATTCATGTCTAGTCGTTGTGTTGTGGTAAGCTTTCTATTTTGTCATACCTAGTCCTTGTGTTGTAGTGAGTTGTATATTTTTTCTCTCATGTCTTTGTTAGTTGTCGCTGTAGTGAGACTACTGTCTATGAGTCTAGTCCAATCCTCGTTGTCTGTTGTGGAATATCATTTCGTATACTTGTCCCCGTTAACTGTCTTTGATATTCATTATTATTTGTGGTGTTTTCTTGACCTCTTCTTGTCCTAGGACAACGATCGTTTGTATTTGGTCTAGCCTAATTTTCATCGACCCTCCTATCTTTCTTCGTTCAGTCCATTGTGTTATATCAACAATTCTACAACCCCTGTCCGCCTTCTTCGCCTCTCCTTTCCTATTTTCTTGTATCTACTATTCAAAATTATGTGTCCATCTCTCCATCCCTTTCATCTTCTTCTTCTCTCTCTTATATCAACTATTCGACATCCACAACCCTGTGTCTCCATAGCTCATTCTCTATATTCTATAGTCAACTATTCGTTTATTTTTCTCCACCTATCCAACCTCTTATCTCATATTTTCTTATCTTCAGTTTTTATCTACCTCGCATCTCTCTTACCTCTCATCTCATATTCTCTGACTGTATAATCTAACTTATCCTACTGAAATTGTATGTTTGTCCTGATTGTCATCTATATACCTCTCTCGCTCACAGACACACACTCTCTCTAAGCCCTCGACCTCAGGCTCCTGATATTGTCACTGCACATCGCCATCAGATTCAAGCCCAGCCATCCATACACGACAAGCCCATCCTGTGTCTTTCAGAATTGGCTTACCTGTCGAATGACGTTCATCTTCTCAATCTGTTGATAGCTGAACTATCTGCTCTTTGTTCATCTCTAGCTTATGTTGTAATCAAAGAAGAGCTGTGTTCATGTTCTCTTATTCTTTGTTTAACAACAATCTCAGCTTTAAATGTGTTTTGTTGTTTCAGGAAGCGAGAAGTGAAATCACAAGATGGAGAGTGTCAGCGACACCTGGTACAGCTCGTCATTGTGGTTATTTCTGTCTGTGACCTCGTCAGATAAAAAACGATAAATCCTCAAATTAATCAATGAGTTCATTGTGTTTTGTCACGTGATGTTAAAAAATAAATCATACGTTTCCTATTTCATCTCCCCTATCAATACCTCAACTTTCTCAACGTCACTTAGTTAATTCACAGACAGATCACTGCACACCAGACACTCCCATAAGTGCTCAATCTCTCCACTCGGTTTATATTTCAACATTCAGCAACTGACATCCCAAGTTTTTGTGCTGAGTTACCAGTCTTCTCTGACATCACAATTTTTTGTGTTGAGTTACCAGTCCTCTCTGGCATCACAAGTTTTTGTGTTCAGTTACCAGTCTTCTCTAACATCCCCAGTTTTTGTGTCGATTTACCAGTCTTCTCTAACATCCCCAGTTTTTGTGTCGATTTACCAGTCTTCTCTGATATTCCAGTTTTTGTGCTGAGTTACCAGTCTTCTCTAACATCTCAAGTTTTTGTGCTGAGTTACCAGTCTTCTCTAACATCTCAAGTTTTTGTGCTGAGTTACTAGTCTTCTCTAACAACCCCAGTTTTTGTGTTGAGTTACCAGTCTTCTCTAACATCTCAAGTTTTTGTGCTGAGTTACCAGTCTTCTCTAACATCTCCAGTTTTTGTGCTGAGTTACCAGTCTTCTCTGACATCGCAAGTTTTTGTGTTGAGTTACTAGTCTTCTCTAACAACCCCAGTTTTTGTGTTGAGTTACCAGTCTTCTCTAACATCCCCAGTTTTTATGTCGAGTTACCAGTCTTCTCTAACATCCCCAGTTTTTATGTCGAGTTACCAGTCTTCTCTAACATCCCCAGTTTTTGTGTCGAGTTACCAATTTTCTCTGATATTCCCAGTTTTTGTGTTGAGTTACCAGTCTTCTCTAACATCCCCAGTTTTTGTGTTGAGTTACCAGTCTTCTCTAACATCCCCAGTTTTTGTGTTGAGTTACCAGTCTTCTCTAACATCCCCAGTTTTTGTGTTGAGTTACCAGTCTTCTCTAACAACCCCAGTTTTGTGCTGAGTTACCAGTCTTCTCTAACATCCCCAGTTTTTGTGTCGAGTTACCAATTTTCTCTGATATTCCCAGTTTTTGTGTTGAGTTACCAGTCTTCTCTAACATCCCCAGTTTTTGTGTCGATTTACCAGTCTTCTCTAACATCCCCAGTTTTTGTGTCGATTTACCAGTCTTCTCTAACATCCCCAGTTTTTGTGTCGATTTACCAGTCTTCTCTGATATTCCCAGTTTTTGTGTTGAGTTACCAGTCTTCTCTAACATCCCCAGTTTTTGTGTCGATTTACCAGTCTTCTCTGACATCCCCAGTTTTTGTGTCGATTTACCAGTCTTCTCTAACATCCCCAGTTTTTGTGTCGATTTACCAGTCTTCTCTGATATTCCCAGTTTTTGTGTTGAGTTACCAGTCTTACTCTGACATACCAAGGTTTTGTATTGAGTTACCAGTCTTCTCTAACATCCCCAGTTTTTGTGTCGATTTACCAGTCTTCTCTGATATTCCCAGTTTTTGTGTCGATTTACCAGTCTTCTCTAACATCCCCAGTTTTTGTGTCGATTTACCAGTCTTCTCTGATATTCCCAGTTTTTGTGTCGATTTACCAGACTTCTCCGACATCCCAGTTTTTATGTCGAGTTACCAGTCTTCTCTAACATCCCCAGTTTTTGTGTCGATTTACCAGTCTTCTCTAACATCCCCAGTTTTTGTGTCGATTTACCAGACTTCTCCGACATCCCAGTTTTTATGTCGAGTTACCAGTCTTCTCTAACATCCCCAGTTTTTGTGTCGATTTACCAGTCTTCTCTAACATTCCCAGTTTTTGTGTCGATTTACCAGACTTCTCCGACATCCCAGTTTTTATGTCGAGTTACCAGTCTTCTCTAACATTCCCAGTTTTTATGTCGAGTTACCAGTCTTCTCTAACATTCCCAGTTTTTGTGTCGATTTACCAGTCTTCTCTAACATTCCCAGTTTTTGTGTCGATTTACCAGACTTCTCTAACATTCCCAGTTTTTGTGTCGATTTACCAGTCTTCTCTAACATTCCCAGTTTTTGTGTCGATTTACCAGTCTTCTCTAACATTCCCAGTTTTTGTGTCGATTTACCAGACTTCTCCGACATCCCAGTTTTTGTGTCGATTTACCAGTCTTCTCTAACATCCCCAGTTTTTGTGTCGATTTACCAGTCTTCTCTGATATTCCCAGTTTTTATGTCGAGTTACCAGTCTTCTCTAACATCCCCAGTTTTTGTGTCGATTTACCAGTCTTCTCTAACATCCCCAGTTTTTGTGTCGATTTACCAGTCTTCTCTAACATCCCCAGTTTTTATGTCGATTTACCAGTCTTCTCCGACATTCCAGGTTTTTTTGTTGAGTTGTCAGTCTTACTCTGACATCCCAGGTTTTTGTGTTGTGTTACCAGTCTTCTCTAACATTCCAGGCTGTCCATGGTACTCTCAACATTCTTCTGTAAAACCACATTTCTACAGACTCTAGTGATTTTCTTGTCTGTTTTCCTATTGTCCATGATTCGCATCCATATTTTAAGACTGGCTCTACGTAACTTTTAAGAACTCTTTTCTTGTTTCTTTTGTAAAAAATGGATTGCATAGTATCTTCCTCATTTTTTGAAAGCTGCTTTTGCCTGAGCCATTCTGCATCTCACCTCTTTTGCACATCTTCTGTCTGAAGTTAACAAAGTTCCCAAATATTTAAATTCATTCACCTGTTTTAATATTGTTCCACTTGTCTTTATTTTGCTTTGAGGTGATGCCTTTTTCTTTGTTGTTAACATACGTTAATTTATACAACAAACAATGAAAATATATATATCTCTCTCTCTGTGATCAGGACTCAATCAGAGTAGAATTCCAGACTCTCACATGAAGTCAGCTGTCAGGTTAAGCGTGTTGATCGCCCCCACAGACAGAACATCACAATTAGAGTCTGCCAGATCCACTCTGATTGAAGACCCGTTAAAACGTTGCACTGTCTTCTGCGCCAGTGGCGCAGTGCATCCGATTTCAGCCAGAATTTTATTCAGGTTTGCATACCTTAGTCTTTGATTGACCCCAATCTTCCTGCAAGGCAGCAGATGATCTTTTCTGTAGGGGAATTCTGCCCTTAGATGGTCGGCCCTCCCAGGTTTACGAGCACCATCTGCCCGAGTCACTAGAGGTGACTAACACAGACATACACACACAAAGATATGAGATGTGACCAACACAGACATGCACACAGCGATACGAGGCATGACTAACACTGACACACATCCAGATATATGACACATAACTAAGATAAACATGCACATAAAGATATGAGATATGACTAACATAGACATGCACACACAAGGGTATGAGATGTGACATACACAGACATGCACACACAAAGATATGAGATATGACTAACATAAACATGCACACAAAGATATGAGATATCACTAACCCAAACATTCACACACAAAGATATGACACATGCCTAACACAGATACACACTAAGATATGAGATATGATCAACATAGACATGCACACACAGGGATATAAAATGTGACAAACACAGACATGCACACACAAAGATATGACACATGACTAACACAGATACACACAAATATATGAGACGTGACTAACAAAGCTATGCACACACAGGGATATGAGATGTGACATACACAGACATGCACACACAAAGATATGAGATATGACTAACATAAACATGCACACAAAGATATGAGATATCACTAACCCAAACATTCACAAACAAAGATATGACACATGCCTAACACAGATACACACTAAGATATGAGATATGACTAAACATATACACACATAAAGATATGAGACATGATTTTCACGGACACACCAAGATATGAGATATGACTAACATGATACACACCAAGATATGAGCCATGGCCAGCACACACACGCACACAAGCTAAGATATGAGCCATGGCTAGCACAGAAACACATCAAGATATGAGCTATGGCTTCACGGAAAAAAACACACAAGAAATGAACCATGTCCAGCACAGAAACACATTAAGGTATCCATATGCTTGGGTTTGTGGAAGTCGGCAGACTCTTCTTAACGTGGGAATCATCGACATACGAGATGCAGGCCCCGATTAACTGTTCATAGGTTTCGTTCAAACAGTTGTCCGGAGCTTGGAGAGTGCATTCTGACCCGTAGAACGTTCCCTTGCATGTACAGTTCCCGGTTGACTGTTCACAGGTGTCGTTGAAACAGTTGTTCGGACATTTGAGAGTGCAGTCTCATCCGTAGTACGTTTCCTTGTACGTACGGTCTGTACTTTCCGGGTCACATATGATGTCACAGCCATCAGAACACGTCTGTTTGCACTGTTGCCCAAAATTAACATCGGGACAAGTGTCACTACAGGTGTAGCCAGGACGTTTACATTGTAGGCATTTTCCGAATTTTTCCTCACATAAAGGACAGACACTAAGACAAGACCCGGAGCAGTCGTGTCCATAGATCCCATGTGAACAGTTGCCGTGACACGTACCGATGATGACGTTGTAGCCTTTGCAGCACCCACTACACACTGCACAAAACGACCAAGAATGCCCGTCCAGACAATAGGTGTCTTTAAATGTTTGCACCTCACTCACCGTCAGTGCACTGTCGGCCTGCGAAATGGTCGGTGAGAACTCAATCTTAATGTGTGCCATTGTCGCTTGTGTGGTGACTACAATACTGTTCACAGAAATGTCTGGGTATGATATATCATTATACTGGAACACTACACCGCCACTGTCAGAGAAAGCCTTTAGAGTGGCATTCTTTACCCGAATCATAGTGCTAGCTCGATGATAAATTCGAATGATGTGAGTCTTCTGGGGCGTAGCAAAGTTCAGATACCAGTAAAGAGAATTGGTTCGACTTCTCAATTGTGTGTGTGCAGTCATTGTCATAGATATTGGTCTTTGTTTTGCCATTAACTGCGGCCTCTGGTCAACATCCGTCTCCTGTATAACAAGCATTAAATTTGTCGGTCTGGTTTGTGTTTTGTTTGAGAGCCACATTCCGACCCCCGCCAATGTAGATGGAGCAGATATTTGCAACTATCGCCCCTTCAATCCATAACTTGTTGATCAGACCAGCCCCAGAGCAAAAGACATCAATCTCTTGACTACAACTAACTAACCGTGATTCATTGTTACATGAGGCAGAACCATTTAGTTTTACCGTGAAATTGTCCGGATTGGTTAAGTCATTCACATAAATCCTAAACCAGGAGAACGGGAAAGATTGATTGAGAGTTGCCTCAACTGATGTAGAATCTGTGTCCGGATTACATGGGATGCCGTTGTTATCAAACAGGAAAGTAGGTTCAGATTTTTGGGCGTATTTGTAAACGAGATCCAAGTACTGACACTGGGGTCCGAAATATTCGTGCTGACAACTATCATTGTTTTGGGCATGTCCCTGTAGTTTTGTCACAAACTGAGCCATTATAGCAGTTACATTGTACCGTACAATTCACCCCAAACCAATCGGCTGCACAAATTAGGTCATTAACTTCCAAGGTCGCGAACGAAGCCAGCAGAATAAAGACTTGATCTACATCTATTGCAACGATGTCTTTAAAAATGCAATGATGCCTTATTGAAGACATCAGAATGCATCGAATTTTGATATCAAGATGTGCTCCTTCTCCATCACTAGTTTCATCGTATTGTAACGAGGCACACTGACTTCTTTCACAATCATCGTTCATCAATCAACATCGAATTTCGTAATGAAGCCTTTAAAAACAACATCCATCATTCATTAACGCCAACGCTTCTTTATATAATTCTTGGAGCCTTTTATTTACTTCACTTCATGTCTTCTATATCATACTACTGCTAATGACAATCTCTCTATGTTCTCCATGATATTACTTTCTTTCCATTCGCCTTACCCTATCGCTAATCTCTGTCGTTAATCTAACATCTTCTAAACTAGCTACATTCGGCCGTTTCCCTAATTTGGTACGTTCCCCATCGAACGCACCACCCTAACCTATTCTGGCTATCGCTAACTATCGGCCTATTTCATTGTAGTTTCTTGACTTTCCTAACCTATCTAGCTATGTATGAACGTTCCTTTCTCTGATGTTGACCACTTCTCTTCTCACGTCCTCTCAGTACGATGTTCCGGCTCCAAGTGACTAGTCTCTTCTAGTCACCTAACTACCGTAACCCCCTGCCACGTCATGCCCCTTACTTTACGTCATTTTCTCTTCTGTACAAGTAAGTGCTCAATCTATATTTCCCTATACTCTATCTCACGGTGTGTACTTTCTTTCACACCCTTCCTCGCGCAAGTGCTTAATCTATATTTCCCTATTCTCCATTCCCCTCTATTATATACTCCTATCCGTACCTTCTCTGCTATACAATACGCCCTCCCTGTGCTTAGTCGTTGTCCTATTCTAAACGACTAACTAATCTCCCATTGTAGGGTGTCTCCCTAAATTACCATTTTCCCAATAATATTTCATTCATTCTATTTTGACTCTTATCAATAATACTCTCGTATAATTCAATAATAACTATCATTCAACCAAGAACTCTTAACATAATGGATTCTAATTAACCTTTCCATTCCTTAAATTAATAATTTTCAATCTTTAAATTAATAACATTATATTGATAACTCTCAACTAACTAACTATTCCGCAATATATCCAACTCTCCGTTCATTGCATTCAACATCTTCAACTCTTCATTGCCCATTCCGGGTTTTCTTCTCCGCTCATTGCATTCCGCAATATCTCTAACTCTTCACTACCCATTCCGGGTTTTCTTCTCCGTTCCTTGCATTCCGCCATGTTTTCTACTCTTTACTACCCATTCCGGGTTTTTCTTCTCTGCTCATTGCATTCCGCAATGTTTTCTACTCTTCTCTACCCATTCCGGGTTTTTCTTCTCCGTTCATTGCATTCCGCAATGTTTTCTACTCTTCTCTACCCATTCCGGGTTTTTCTTCTCCGTTCATTGCATTCTGCAATGTTTTCTACTCTACTCTTCACTACCCATTCCGGGTTTTTTTTTTTCTTCTCCGTTCATTGCATTCTGCAATGTTTTCTACTCTTCACTACCCATTCCGGGTTTTTCTTCTCCGTTCATTGCATTCCGCAATGTTTTCTACTCTTCACTACCCATTCCGGGTTTTTTTTTTTTCTTCTCCGTTCATTGCATTCTGCAATGTTTTCTACTCTTCACTACCCATTCCGGGTTTTTCTTCTCCGTTCATTGCATTCTGCAATGTTTTCTACTCTTCACTACCCATTCCGGGTTTTTCTTCTCCGTTCATTGCATTCCGCAATGTTTTCTACTCTTCACTACCCATTCCGGGTTTTTTTTTTTTTTCTTCTCCGTTCATTGCATTCTGCAATGTTTTCTACTCTTCACTACCCATTCCGGGTTTTTCTTCTCCGTTCATTGCATTCCGCAATGTTTTCTACTCTTCACTACCCATTCCGGGTTTTTTTTTTTTCTTCTCTATCCATTTTTCTTACTTATCCTACTATTTATTCTAAACCTATTTTTGTACTTCCGTTTTATCCTTCCTTCATCTTTCGGTTTACTCCACTTTCTCTTCTTTTCTTCATCATTGTGATTTAATGTATCACATTCTCTCCATTCCTCTTCTTCGTTCCTCTTTCTCTTCCTTTTTCCCCACTCTCTTTTTGATTGTTGTGATTGCTCTGTAACTACTATTCTTCCTTCTCTATCTTTTAATCTTGTACTTTTCTTTGGTAATGTTCTTGTTGTTGTATCTGATGTTGCTGTTGTCTCTTTACTTGTATCACGTTTTTGCTCTAGTATCTTCCAGCTTCTTGTGTTTTGATATGGGGCCTCTATTTCCCTCTCATCACTAGTTTCACTTATATTGGACATTGACTTCCTGGATTCCCTTTTTCCTAATCTCTCCTCTTCTGTGTTGATTATACTTTCCTCCGCGGAAATTATACTCTCGTCTGTGGCCGTCATATTTTCTTTTGTGGTAATTATAATTTCTGTCTGTACGTCGTGTTTCTTATCAACTTCACTTTCCTCTGTAGATTCTCTCATACACCTTGTGCATTTCCTTCGTGGTCTGTCCGTTTGTGCTTCTGACTGTTCTGACCAGAGGGTCTCGTCTTTCCTTATATTTCTCACATGGGTTCTTATTTCCGACTTACCATATATGTGTTTAATCACATAATTGGATACTCCTGTTTTCTTTAATACTATATATCCTTCTCTCCATTTAGGGCTTAGTTTGGAAATGGCCGTATGATTCTTATAAAACACTCTGTCCCCCACGTTATATTGAATATTCACTTTATTTTTATCCTTTTTCATGTTGCGATGTTCTGCTCTTTTTAAATTCCTCCATACCAGTCTTTGAGATTCATGCATGTGTTGTATAATTATTTCATGAATTTCTTCTCCTAGGTATCTTCTTCGTGGTTGTAGTAAATTATCCAATGGTAACATTGGTTGCCTACCGTATAAAAGAAAAAATGGGGAAAAACCTGTCCCCTCGTTCCTATTCACCCTTAATGCTGATAACGCTTGGTTTAACTTATCCTCCCATTCATCCTCTCTTCCTCTCGTCACTTTTGATAGTATATCGTTTAATGTCCGATGTTGTCTCTCGTTGATTGCATTACTTTGGGGGTGATATGTAGAAGTTAGAATGTGTTTTATGTTCAATTGTGTCAAAGTATCCTTAAAATTTTGGCTGGTAAACTCCCCTCCATTATCCGTAAGTATACATTCTGGACAACTAAATCTAGGAATGAATTCGTTTAGTAATATTTTAATAATTGTGTCTGTCGATTTATTCGGTATGGGAAAGCTTTCTGGCCATCTACTATAACAGTCGGTTATATGTAGGATATATTTGTTTCCTGATATTGTGGTGGGAAATGGTCCTGTTATGTCCATGCTAATCTTTTGCATTGCAAAGTACTGTTTATCCATACTTTGCATTGGTCCCGATTTTTCTATCAAATTTCTAGTTTTACATAATCTGCACTTTCCAGTATATTGTTCGACATCTCTATATATTCCTGGCCAGTAGTATTTTATTTTAATAGCGTCTATCACTTTATCCCTACCCATGTGTCCGTTTTGATCATGATATGCCTTCAGTACCTGCGTCTTGAGGTGAACTGGTTATGTTAAAGGCAGGAATAATAACTAGAATAACTTCCCATTGGTCGTCACCGGTAGTAATAGTAAAGAAAAAAGATGGATCACAAAGGTTCTGCTGTGATTACAGGGCATTGAATAAAATTACGAAAAATATTAGTTATCAAATGCCTCGAGTAGACGACATAATAGCTTTATTCCAGGGAATAAATTGGTACAGTATAATGGATTGTAAAGCCGGTTTCTGGGCCATTGAAGTAAAGGAATCAGTAAAACATAAACTTGCGTTCAATACACATGTGGGAACATTTACGTGGAATGTCATGCCTTTTGGTTTAAAAGGAGCGCCAGCCACTTATATGGGACTTATGAACCAAGTACTACAAGGGTTGGATACATTTGCACAGGCCTACATAGATGATATCATTATATTCACCAAGGGATCGAAACATGAGCACCTACAACATTTAGAACGAGTGTTTGACAGATTGAGGCAACACAATATAAGATTGAAAATAAGTAAATGTCAATTTTTGAAACACGAAGTAAAATACTTAGGGTTTAGGATAAATGACAAGGGAATTATGCCGGATGATGAAAAGATCAAAGCCATTAAAGATATGACACCACCTACGAGGGTAAAAGAAGTAAGAAGTTTCTTGGGAATGTGCGGTTACTACAGAAGATTTATACAGAGATTCGCGGAAATTGCTGAACCATTAACCACATTAACTAGAAAGTTTCAGAGGTTCAAATGGACACCACAATGTCAGAAGGCGTTTGAAACGCTAAAGGAAGGGCTAACGAGAATACCGATGCTGGCACACCCAAACAAAGAAGGTAGAATGATACTATATACAGATGCATCAGATACAGCCATAGGGGCATGTTTAGTGAATGAAGACATAGACATCAACAAATCCATTGAAAAACCAACCATTCAGGAACACCCAATATATTTCCTATCGCATAAATTAAGTCGAACACAAGTGAAGTGGGCCACGATTGAAAAAGAAGCTTATGCCATACATTATGCAATACAGAAATTGCATTTTTATTTATATGGAAATACAATAGTGATAAGGACGGACCACAAGCCGCTAAAATCCATCCTTGACGGGCCTATCAACAACAGGAAGATAGATATGTGGTCATTATCAATACAGAATACTGGAGCAGTAATTGAATATATAGAAGGCGCAAAGAATATATGTGCAGACTGGTTGTCCCGATTACCAACGACAAGAGAGACCGAGAAGGAGGACACAGATTCATGCACTGAAATAGATGACAGAACGTTTCAGGTGAACATAATAAATACGAACCGAAGACGACCCGGGGGAATAACAGACATAGATGAACACACATTGAGTGGTATGGAACAGGTAACTCAGGATTATCCAATATGCATTACCAGGGAGGAACAACAGAAAGACGAAAGATTGAAAATCATCATAGATGAGTTAAATAGAGGAATGAACTGTAAATGGAAACATCTCCATACAGATCAGATGGATGGAGTACTAACTTATATAGATCCAAGAGAGGGGAAACAGCCCAAAATATATATACCAGTTCACCTCAAGACGCAGGTACTGAAGGCATATCATGATCAAAACGGACACATGGGTAGGGATAAAGTGATAGACGCTATTAAAATAAAATACTACTGGCCAGGAATATATAGAGATGTCGAACAATATACTGGAAAGTGCAGATTATGTAAAACTAGAAATTTGATAGAAAAATCGGGACCAATGCAAAGTATGGATAAACAGTACTTTGCAATGCAAAAGATTAGCATGGACATAACAGGACCATTTCCCACCACAATATCAGGAAACAAATATATCCTACATATAACCGACTGTTATAGTAGATGGCCAGAAAGCTTTCCCATACCGAATAAATCGACAGACACAATTATTAAAATATTACTAAACGAATTCATTCCTAGATTTAGTTGTCCAGAATGTATACTTACGGATAATGGAGGGGAGTTTACCAGCCAAAATTTTAAGGATACTTTGACACAATTGAACATAAAACACATTCTAACTTCTACATATCACCCCCAAAGTAATGCAATCAACGAGAGACAACATCGGACATTAAACGATATACTATCAAAAGTGACGAGAGGAAGAGAGGATGAATGGGAGGATAAGTTAAACCAAGCGTTATCAGCATTAAGGGTGAATAGGAACGAGGGGACAGGTTTTTCCCCATTTTTTCTTTTATACGGTAGGCAACCAATGTTACCATTGGATAATTTACTACAACCACGAAGAAGATACCTAGGAGAAGAAATTCATGAAATAATTATACAACACATGCATGAATCTCAAAGACTGGTATGGAGGAATTTAAAAAGAGCAGAACATCGCAACATGAAAAAGGATAAAAATAAAGTGAATATTCAATATAACGTGGGGGACAGAGTGTTTTATAAGAATCATACGGCCATTTCCAAACTAAGCCCTAAATGGAGAGAAGGATATATAGTATTAAAGAAAACAGGAGTATCCAATTATGTGATTAAACACATATATGGTAAGTCGGAAATAAGAACCCATGTGAGAAATATAAGGAAAGACGAGACCCTCTGGTCAGAACAGTCAGAAGCACAAACGGACAGACCACGAAGGAAATGCACAAGGTGTATGAGAGAATCTACAGAGGAAAGTGAAGTTGATAAGAAACACGACGTACAGACAGAAATTATAATTACCACAAAAGAAAATATGACGGCCACAGACGAGAGTATAATTTCCGCGGAGGAAAGTATAATCAACACAGAAGAGGAGAGATTAGGAAAAAGGGAATCCAGGAAGTCAATGTCCAATATAAATGAAACTAGTGATGAGAGGGAAATAGAGGCCCCATATCAAAACACAAGAAGCTGGAAGATACTAGAGCAAAAACGTGATACAAGTAAAGAGACAACAGCAACATCAGATACAACAACAAGAACATTACCAAAGAAAAGTACAAGATTAAAAGATAGAGAAGGAAGAATAGTAGTTACAGAGCAATCACAACAATCAAAAAGAGAGTGGGGAAAAAGGAAGAGAAAGAGGAACGAAGAAGAGGAATGGAGAGAATGTGATACATTAAATCACAATGATGAAGAAAAGAAGAGAAAGTGGAGTAAACCGAAAGATGAAGGAAGGATAAAACGGAAGTACAAAAATAGGTTTAGAATAAATAGTAGGATAAGTAAGAAAAATGGATAGAGAAGAGTAGAGAACATTGCGGAATGCAATGAAAGGAGAAAAAAACTCGGAATGGGCGGTGAAAAGTTAGAGATATTGCGGAATGCAATGAGCGGAGAAGAAAACCGGAATGGGTAGTGAAGAGTAGAGTAGAAAACATTGCAGAATGCAATGAACGGAGAAGAAAACCCGGAATGGGTAGTGAAGAGCAGAGTAGAAAACATTGCAGAATGCAATGAACGGAGAAGAAAAACCCGGAATGGGTAGTGAAGAGTAGAAAACATTGCGGAATGCAATGAACGGAGAAGAAAAACCCGAAATGGGTAGTGAAGAGTAGAAAACATTGCAGAATGCAATGAACGGAGAAGAAAAAAAAAAAAACCCGGAATGGGTAGTGAAGAGTAGAAAACATTGCGGAATGCAATGAACGGAGAAGAAAAACCCGGAATGGGTAGTGAAGAGTAGAAAACATTGCAGAATGCAATGAACGGAGAAGAAAAAAAAAAAAAACCCGGAATGGGTAGTGAAGAGTAGAAAACATTGCGGAATGCAATGAACGGAGAAGAAAAACCCGGAATGGGTAGTGAAGAGTAGAAAACATTGCAGAATGCAATGAACGGAGAAGAAAAAAAAAAAAAAAACTCGGAATGGGCGGTGAAAAGTTAGAGATATTGCGGAATGCAATGAGCGGAGAAGAAAACCCGGAATGGGTAGTGAAGAGTAGAGTAGAAAACATTGCAGAATGCAATGAACGGAGAAGAAAAACCCGGAATGGGTAGTGAAGAGTAGAAAACATTGCGGAATGCAATGAACGGAGAAGAAAAACCCGAAATGGGTAGTGAAGAGTAGAAAACATTGCAGAATGCAATGAACGGAGAAGAAAAAAAAAAAAAACCCGGAATGGGTAGTGAAGAGTAGAAAACATTGCGGAATGCAATGAACGGAGAAGAAAAACCCGGAATGGGTAGTGAAGAGTAGAAAACATTGCAGAATGCAATGAACGGAGAAGAAAAAAAAAAAAACCCGGAATGGGTAGTGAAGAGTAGAAAACATTGCGGAATGCAATGAACGGAGAAGAAAAACCCGGAATGGGTAGTGAAGAGTAGAAAACATTGCGGAATGCAATGAACGGAGAAGAAAAACCCGGAATGGGTAGTGAAGAGTAGAAAACATTGCGGAATGCAATGAACGGAGAAGAAAAACCCGAAATGGGTAGTGAAGAGTAGAAAACATTGCGGAATGCAATGAACGGAGAAGAAAACCCGGAATGGGTAGTGAAGAGTAGAGTAGAAAACATTGCAGAATGCAATGAACGGAGAAGAAAAAAAAAAAAAACTCGGAATGGGCGGTGAAAAGTTAGAGATATTGCGGAATGCAATGAGCGGAGAAGAAAACCCGGAATGGGTAGTGAAGAGTAGAGTAGAAAACATTGCAGAATGCAATGAACGGAGAAGAAAAAAACCCGGAATGGGTAGAGAAGAGTAGAAAACATTGCGGAATGCAATGAACGGAGAAGAAAAACCCGGAATGGGTAGAGAAGAGTAGAAAACATTGCGGAATGCAATGAGCAGAGAAGAAAAAAAAAACAAACCCGGAATGGGTAGTAAAGAGTAGAAAACATTGCGGAATACAATGAGCAGAGAAGAAAAACCCGGAATGGGTAGTAAAGAGTAGAAAACATGGCGGAATGCAAGGAACGGAGAAGAAAACCCGGAATGGGTAGTGAAGAGCTAGAGATATTGCGGAATGCAATGAGCGGAGAAGAAAACCCGGAATGGGCAATGAAGAGTTGAAGATGTTGAATGCAATGAACGGAGAGTTGGATATATTGCGGAATAGTTAGTTAGTTGAGAGTTATCAATATAATGTTATTAATTTAAAGATTGAAAATTATTAATTTAAGGAATGGAAAGGTTAATTAGAATCCATTATGTTAAGAGTTCTTGGTTGAATGATAGTTATTATTGAATTATACTAGAGTATTATTGATAAGAGTCAAAATAGAATGAATGAAATATTATTGGGAAAATGGTAATTTAGGGAGACACCCTACAATGGGAGATTAGTTAGTCGTTTAGAATAGGACAACGACTAAGCACAGGGAGGGCGTATTGTATAGCAGAGAAGGTACGGATAGGAGTATATAATAGAGGGGAATGGAGAATAGGGAAATATAGATTAAGCACTTGCGCGAGGAAGGGTGTGAAAGAAAGTACACACCGTGAGATAGAGTATAGGGAAATATAGATTGAGCACTTACTTGTACAGAAGAGAAAATGACGTAAAGTAAGGGGCATGACGTGGCAGGGGGTTACGGTAGTTAGGTGACTAGAAGAGACTAGTCACTTGGAGCCGGAACATCGTACTGAGAGGACGTGAGAAGAGAAGTGGTCAACATCAGGGAAAGGGACAGTCATACAGAGTAGATAGGTTAGGGAAGACAAGAAACTACAATGAAATAGGCCGATAGTGAAGTATGCGAGTGGTAAAATACATGTTCAAATAAACGAGAAGTATGCGAGTGGCAAAACACATGTTCAAATAAACGAGAAGTATGCTAGTGGTAAAACACATGTTCTGACAACGAGAAGTATGCAAGTGGTAAAACACATCTTCAAACAAACGAGAAGTATGCGAGTGGTAAAACACATGTTCAAATAAACGAGAAGTATGCAAGTGGTAAAACACATGTTCAAATAAACGAGAAGTATGCGAGTGGTAAAACACATCTTCAAACAAACGAGAAGTATGCGAGTGGCAAAACACATGTTCAAATAAACGAGAAGTATGCAAGTGGTAAAACACATGTTCAAACAAACGAGAAGTATGCGAGTGGTAAAACACATGTTCAAACAAACGAGAAGTATGCAAATGGTAAAACACATCTTCAAACAAACGAGAAGTATGCGAGTGGTAAAACACATGTTCCAACAAACGAGATGAATGTACAAAACATCAAGGCAAATACAAGCAAGGCTTAGGTTAACTATAATAATGGTCTACATTTATTCAATATTCTTGTATGTTAGAGTAATATGGACACTAAACAAGAAAGCATATTATTTTTTAAAATGAAGACTTGAAAATCTGTATTTAAAACGAAATGGGTAGATTTGTATTGACCTCGAGGAGGACAGATAACGGAAGAGGTGAACGTGAACGATGTAACAAAGTTTGAGCATGACAAACGAAGTTGTGAAAACACATGCAGGAGCAAACAAACTCAGTGGAAGTCATGTTTGATGGGACGAGGTGAGCGGGCAGAGGCCCACTGGAAGGTCTGTGATGGTAAATGGGGGAGAACTGATGAAAGGGGCTGTGATAGGGTTAGCCAATCCCATTAAAGGTTAGAGAACGGCCGGTAGCAGTCGATAGTTGGACGACTTTTGTCACGGCTGGTAAAGGTTAGAGAACGGCCGGTAGCAGTCGATAGTTGGACGACTTTTGTCACGGCTGGTAAAGGTTAGAGAACGGCCGGTAGCAGTCGATAGTTGGACGACTTTTGTCACGGCTGGTAAAGGTTAGAGAACGGCCGGTAGCAGTCGATAGTTGGACGACTTTTGTCACGGCTGGTAAAGGTTAGAGAACGGCTGGTAGTAGTCGATAGTTGGACGACTTTTGTCACGGCTCGTAATGTTGTTATGTCTTCTATATCGAGCATCAACGAAGGCAGGGACCTGGAATGTGGACTTGACCTCTAGCCTGTTGTGTTTACAGGAGAGTTGTGTTGAAGACAAGGTCAAGTCAACTGATGACGTGTCACGTGATCAGCAGGCTGACCTAAGTTACCATGGAGACGAGACGCCCACAACAGCTCACATGGAGATTTAAAGCTTGGGACCCTGATGAGAAGATTGTCAGTCTAAAGGACATCTGTCAAGCAGCGTCCAGGAAGATGGGAGCACGCGACCAGCAGCCATCCACTGATGATGTTTGAAGATGGGACAGTTATTAAAGTAAATCTGTTCTCCATATTGGCAATAACCAGATCAGTCTTTGTTTTGACCTCGTGTATCTATTATTTTAAGTATATTATTTAAGTATATTTTATATATTTTATATATTATGTTAAGTGGTATGACCTACCCCACCAACCTATTCAATTGGTATGACTGTCCCCATCAACATACTCAAGTGGTATGACGGACCCCATCAATCTAGTCAAGTGGTATGACCGACCCCACCATCCTAATCAATTGGTTTGACGGACCCTCCAAACTATTCAAATGGTATGACTGACCCAACCATCTTACTCAAGTGGTATGACGGATCCCACCATCCTACTCAAGTGGTATGCCGGACCCACCAAACTACTCAAGTGGTATGACGGACCACAGAAGCCTACTCAAGTGGTGTGATCGACCCCACCATCTTGCTCAAGTGGTATGACCGACCCCACCATTCTACTCAAGTGGTATGACCAACCCCATCAACCTACTCAAGTGATAGGACCGACCCCAACAACCTACTCACGTGGTATGACCGACCCAACCAACCTACTCAAGTTGTATGGCGGAATCCACCAACCTTCTCAGGTGGTATGACCGACCCTATCATCCTACTCAAGTGGTATAACGGAGCCCACCAACCTACTCAAGTGGTATAACGGAGCCCACCAACCTACTCAAGTGGTGTGACTGTCCCCACCAACCTACTGAAGTGTTATGACCGACCCCACCAACCTACTCAAGTGGTATGACCGACCTCACCAACCTACTCAAGTGGTATGACCGACCCCACCAAACTACTCAGTGGTATGACTGTCCCTACCAACCTACACAAGTGGTATGACCGACCCCACCAACCTACTCAAGGGTATGACCGGCGCCATAACATACTCAAATGGTATGACTGACCCCACCATCTTACTCAAGCGGTGTGAGCGATCCCACCAACCTACTCAAGGTGTATGACCGACCCCACCATCCTACTCAAGTGGTATGACTGTCCCCACCATCCTACTCAAGTGGTATAACTGTCTTCACCAACCTACTCAAGTGGTATGACCGACTCCACCAACCTACTCAAGGGGTATGCCCGACCCCACCAACATACTCAAATGGTATGACCGACCCCACTATACCCATTCAAGTGGTATGACCGACCACCGACCATCCCTCTCAAGTGGTATGACCGACCCTCACTATCCCTCTCAAGTGGTATGACCGACCCCACCAACCTACTCAAGGGGTATGCCCGATCCCACCAACATACTCAAATGGTATGACCGACCCCCACCATCCCTCTCAAGTGGTATTACCGACCCCCTCCATCCTTCTCAAGTGGTATGACCGACCCCACCATCCCTCTCAAGTGGTATGACCGACCCCACCATCCTACTCACGCAAGATCGTCGAGCGAAACCTTCAACTTCTACCTATAGGGCAGGGCATTAAACGCCACATGATGTTAGTGGCACAAGGGAAATAACACTGAATATATTGAGACCTTCATAACGACAATCGTTACTTCTCTTGGCTAATATCGTATAAAGTTCGCTGTTGTGTCCAGTTGTCAGACATCACGGTCATGTTGTCGTGTTGATATGCGAATGTTATCATGTTGTCGTTTTGATATGCGAATGTTATCATGTTGTCGTGTTGATGTGCGAATGTTATCATGTTGTCGTGTTGATGTGCGAATGTTATCATGTTGTCGTGTTGATATGCGAATGTTATCATATTGTCGTGTTGATGTGCGAATGTTGTCATGTTGTCGTGTTGATGTGCGAATGTTATCATATTGTCGTGTTGATGTGCTAATATTATTATGTTGTCGTGTTGATGTGCGAATGTTATGTTGTCGTGTTGATGTGCGAATGTTATCATGTTGTCGTGTTGATGTGCGAATGTTGTCATGTTGTCGTGTTGATGTGCGAATGTTATCATATTGTCGTGTTGATGTGCGAATGTTGTCATGTTATCATGTTGATGTGCGAATGTTATCATATTGTCATGTTGATGTGCGAATGTTATCATATTGTCGTGTTGATGTGCGAATGTTATCATATTATCGTGTTGATGTGCGAATGTTATCATATTGTCGTTTTGATATGCGAATGTTATCATGTTGTCGTGTTGATGTGCGAATGTTATCATGTTGTCGTGTTGTTGTGCGAATGTTATTATGTTGTCGTGTTGATATGCGAATGTTATCATATTGTCGTGTTGATGTGCGAATGTTGTCATGTTGTCGTGTTGATGTGCGAATGTTATCATATTGTCGTGTTGATGTGCTAATATTATTATGTTGTCGTGTTGATGTGCGAATGTTATGTTGTCGTGTTGATGTGCGAATGTTATCATGTTGTCGTGTTGATGTGCGAATGTTGTCATGTTGTCGTGTTGATGTGCGAATGTTATCATATTGTCGTGTTGATGTGCGAATGTTGTCATGTTATCATGTTGATGTGCGAATGTTATCATATTGTCATGTTGATGTGCGAATGTTATCATATTGTCGTGTTGATGTGCGAATGTTATCATATTATCGTGTTGATGTGCGAAAATTATCATGTTGTCGTGTTGATGTGCAAGTGTTATCAGGTTATTGTGTTGATATGCGACTGTTGTTATTGTTATATGTTGTTTTGAGTTATAACAATTAACATCTGCTATTCAGGTAAAGTATAAGCGATATTTTGAAGTGATGTTGTCTACATGCTGTATGTAACTTTTAACAATTAGTGCATACATTTCTAGATATTCCATACTGTCTTTCATACATGGTCGTATTGACAACATACCCGTACTGATATACATAGTTTTATCAAGTTTTGTTAGTAGTGGAGACATGACACATAGATTTACATTAATACTGAGTCTATTATAGAGATTTGTTGGTAGTGGAGACATAACACATATATTTACATTAATACTGAGTCTATTATAGAGATTTGTTGGTAGTGGAGACATAACACATAGATTTACATTAATACTGAGTCTATTATAGAAATTTGTTAGTAGTGGAGACATAACACATAGATTTACATTAATACTGAGTCTATTATAGAGATTTGTTGGTAGTGGAGACATAACACATAGATTTACATTAATACTGAGTCTATTATAGAGATTTGTTGGTAGTGAAGACATAACACATAGATTTACATTAATACTGAGTCTATTATAGAGATTTGTTGGTAGTGGAGACATAACACATAGATTTACATTAATACTGAGTCTATTATAGAGATTTGTTGGTAGTGGAGACATAACACATATATTTACATTAATACTGAGTCTATTATAGAGATTTGTTGGTAGTGGAGACATAGACATGACACATAGATTTACATTAATACTGAGTCTATTATAGAGATTTGTTGGTAGTGGAGACATAACACATAGATTTACATTAATACTGAGTCTATTATAGAGATTTGTTAGTAGTGGAGACATAACACAAAGATTTACATTAATACTGAGTCTAGGATAGAGTTTGATCAAAGGGAGATCATACTAATGACATTGAGAAACTACCAAAGAAAAGTGGTTAATTCCCTTTAGCAATTTATAATATATGAAACTGTCAGTTGATGGCAGCTGTAAACTGAACATTTCATTGGCTGTAAATGTTCTCAAATTGTGTGATAATCGCCTCGCAAGTTTCCCTCTATAATAATATTAATTTATTATTATTTGTTTCCACCCGCTACATTACCATGTTTGTATTAATCGATTCTATTATTTCTAGTTGTTTATTTTGTTCAATACGCTGATGAAGGACTTAGGCCGAAACGTTGTGTTTCGTTCCGTGATTCACTCATAGATCATTAACATTCAGGTCTGTATTATTATAATTTTGTGTGTGTGTTGCATAGAGAGAAGATTGACAGGATAAGTTAGCGTGGACATGAACAAAGGGAGACAGCGCACTCGAGAGAGAGAGGATTGACAGGAGAAGTAATCATGGACATGAACAAAGGGAGACAGCGCACTCAAGAGAGAAGATTGACAGGAGAAGTTAGCGTGGACATGAACAAAGGGAGACAGCACGAGCTCGAGAGAGAGAGGATTGACAGGAGAAGTAATCGTGGACATGAACAAAGGGAGACAGCGCACTCAAGAGAGAAGATTGACAGGAGAAGTTAGCGTGGACATGAACAAAGGGAGGCAGCGCACTCGAGAGAGAGGATTGACAGGAGAAGTAATCGTGGACATGAACAAAGGGAGACAGCGCACTCAAGAGAGAAGATTGACAGGAGAAGTTAGCGTGGACATGAACAAAGGGAGGCAGCGCACTCGAGAGAGAGGATTGACAGGAGAAGTTAGCGTGGACATGAACAAAGGGAGACAGTGCACTCGAGAGAGAGGATTGACAGGAGAAGTTAGCGTGGACATGAACAAAGGGAGACAGTGCACTCGAGAGAGAGGATTGACAGGAGAAGTTAGCGTGGACATGAACAAAGGGAGGCAGCGCACTCGAGAGAGAGGATTGACAGGAGAAGTTAGCGTGGACATGAACAAAGGGAGACAGTGCACTCGAGAGAGAGGATTGACAGGAGAAGTTAGCGTGGACATGAACAAAGGGAGACAGTGCACTCGAGAGAGAGGATTGACAGGAGAAGTTAGCGTGGACATGAACAAAGGGAGACAGTGCACTCGAGAGAGAGGATTGACAGGAGAAGTTAGCGTGGACATGAACAAAGGGAGACCGTGCACTCGAGAGAGAGGATTGACAGGAGAAGTTAGCGTGGACATGAACTAAGGGAGACAGCGCACTCGAGAGAGAAGATTGACAGGAGAAGTAATCGTGGACTTGAACAAAGGGAGACAGTGCACTCGAGAGAGAGGATTGACAGGAGAAGTTAGCGTGGACATGAACAAAGGGAGACAGCGCACTCGAGAGAGAGGATTGACAGGAGAAGTTAGCGTGGACATGAACAAAGGGAGACAGTGCACTCGAGAGAGAAGATTGACAGGAGAAGTTAGCGTGGACATGAACAAAGGGAGACAGCGCACTCGAGAGAGAGGATTGACAGGAGAAGTTAGCGTGGACATGAACAAAGGGAGACAGCGCACTCGAGAGAGAGGATTGACAGGAGAAGTTAGCGTGGACATGAACAAAGGGAGACAGCGCACTCGAGAGAGAGGATTGACAGGAGAAGTTAGCGTGGACATGAACAAAGGGAGACAGCACGAGCTTGAGAGAGAGAGAGGATTGACAGGAGAAGTTAGCGTGGACATGAACAAAGGGAGACAGCACGAGCTCTGACAAACTAGGGCACCTCAGTTTAGGAAATGTGACGTCACATGACAACAAGTCAATGAACTCCTGGATTAATGTCAGGAATGATTTATTGATGTGACGAGGTCACAGACAGAAATAACCACAATGACGAGCTGTACCAGGTGTCGCTGACACTCTCCATCTTGTGATTTCACTTCTCGCTTCCTGAAACAACAAAACACATTTATGTTGAACAATTTCTCTGGACATGGAGACATGAGTTGATACAGAGAACATTGACAGACTTCTCTATATGATGTAACATGAATTATCACAGAGAACATTGACAGACTTCTCTGAATGGCGTCATCATGAGCTAGTGACAAACAAAGAACACAGACTTATCTAAATATTACATCACAACACACACATAATGACATCACCAACACGGCACGCATTTCTTGTTACTAAAGCCTACAACATGACACGCATATCTTGTTACAAAAGCCCACAACATGACACGCATATCTTGTTACAAAAGCCCACAACATGACACGCATATCTTGTTACAAAAGCCTACAACATGACACGCATTTCTTGTTACAAAAGCCCACAACATGACACGCATTTCTTGTTACTAAAGCCCACAACATGACACGCATTTCTTGTTACTAAAGCCCACAACATGAGACGCATTTCTTGTTACTAAAGCCCACAACTTGATACGCATTTCTTGTTACTAAAGCCCACAACATGACACGCATTTCTTGTTACTAAAGCCCACAACATGACACGCATTTCTTGTTACTAAAGCCCACAACATCAAACCTGTTTCTTCTTACTAAAGCCCATTACATGTTACGCATTTCTTGTTACTAAAGCCCATAAAACACAACATGGCTAGATTAACGCGTCACAAGACGTGAATGTATCAACGTGACACACAGTGTATCACAACACGTGACTTCATGAATTGTATTACCATCACGTGACTCACTTAACGGGCACCCAGATACCCTTGATTGACATGAACTGTCGTAGATGAAGCTGGCCGGTAGCCCTTGACGAGACAGTATTTCTGGCAGGCACTTTGGTGTTCTGGATTTGGTATACGAGGACAGAACGTACAGAGCTGGTCTAAGGGCACCTTCTCGAACTGGGCGATCACGTCACTGCAACGAGAGGGGAGCCATGTTAAATAGGGATGATCTTGTTGCTTATGTCACCAGTTTCCTTCTTTATTTCATAAATATCATCTGTTTATGTTTGTTGTATGACGCAAACTAAAGTGGACCGAGACATCGAGAAAGTTTTTTGCTACAATCAGTGGGGAATAGTTATTACAGTTGATTGTGTAATGAGGAGGAAACAATCATTACAATTGATTGTGTAATGAGAAGGAAACAGTTATTACAGATGATTGTGTAATGAGAAGGAAACAGTTATTACAGATGATTGTGTAATGAGAAGGAAACAATTATTACAGATGATTGTGTAATGAGAAGGAAACAGTTATTACAGATGATTGTGTAATGAGAAGGAAACAATTATTACAGATGATTGTGTAATGAGAAGGAAACAGTTATTACAGATGATTGTGTAATGAGAAGGAAACAATTATTACAGTTGATTGTGTAATGAGAAGGAAACAGTTATTACAGATGATTGTGTAATGAGAAGGAAACAGTTATTACAGTTGATTGTGTAATGAGAAGGAAACAGTTATTACAGTTGATCGTGTAATGAGAAGGAAACAGTTATTACAGTTGATTGTGTAATGAGAAGGAAACAGTTATTACAGTTGATTGTGTAATGAGAAGGAAACAGTTATTACAGTTGATTGTGTAATGAGAAGGAAACAGTTATTACAGTTGATTGTGTAATGAGAAGGAAACATTTATTACAGTTGATTGTGTAATGAAAATGAGAAACAGTCATTACAGATGATTGTATAATGACAAAAAAACAACCAGATCAGATGATTGAGTAATGAGAAGGAAACAGTTATTACAGTTGATTGTGTAATTAGAAGGAAACAGTCATTACAGTTGATTGTGTAATTAGAAGGAAACAGTCATTACAGTTGATTGTGTAATTAGAAGGAAACAGTCATTACAGTTGATTGTGTAATTAGAAGGAAACAGTCATTACAGTTGATTGTGTAATTAGAAGGAAACAGTCATTACAGTTGATTGTGTAATTAGAAGGAAACAGTCATTACAGTTGATTGTGTAATCAGAAGGAAACAGTCATTACAGTTGATTGTGTAATGAGAAGGAAACAGTTATTACAGTTTATTGTGTAATGACAAAGAAACAATCAGCACAGATGATTGTATAATGAGAAGGAAACAGTGAGAACAGTGATGAGAAGGGTAAAGGTGGGTTAGATTGTGAGAGCCAAGAAAATTAAGGAAAGAGGAGACAGAGGAGAACAAAGCTAAACGTTCCTGACAGTTTGTTTATTTTCTAGTATGTGAAGTTAACAACGTCATTGATTTATACAAAGAAACAGTGAGACAGTTGTGGAGCGGCATGATCGTCATGGAAGTAAGAACATAGAGTGTTGTCGATGATGATGATAATGGTGATTATGATGATGATGGTGATGTTGATGCTGCATCCAGGTTTAGTAGTTGAAGTTATAACTAAAATAGTCCAGATATTTGTGGTAGAGAAATGATCTATTCTGAAGCAGCGACAACAAGGGAGACAATATTTGGAATATTTCTTCTCATAAACACTCATCTACTAAAACGTCACTAACACAAAAACTCATTCAGCTTCGGACAGACAAACACGCGAAAGTTGACAAACACATGCACGTTGACAGACAGACAAACACGCGAACGTTGACAGACAGACAAACACGCGAACGTTGACAGACAGACAAACACATGCACGTTGACAGACAGACAAACACGCGAACGTTGACAGACAGACAAACACGCGAACGTTGACAGACAGACAAACACGCGAACGTTGACAGACAGACAAACACACGAACGTATACACATTGATAGACAGGCAGACACATGAATGTTGACAGACAGACAAACACGCGAACGTTGACAGACAGACAAACACGCGAACGTTGACAGACAGACAAACACATGCACGTTGACAGACAGACAAACACGCGAACGTTGACAGACAGACAAACACGCGAACGTTGACAGACAGACAAACACACAAACGTATACACATTGATAGACAGGCAGACACATGAATGTTGACAGACAGACAAACACGCGGACGTTGACAGACAGACAAACACATGCACGTTGACAGACAGACAAACACGCGAACGTTGACAGACAGACAAACACGCGAACGTTGACAGACAGACAAACACACGAACGTATACACATTGATAGACAGGCAGACACATGAATGTTGACAGACAGACAAACACGCGAACGTTGATAGACAGGCAGACACATGAATGTTGACAGACAGACAAACACGCGAACGTTGATAGACAGGCAGACACATGAATGTTGACAGACAGACAAAATAAGCGAACGTTGATAGACAGGCAGACACATGAATGTTGACAGACAGACAAACACGCGAACGTTGACAGACAGACAAACACGCGAACGTTGACAGACAGACAAACACGCGAACGTTGATAAACACATACACATTGATAGACAGGCAGACACATGAATGTTGACAGATAGACAAACACGCGAACGTTGATAAAACACATACACATTGATAGACAGGCAGACACATGAATGTTGACAGATAGACAAACACGCGAACGTTGAGAGACAAACACGTGAAATTTGATAGACAGACAAACACAAGCTACCTACTCCTTGGTCTTGGCTCCAGCAAGTCCACCTAGAAGACCATCCAACAAACCGGTCACCGTGTTCAAAAGTCCACCAACAACTCCGGTCACTGTGTTCAACAGTCCACCCAATAGGTCACCACCTAAAAGTCCACCTTCTCCTCCAAGAAGTCCGCCCAGGAGACCACCTCCACCACCACCACCACCACCGAGAAGACCACCCAAGAGTCCACCATCTTTACCTCCACCGAGAACTCCACCAACAAGATCTGTAACTGCGTCCAGCAGTGCCCTCTTGTCGAGCTCGACTTCTTCAACAGGAACAGACCTCACTGAGGTCACGGCGACAACAGCGACAAGAAGGTGAAGAGATCTCATCTGTGGAGTCAAGGATACGAGCAATATCACGAGCTGTAGGTCGAGGGCTGATATATGTTGAAAGTGTATCGTTGTTGGTGAGTGCGGGAATAAGAATGTGTGGATTGTTGAATGTAATCATTGATAGAGAGTGAATGAAGAAGAATATGCTTAGAGCAGTGGTTATCAACTTAGGGCCGTATGGCCCCAGGGAAGCCACATGATATTTTAGGGGAAACACATGAAACAATGTCATAAATACTGAGCCAGGACACAAGGCTGGTTGACAAATACACAGAACTTGAGAACCATGCGTAGGAATACATAAGTTTGTAGAATACAACCAGATATATTATTTGTGTCCAATCAGTGAATTATTTCATTAGAGGCGCCTAACACAACCCCACATCAGATGTATTTCGCGGACTACGAAAGTGACAATCCTCGATGGTCGAATCTCCTTTTATGTCTGCGGCAACATTGTACATATACATCAATAGAACTGAGGTTTTGGTGAAACCGTAGAAGAGAAAAGAGAAAAGACTTTGCTCAGAGATGAGATGAAACACGTAGCAGTGCCAGGTAGTGAGAGAAGAAACCTAAAATATGGAGATGGATGTTAGCGAAATTGTTAAACAAGTGTGACGTCACGTGGTAACCAATGTTAAAATGTCAGTTGAGTTTTTAAATTGAGTTGATGTACCATCCTTGAAAACATCAACAATAAATGTCAAGGTAGAAACATCACATGTCATACATTGAGTTGATGTAATTCCTTGAAAACATCAACAATAAATGACAAGATAGAAACATCACATGTCATACATTGAGTTGATGTACGATCCTTGAAAACATCAACAATAAATGACAAGATAGAAACATCACATGTCATACATTGAGTTGATGTACCATCCTTGAAAACATCAACAATAAATGTCAAGGTAGAAACATCACATGTCATACATTGAGTTGATGTACCATCCTTGACAACATCAACAATGAATGTCAAGGTAGAAACATCACATGTCATACATTGAGTTGATGTACGATCCTTGAACACCTGAACAATAAATGTCAAGATAGAAACATCACATGTCATACATTGAGTTGATGTACGATCCTTGAACACAACAATAAATGTCAAGATAGAAACATCACATGTCATACATTGAGTTGATGTACGATCCTTGAACACAACAATAAATGACAAGATAGAAACATCACATGTCATACATTGAGTTGATGTACGATCCTTGAACACAACAATAAATGACAAGATAGAAACATCACATGTCATACATTGAGTTGCTGTACGATCCTTGAATACAACAATAAATGTCAAGATAGAAACATCACATGTCATACATTAAGTTGATGTACGATCCTTGAACACAACAATAAATGACAAGATAGAAACATCACATGTCAAACATTGAGTTGATGTACGATCCTTGAACACAACAATAAATGACAAGAAAGAAACATCACATGTCATACATTGAGTTGCTGTACGATCCTTGAACACAACAATAAATGACAAGATAGAAACATCACATGTCATACATTGAGTTGATGTACCATCCTTGAACACAACAATAAATGACAAGATAGAAACATCACATGTCATACATTGAGTTGATGTACCATCCTTGAAAACATCAACAATAAATGACAAGATAGAAACATCACATGTCATACATTAACTTTAAAAATAAACACCGAGATCTGAAGGTGTCCATGTTGTTATATTGGAAGCGATACTGGACGAGGCGGAGTTGAGGGGTGAAAACAACGAGACCGATCGAGAGCAAGGAAAAATTTACAAAATGGCCACAATCAGCTGGTTCGTTGGACACAAGTTTTACTTTTCCTTCTTGTTCATGGCGGGACACGACCTGTTCAAACTCAGACTATGTCTTCTATGTTTCATTAGACCACAGTTGACAAGAAATCGATTGAGGATAAAGTTAGAGAGATACAAAGTCTGAACGAGGAATCGTTGTCTAATTTACCGAGGATTGGGCGAGAACAAGTATAACTCACAGAGTTTCCACCTCACAGTAACGATAGTGCTCAATATTTAGGAGAAATATAGAAAGGAAACAGCTAAAAGCAAAATGACAGTGAATCAAAACTAGACGAGACCACATAGAAAGGTACTCTCACAACAACAAGGAATCGAAACTAGGCGAGAGCAAACAGAAAGATGCTATTAATAAAACAAAAAATAACATACCTTATTCGATTGTCCACGATAAACACCTAAGACACGAGACTGGAGCAAAGCAGAATCTGGTAACGAGGTAGACTGACGAGTGCAAGTTCTTTTATCGTGTCCGAGTGTCAAGTCCAGCATCTGTTGCCGGCTCGTGGTTCACGGGCTGAGGTGGATAAAATGAGAACCGATCTATTCAGATTATCAGATTAACCGAGCCGGCCTGTGACCTCGGAGTGACAAAACTCAAACACTAACATCGAACTGTCACAAATGATGTCACAATGTGACAGTTTATGTAGATGTCTGCTGTAGAGTTCTGCTGATAGTTTCTCAAAGTTTGGTTCGAGAAATGTGCAGTTTCTGCTGTCGCCATTTTGTGTTGAACACGTCAGAGTTGTTGGTCTACGGGCGTCCAGTAGAGGAAAGGTGATAAGTGTGGAGGAGAAAATATACAGTCTGGGAGTGGGAGAATTGATAAGTATGGATGAGAAAATATACAGTCTGGGAGTGGGAGAATTGATAAGTGTGGAGGAGAAAATATACAGTCTGGGAGTGGGAGAATTGAGAAGTATGGAGGAGAAAATATACATTCTGGGAGTGGGAGAATTGATAAGTGTGGAGGAGAAAATATACAGTCTGGGAGTGGGAGATTTGATAAGTGTGGAGGAGAAAATATACAGTCTGGGAGTGGGAGAATTGATAAGTGTGGAGGAGAAAATATACAGTCTGGGAGTGGGAGAATTGATAAGTGTGGAGGAGAAAATATACAGTCTGGGAGTGGGAGAATTGATAAGTGTGGAGGAGAAAATATACAGTCTGGGAGTGGGAGAATTGATAAGTGTGGAGAAGAAAATATACAGCCTGGGAGTGGGAGAATTGATAAGTGTGGAGGATAATATATCCAGTCTGGGAGTGGGAGGAGAAGTGATAAGTGTGGAGGAGAAAGTATACAGTTTGGGAGTGGGAGAATTGATAAGTGTGGAGGAGAAAATATACAGTCTGGGAGTGGGAGAAGAAATGATCAGAGTGGAGGAGAAAATATACAGTCTGGGAGTGGGAGAATTGATAAGTGTGGAGGAGAAAATATACAGTCTGGGAGTGGGAGAAGAAATGATAAGAGTGGAGGAGAAAATATACAGTCTGGGAGTGGGAGAAGAAATGATAAGTGTGGAGGAGAAAATATACAGCCTGGGAGTGGGAGAATTGATAAGTGTGGAGGAGAAAATATACAGTCTGGGAGTGGGAGAAGAAATGATAAGAGTGGAGGAGAAAATATACAGTCTGGGAGTGGGAGAAGAAATGATAAGTGTGGAGGAGAAAATATACAGCCTGGGAGTGGGAGAATTGATAAGTGTGGAGGAGAAAATATACAGTCTGGGAGTGGGAGAAGAAATGATAAGAGTGGAGGAGAAAATATACAGTCTGGGAGTGGGAGAATTGATAAGTGTGGAGGAGAAAATATACAGTCTGGGAGTGGGAGAATTGATAAGTGTGGAGGAGAAAATATACAGTCTGGGAGTGGGAGAAGAAATGATAAGAGTGGAGGAGAAAATATACAGTCTGGGAGTGGGAGAATTGATAAGTGTGGAGGAGAAAATATACAGTCTGGGAGTGGGAGAATTGATAAGTGTGGAGGAGAAAATATACAGTCTGGGAGTGGGAGAAGAAATGATAAGAGTGGAGGAGAAAATATACAGTCTGGGAGTGGGAGAATTGATAAGTGTGGAGGAGAAAATATACAGTCTGGGAGTGGGAGAATTGATAAGTGTGGAGGAGAAAATATACAGTCTGGGAGTGGGAGAATTGATAAGTGTGGAGGAGAAAATATACAGTCTGGGAGTGGGAGAATTGATAAGTGTGGAGGAGAAAATATACAGTCTGGGAGTGGGAGAATTGATAAGTGTGGAGGAGAAAATATACAGTCTGGGAGTGGGAGAAGAAATGATAAGAGTGGAGGAGAAAATATACAGTCTGGGAGTGGGAGAAGAAATGATAAGAGTGGAGGAGAAAATATACAGTCTGGGAGTGGGAGAATTGATAAGTGTGGAGGAGAAAATATACAGTCTGGGAGTGGGAGAAGATATGATAAGAGTGGAGGATAAAATATACAGTCTGGGAGTTGGAGGAGAAGTGATAAGAGTGGAGGAGAAAATATACAGTCTGGGAGTGGGAGGAGAAGTGATAAGAGTGGAGGAGAAAATATACAGTCTGGGAGTGGGAGAAGAAATGATAAGTGTGGAGGAGAAAATATACAGTCTGGGAGTGGGAGAAGAAATGATAAGTGTGGAGGAGAAAATATACAGTCTGGGAGTGGGAGAAGAAATGATAAGAGTGGAGCAGAAAATATACAGTCTGGGAGTGGGAGAAGAAATGATAAGAGTGGAGGAGAAAATATACAGTCTGGGAGTGGGAGAAGAAATGATAAGAGTGGAGGAGAAAATATACAGTCTGGGAGTGGGAGAAGAAATGATAAGAGTGGAGGAGAAAATATACAGTCTGGGAGTGGGAGAAGAAATGATAAGTGTGGAGGAGAAAATATACAGTCTGGGAGTGGGAGAAGAAATGATAAGAGTGGAGGAGAAAATATACAGTCTGGGAGTGGGAGAAGAAATGATAAGAGTGGAGGAGAAAATATACAGTCTGGGAGTGGGAGAAGAAATGATAAGAGTGGAGGATAAAATATACAGTCTGGGAGTGGGAGAAGAAATGATAAGAGTGGAGGAGAAAATATACAGTCTGGGAGTGGGAGAAGAAATGATAAGTGTGGAGGAGAAAATATACAGTCTGTGAGTGGGAGAAGAAATGATAAGTGTGGAGGAGAAAATATACAGTCTGAGAGTGGGAGAAGAAATGATAAGAGTGGAGGAGAAAATATACAGTCTGGGAGTGGGAGAATTGATAAGTGTGGAGGAGAAAATATACAGTCTGGGAGTGGGAGAATTGATATGAGTGGAGGAGAAAATATACAGTCTGGGAGTGGGAGAAGAATGATAAGAGTGGAGGAGAAAATATACAGTCTGGGAGTGGGAGAAGAAATGATAAGTGTGGAGGAGAAAATATACAGTCTGGGAGTGGGAGAATTGATAAGTGTGGAGGAGAAAATATACAGTCTGGGAGTGGGAGAATTGATAAGTGTGGAGGAGAAAATATACAGTCTGGGAGTGGGAGAATTGATAAGTGTGGAGGATAAAATATACAGTCTGGGAGTGGGAGAATTGATAAGTGTGGAGGATAAAATATACAGTCTGGGAGTGGGAGAATTGATAAGTGTGGAGGATAAAATATACAGTCTGGGAGTGGGAGAATTGATAAGTGTGGAGGAGAAAATATACAGTCTGGGAGTGGGAGAATTGATAAGTGTGGAGGAGAAATTATACAGTCTGGGAGTGGGAGAATTGATAAGTGTGGAGGAGAAATTATACAGTCTGGGAGTGGGAGAATTGATAAGTGTGGAGGAGAAAATATACAGTCTGGGAGTGGGAGAATTGATAAGTGTGGAGGAGAAAATATACAGTCTGGGAGTGGGAGAATTGATAAGTGTGGAGGAGAAAATATACAGTCTGGGAGTGGGAGAATTGATAAGTGTGGAGGAGAAAATATACAGTCTGGGAGTGGGAGAATTGATAAGTGTGGAGGAGAAAATATACAGTCTGGGAGTGGGAGAATTGATTAGTGTGGAGGAGAAAATATACAGTCTGGGAGTGGGAGAATTGATAAGTGTGGAGGACAGGACACGATGACATGACAGCAACTTCGTAAAGAGATATCATTAGAGCTTTGTTTAACAGACAATGTGCCAATTTGCAATTTTTGAGCCGAATATCCACACATTTTGGCTTTCCACTTGTGAGGGGCCTCACAGACTTCGCTGGAACTGCTGGGATTTTGAGGGGACATTTTCTGGCTTCTTGTATTTACTTCACTAAAATTATGTAGCCAGTTTGTTTTTATTTCATCTATTTATGTTTTTTTAAAAATCTTCTTTCTTCAGCTTAGAGTGAATTTTTGTAGTTCTTGTTTCTAGGAACTGACAAGATGATTGTTTTGTAGTTCTTGTTTCTAGGAACTGACAAGATGATTGTTTTGTAGTTCTTGTTTCTAGGAACTGACAAGATGATTGTTTTGTAGTTCTTGTTTCTAGGAACTGACAAGACGCCAGTGACTGAGACAAACTAGCCAGATTTCTGGTAGTTGCTAGTTTTTGTTTTAATTGTGACTGACATTTGGCCAGAACGTGGAAAATTTGTGGCAACTTGTACTGTTTGTTTATCGCTATGTGTCTATGTGCTGTGTTTTTTTGTACTTTCACACATTTAGCTTATCTGTTTTTGTACTTTTAAACTTTAATCTTATCTGTTTTTGTACTTTTACACTTTTAGCTTATCTGTTTTTAAACTTTCACACAGTTAGTGTATCTGTTTTTGTATGTGATTTGGGAATAGAGTGCAGAGAGAGTTAGACTGAGGGATGTTGGGAATAGAGGACAGAGAGAGTTAGACTGAGGGATGTTGGGAGTAGAGTACAGAGTGAGTTAGACTGAGGGATGTTGGGAATAGAGTACAGAGAGAGTTAGACTGAGGGATGTTGGGAGTAGAGTACGTTGAATTAAAATGTGTTGAAAATATATGATAGACGACTGCATGTAGATGAGGTTAGATGATGTTAGAATAGATCAGTTGTGAGGGTATACCGTTGGAACTTCAATCATCAATATCAACATTAATCTTCTATTTCCGGAAACATCAAAATTAGTTTTTATTTTGTGACATTACCAACATTCTCCTACACATGTTACAAAAATAGCGTCAATGTTACATTTTTGTGTCTACAACATTCAACGTTATCTTTCTTTTTTCACAACATAAAATGTTATCTTTATCTTTTCTACAACATTAGTTGTTACATTTCTCTTTTCTACAACATTACATGTTATATCTCTCTTTTCTACAACATTACATGTTTTATTTCTATTTTCTACAACATAACATATTATATTTCTCTATTCTACAACATAACATATTATATTTCTCTATTCTACAACATTACATGTTATATTTCTCTTTTCTACAACATTACATGTTTTATTTTTATTTTCTATAACATTACATGTTATATTTCTCTTTTCTACAACATTACATATTATCTTTCTCCTTTCTAAAACATAACATGTTATATTTCTCAGTACAGAAGTATTATAATTGTTGTTATTATTACTTTTATACGTAACGCCATCGGTTGGCTCTACAAACTACAACTATTGTTCTGTACTTTAACCCTTTGTGACATAAACTGGGATGAGAGGGGATGCTTCGTTGACTGGAGGGTTAACCCACACTCAAATAGGAGGTGAGAGAATGAACCAAAGTGTCACAATTGAAGCATGGCCGCACCAGAAACGGTCTGAGACACGATTTTAGCTGTAGAACCTATCAGCAGATCTCTGGAGCTCAACATTTACATCAGCAAACACGTCCAGGTGCAGATTGTGACCGCTTAGAGTCGTCGGCGTGAACATCGTCTCTATGATGCGAGAATAGTGCTCGACCAATCAGAAAATTCAATGAAGCTCGCTCTGTTACATTGCCACGACTGTTTCTGTTTGTTCTCCTCCAGCCCTCGGCGATTGTGATAACTAGTTGTCTCGTCTAGTCCTCGGTGACTGCGATTACTAATTGCGGTCTCGTCTAGACTTCGGTGACTGTGATCACTAGTTGTGCTCTCGTCTAGTCCTTGGTGAATGTGATCACTAGTTGTGCTCTCGTCTAGTCCTCGGTGAATGTGATCACTAGTTGTGCTCTCGTCTAGTATCCCAAAATGTTTGCGTTGTCACTGTCTCCAGGAATCATTGTATTGTCACTGTCTCCAGGAATCATTGTATTGTCATTGTCTCCATGAATCATTGTTTTGTCATTGTCTCCAGGAATCATTGTATTGTCACTGTCTCCAGGAATCATTGTATTGTCATTGTCTCCATGAATCATTGTTTTGTCATTGTCTCCAGGAATCATTGTATTGTCACTGCCTCCAGGAATCAGTGTATTGTCACTGTCTCCAGGAATCATTGTATTGTCACTGTCTCCAGGAATCATTGTATTGTCACTGTCTCCAGGAATCATTGTATTGTCATTGTCTCCATGAATCATTGTTTTGTCATTGTCTCCAGGAATCATTGTATTGTCAGTCTCCAGGAATCATTGTATTGTCACTGTCTCCAGGAATCATTGTATTGTCACTGTCTCCAGGAATCATTGTATTGTCATTGTCTCCATGAATCATTGTTTTGTCATTGTCTCCAGGAATCATTGTATTGTCACTGCCTCCAGGAATCAGTGTATTGTCACTGCCTCCAGGAATCATTGTATTGTCACTATCTCCAGGAATCATTGTATTGTCACTGCCTCCAGGAATCAGTGTATTGTCACTGCCTCCAGGAATCATTGTATTGTCACTGTCTCCAGGAATCATTGTATTGTCACTGTCTCCAGGAATCATTGTATTGTCACTGCCTCCAGGAATCATTGTATTGTCACTGTCTCCAGGAATCATTGTATAGTCACTGTCTCCAGGAATCATTGTATTGTCACTGCCTCCAGGAATCATTGTATTGTCACTGCCTCCAGGAATCATTGTATTGTCACTGCCTCCAGGAATCATTGTATTGTCACTGCCTCCAGGAATCATTGTATTGTCACTGCCTCCAGGAATCATTGTATTGTCACTGCCTCCAGGAATCATTGTATTTTGTCACTGTCTCCAGGAATCATTGTATAGTCACTGTCTCCAGGAGTCATTGTATAGTCACTGTCTCCAGGAGTCATTGTATTGTCACTGTCTCCATGAATCATTGTATTGTCACTGTCTCCAGGAATCATTGTATAGTCACTGTCTCCAGGAATCATTGTATAGTCACTGTCTCCAGGAGTCATTGTATTGTCACTGTCTCCATGAATCAGTGTATTGTCACTGCCTCCATGAATCATTGTATTGTCACTGTCTCCAGGAATCATTGTATTGTCACTGTCTCCAGGAATCATTGTATTGTCACTGTCTCCATGAATCATTGTATTGTCACTGTCTCCAGGAATCATTGTATTGTCACTGTCTCCATGAATCATTGTATTGTCACTGTCTCCATGAATCATTGTATTGTCACTGTCTTCAGGAATCATTGTATTGTCACTGTCTCCAGGAATCATTGTATTGTCACTGTCTCCAGGAATCATTGTATTGTCACTGTCTCCAGGAATCATTGTATTGTCACTGTCTCCATGAATCATTGTATTGTCACTGTCTCCAGGAATCATTGTATTGTCACTGTCTCCATGAATCATTGTATTGTCACTGTCTCCATGAATCATTGTATTGTCACTGTCTCCAGTAATCATTGTATTGTCACTGTCTCCAGGAATCATTGTATTGTCACTGTCTCCAGGAAACATTGTATTGTCACTGTTTCCAGAATCATTATATTGTCACTGTCTCCAGGAATCATTATATTGTCACTGTCTCCAGTAATCATTGTATTGTCACTGTCTCCAGGAAACATTGTATTGCCACTGTTTCCAAGAATCATTATATTGTCACTGTCTCCAGGAAACATTATATTGTCACTGTCTCCAGGAATCATTATATTGTCACTGTCTCCAGTAATCATTGTATTGTCACTGTCTTCAGGAAACATTGTATTGTCACTGTCTCCAGGAAACATTGTATTGTTACTTTCTCCAGGAATCATTATATTGTCACAGTCTCCAGGAAACATTGTATTGTCACTTTCTCCAGGAAACATTGTATTGTCACTGTCTCCAGGAATCATTATATTGTCACAGTCTCCAGGAAACATTGTATTGTCACTGTCTCCAGGAATCATTATATTGTCACTGCCTATAGCAATCATTGTATTGTCACTGTCTTCAGGAGTCATTATATTGTCACTGTCTCCAGGAAACATTGTATTGTCACTGCCTCCAGGTATCATTGTATAGTCACTGCCTCCAAGAATCATTGTATTGTCACTGCCTCCAGGAATCATTGTATTGTCACTGCCTCCAGGAATCATTGTATTGTCACTGCCTCCAGGAAACATTGTATTGTCACTGTCTCCAGGAATCATTGTATTGTCACTGCCTCCAGGAATCATTGTATTGTCACTGCCTCCAGGAATCATTGTATTGTCACTGTCTCCAGGAAACATTGTATTGTCACTGTCTCCAGGAATCATTGTATAGCCACTGCCTCCAGGAATCATTGTATTGTCACTGCCTCCAGGAATCATTGTATTGTCACTGTCTCCAGGAATCATTGTATAGTCACTGTCTCCAGGAATCATTGTATTGTCACTGTCTCCAGGAATCATTGTATAGTCATTGCCTCCAGGAATCATTGTATTGTCACTGCCTCCAGGAATCATTGTATTGTCACTGTCTCCAGGAATCATTGTATAGTCACTGTCTCCAGGAATCATTGTATTGTCACTGCCTCCAGGAATCATTGTATTGTCACTGCCTCCAGGAATCATTGTATTGTCACTGCCTCCAGGAATCATTGTATTGTCACTGTCTCCAGGAATCATTGTATAATCACTGCCGACAGGAATCATTGTATTGTCACTGCCTCCAGAAATCATTGTATTGTCACTGTCTCCAGGAATCATTGTGATGTCACTGTCTCCAGGAATCATTGTATTGTCACTGTCTCCATGAATCATTGTATTGTCACTGTCTCCAGGAATCATTGTATTGTCACTGCCTCCAGGAATCATTGTATAGTCACTGCCTCCAGGAATCATTGTATTGTCACTGCCTCCAGGAATCATTGTATTGTCACTGTCTCCAGGAATCATTGTATTGTCACTGCCTCCAGGAATCACTGTATTGTCACTGCCTCCAGGAATCATTGTATTGTCACTGTCTCCAGGAATCATTGTATAGTCACTGCCTCCAGGAAACATTGTATTGTCACTGTCTCCAGGAATCATTGTATAGTCACTGCCTCCAGGAATCATTGTATTGTCACTGCCTCCAGGAATCACTGTATTGTCACTGCCTCCAGGAAACATTGTATTGTCACTGCCTCCAGGAATCATTGTATTGTCACTGCCTCCAGGAAACATTGTATTGTCACTGCCTCCAGGAAACATTGTATTGTCACTGCCTCCAGGAAACATTGTATTGTCACTGTCTCCAGGAATCATTGTGATGTCACTGTCTCCAGGAATCATTGTATTGTCACTGTCTCCATGAATCATTGTATTGTCACTGTCTCCAGGAATCATTGTATTGTCACTGCCTCCAGGAAACATTGTATTGTCACTGTCTCCAGGAATCACTGTATTGTCACTGCCTCCAGGAATCATTGTATTGTCACTGCCTCCAGGAATCATTGTATAGTCACTGCCTCCAGGAAACATTGTATTGTCACTGTCTCCAGGAATCATTGTATTGTCACTGCCTCCAGGAATCATTGTATAGTCACTGCCTCCAGGAATCATTGTATTGTCACTGCCTCCAGGAATCACTGTATTGTCACTGCCTCCAGGAATCATTGTATTGTCACTGTCTCCAGGAATCATTGTATTGTCACTGCCTCCAGGAATCACTGTATTGTCACTGCCTCCAGGAATCATTGTATTGTCACTGTCTCCAGGAATCATTGTATAGTCACTGCCTCCAGGAGTCATTGTATTGTCACTGCCTCCAGGAATCATTGTATTGTCACTGTCTCCAGGAATCATTGTATTGTCACTGTCTCCAGGAATCATTGTATTGTCACTGTCTCCAGGAATCATTGTATTGTCACTGCCTCCAGGAATCATTGTATAGTCCACTGCCTCCAGGAAACATTGTATTGTCACTGCCTCCAGGAAACATTGTATTGTCACTGTCTCCAGGAAACATTGTATTGTCACTGCCTCCAGGAAACATTGTATTGTCACTGCCTCCAGGAATCATTGTATAGTCACTGTCTCCAGGAAACATTGTATTGTCACTGTCTCCAGGAAACATTGTATTGTCACTGTCTCCAGGAATCATTATATTGTCACTGCCTCCAGTAATCATTGTATTGTCAATGTCTTCAGGAGTCATTGTATTGTCACTTTCTCCAGGAAACATTGTATTGTCACAGTCTCCAGGAATCATTGTATAATCACTGTCTCCAGGAATCATTATGTTGTCACTGCCTCCAGCAATCATTGTATTGTCACTGTCTTCATGAGTCATTGTTTTGTCACTGTCTCCAGTAATCATTGTATTGTCACTGTCTTCAGGAATCATTATATTGTCACTGTCTCCAGGAATCATTGTATTGTCACTGCCTCCAGGAATCATTGTATTGTCACTGCCTCCAGGAATCATTGTATTGTCACTGTCTTCAGGAGTCATTATATTGTCACTGCCTCCAGGAATCATTGTATTGTCACTGCCTCCAGGAATCATTGTATTGTCACTGCCTCCAGGAACCATTGTATTGTCACTGTCTTCAGCAGTCATTATATTGTCACTGCCTCCAGGAATCATTGTATTGTCACTGCCTCCAGGAATCATTGTATTGTCACTGCCTCCAGGAATCATTGTATAGTCACTGCCTCCAGGAATCATTGTATTGTCACTGCCTCCAGGAATCATTGTATTGTCACTGTCTCCAGGAATCATTGTATAGTCACTGTCTCCAGGAATCATTGTATTGTCACTGCCTCCAGGAATCATTGTATAGTCACTGCCTCCAGGAAACATTGTATAGTCACTGCCCCCAGGAATCATTGTATTGTCAGTCTCCAGGAATCATTGTATTGTCACTGTCTCCAGGAATCATTGTATTGTCACTGTCTCCAGGAATCATTGTATAGTCACTGTCTCCAGGAATCATTGTATTGTCAGTCTCCAGGAATCATTGTATTGTCACTGTCTCCAGGAATCATTGTATTGTCACTGCCTCCAGGAATCATTGTATAGTCACTGCCTACAGGAATCATTGTATTGTCACTGTCTCCAGGAATCATTGTATTGTCACTGCCTCCAGGAATCATTGTATTGTCACTGTCTCCAGGAATCATTGTATTGTCACTGCCTCCAGCAATCATTGTATTGTCACTGTCTCCAGGAATCATTGTATTGTCACTGCCTCCAGCAATCATTGTATTGTCACTGCCTCCAGGAATCATTGTATTGTCACTGTCTCCAGGAATCATTGTATTGTCACTGCCTCCAGGAATCATTGTATTGTCACTGCCTCCAGGAATCATTGTATTGTCACTGCCTCCAGGAATCATTGTATAGTCACTGCCTCCAGGAATCATTGTATTGTCACTTCCTCCAGGAATCATTGTATTGTCACTGTCTCCAGGAATCATTGTATTGTCACTGTCTCCAGGAATCATTGTATTGTCACTGCGTCTAGGAATCATTGTATTGTCACTGTCTCCAGGAGTCATTGTATTGTCACTTTCTCCAGGAATCATTGTATTGTCACTGTCTCCAGGAATCATTGTATTGTCACTGCGTCTAGGAATCATTGTATTGTCACTGCGTCTAGGAATCATTGTATTGTCACTGTCTCCAGGAAACATTGTATTGTCACTGCCTCCAGGAATCATTGTATTGTCACTGTCTCCAGGAATCATTGTATAGTCACTGCCTCCAGGAATCATTGTATTGTCACTGCGTCCAGGAATCATTGTATTGTCACTGTCTCCAGGAATCATTGTATAGTCACTGCCTCCAGGAATCATTGTATTGTCACTGCCTCCAGGAATCATTGTATTGTCACTGTCTCCAGGAATCATTGTATAGTCACTGCCTCCAGGAATCATTGTATTGTCACTGCGTCCAGGAATCATTGTATTGTCACTGCCTCCAGGAATCATTGTATAGTCACTGCCTCCAGGAATCATTGTATAGTCACTGCCTCCAGGAATCATTGTATTGTCACTGCGTCCAGGAATCATTGTATAGTCACTGCCTCCAGGAATCATTGTATAGTCACTGCCTCCAGGAATCATTGTATAGTCACTGCCTCCAGGAATCATTGTATTGTCACTGTCTCCAGGAATCATTGTATTGTCAGTTTCCAGGAATCATTGTATTGTCACTGTCTCCAGAAATCATTGTATTGTCACTGTTCCAGGAATCATTGTATTGTCACTGCCTCCAGGAATCATTGTATTGTCACTGTTTCCAGGAATCATTGTATTGTCACTGCCTCCAGGAATCATTGTATTGTCACTGCCTCCAGGAATCATTGTATAGTCACTGCCTCCAGGAAACATTGTATTGTCACTGCCTCCAGGAATCATTGTATTGTCACTGTCTCCAGGAATCATTATATTGTCACTGCCTCCAGGAATCATTGTATTGTCAATGTCTTCAGGAGTCATTGTATTGTCACTTTCTCCAGGAAACATTGTATTGTCACAGTCTCCAGGAATCATTGTATATCACTGTCTCCAGGAATCATTATGTTGTCACTGCCTCCAGGAATCATTGTATTGTCACTGTCTCCATGAGTCATTGTTTTGTCACTGTCTCCAGTAATCATTGTATTGTCACTGTCTTCAGGAGTCATTATATTGTCACTGTCTCCAGGAATCATTGTATTGTCACTGCCTCCAGGAATCATTGTATTGTCACTGCCTCCAGGAATCATTGTATTGTCACTGTCTCAGGAATCATTGTATTGTCACTGCCTCCAGGAATCATTGTATTGTCACTGCCTCCAGGAATCATTGTATTGTCACTGCCTCCAGGAATCATTGTATTGTCACTGTCTTCAGCAGTCATTGTATTGTCACTGCCTCCAGGAATCATTGTATTGTCACTGCCTCCAGGAATCATTGTATTGTCACTGCCTCCAGGAATCATTGTATAGTCACTGCCTCCAGGAATCATTGTATTGTCACTGCCTCCAGGAATCATTGTATTGTCACTGTCTCCAGGAATCATTGTATTGTCACTGTCTCCAGGAATCATTGTATTGTCACTGCCTCCAGGAATCATTGTATAGTCACTGCCTCCAGGAAACATTGTATAGTCACTGCCTCCAGGAATCATTGTATTGTCACTGCCTCAAGGAATCATTGTATTGTCACTGCCTCCAGGAATCATTGTATTGTCACTGCCTCCAGGAATCATTGTATTGTCACTGTCTCCAGGAATCATTGTATTGTCACTGTCTCCAGGAATCATTGTATTGTCACTGTCTCCAGGAATCATTGTATTGTCACTGCCTCCAGGAATCATTGTATAGTCACTGCCTCCAGGAATCATTGTATTGTCACTGTCTCCAGGAATCATTGTATTGTCACTGCCTCCAGGAATCATTGTATTGTCACTGTCTCCAGGAATCATTGTATTGTCACTGCCTCCAGGAATCATTGTATTGTCACTGTCTCCAGGAATCATTGTATTGTCACTGCCTCCAGGAATCATTGTATTGTCACTGCCTCCAGGAATCATTGTATTGTCACTGTCTCCAGGAATCATTGTATTGTCACTGCCTCCAGGAATCATTGTATTGTCACTGCCTCCAGGAATCATTGTATTGTCACTGCCTCCAGGAATCATTGTATAGTCACTGCCTCCAGGAATCATTGTATTGTCACTTCCTCCAGGAATCATTGTATTGTCACTGTCTCCAGGAATCATTGTATTGTCACTGTCTCCAGGAATCATTGTATTGTCACTGCTCCAGGAATCATTGTATTGTCACTGTCTCCAGGAATCATTGTATTGTCACTGTCTCCAGGAATCATTGTATTGTCACTGTCTCCAGGAATCATTGTATTGTCACTGCGTCCAGGAATCATTGTATTGTCACTGCGTCCAGGAATCATTGTATTGTCACTGTCTCCAGGAATCATTGTATTGTCACTGCCTCCAGGAATCATTGTATTGTCACTGTCTCCAGGAATCATTGTATAGTCACTGCCTCCAGGAATCATTGTATTGTCACTGCGTCCAGGAATCATTGTATTGTCACTGTCTCCAGGAATCATTGTATAGTCACTGCCTCCAGGAATCATTGTATTGTCACTGCCTCCAGGAATCATTGTATTGTCACTGTCTCCAGGAATCATTGTATAGTCACTGCCTCCAGGAATCATTGTATTGTCACTGCTCCAGGAATCATTGTATTGTCACTGCCTCCAGGAATCATTGTATTGTCACTGCCTCCAGGAATCATTGTATAGTCACTGCCTCCAGGAATCATTGTATTGTCACTGCGTCCAGGAATCATTGTATTGTCACTGCCTCCAGGAATCATTGTATAGTCACTGCCTCCAGGAATCATTGTATAGTCACTGCCTCCAGGAATCATTGTATTGTCACTGTCTCCAGGAATCATTGTATTGTCACTGTTCCAGGAATCATTGTATTGTCACTGTCTCCAGAAATCATTGTATTGTCACTGTCTCCAGGAATCATTGTATTGTCACTGCCTCCAGGAATCATTGTATTGTCACTGTCTCCAGGAATCATTGTATTGTCACTGCCTCCAGGAATCATTGTATTGTCACTGTCTCCAGGAATCATTGTATAGTCACTGCCTCCAGGAATCATTGTATTGTCACTGTCTCCAGGAATCATTGTATTGTCAGTCTCCAGGAATCATTGTATTGTCACTGCCTCCAGGAATCATTGTATAGTCACTGTCTCCAGGAATCATTGTATAGTCACTGCCTCCAGGAATCATTGTATAGTCACTGCCTCCAGGAATCATTGTATAGTCACTGCCCCAGGAATCATTGTATTGTCAGTCTCCAGGAATCATTGTATTGTCACTGTCTCCAGGAATCATTGTATTGTCACTGTCTCCAGGAATCATTGTATAGTCACTGTCTCCAGGAATCATTGTATTGTCAGTCTCTCCAGGAATCATTGTATTGTCACTGTCTCCAGGAATCATTGTATTGTCACTGCCTCCAGGAATCATTGTATTGTCACTGTCTCCAGGAATCATTGTATTGTCACTGTCTCCAGGAATCATTGTATTGTCACTGTCTCCAGGAATCATTGTATTGTCACTGTCTCCAGGAATCATTGTATTGTCACTGTCTCCAGGAATCATTGTATTGTCACTGTCTCCAGGAATCATTGTATTGTCACTGTCTCCAGGAATCATTGTATTGTCACTGTCTCCAGGAATCATTGTATTGTCACTGTCTCCAGGAATCATTGTATTGTCACTGTCTCCAGGAATCATTGTATTGTCACTGTCTCCAGGAATCATTGTATTGTCACTGTCTCCAGGAATCATTGTATTGTCACTGTCTCCAGGAATCATTGTATTGTCACTGTCTCCAGGAATCATTGTATTGTCACTGCCTCCAGGAATCATTGTATTGTCACTGTCTCCAGGAATCATTGTATTGTCACTGCCTCCAGGAATCATTGTATTGTCAGTCTCCAGGAATCATTGTATTGTCACTGTCTCCAGGAATCATTGTATTGTCACTGCCTCCAGGAATCATTGTATTGTCAGTCTCCAGGAATCATTGTATTGTCACTGTCTCCAGGAATCATTGTATTGTCAGTCTCCAGGAATCATTGTATTGTCACTGTCTCCAGGAATCATTGTATTGTCACTGTCTCCAGGAAACATTGTATTGTCACTGTCTTCAGGAATCATTGTATTGTCAGTCTCCAGGAAACATTGTATTGTCACTGTCTCCAGGAATCATTGTATTGTCACTGTCTCCAGGAATCATTGTATTGTCACTGTTTCCAAGAATCATTGTATTGTCACTGTCTCCAGGAATCATTGTATTGTCACTGTCTCCAGGAATCATTGTATTGTCACTGTCTCCAGGAATCATTGTATTGTCACTGTCTCCAGGAATCATTGTATTGTCACTGTCTCCAGGAATCATTGTATTGTCACTGCCTCCAGGAATCATTGTATTGTCACTGCCTCCAGGAATCATTGTATTGTCACTGTCTCCAGGAATCATTGTATTGTCACTGTCTCCAGGAATCATTGTATTGTCACTGTCTCCAGGAATCATTGTATTGTCACTGCCTCCAGGAATCATTGTATAGTCACTGCCTCCAGGAAACATTGTATTGTCACTGTCTCCAGGAATCATTGTATTGTCAGTCTCCAGGAAACATTGTATTGTCACTGTCTCCAGGAATCATTGTATTGTCAGTCTCCAGGAATCATTGTATTGTCACTGTCTCCAGGAATCATTGTATTGTCAGTCTCCAGGAATCATTGTATTGTCAGTCTCCAGGAATCATTGTATTGTCAGTCTCCAGGAATCATTGTATTGTCACTGCCTCCAGGAATCATTGTATTGTCAGTCTCCAGGAATCATTGTATTGTCACTGCCTCCAGGAATCATTGTATTGTCACTGTCTCCAGGAATCATTGTATTGTCACTGCCTCCAGGAATCATTGTATTGTCACTGCCTCCAGGAATCATTGTATTGTCACTGCCTCCAGGAATCATTGTATTGTCACTGCCTCCAGGAATCATTGTATTGTCACTGTCTCCAGGAATCATTGTATTGTCAGTCTCCAGGAAACATTGTATTGTCACTGTCTCCAGGAATCATTGTATTGTCACTGTCTCCAGGAATCATTGTATTGTCACTGTCTCCAGGAATCATTGTATTGTCACTGTCTCCAGGAATCATTGTATTGTCACTGTCTCCAGGAATCATTGTATTGTCACTGCCTCCAGGAATCATTGTATTGTCACTGTCTCCAGGAATCATTGTATTGTCACTGTCTCCAGGAAACATTGTATTGTCACTGTCTCCAGGAATCATTGTATTGTCACTGTCTCCAGGAATCATTATTGTCACTGCCTCCAGGAATCATTGTATTGTCACTGTCTCCAGGAATCATTGTATTGTCACTGTCTCCAGGAATCATTGTATTGTCACTGTCTTCAGGAATCATTGTATTGTCACTGTCTCCAGGAATCATTGTATTGTCACTGCCTCCAGGAATCATTGTATTGTCACTGCCTCCAGGAATCATTGTATTGTCACTGTCTTCAGGAATCATTGTATTGTCACTGCCTCCAGGAATCATTGTATTGTCACTGCCTCCAGGAATCATTGTATTGTCACTGCCTCCAGGAATCATTGTATTGTCACTGTCTTCAGGAATCATTATATTGTCACTGCCTCCAGGAATCATTGTATTGTCACTGCCTCCAGGAATCATTGTATTGTCACTGCCTCCAGGAATCATTGTATTGTCACTGCCTCCAGGAATCATTGTATTGTCACTGCCTCCAGGAATCATTGTATTGTCACTGTCTCCAGGAATCATTGTATAGTCACTGTCTCCAGGAATCATTGTATTGTCACTGCCTCCAGGAATCATTGTATTGTCACTGCCTCCAGGAATCATTGTATAGTCACTGCCTCCAGGAATCATTGTATTGTCACTGCCTCCAGGAATCATTGTATTGTCACTGCCTCCAGGAATCATTGTATTGTCACTGCCTCCAGGAATCATTGTATTGTCACTGTCTCCAGGAATCATTGTATTGTCACTGTCTCCAGGAATCATTGTATTGTCACTGTCTCCAGGAATCATTGTATTGTCACTGTCTCCAGGAATCATTGTATTGTCACTGTCTCCAGGAATCATTGTATTGTCACTGTCTCCAGGAATCATTGTATTGTCACTGTCTCCAGGAATCATTGTATTGTCACTGCCTCCAGGAATCATTGTATTGTCACTGCCTCCAGGAATCATTGTATTGTCACTGCCTCCAGGAATCATTGTATTGTCACTGCCTCCAGGAATCATTGTATTGTCACTGCCTCCAGGAATCATTGTATTGTCACTGCCTCCAGGAATCATTGTATTGTCACTGCCTCCAGGAATCATTGTATTGTCACTGCCTCCAGGAATCATTGTATTGTCACTGCCTCCAGGAATCATTGTATTGTCACTGCCTCCAGGAATCATTGTATTGTCACTGCCTCCAGGAATCATTGTATTGTCACTGCCTCCAGGAATCATTGTATTGTCACTGCCTCCAGGAATCATTGTATTGTCACTGTCTCCAGGAATCATTGTATAGTCACTGCCTCCAGGAATCATTGTATTGTCACTGCTCCAGGAATCATTGTATTGTCACTGTCTCCAGGAATCATTGTATAGTCACTGCCTCCAGGAATCATTGTATTGTCACTGCCTCCAGGAATCATTGTATTGTCACTGTCTCCAGGAATCATTGTATTGTCACTGCCTCCAGGAATCATTGTATTGTCACTGCTCCAGGAATCATTGTATTGTCACTGCCTCCAGGAATCATTGTATAGTCACTGCCTCCAGGAATCATTGTATAGTCACTGCCTCCAGGAATCATTGTATTGTCAGTCTCCAGGAATCATTGTATTGTCACTGTCTCCAGGAATCATTGTATTGTCAGTTTCCAGGAATCATTGTATTGTCACTGTCTCCAGGAATCATTGTATTGTCAGTCTCCAGGAATCATTGTATTGTCACTGCCTCCAGGAATCATTGTATTGTCACTGTCTCCAGGAATCATTGTATTGTCACTGTCTCCAGGAATCATTGTATTGTCACTGTCTCCAGGAATCATTGTATTGTCACTGTCTCCAGGAATCATTGTATTGTCACTGTCTCCAGGAATCATTGTATTGTCACTGCCTCCAGGAATCATTGTATTGTCAGTCTCCAGGAATCATTGTATTGTCACTGCCTCCAGGAATCATTGTATTGTCACTGTCTCCAGGAATCATTGTATTGTCACTGCCTCCAGGAATCATTGTATTGTCACTGCCTCCAGGAATCATTGTATTGTCACTGCCTCCAGGAATCATTGTATTGTCACTGCCTCCAGGAATCATTGTATTGTCACTGTCTCCAGGAATCATTGTATTGTCAGTCTCCAGGAATCATTGTATTGTCACTGTCTCCAGGAATCATTGTATTGTCACTGTCTCCAGGAAACATTGTATTGTCACTGTCTCCAGGAATCATTGTATTGTCACTGTCTCCAGGAATCATTGTATTGTCACTGTCTCCAGGAATCATTGTATTGTCACTGCCTCCAGGAATCATTGTATTGTCACTGTCTTCAGGAATCATTGTATTGTCACTTTCTCCAGGAAACATTGTATTGTCACTGTCTCCAGGAATCATTGTATTGTCACTGTCTCCAGGAATCATTATATTGTCACTGCCTCCAGGAATCATTGTATTGTCACTGTCTCCAGGAATCATTGTATTGTCACTGTCTCCAGGAATCATTGTATTGTCACTGTCTCCAGGAATCATTATATTGTCACTGTCTCCAGGAATCATTGTATTGTCACTGCCTCCAGGAATCATTGTATTGTCACTGCCTCCAGGAATCATTGTATTGTCACTGTCTTCAGGAATCATTGTATTGTCACTGCCTCCAGGAATCATTGTATTGTCACTGCCTCCAGGAATCATTGTATTGTCACTGCCTCCAGGAATCATTGTATTGTCACTGTCTCCAGGAATCATTGTATTGTCACTGCCTCCAGGAATCATTGTATTGTCACTGCCTCCAGGAATCATTGTATTGTCACTGCCTCCAGGAATCATTGTATTGTCACTGCCTCCAGGAATCATTGTATTGTCACTGCCTCCAGGAATCATTGTATTGTCACTGTCTCCAGGAATCATTGTATAGTCACTGTCTCCAGGAATCATTGTATTGTCACTGCCTCCAGGAATCATTGTATTGTCACTGCCTCCAGGAATCATTGTATTGTCACTGCCTCCAGGAATCATTGTATTGTCACTGCCTCCAGGAATCATTGTATTGTCACTGCCTCCAGGAATCATTGTATTGTCACTGCCTCCAGGAATCATTGTATTGTCACTGTCTCCAGGAATCATTGTATTGTCACTGTCTCCAGGAATCATTGTATTGTCACTGTCTCCAGGAATCATTGTATTGTCACTGTCTCCAGGAATCATTGTATTGTCACTGTCTCCAGGAATCATTGTATTGTCACTGTCTCCAGGAATCATTGTATTGTCACTGTCTCCAGGAATCATTGTATTGTCACTGCCTCCAGGAATCATTGTATTGTCACTGCCTCCAGGAATCATTGTATTGTCACTGCCTCCAGGAATCATTGTATTGTCACTGCCTCCAGGAATCATTGTATTGTCACTGCCTCCAGGAATCATTGTATTGTCACTGCCTCCAGGAATCATTGTATTGTCACTGCCTCCAGGAATCATTGTATTGTCACTGCCTCCAGGAATCATTGTATTGTCACTGCCTCCAGGAATCATTGTATTGTCACTGCCTCCAGGAATCATTGTATTGTCACTGCCTCCAGGAATCATTGTATTGTCACTGCCTCCAGGAATCATTGTATTGTCACTGCCTCCAGGAATCATTGTATTGTCACTGTCTCCAGGAATCATTGTATTGTCACTGCCTCCAGGAATCATTGTATTGTCACTGCTCCAGGAATCATTGTATTGTCACTGTCTCCAGGAATCATTGTATTGTCACTGCCTCCAGGAATCATTGTATTGTCACTGCCTCCAGGAATCATTGTATTGTCACTGTCTCCAGGAATCATTGTATTGTCACTGCCTCCAGGAATCATTGTATTGTCACTGCTCCAGGAATCATTGTATTGTCACTGCCTCCAGGAATCATTGTATAGTCACTGCCTCCAGGAATCATTGTATTGTCACTGCCTCCAGGAATCATTGTATTGTCAGTCTCCAGGAATCATTGTATTGTCACTGTCTCCAGGAATCATTGTATTGTCACTGTTTCCAGGAATCATTGTATTGTCACTGTCTCCAGGAATCATTGTATTGTCACTGTCTCCAGGAATCATTGTATTGTCACTGCCTCCAGGAATCATTGTATTGTCACTGTCTCCAGGAATCATTGTATTGTCACTGCCTCCAGGAATCATTGTATTGTCACTGCCTCCAGGAATCATTGTATTGTCACTGTCTCCAGGAATCATTGTATTGTCACTGCCTCCAGGAATCATTGTATTGTCACTGTCTCCAGGAATCATTGTATTGTCACTGCCTCCAGGAATCATTGTATTGTCACTCTCCAGGAATCATTGTATTGTCACTGTCTCCAGGAATCATTGTATTGTCAGTCTCCAGGAATCATTGTATTGTCACTGTCTCCAGGAATCATTGTATTGTCACTGTCTCCAGGAATCATTGTATTGTCACTGTCTCCAGGAATCATTGTATTGTCAGTCTCCAGGAATCATTGTATTGTCACTGTCTCCAGGAATCATTGTATTGTCACTGTCTCCAGGAATCATTGTATTGTCACTGTCTCCAGGAATCATTGTATTGTCACTGTCTCCAGGAATCATTGTATTGTCACTGTCTCCAGGAATCATTGTATTGTCACTGTCTCCAGGAATCATTGTATTGTCACTGTCTCCAGGAATCATTGTATTGTCACTGTCTCCAGGAATCATTGTATTGTCACTGTCTCCAGGAATCATTGTATTGTCACTGTCTCCAGGAATCATTGTATTGTCACTGTCTCCAGGAATCATTGTATTGTCACTGTCTCCAGGAATCATTGTATTGTCACTGCCTCCAGGAATCATTGTATTGTCACTGCCTCCAGGAATCATTGTATTGTCACTGTCTCCAGGAATCATTGTATTGTCACTGTCTCCAGGAATCATTGTATTGTCACTGTCTCCAGGAATCATTGTATTGTCACTGCCTCCAGGAATCATTGTATTGTCACTGCCTCCAGGAATCATTGTATTGTCACTGTCTCCAGGAATCATTGTATTGTCACTGTCTCCAGGAATCATTGTATTGTCACTGTCTCCAGGAATCATTGTATTGTCACTGTCTCCAGGAATCATTGTATTGTCACTGTCTCCAGGAATCATTGTATTGTCAGTCTCCAGGAATCATTGTATTGTCAGTCTCCAGGAATCATTGTATTGTCAGTCTCCAGGAATCATTGTATTGTCACTGTCTCCAGGAATCATTGTATTGTCAGTCTCCAGGAATCATTGTATTGTCACTGCCTCCAGGAATCATTGTATTGTCACTGTCTCCAGGAATCATTGTATTGTCACTGCCTCCAGGAATCATTGTATTGTCACTGCCTCCAGGAATCATTGTATTGTCACTGCTCCAGGAATCATTGTATTGTCACTGTCTCCAGGAATCATTGTATTGTCACTGTCTCCAGGAATCATTGTATTGTCACTGTCTCCAGGAATCATTGTATTGTCACTGTCTCCAGGAATCATTGTATTGTCACTGTCTCCAGGAAACATTGTATTGTCACTGTCTCCAGGAAACATTGTATTGTCACTGTCTCCAGGAAACATTGTATTGTCACTGTCTCCAGGAATCATTGTATTGTCACTGCCTCCAGGAATCATTGTATTGTCACTGTCTTCAGGAATCATTGTATTGTCACTTTCTCCAGGAATCATTGTATTGTCACTGTCTCCAGGAATCATTGTATTGTCACTGTCTCCAGGAATCATTATATTGTCACTGCCTCCAGGAATCATTGTATTGTCACTGTCTCAGGAATCATTGTATTGTCACTGTCTCCAGGAATCATTGTATTGTCACTGTCTCCAGGAATCATTATATTGTCACTGTCTCCAGGAATCATTGTATTGTCACTGCCTCCAGGAATCATTGTATTGTCACTGCCTCCAGGAATCATTGTATTGTCACTGTCTCCAGGAATCATTGTATTGTCACTGCCTCCAGGAATCATTGTATTGTCACTGCCTCCAGGAATCATTGTATTGTCACTGCCTCCAGGAATCATTGTATTGTCACTGTCTCCAGGAATCATTGTATTGTCACTGCCTCCAGGAATCATTGTATTGTCACTGCCTCCAGGAATCATTGTATTGTCACTGCCTCCAGGAATCATTGTATTGTCACTGCCTCCAGGAATCATTGTATTGTCACTGTCTCCAGGAATCATTGTATTGTCACTGTCTCCAGGAATCATTGTATTGTCACTGCCTCCAGGAATCATTGTATTGTCACTGCCTCCAGGAAACATTGTATAGTCACTGCCTCCAGGAATCATTGTATTGTCACTGCCTCCAGGAATCATTGTATTGTCACTGCCTCCAGGAATCATTGTATTGTCACTGCCTCCAGGAATCATTGTATTGTCACTGTCTCCAGGAATCATTGTATTGTCACTGTCTCCAGGAATCATTGTATTGTCACTGTCTCCAGGAATCATTGTATTGTCACTGTCTCCAGGAATCATTGTATTGTCACTGTCTCCAGGAATCATTGTATTGTCACTGTCTCCAGGAATCATTGTATTGTCACTGTCTCCAGGAATCATTGTATTGTCACTGCCTCCAGGAATCATTGTATTGTCACTGCCTCCAGGAATCATTGTATTGTCACTGCCTCCAGGAATCATTGTATTGTCACTGCCTCCAGGAATCATTGTATTGTCACTGCCTCCAGGAATCATTGTATTGTCACTGCCTCCAGGAATCATTGTATTGTCACTGCCTCCAGGAATCATTGTATTGTCACTGCCTCCAGGAATCATTGTATTGTCACTGCCTCCAGGAATCATTGTATTGTCACTGCCTCCAGGAATCATTGTATTGTCACTGCCTCCAGGAATCATTGTATTGTCACTGCCTCCAGGAATCATTGTATTGTCACTGCCTCCAGGAATCATTGTATTGTCACTGTCTCCAGGAATCATTGTATAGTCACTGCCTCCAGGAATCATTGTATTGTCACTGCCTCCAGGAATCATTGTATTGTCACTGTCTCCAGGAATCATTGTATAGTCACTGCCTCCAGGAATCATTGTATTGTCACTGCCTCCAGGAATCATTGTATTGTCACTGTCTCCAGGAATCATTGTATTGTCACTGCCTCCAGGAATCATTGTATTGTCACTGCTCCAGGAATCATTGTATTGTCACTGCCTCCAGGAATCATTGTATAGTCACTGCCTCCAGGAATCATTGTATTAGTCACTGCCTCCAGGAATCATTGTATTGTCACTCTCCAGGAATCATTGTATTGTCACTGTCTCCAGGAATCATTGTATTGTCACTGTCTCCAGGAATCATTGTATTGTCACTGTCTCCAGGAATCATTGTATTGTCACTGTCTCCAGGAATCATTGTATTGTCACTGCCTCCAGGAATCATTGTATTGTCACTGTCTCCAGGAATCATTGTATTGTCACTGCCTCCAGGAATCATTGTATTGTCACTGCCTCCAGGAATCATTGTATTGTCACTGTCTCCAGGAATCATTGTATTGTCACTGCCTCCAGGAATCATTGTATTGTCACTTCCTCCAGGAATCATTGTATTGTCACTGCCTCCAGGAATCATTGTATTGTCAGTCTCCAGGAATCATTGTATTGTCACTGTCTCCAGGAATCATTGTATTGTCACTGTCTCCAGGAATCATTGTATTGTCACTGTCTCCAGGAATCATTGTATTGTCAGTCTCCAGGAATCATTGTATTGTCACTGTCTCCAGGAATCATTGTATTGTCACTGCCTCCAGGAATCATTGTATTGTCAGTCTCCAGGAATCATTGTATTGTCACTGTCTCCAGGAATCATTGTATTGTCACTGTCTCCAGGAATCATTGTATTGTCACTGCCTCCAGGAATCATTGTATTGTCACTGTCTCCAGGAATCATTGTATTGTCACTGCCTCCAGGAATCATTGTATTGTCACTGCCTCCAGGAATCATTGTATTGTCACTGCCTCCAGGAATCATTGTATTGTCACTGCTTCCAGGAATCATTGTATTGTCACTGCCTCCAGGAATCATTGTATTGTCACTCTCCAGGAATCATTGTATTGTCACTGCCTCCAGGAATCATTGTATTGTCACTGCCTCCAGGAATCATTGTATTGTCACTGCTTCCAGGAATCATTGTATTGTCACTGCCTCCAGGAATCATTGTATTGTCACTGTCTCCAGGAATCATTGTATTGTCACTGTCTCCAGGAATCATTGTATTGTCACTGTCTCCAGGAATCATTGTATTGTCACTGCCTCCAGGAATCATTGTATTGTCACTGTCTCCAGGAATCATTGTATTGTCACTGCCTCCAGGAATCATTGTATTGTCACTGTCTCCAGGAATCATTGTATTGTCACTGCCTCCAGGAATCATTGTATTGTCACTGCCTCCAGGAATCATTGTATTGTCACTGTCTCCAGGAATCATTGTATTGTCACTGTCTCCAGGAATCATTGTATTGTCACTGTCTCCAGGAATCATTGTATTGTCACTGTCTCCAGGAATCATTGTATTGTCACTGTCTCCAGGAATCATTGTATTGTCACTGTCTCCAGGAATCATTGTATTGTCACTGTTTCCAGGAATCATTGTATTGTCACTGTCTCCAGGAATCATTGTATTGTCACTGTCTCCAGGAATCATTGTATTGTCACTGCCTCCAGGAATCATTGTATTGTCACTGTCTCCAGGAATCATTGTATTGTCACTGTCTCCAGGAATCATTGTATTGTCACTGCCTCCAGGAATCATTGTATTGTCACTGCCTCCAGGAATCATTGTATTGTCACTGCCTCCAGGAATCATTGTATTGTCACTGCTTCAGGAATCATTGTATTGTCACTGCCTCCAGGAATCATTGTATTGTCAGTCTCCAGGAATCATTGTATTGTCACTGCCTCCAGGAATCATTGTATTGTCACTGCCTCCAGGAATCATTGTATAGTCACTGCCTCCAGGAATCATTGTATTGTCACTGCCTCCAGGAATCATTGTATTGTCACTGTCTCCAGGAATCATTGTATTGTCACTGTCTCCAGGAATCATTGTATTGTCACTGTCTCCAGGAATCATTGTATTGTCACTGCCTCCAGGAATCATTGTATTGTCACTGTCTCCAGGAATCATTGTATTGTCACTGCCTCCAGGAATCATTGTATTGTCACTGTCTCCAGGAATCATTGTATTGTCACTGCCTCCAGGAATCATTGTATTGTCACTGCCTCCAGGAATCATTGTATTGTCACTGTCTCCAGGAATCATTGTATTGTCACTGTCTCCAGGAATCATTGTATTGTCACTGTCTCCAGGAATCATTGTATTGTCACTGTCTCCAGGAATCATTGTATTGTCACTGTCTCCAGGAATCATTGTATTGTCACTGTCTCCAGGAATCATTGTATTGTCACTGTTCCAGGAATCATTGTATTGTCACTGTCTCCAGGAATCATTGTATTGTCACTGTCTCCAGGAATCATTGTATTGTCACTGCCTCCAGGAATCATTGTATTGTCACTGTCTCCAGGAATCATTGTATTGTCACTGCCTCCAGGAATCATTGTATTGTCACTGCCTCCAGGAATCATTGTATTGTCACTGTCTCCAGGAATCATTGTATTGTCACTGTCTCCAGGAATCATTGTATTGTCACTGTCTCCAGGAATCATTGTATTGTCACTGTCTCCAGGAATCATTGTATTGTCACTGTCTCCAGGAATCATTGTATTGTCACTGCCTCCAGGAATCATTGTATTGTCACTGCCTCCAGGAATCATTGTATTGTCACTGCTTCCAGGAATCATTGTATTGTCACTGCCTCCAGGAATCATTGTATTGTCACTGTCTCCAGGAATCATTGTATTGTCACTGTCTCCAGGAATCATTGTATTGTCACTGTCTCCAGGAATCATTGTATTGTCACTGTTCCAGGAATCATTGTATTGTCACTGTCTCCAGGAATCATTGTATTGTCACTGTCTCCAGGAATCATTGTATTGTCACTGTCTCCAGGAATCATTGTATTGTCAGTTTCCAGGAATCATTGTATTGTCACTGTCTCCAGAAATCATTGTATTGTCACTGTCTCCAGGAATCATTGTATTGTCACTGTCTCCAGGAATCATTGTATTGTCACTGTTCCAGGAATCATTGTATTGTCACTGTCTCCAGGAATCATTGTATTGTCACTGCCTCCAGGAATCATTGTATTGTCACTGTCTCCAGGAATCATTGTATTGTCACTGCCTCCAGGAATCATTGTATTGTCACTGCCTCCAGGAATCATTGTATTGTCACTGTCTCCAGGAATCATTGTATTGTCACTGCCTCCAGGAATCATTGTATTGTCACTGTCTCCAGGAATCATTGTATAGTCACTGCCTCCAGGAATCATTGTATTGTCACTGCCTCCAGGAATCATTGTATTGTCACTGTCTCCAGGAATCATTGTATTGTCACTGCCTCCAGGAATCATTGTATTGTCACTTCCTCCAGGAATCATTGTATTGTCACTGCCCCAGGAATCATTGTATTGTCAGTCTCCAGGAATCATTGTATTGTCACTGTCTCCAGGAATCATTGTATTGTCACTGTCTCCAGGAATCATTGTATTGTCACTGTCTCCAGGAATCATTGTATTGTCAGTCTCCAGGAATCATTGTATTGTCACTGTCTCCAGGAATCATTGTATTGTCACTGCCTCCAGGAATCATTGTATTGTCAGTCTCCAGGAATCATTGTATTGTCACTGTCTCCAGGAATCATTGTATTGTCACTGTCTCCAGGAATCATTGTATTGTCACTGCCTCCAGGAATCATTGTATTGTCACTGTCTCCAGGAATCATTGTATTGTCACTGCCTCCAGGAATCATTGTATAGTCACTGCCTCCAGGAATCATTGTATTGTCACTGCTCCAGGAATCATTGTATTGTCACTGCCTCCAGGAATCATTGTATTGTCAGTCTCCAGGAATCATTGTATTGTCACTGTCTCCAGGAATCATTGTATTGTCAGTCTCCAGGAATCATTGTATTGTCACTGTCTCCAGGAATCATTGTATTGTCACTGTCTCCAGGAAACATTGTATTGTCACTGTTCCAGGAATCATTGTATTGTCACTGTCTCCAGGAATCATTGTATTGTCACTGTCTCCAGGAATCATTGTATTGTCACTGTCTCCAGGAATCATTGTATTGTCACTGTTCCAGGAATCATTGTATTGTCACTGTCTCCAGGAATCATTGTATTGTCACTGTCTCCAGGAATCATTGTATTGTCACTGCCTCCAGGAATCATTGTATTGTCACTGTCTCCAGGAATCATTGTATTGTCACTGTCTCCAGGAATCATTGTATTGTCACTGCCTCCAGGAATCATTGTATTGTCACTGTCTCCAGGAATCATTGTATTGTCACTGTCTCCAGGAATCATTGTATTGTCACTGCCTCCAGGAATCATTGTATTGTCACTGCCTCCAGGAATCATTGTATTGTCAGTCTCCAGGAATCATTGTATTGTCACTGTCTCCAGGAATCATTGTATTGTCACTGTCTCCAGGAATCATTGTATTGTCACTGTCTCCAGGAATCATTGTATTGTCACTGTCTCCAGGAATCATTGTATTGTCACTGCCTCCAGGAATCATTGTATTGTCACTGCCTCCAGGAATCATTGTATTGTCACTGCCTCCAGGAATCATTGTATTGTCACTGCCTCCAGGAATCATTGTATTGTCACTGTCTCCAGGAATCATTGTATTGTCACTGTCTCCAGGAATCATTGTATTGTCACTGTCTCCAGGAATCATTGTATTGTCACTGTTCCAGGAATCATTGTATTGTCACTGTCTCCAGGAATCATTGTATTGTCACTGTCTCCAGGAATCATTGTATTGTCACTGTCTCCAGGAATCATTGTATTGTCACTGTCTCCAGGAATCATTGTATTGTCACTTTCCAGGAATCATTGTATTGTCACTGTCTCCAGGAATCATTGTATTGTCACTGCCTCCAGGAATCATTGTATTGTCACTGTCTCCAGGAATCATTGTATTGTCACTGCCTCCAGGAATCATTGTATTGTCACTGCCTCCAGGAATCATTGTATTGTCAGTCTCCAGGAATCATTGTATTGTCACTGCCTCCAGGAATCATTGTATTGTCACTGTCTCCAGGAATCATTGTATTGTCACTGCCTCCAGGAATCATTGTATTGTCACTGCCTCCAGGAATCATTGTATTGTCACTGTCTCCAGGAATCATTGTATTGTCACTGCCTCCAGGAATCATTGTATTGTCACTTCCTCCAGGAATCATTGTATTGTCACTGCCTCCAGGAATCATTGTATTGTCAGTCTCCAGGAATCATTGTATTGTCACTGTCTCCAGGAATCATTGTATTGTCACTGTCTCCAGGAATCATTGTATTGTCACTGTCTCCAGGAATCATTGTATTGTCACTCTCCAGGAATCATTGTATTGTCACTGTCTCCAGGAATCATTGTATTGTCACTGCCTCCAGGAATCATTGTATTGTCAGTCTCCAGGAATCATTGTATTGTCACTGTCTCCAGGAATCATTGTATTGTCACTGTCTCCAGGAATCATTGTATTGTCACTGCCTCCAGGAATCATTGTATTGTCACTGCCTCCAGGAATCATTGTATTGTCACTGCCTCCAGGAATCATTGTATTGTCACTGTCTCCAGGAATCATTGTATAGTCACTGCCTCCAGGAATCATTGTATAGTCACTGCCTCCAGGAATCATTGTATTGTCACTGTTCCAGGAATCATTGTATTGTCACTGCCTCCAGGAATCATTGTATTGTCACTGTCTCCAGGAATCATTGTATTGTCACTTCCTCCAGGAATCATTGTATTGTCACTGCCTCCAGGAATCATTGTATTGTCAGTCTCCAGGAATCATTGTATTGTCACTGTCTCCAGGAATCATTGTATTGTCACTGTCTCCAGGAATCATTGTATTGTCACTGTCTCCAGGAATCATTGTATTGTCACTGTCTCCAGGAATCATTGTATTGTCACTGTCTCCAGGAATCATTGTATTGTCACTGCCTCCAGGAATCATTGTATTGTCAGTCTCCAGGAATCATTGTATTGTCACTGTCTCCAGGAATCATTGTATTGTCACTGTCTCCAGGAATCATTGTATTGTCACTGCCTCCAGGAATCATTGTATTGTCACTGCCTCCAGGAATCATTGTATTGTCACTGCCTCCAGGAATCATTGTATTGTCACTGTTTCCAGGAATCATTGTATTGTCACTGCTCCAGGAATCATTGTATAGTCACTGCCTCCAGGAATCATTGTATTGTCACTGTCTCCAGGAATCATTGTATTGTCACTGCCTCCAGGAATCATTGTATTGTCACTGTTCCAGGAATCATTGTATTGTCACTGTCTCCAGGAATCATTGTATTGTCACTGCCTCCAGGAATCATTGTATTGTCACTGTCTCCAGGAATCATTGTATAGTCACTGCCTCCAGGAATCATTGTATTGTCACTGTTCCAGGAATCATTGTATTGTCACTGTTCCAGGAATCATTGTATTGTCAGTCTCCAGGAATCATTGTATTGTCACTGCCTCCAGGAATCATTGTATTGTCACTGTCTCCAGGAATCATTGTATTGTCACTGCCTCCAGGAATCATTGTATAGTCACTGCCTCCAGGAATCATTGTATTGTCACTGCCTCCAGGAATCATTGTATTGTCACTGCCTCCAGGAATCATTGTATTGTCACTGCCTCCAGGAATCATTGTATTGTCACTGCCTCCAGGAATCATTGTATTGTCACTGTCTCCAGGAATCATTGTATTGTCAGTCTCCAGGAATCATTGTATTGTCACTGTCTCCAGGAATCATTGTATTGTCACTGTCTCCAGGAATCATTGTATTGTCACTGTTCCAAGAATCATTGTATTGTCACTGTCTCCAGGAATCATTGTATTGTCACTGTCTCCAGGAATCATTGTATTGTCACTGTCTCCAGGAATCATTGTATTGTCACTGTCTCCAGGAATCATTGTATTGTCACTGTCTCCAGGAATCATTGTATTGTCACTGCCTCCAGGAATCATTGTATTGTCACTGTCTCCAGGAATCATTGTATTGTCACTGTCTCCAGGAATCATTGTATTGTCACTGTCTCCAGGAATCATTGTATTGTCACTTCCTCCAGGAATCATTGTATTGTCACTGCCTCCAGGAATCATTGTATTGTCACTGTCTCCAGGAATCATTGTATTGTCACTGTCTCCAGGAATCATTGTATTGTCACTGCCTCCAGGAATCATTGTATTGTCACTGCCTCCAGGAATCATTGTATTGTCACTGTCTCCAGGAATCATTGTATTGTCACTGTCTCCAGGAATCATTGTATTGTCACTGCCTCCAGGAATCATTGTATAGTCACTGTCTCCAGGAATCATTGTATTGTCACTGCCTCCAGGAATCATTGTATTGTCAGTCTCCAGGAATCATTGTATTGTCACTGCCTCCAGGAATCATTGTATTGTCACTGCCTCCAGGAATCATTGTATTGTCACTGTCTCCAGGAATCATTGTATTGTCAGTCTCCAGGAAACATTGTATTGTCACTGCCTCCAGGAATCATTGTATTGTCACTGTCTCCAGGAATCATTGTATTGTCACTGTCTCCAGGAAACATTGTATTGTCACTGTCTCCAGGAATCATTATATTGTCACTGCCTCCAGGAATCATTGTATTGTCACTGTCTCCAGGAATCATTGTATTGTCACTTTCTCCAGGAATCATTGTATTGTCACTGTCTCCAGGAATCATTGTATTGTCACTGCCTCCAGGAATCATTGTATTGTCACTGTCTTCAGGAATCATTGTATTGTCACTGTCTCCAGGAATCATTGTATTGTCACTGTCTCCAGGAATCATTGTATTGTCACTGTCTCCAGGAATCATTGTATTGTCACTGCCTCCAGGAATCATTGTATTGTCACTGCCTCCAGGAATCATTGTATTGTCACTGTCTCCAGGAATCATTGTATTGTCACTGCCTCCAGGAATCATTGTATTGTCACTGCCTCCAGGAATCATTGTATTGTCACTGCCTCCAGGAATCATTGTATTGTCACTGTTTTCAGGAATCATTATATTGTCACTGCCTCCAGGAATCATTGTATTGTCACTGCCTCCAGGAATCATTGTATTGTCACTGCCTCCAGGAATCATTGTATAGTCACTGCCTCCAGGAATCATTGTATTGTCACTGTCTCCAGGAATCATTGTATTGTCACTGTCTCCAGGAATCATTGTATAGTCACTGTCTCCAGGAATCATTGTATTGTCACTGCCTCCAGGAATCATTGTATTGTCACTGCCTCCAGGAAACATTGTATAGTCACTGCCTCCAGGAATCATTGTATAGTCACTGCCTCCAGGAATCATTGTATTGTCACTGCCTCCAGGAATCATTGTATTGTCACTGCCTCCAGGAATCATTGTATTGTCACTGTCTCCAGGAATCATTGTATTGTCACTGTCTCCAGGAATCATTGTATTGTCACTGTCTCCAGGAATCATTGTATTGTCACTGTCTCCAGGAATCATTGTATTGTCACTGTCTCCAGGAATCATTGTATTGTCACTGCCTCCAGGAATCATTGTATAGTCACTGCCTCCAGGAATCATTGTATTGTCACTGCCTCCAGGAATCATTGTATTGTCAGTCTCCAGGAATCATTGTATTGTCACTGCCTCCAGGAATCATTGTATTGTCACTGCCTCCAGGAATCATTGTATTGTCACTGCCTCCAGGAATCATTGTATTGTCACTGCCTCCAGGAATCATTGTATTGTCACTGCCTCCAGGAATCATTGTATTGTCACTGCCTCCAGGAATCATTGTATTGTCACTGCCTCCAGGAATCATTGTATTGTCACTGCCTCCAGGAATCATTGTATTGTCACTGCCTCCAGGAATCATTGTATTGTCACTGCCTCCAGGAATCATTGTATTGTCACTGCCTCCAGGAATCATTGTATTGTCACTGTCTCCAGGAATCATTGTATAGTCACTGCCTCCAGGAATCATTGTATTGTCACTGCGTCCAGGAATCATTGTATTGTCACTGTCTCCAGGAATCATTGTATAGTCACTGCCTCCAGGAATCATTGTATTGTCACTGCCTCCAGGAATCATTGTATTGTCACTGTCTCCAGGAATCATTGTATTGTCACTGCCTCCAGGAATCATTGTATTGTCACTGCTCCAGGAATCATTGTATTGTCACTGCCTCCAGGAATCATTGTATTGTCACTGCCTCCAGGAATCATTGTATTGTCACTGCCTCCAGGAATCATTGTATTGTCAGTCTCCAGGAATCATTGTATTGTCACTGCCTCCAGGAATCATTGTATTGTCAGTTCCAGGAATCATTGTATTGTCACTGTCTCCAGAAATCATTGTATTGTCACTGTTTCCAGGAATCATTGTATTGTCACTGCCTCCAGGAATCATTGTATTGTCACTGTTTCCAGGAATCATTGTATTGTCACTGCCTCCAGGAATCATTGTATTGTCACTGTCTCCAGGAATCATTGTATAGTCACTGCCTCCAGGAATCATTGTATTGTCACTGCCTCCAGGAATCATTGTATAGTCACTGTCTCCAGGAATCATTGTATTGTCACTGCCTCCAGGAATCATTGTATTGTCACTTCCTCCAGGAATCATTGTATTGTCACTGCCTCCAGGAATCATTGTATTGTCAGTCTCCAGGAATCATTGTATTGTCACTGTCTCCAGGAATCATTGTATTGTCACTGTCTCCAGGAATCATTGTATTGTCACTGTCTCCAGGAATCATTGTATTGTCAGTCTCCAGGAATCATTGTATTGTCACTGTCTCCAGGAATCATTGTATTGTCACTGCCTCCAGGAATCATTGTATTGTCAGTCTCCAGGAATCATTGTATTGTCACTGTCTCCAGGAATCATTGTATTGTCACTGTCTCCAGGAATCATTGTATTGTCACTGCCTCCAGGAATCATTGTATTGTCACTGTCTCCAGGAATCATTGTATTGTCACTGCCTCCAGGAATCATTGTATTGTCACTGCCTCCAGGAATCATTGTATAGTCACTGCTTCCAGGAATCATTGTATTGTCACTGCCTCCAGGAATCATTGTATTGTCAGTCTCCAGGAATCATTGTATTGTCACTGTCTCCAGGAATCATTGTATTGTCACTGTCTCCAGGAAACATTGTATTGTCACTGTTCCAAGAATCATTGTATTGTCACTGTCTCCAGGAATCATTGTATTGTCACTGTCTCCAGGAATCATTGTATTGTCACTGTCTCCAGGAAACATTGTATTGTCACTGTTTCCAGGAATCATTGTATTGTCACTGTCTCCAGGAATCATTGTATTGTCACTGCCTCCAGGAATCATTGTATTGTCACTGTCTCCAGGAATCATTGTATAGTCACTGCCTCCAGGAATCATTGTATTGTCACTGCGTCCAGGAATCATTGTATTGTCACTGTCTCCAGGAATCATTGTATTGTCACTGCCTCCAGGAATCATTGTATTGTCACTGCCTCCAGGAATCATTGTATTGTCACTGCCTCCAGGAATCATTGTATTGTCACTGTCTCCAGGAATCATTGTATTGTCACTGTCTCCAGGAATCATTGTATTGTCACTGCCTCCAGGAATCATTGTATAGTCACTGCCTCCAGAATCATTGTATAGTCACTGCCTCCAGGAATCATTGTATTGTCAGTCTCCAGGAATCATTGTATTGTCACTGTCTCCAGGAATCATTGTATTGTCACTGTCTCCAGGAATCATTGTATTGTCACTGTCTCCAGGAATCATTGTATTGTCACTGTCTCCAGGAATCATTGTAAAGTCACTGCCTCCAGGAATCATTGTATTGTCACTGCCTACAGGAATCATTGTATAGTCACTGCTTCCAGGAATCATTGTATAGTCACTGCCTCCAGGAATCATTGTATTGTCAGTCTCCATGAATCATTGTATTGTCACTGTCTCCAGGAATCATTGTATTGTCACTGTCTCCAGGAATCATTGTATTGTCAGTTTCCAGGAATCATTGTATTGTCACTGTTTCCAGGAATCATTGTATTGTCACTGTCTCCAGAAATCATTGTATTGTCACTGTTTCCAGGAATCATTGTATTGTCACTGCCTCCAGGAATCATTGTATTGTCACTGTCTCCATGAATCATTGTATAGTCACTGCCTCCAGGAATCATTGTATTGTCACTGTCTCCAGGAATCATTGTATTGTCACTGTTTCCAGGAATCATTGTATAGTCACTGCCTCCAGGAATCATTGTATTGTCAGTCTCCAGGAATCATTGTATTGTCACTGCCTCCAGAAATCATTGTATTGTCACTGTCTCCAGGAATCATTGTATAGTCACTGCCTCCAGGAATCATTGTATAGTCACTGCCTCCAGGAATCATTGTATAGTCACTGTCTCCAGGAATCATTGTATAGTCACTGCCTCCAGGAATCATTGTATAGTCACTTCCTCCAGGAATCATTGTATAGTCACTGCCCCCAGGAATCATTGTATTGTCAGTCTCCAGGAATCATTGTATTGTCACTGTCTCCAGGAATCATTGTATTGTCACTGTCTCCAGGAATCATTGTATAGTCACTGTCTCCAGGAATCATTGTATTGTCACTGTCTCCAGGAATCATTGTATTGTCACTGCCTCCATGAATCATTGTATTGTCAGTCTCCAGGAATCATTGTATTGTCACTGTCTCCAGGAATCATTGTATTGTCACTGTCTCCATGAATCATTGTATTGTCACTGCCTCCAGGAATCATTGTATAGTCACTGCCTCCAGGAATCATTGTATAGTCCACTGCCTCCAGGAATCATTGTATTGTCACTGTTTCCAGGAATCATTGTATAGTCACTGCTTCCAGGAATCATTGTATAGTCACTGCCTCCAGGAATCATTGTATTGTCACTGTTTCCAGGAATCATTGTATAGTCACTGCCTCCAGGAATCATTGTATTGTCACTGTTTCCAGGAATCATTGTATTGTCACTGTCTCCAGGAATCATTGTATTGTCACTGTCTCCAGGAATCATTGTATTGTCACTGCCTCCAGGAATCATTGTATAGTCACTGCCTCCAGGAATCATTGTATAGTCCACTGCCTCCAGGAAGCATTGTATTGTCACTGCCTCCAGGAATCATTGTATTGTCACTGCCTCCAGGAAACATTGTATTGTCACTGTCTTCAGGAATCATTGTATTGTCAGTCTCCAGGAAACATTGTATTGTCACTGTCTCCAGAAATCATTGTATTGTCACTGCCTCCAGGAAACATTGTATTGTCACTGTTTCCAAGAATCATTATATTGTCACTGTCTCCAGGAATCATTATATTGTCACTGTCTCCAGTAATCATTGTATTGTCACTGTCTCCAGGAAACATTGTATTGTCACTGTTTCCAAGAATCATTATATTGTCACTGTCTCCAGGAAACATTGTATTGTCACTGTTTCCAAGAATCATTATATTGTCACTGTCTCCAGGAATCATTGTATTGTCACTGCCTCCAGGAAACATTGTATTGTCACTGTTTCCAAGAATCATTATATTGTCACTGTCTCCAGGAATCATTATATTGTCACTGCCTCCAGTAATCATTGTATTGTCACTGCTTCCAGGAGTCATTGTATTGTCACAGTCTCCAGGAAACATTGTATTGTCACCGTCTCCAGGAATCATTATATTGTCACTGCCTCCAGCAATCATTGTATTGTCACTGTCTTCAGGAAACATTGTATTGTCACTGTCTCCAGGAATCATTGTATAGTCACTGCCTCCAGGAATCATTGTATTGTCACTGCCTCCAGGAAACATTGTATAGTCACTGCCTCCAGGAATCATTGTATAGTCACTGCCTCCAGGAATCATTGTATTGTCACTGCTTCCAGGAATCATTGTATTGTCACTGCCTCCAGGAATCATTGTATAGTCACTGCCTCCAGGAATCATTGTATTGTCACTGCCTCCAGGAATCATTGTATTGTCACTGTCTCCAGGAATCATTGTATAATCACTGCCGACAGGAATCATTGTATTGTCACTGCCTCCAGAAATCATTGTATTGTCACTGTCTTTAGGAATCATTGTAATGTCACTGTCTCCAGGAATCATTGTATTGTCACTGTTTCCAGGAATCATTGTATTGTCACTGTCTCCAGGAATCATTGTATTGTCACTGCCTCCAGAAATCATTGTATTGTCACTGTCTCCAGGAATCATTGTATTGTCACTGCCTCCAGGAATCATTGTATAGTCACTGCCTCCAGGAATCATTGTATTGTCACTGCCTCCAGGAATCATTGTATTGTCACTGCCTCCAGGAATCATTGTATAGTCACTGCCTCCAGGAATCATTGTATTGTCACTGCCTCCAGGAATCATTGTATTGTCACTGTCTCCAGGAATCATTGTATAGTCACTGCCTCCAGGAATCATTGTATTGTCACTGCCTCCAGGAATCATTGTATTGTCACTGTCTCCAGGAATCATTGTATTGTCACTGTCTCCAGGAAACATTGTATTGTCACTGTCTCCAGGAAACATTGTATTGTCACTGTCTCCAGGAAACATTTTATTGTCACTGTCTCCAGGAATCATTATATTGTCACTGCCTCCAGTAATCATTGTATTGTCAATGTCTTCAGGAGTCATTGTATTGTCACTTTCTCCAGGAAACATTGTTTTGTCACAGTCTCCAGGAATCATTGTATTGTCACTGTCTCCAGGAATCATTGTATTGTCACTGCCTCCAGCAATCATTGTATTGTCACTGTCTTCATGAATCATTGTATTGTCACTGTCTCCAGTAATCATTGTATTGTCACTGTCTTCAGGAGTCATTATATTGTCACTGTCTCCAGGAAACATTGTATTGCCACTGCCTCCAGGAATCATTGTATTGTCACTGCCTCCAGGAATCATTGTATTGTCACTGCCTCCAGGAATCATTGTATAGTCACTGCCTCCAGGAATCATTGTATTGTCACTGCCTCCAGGAATCATTGTATAGTCACTGTTTCCAGGAATCATTGTATAGTCACTGCCTCCAGGAATCATTGTATAGTCACTGCCTCCAGGAATCATTGTATTGTCACTGCCTCCAGGAATCATTGTATTGTCACTGTCTCCAGGAATCATTGTATAGTCACTGCCTCCAGGAATCATTGTATTGTCACTGCCTCCAGGAATCATTGTATTGTCACTGTCTCCAGGAATCATTGTATTGTCACTGTCTCCAGGAATCATTGTATTGTCACTGCCTCCAGGAATCATTGTATTGTCACTGTCTCCAGGAATCATTGTATTGTCACTGTCTCCAGGAATCATTGTATTGTCACTGTCTCCAGGAATCATTGTATTGTCACTGCCTCCAGGAATCATTGTATAGTCACTGCCTCCAGGAATCATTGTATTGTCAATCTCCAGGAAACATTGTATTGTCACTGTCTTCAGGAATCATTGTATTGTCACTGTCTTAAGGAATCATTGTATTGTCAGTCTCCAGGAAACATTGTATTGTCACTGTCTCCAGGAATCATTGTATTGTCACTGTCTCCAGGAATCATTGTATTGTCACTGTCTCAGGAATCATTGTATTGTCACTGTCTCCAGGAATCATTGTATTGTCACTGTCTCCAGGAAACATTGTATTGTCACTGTCTCCAGGAATCATTGTATTGTCACTGTCTCCAGGAAACATTGTATTGTCACTGTCTCCAGGAATCATTGTATTGTCACTGTTTCCAGGAATCATTGTATTGTCACTGTCTCCAGGAATCATTGTATTGTCACTGCCTCCAGGAATCATTGTATTGTCAGTCTCCAGGAATCATTGTATTGTCACTGCCTCCAGGAATCATTGTATTGTCAGTCTCCAGGAATCATTGTATTGTCACTGCCTCCAGGAAACATTGTATTGTCAGTCTCCAGGAATCATTGTATTGTCACTGTCTCCAGGAATCATTGTATTGTCACTGCCTCCAGGAATCATTGTATAGTCACTGCCTCCAGGAAACATTGTATTGTCAGTCTCCAGGAATCATTGTATTGTCACTGTCTCCAGGAATCATTGTATTGTCAGTTTCCAGGAAACATTGTATTGTCACTGTCTCCAGGAATCATTGTATTGTCACTGTTTCCAGGAATCATTGTATTGTCACTGTCTCCAGGAATCATTGTATTGTCACTGTTTCCAGAATCATTGTATTGTCACTGTCTCCAGGAATCATTGTATTGTCACTGTCTTCAGGAATCATTGTATTGTCACTGTCTCCAGGAAACATTGTATTGTCACTGCCTCCAGGAATCATTGTATTGTCACTGCCTCCAGGAATCATTGTATTGTCACTGCCTCCAGGAATCATTGTATTGTCACTGCCTCCAGGAATCATTGTATTGTCACTGCCTCCAGGAATCATTGTATTGTCACTGTCTCCAGGAATCATTGTATTGTCACTGTCTCCAGGAATCATTGTATTGTCACTGCCTCCAGGAATCATTGTATAGTCACTGCCTCCAGGAATCATTGTATTGTCACTGCCTCCAGGAATCATTGTATTGTCAGTCTCCAGGAATCATTGTATTGTCACTGTCTCCAGGAATCATTGTATTGTCACTGTCTCCAGGAATCATTGTATTGTCACTGTCTCCAGGAATCATTGTATTGTCACTGTCTCCAGGAATCATTGTATTGTCACTGCCTCCAGGAATCATTGTATTGTCACTGCCTACAAGAATCATTGTATAGTCACTGCCTCCAGGAATCATTGTATAGTCACTGCCTCCAGGAATCATTGTATTGTCAGTCTCCAGGAATCATTGTATTGTCACTGTCTCCAGGAATCATTGTATTGTCACTGTCTCCAGGAATCATTGTATTGTCAGTTTCCAGGAATCATTGTATTGTCACTGTCTCCAGAAATCATTGTATTGTCACTGTCTCCAGAAATCATTGTATTGTCACTGTCTCCAGGAATCATTGTATTGTCACTGTCTCCAGGAATCATTGTATTGTCAGTTTCCAGGAATCATTGTATTGTCACTGTTTCCAGGAATCATTGTATTGTCACTGCCTCCAGGAATCATTGTATTGTCACTGTTCCAGGAATCATTGTATTGTCACTGCCTCCAGGAATCATTGTATTGTCACTGTCTCCATGAATCATTGTATTGTCACTGCCTCCAGGAATCATTGTATTGTCACTGTCTCCAGGAATCATTGTATTGTCACTGTTTCCATGAATCATTGTATAGTCACTGCCTCCAGGAATCATTGTATTGTCAGTCTCCAGGAATCATTATATTGTCACTGCCTCCAGAAATCATTGTATTGTCACTGTCTCCAGGAATCATTGTATAGTCACTGCCTCCAGGAATCATTGTATAGTCACTGCCTCCAGGAATCATTGTATAGTCACTGTCTCCAGGAATCATTGTATAGTCACTGCCTCCAGGAATCATTGTATAGTCACTTCCTCCAGGAATCATTGTATAGTCACTGCCCCAGGAATCATTGTATTGTCAGTCTCCAGGAATCATTGTATTGTCACTGTCTCCAGGAATCATTGTATTGTCACTGTCTCCAGGAATCATTGTATAGTCACTGTCTCCAGGAATCATTGTATTGTCAGTCTCCAGGAATCATTGTATTGTCACTGTCTCCAGGAATCATTGTATTGTCAGTCTCGAGGAATCATTGTATTGTCAGTCTCCAGTAATCATTGTATAGTCACTGTCTCCAGGAATCATTGTATTGTCACTGTCTCCAGGAATCATTGTATTGTCACTGCCTCCATGAATCATTGTATTGTCAGTCTCCAGGAATCATTGTATTGTCACTGTCTCCAGGAATCATTGTATTGTCACTGTCTCCATGAATCATTGTATTGTCACTGCCTCCAGGAATCATTGTATAGTCACTGCCTCCAGGAATCATTGTATAGTCACTGCCTCCAGGAATCATTGTATTGTCACTGTTTCCAGGAATCATTGTATAGTCACTGCTTCCAGGAATCATTGTATAGTCACTGCCTCCAGGAATCATTGTATTGTCACTGTTTCCAGGAATCATTGTATAGTCACTGCCTCCAGGAATCATTGTATTGTCACTGTTTCCAGGAATCATTGTATTGTCACTGTCTCCAGGAATCATTGTATTGTCACTGTCTCCAGGAATCATTGTATTGTCACTGCCTCCAGGAATCATTGTATAGTCACTGCCTCCAGGAATCATTGTATAGTCACTGCCTCCAGGAAGCATTGTATTGTCACTGCCTCCAGGAATCATTGTATTGTTCAATCCTCCAGGAAACATTGTATTGTCACTGTCTTCAGGAATCATTGTATTGTCAGTCTCCAGGAAACATTGTATTGTCACTGTCTCCAGGAATCATTGTATTGTCACTGCCTCCAGGAAACATTGTATTGTCACTGTTTCCAAGAATCATTATATTGTCACTGTCTCCAGGAATCATTATATTGTCACTGTCTCCAGTAATCATTGTATTGTCACTGTCTCCAGGAAACATTGTATTGTCACTGTTTCCAAGAATCATTATATTGTCACTGTCTCCAGGAAAAATTGTATTGTCACTGTTTCCAAGAATCATTATATTGTCACTGTCTCCAGGAATCATTATATTGTCACTGCCTCCAGGAAACATTGTATTGTCACTTTTTCCAAGAATCATTATATTGTCACTGTCTCCAGGAATCATTATATTGTCACTGCCTCCAGTAATCATTGTATTGTCACTGCCTCCAGGAGTCATTGTATTGTCACAGTCTCCAGGAAACATTGTATTGGCACCGTCTCCAGGAATCATTATATTGTCACTGCCTCCAGCAATCATTGTATTGTCACTGTCTTCAGGAAACATTGTATTGTCACTGTCTCCAGGAATCATTGTATAGTCACTGCCTCCAGGAATCATTGTATTGTCACTGCCTCCAGGAAACATTGTATTGTCACTGCCTCCAGGAATCATTGTATAGTCACTGCCTCCAGGAATCATTGTATTGTCACTGCCTCCAGGAATCATTGTATTGTCACTGCCTCCAGGAATCATTGTATAGTCACTGCCTCCAGGAATCATTGTATTGTCACTGCCTCCAGGAATCATTGTATTGTCACTGTCTCCAGGAATCATTGTATAATCACTGCCGACAGGAATCATTGTATTGTCACTGCCTCCAGAAATCATTGTATTGTCACTGTCTTTAGGAATCATTGTAATGTCACTGTCTCCAGGAATCATTGTATTGTCACTGTTTCCAGGAATCATTGTATTGTCACTGTCTCCAGGAATCATTGTATTGTCACTGCCTCCAGAAATCATTGTATTGTCACTGTCTCCAGGAATCATTGTATTGTCACTGCCTCCAGGAATCATTGTATAGTCACTGCCTCCAGGAATCATTGTATTGTCACTGCCTCCAGGAATCATTGTATTGTCACTGCCTCCAGGAATCATTGTATAGTCACTGCCTCCAGGAATCATTGTATTGTCACTGCCTCCAGGAATCATTGTATTGTCACTGTCTCCAGGAATCATTGTATAGTCACTGCCTCCAGGAATCATTGTATTGTCACTGCCTCCAGGAATCATTGTATTGTCACTGTCTCCAGGAATCATTGTATTGTCACTGTCTCCAGGAAACATTGTATTGTCACTGTCTCCAGGAAACATTGTATTGTCACTGTCTCCAGGAAACATTTATTGTCACTGTCTCCAGGAATCATTATATTGTCACTGCCTCCAGTAATCATTGTATTGTCAATGTCTTCAGGAGTCATTGTATTGTCACTTTCTCCAGGAAACATTGTTTTGTCACAGTCTCCAGGAATCATTGTATTGTCACTGTCTCCAGGAATCATTATATTGTCACTGCCTCCAGCAATCATTGTATTGTCACTGTCTTCATGAGTCATTGTATTGTCACTGTCTCCAGTAATCATTGTATTGTCACTGTCTTCAGGAGTCATTATATTGTCACTGTCTCCAGGAAACATTGTATTGCCACTGCCTCCAGGAATCATTGTATTGTCACTGCCTCGAGGAATCATTGTATTGTCACTGCCTCCAGGAATCATTGTATAGTCACTGCCTCCAGGAATCATTGTATTGTCACTGCCTCCAGGAATCATTGTATAGTCACTGTCTCCAGGAATCATTGTATAGTCACTGCCTCCAGGAATCATTGTATTGTCACTGCCTCCAGGAATCATTGTATTGTCACTGCCTCCAGGAATCATTGTATTGTCACTGTCTCCAGGAATCATTGTATAGTCACTGCCTCCAGGAATCATTGTATTGCCACTGCCTCCAGGAATCATTGTATTGTCACTGTCTCCAGGAATCATTGTATTGTCACTGTCTCCAGGAATCATTGTATTGTCACTGCCTCCAGGAATCATTGTATTGTCACTGTCTCCAGGAATCATTGTATAGTCACTGTCTCCAGGAATCATTGTAATGTCACTGCCTCCAGGAATCATTGTATTGTCACTGTCTCCAGTAATCATTGTATAGTCACTGTCTCCAGGAATCATTGTATAGTCACTGTCTCCAGGAATCATTGTATTGTCACTGTCTCCAGGAATCATTGTATTGTCACTGCCTCCAGGAATCATTGTATAGTCACTGCCTCCAGGAATCATTGTATTGTCAATCTCCAGGAAACATTGTATTGTCACTGTCTTCAGGAATCATTGTATTGTCACTGTCTTCAGGAATCATTGTATTGTCAGTCTCCAGGAAACATTGTATTGTCACTGTCTCCAGGAATCATTGTATTGTCACTGTCTCCATGAATCATTGTATTGTCACTGTCTCCAGGAATCATTGTATTGTCACTGTCTCCAGGAATCATTGTATTGTCACTGTCTCCAGGAAACATTGTATTGTCACTGTCTCCAGGAATCATTGTATTGTCACTGTCTCCATGAAACATTATATTGTCACTGTCTCCAGGAATCATTGTATTGTCACTGTCTCCAGGAATCATTGTATTGTCACTGTCTCCAGGAATCATTGTATTGTCACTGTCTCCAGGAATCATTGTATTGTCACTGTCTCCAGGAAACATTATATTGTCACTGTCTCCAGGAATCATTGTATTGTCACTGTCTCCAGGAATCATTGTATTGTCACTGTCTCCAGGAATCATTGTATTGTCACTGTTCCAGGAATCATTGTATTGTCACTGCTCCAGGAATCATTGTATTGTCACTGCCTCCAGGAATCATTGTATTGTCACTGTTCCAGGAATCATTGTATAGTCACTGCCTCCAGGAATCATTGTATTGTCACTGTTCCAGGAATCATTGTATTGTCACTGTCTCCAGGAATCATTGTATTGTCACTGTCTCCAGGAATCATTGTATTGTCACTGCCTCCAGGAATCATTGTATTGTCACTGCCTCCAGGAATCATTGTATTGTCACTGCCTCCAGGAATCATTGTATTGTCACTGCCTCCAGGAATCATTGTATTGTCACTCCTCCAGGAATCATTGTATTGTCACTGTCTTCAGGAATCATTGTATTGTCAGTCTCCAGGAAACATTGTATTGTCACTGTCTCCAGGAATCATTGTATTGTCACTGCCTCCAGGAATCATTGTATTGTCACTGTTTCCAGGAATCATTATATTGTCACTGTCTCCAGGAATCATTGTATTGTCACTGTCTCCAGGAATCATTGTATTGTCACTGTCTCCAGGAAACATTGTATTGTCACTGTTTCCAAGAATCATTATATTGTCACTGTCTCCAGGAAAATTGTATTGTCACTGTTCCAGGAATCATTGTATTGTCACTGTCTCCAGGAATCATTGTATTGTCACTGCCTCCAGGAAACATTGTATTGTCACTGTTCCAGGAATCATTGTATTGTCACTGTCTCCAGGAATCATTATATTGTCACTGCCTCCAGGAATCATTGTATTGTCACTGCCTCCAGGAATCATTGTATTGTCACAGTCTCCAGGAATCATTGTATTGTCACTGTCTCCAGGAATCATTGTATTGTCACTGCCTCCAGGAATCATTGTATTGTCACTGTCTCCAGGAATCATTGTATTGTCACTGTCTCCAGGAATCATTGTATAGTCACTGCCTCCAGGAATCATTGTATTGTCACTGCCTCCAGGAATCATTGTATTGTCACTGCCTCCAGGAATCATTGTATAGTCACTGCCTCCAGGAATCATTGTATTGTCACTGCCTCCAGGAATCATTGTATTGTCACTGCCTCCAGGAATCATTGTATAGTCACTGCCTCCAGGAATCATTGTATTGTCACTGCCTCCAGGAATCATTGTATTGTCACTGTCTCCAGGAATCATTGTATAATCACTGCCTCCAGGAATCATTGTATTGTCACTGCCTCCAGGAATCATTGTATTGTCACTGTCTTAGGAATCATTGTAATGTCACTGTCTCCAGGAATCATTGTATTGTCACTGTTTCCAGGAATCATTGTATTGTCACTGTCTCCAGGAATCATTGTATTGTCACTGCCTCCAGAAATCATTGTATTGTCACTGTCTCCAGGAATCATTGTATTGTCACTGCCTCCAGGAATCATTGTATAGTCACTGCCTCCAGGAATCATTGTATTGTCACTGCCTCCAGGAATCATTGTATTGTCACTGCCTCCAGGAATCATTGTATAGTCACTGCCTCCAGGAATCATTGTATTGTCACTGCCTCCAGGAATCATTGTATTGTCACTGTCTCCAGGAATCATTGTATTGTCACTGCCTCCAGGAATCATTGTATTGTCACTGCCTCCAGGAATCATTGTATTGTCACTGTCTCCAGGAATCATTGTATTGTCACTGTCTCCAGGAAACATTGTATTGTCACTGTCTCCAGGAAACATTGTATTGTCACTGTCTCCAGGAAACATTGTATTGTCACTGTCTCCAGGAATCATTATATTGTCACTGCCTCCAGGAATCATTGTATTGTCACTGTCTCCAGGAATCATTGTATTGTCACTGTCTCCAGGAAACATTGTATTGTCACTGTCTCCAGGAATCATTGTATTGTCACTGTCTCCAGGAATCATTATATTGTCACTGCCTCCAGGAATCATTGTATTGTCACTGTCTTCAGGAATCATTGTATTGTCACTGTCTCCAGGAATCATTGTATTGTCACTGTCTTCAGGAATCATTATATTGTCACTGTCTCCAGGAATCATTGTATTGTCACTGCCTCCAGGAATCATTGTATTGTCACTGCCTCCAGGAATCATTGTATTGTCACTGCCTCCAGGAATCATTGTATAGTCACTGCCTCCAGGAATCATTGTATTGTCACTGCCTCCAGGAATCATTGTATAGTCACTGTCTCCAGGAATCATTGTATAGTCACTGCCTCCAGGAATCATTGTATTGTCACTGCCTCCAGGAATCATTGTATTGTCACTGCCTCCAGGAATCATTGTATTGTCACTGTCTCCAGGAATCATTGTATAGTCACTGCCTCCAGGAATCATTGTATTGTCACTGCCTCCAGGAATCATTGTATTGTCACTGTCTCCAGGAATCATTGTATTGTCACTGTCTCCAGGAATCATTGTATTGTCACTGCCTCCAGGAATCATTGTATTGTCACTGTCTCCAGGAATCATTGTATTGTCACTGTCTCCAGGAATCATTGTAATGTCACTGCCTCCAGGAATCATTGTATTGTCACTGTCTCCAGGAATCATTGTATTGTCACTGTCTCCAGGAATCATTGTATTGTCACTGTCTCCAGGAATCATTGTATTGTCACTGTCTCCAGGAATCATTGTATTGTCACTGCCTCCAGGAATCATTGTATTGTCACTGCCTCCAGGAATCATTGTATTGTCACTCTCCAGGAATCATTGTATTGTCACTGTCTCCAGGAATCATTGTATTGTCACTGTCTCCAGGAATCATTGTATTGTCAGTCTCCAGGAATCATTGTATTGTCACTGTCTCCAGGAATCATTGTATTGTCACTGTCTCCAGGAATCATTGTATTGTCACTGTCTCCAGGAATCATTGTATTGTCACTGTCTCCAGGAATCATTGTATTGTCACTGCCTCCAGGAATCATTGTATTGTCACTGTCTCCAGGAATCATTGTATTGTCACTGTCTCCAGGAATCATTGTATTGTCACTGTCTCCAGGAATCATTGTATTGTCACTGCCTCCAGGAATCATTGTATTGTCACTGCCTCCAGGAATCATTGTATTGTCACTGTCTCCAGGAATCATTGTATTGTCACTGTCTCCAGGAATCATTGTATTGTCACTGTCTCCAGGAATCATTGTATTGTCACTGTCTCCAGGAATCATTGTATTGTCACTGCCTCCAGGAATCATTGTATTGTCACTGTCTCCAGGAATCATTGTATTGTCACTGCCTCCAGGAATCATTGTATTGTCACTGCCTCCAGGAATCATTGTATTGTCACTGTCTCCAGGAATCATTGTATTGTCACTGTCTCCAGGAATCATTGTATTGTCACTGTCTCCAGGAATCATTGTATTGTCACTGTCTCCAGGAATCATTGTATTGTCACTGCCTCCAGGAATCATTGTATTGTCACTGTCTCCAGGAATCATTGTATTGTCACTGCCTCCAGGAATCATTGTATTGTCACTGCCTCCAGGAATCATTGTATTGTCACTGCCTCCAGGAATCATTGTATTGTCACTGCCTCCAGGAATCATTGTATTGTCACTGCCTCCAGGAATCATTGTATTGTCACTGTCTCCAGGAATCATTGTATTGTCACTGTCTCCAGGAATCATTGTATTGTCACTGCTCCAGGAATCATTGTATTGTCACTGCCTCCAGGAATCATTGTATTGTCACTGTCTCCAGGAATCATTGTATTGTCACTGTCTCCAGGAATCATTGTATTGTCACTGTCTCCAGGAATCATTGTATTGTCACTGTCTCCAGGAATCATTGTATTGTCACTGTCTCCAGGAATCATTGTATTGTCACTGCCTCCAGGAATCATTGTATTGTCACTGTCTCCAGGAATCATTGTATTGTCACTGTCTCCAGGAATCATTGTATTGTCACTGTCTCCAGGAATCATTGTATTGTCACTGTCTCCAGGAATCATTGTATTGTCACTGCCTCCAGGAATCATTGTATTGTCACTGTCTCCAGGAATCATTGTATTGTCACTGTCTCCAGGAATCATTGTATTGTCACTGTCTCCAGGAATCATTGTATTGTCACTGTCTCCAGGAATCATTGTATTGTCACTGTCTCCAGGAATCATTGTATTGTCACTGTCTCCAGGAATCATTGTATTGTCACTGTCTCCAGGAATCATTGTATTGTCACTGTCTCCAGGAATCATTGTATTGTCACTGCTCCAGGAATCATTGTATTGTCACTGTCTCCAGGAATCATTGTATTGTCACTGTCTCCAGGAATCATTGTATTGTCACTGCCTCCAGGAATCATTGTATTGTCACTGCCTCCAGGAATCATTGTATTGTCACTGTCTCCAGGAATCATTGTATTGTCACTGTCTCCAGGAATCATTGTATTGTCACTGCCTCCAGGAATCATTGTATTGTCACTGTCTCCAGGAATCATTGTATTGTCACTGTCTCCAGGAATCATTGTATTGTCACTGCCTCCAGGAATCATTGTATTGTCACTGTCTCCAGGAATCATTGTATAGTCACTGTCTCCAGGAATCATTGTATTGTCACTGCCTCCAGGAATCATTGTATTGTCACTGTCTCCAGGAATCATTGTATTGTCACTGTCTCCAGGAATCATTGTATTGTCACTGTCTCCAGGAATCAGGGAATCATTGTATTGTCACTGTCTCCAGGAATCATTGTATTGTCACTGCCTCCAGGAATCATTGTATTGTCACTGCCTCCAGGAATCATTGTATTGTCACTCTCCAGGAATCATTGTATTGTCACTGTCTCCAGGAATCATTGTATTGTCACTGTCTCCAGGAATCATTGTATTGTCAGTCTCCAGGAATCATTGTATTGTCACTGTCTCCAGGAATCATTGTATTGTCACTGTCTCCAGGAATCATTGTATTGTCACTGTCTCCAGGAATCATTGTATTGTCACTGTCTCCAGGAATCATTGTATTGTCACTGTCTCCAGGAATCATTGTATTGTCACTGTCTCCAGGAATCATTGTATTGTCACTGTCTCCAGGAATCATTGTATTGTCACTGTCTCCAGGAATCATTGTATTGTCACTGTCTCCAGGAATCATTGTATTGTCACTGTCTCCAGGAATCATTGTATTGTCACTGTCTCCAGGAATCATTGTATTGTCACTGTCTCCAGGAATCATTGTATTGTCACTGTCTCCAGGAATCATTGTATTGTCACTGTCTCCAGGAATCATTGTATTGTCACTGTCTCCAGGAATCATTGTATTGTCACTGTCTCCAGGAATCATTGTATTGTCACTGCTCCAGGAATCATTGTATTGTCACTGCCTCCAGGAATCATTGTATTGTCACTGTTTCCAGGAATCATTGTATTGTCACTGCCTCCAGGAATCATTGTATTGTCACTGTCTCCAGGAATCATTGTATTGTCACTGTCTCCAGGAATCATTGTATTGTCACTGTCTCCAGGAATCATTGTATTGTCACTGCCTCCAGGAATCATTGTATTGTCACTGCCTCCAGGAATCATTGTATTGTCACTGCCTCCAGGAATCATTGTATTGTCACTGCCTCCAGGAATCATTGTATTGTCACTCCTCCAGGAATCATTGTATTGTCACTGTCTCCAGGAATCATTGTATTGTCAGTCTCCAGGAATCATTGTATTGTCACTGTCTCCAGGAATCATTGTATTGTCACTGCCTCCAGGAAACATTGTATTGTCACTGTTTCCAGGAATCATTGTATTGTCACTGTCTCCAGGAATCATTGTATTGTCACTGTCTCCAGGAATCATTGTATTGTCACTGTCTCCAGGAAACATTGTATTGTCACTGTTCCAAGAATCATTGTATTGTCACTGTCTCCAGGAATCATTGTATTGTCACTGTCTCCAGGAATCATTGTATTGTCACTGTCTCCAGGAATCATTGTATTGTCACTGCCTCCAGGAATCATTGTATTGTCACTGCCTCCAGGAATCATTGTATTGTCACTGTCTCCAGGAATCATTGTATTGTCACTGCCTCCAGGAATCATTGTATTGTCACTGCCTCCAGGAATCATTGTATTGTCACTGTCTCCAGGAAACATTGTATTGTCACTGTCTCCAGGAATCATTGTATTGTCACTGCCTCCAGGAATCATTGTATTGTCACTGTCTCCAGGAAACATTGTATTGTCACTGTCTCCAGGAATCATTGTATAGTCACTGCCTCCAGGAATCATTGTATTGTCACTGCCTCCAGGAAACATTGTATTGTCACTGCCTCCAGGAATCATTGTATAGTCACTGCCTCCAGGAATCATTGTATTGTCACTGCCTCCAGGAATCATTGTATTGTCACTGCCTCCAGGAATCATTGTATAGTCACTGCCTCCAGGAATCATTGTATTGTCACTGCCTCCAGGAATCATTGTATTGTCACTGTCTCCAGGAATCATTGTATTGTCACTGCCTCCAGGAATCATTGTATTGTCACTGCCTCCAGGAATCATTGTATTGTCACTGTCTCCAGGAATCATTGTATTGTCACTGTCTCCAGGAATCATTGTATTGTCACTGTCTCCAGGAATCATTGTATTGTCACTGTCTCCAGGAATCATTGTATTGTCACTGCCTCCAGAAATCATTGTATTGTCACTGTCTCCAGGAATCATTGTATTGTCACTGCCTCCAGGAATCATTGTATAGTCACTGCCTCCAGGAATCATTGTATTGTCACTGCCTCCAGGAATCATTGTATTGTCACTGCCTCCAGGAATCATTGTATAGTCACTGCCTCCAGGAATCATTGTATTGTCACTGCCTCCAGGAATCATTGTATTGTCACTGTCTCCAGGAATCATTGTATAGTCACTGCCTCCAGGAATCATTGTATTGTCACTGCCTCCAGGAATCATTGTATTGTCACTGTCTCCAGGAATCATTGTATTGTCACTGTCTCCAGGAAACATTGTATTGTCACTGTCTCCAGGAATCATTGTATTGTCACTGTCTCCAGGAAACATTGTATTGTCACTGTCTCCAGGAATCATTGTATTGTCACTGCCTCCAGGAATCATTGTATTGTCACTGTCTTCAGGAATCATTGTATTGTCACTTTCTCCAGGAATCATTGTATTGTCACTGTCTCCAGGAATCATTGTATTGTCACTGTCTCCAGGAATCATTGTATTGTCACTGCCTCCAGGAATCATTGTATTGTCACTGTCTCCAGGAATCATTGTATTGTCACTGTCTCCAGGAATCATTGTATTGTCACTGTCTCCAGGAATCATTGTATTGTCACTGTCTCCAGGAATCATTGTATTGTCACTGCCTCCAGGAATCATTGTATTGTCACTGCCTCCAGGAATCATTGTATTGTCACTGCCTCCAGGAATCATTGTATAGTCACTGCCTCCAGGAATCATTGTATTGTCACTGCCTCCAGGAATCATTGTATTGTCACTGTCTCCAGGAATCATTGTATAGTCACTGCCTCCAGGAATCATTGTATTGTCACTGCCTCCAGGAATCATTGTATTGTCACTGCCTCCAGGAATCATTGTATTGTCACTGTCTCCAGGAATCATTGTATAGTCACTGCCTCCAGGAATCATTGTATTGTCACTGCCTCCAGGAATCATTGTATTGTCACTGTCTCCAGGAATCATTGTATTGTCACTGTCTCCAGGAATCATTGTATTGTCACTGCCTCCAGGAATCATTGTATTGTCACTGTCTCCAGGAATCATTGTATTGTCACTGTCTCCAGGAATCATTGTATTGTCACTGCCTCCAGGAATCATTGTATTGTCACTGTCTCCAGGAATCATTGTATAGTCACTGTCTCCAGGAATCATTGTATTGTCACTGTCTCCAGGAATCATTGTATTGTCACTGTCTCCAGGAATCATTGTATTGTCACTGCCTCCAGGAATCATTGTATAGTCACTGCCTCCAGGAATCATTGTATTGTCACTCTCCAGGAAACATTGTATTGTCACTGTCTCCAGGAATCATTGTATTGTCACTGTCTCCAGGAATCATTGTATTGTCACTGTCTCCAGGAATCATTGTATTGTCACTGTCTCCAGGAATCATTGTATTGTCACTGTCTCCAGGAATCATTGTATTGTCACTGTCTCCAGGAATCATTGTATTGTCACTGTCTCCAGGAATCATTGTATTGTCACTGTCTCCAGGAATCATTGTATTGTCACTGTCTCCAGGAATCATTGTATTGTCACTGTCTCCAGGAATCATTGTATTGTCACTGTCTCCAGGAATCATTGTATTGTCACTGTCTCCAGGAATCATTGTATTGTCACTGTCTCCAGGAATCATTGTATTGTCACTGTCTCCAGGAATCATTGTATTGTCACTGTCTCCAGGAATCATTGTATTGTCACTGTCTCCAGGAATCATTGTATTGTCACTGTCTCCAGGAATCATTGTATTGTCACTGTCTCCAGGAATCATTGTATTGTCACTGCCTCCAGGAATCATTGTATTGTCAGTCTCCAGGAATCATTGTATTGTCACTGCCTCCAGGAATCATTGTATTGTCACTGTCTCCAGGAATCATTGTATTGTCACTGCCTCCAGGAATCATTGTATTGTCAGTCTCCAGGAATCATTGTATTGTCACTGTCTCCAGGAATCATTGTATTGTCACTGCCTCCAGGAATCATTGTATTGTCACTGCCTCCAGGAATCATTGTATTGTCAGTCTCCAGGAATCATTGTATTGTCACTGTCTCCAGGAATCATTGTATTGTCACTGTCTCCAGGAATCATTGTATTGTCACTGCCTCCAGGAATCATTGTATTGTCACTGTCTCCAGGAATCATTGTATTGTCACTGTCTCCAGGAATCATTGTATTGTCACTGTTTCCAGGAATCATTGTATTGTCACTGTCTCCAGGAATCATTGTATTGTCACTGTCTCCAGGAATCATTGTATTGTCACTGTCTCCAGGAATCATTGTATTGTCACTGTCTCCAGGAATCATTGTATTGTCACTGCCTCCAGGAATCATTGTATTGTCAGTCTCCAGGAATCATTGTATTGTCACTGCCTCCAGAAATCATTGTATTGTCACTGTCTCCAGGAATCATTGTATTGTCACTGCCTCCAGGAATCATTGTATTGTCACTGCCTCCAGGAATCATTGTATTGTCACTGTCTCCAGGAATCATTGTATTGTCACTGCCTCCAGGAATCATTGTATTGTCACTTCCCAGGAATCATTGTATTGTCACTGCCTCCAGGAATCATTGTATTGTCAGTCTCCAGGAATCATTGTATTGTCACTGTCTCCAGGAATCATTGTATTGTCACTGTCTCCAGGAATCATTGTATAGTCACTGTCTCCAGGAATCATTGTATTGTCACTGTCTCCAGGAATCATTGTATTGTCACTGTCTCCAGGAATCATTGTATTGTCAGTCTCCAGGAATCATTGTATTGTCACTGTCTCCAGGAATCATTGTATTGTCACTGTCTCCAGGAATCATTGTATTGTCACTGTCTCCAGGAATCATTGTATTGTCACTGCCTCCAGGAATCATTGTATTGTCACTGTCTCCAGGAATCATTGTATTGTCACTGTCTCCAGGAATCATTGTATTGTCACTGTCTCCAGGAATCATTGTATTGTCACTGTCTCCAGGAATCATTGTATAGTCACTGCCTCCAGGAATCATTGTATTGTCACTGCCTCCAGGAATCATTGTATTGTCACTGTCTCCAGGAATCATTGTATAGTCACTGCTTCCAGGAATCATTGTATTGTCACTGCCTCCAGGAATCATTGTATTGTCACTGTCTCCAGGAATCATTGTATAGTCACTGCCTCCAGGAATCATTGTATTGTCACTGTCTCCAGGAATCATTGTATTGTCACTGTCTCCAGGAATCATTGTATTGTCACTGTCTCCAGGAATCATTGTATTGTCACTGCCTCCAGGAATCATTGTATAGTCACTGCCTCCAGGAATCATTGTATTGTCACTGCCTCCAGGAATCATTGTATTGTCACTGCCTCCAGGAATCATTGTATTGTCACTCCTCCAGGAATCATTGTATTGTCACTGTCTCCAGGAATCATTGTATTGTCACTGTCTCCAGGAATCATTGTATTGTCACTGTCTCCAGGAATCATTGTATTGTCACTGCCTCCAGGAAACATTGTATTGTCACTGTCTCCAGGAATCATTGTATTGTCACTGTCTCCAGGAATCATTGTATTGTCACTGTCTCCAGGAATCATTGTATTGTCACTGTCTCCAGGAATCATTGTATTGTCACTGTCTCCAGGAATCATTGTATTGTCACTGTCTCCAGGAATCATTGTATTGTCACTGTCTCCAGGAATCATTGTATTGTCACTGTCTCCAGGAATCATTGTATTGTCACTGCCTCCAGGAATCATTGTATTGTCACTTTTTCCAGGAATCATTGTATTGTCACTGTCTCCAGGAATCATTGTATTGTCACTGCCTCCAGGAATCATTGTATTGTCACTGCCTCCAGGAATCATTGTATTGTCACTGTCTCCAGGAATCATTGTATTGTCACTGTCTCCAGGAATCATTGTATTGTCACTGCCTCCAGGAATCATTGTATTGTCACTGTCTCCAGGAATCATTGTATTGTCACTGTCTCCAGGAATCATTGTATTGTCACTGCCTCCAGGAATCATTGTATTGTCACTGCCTCCAGGAATCATTGTATTGTCACTGCCTCCAGGAATCATTGTATAGTCACTGCCTCCAGGAATCATTGTATTGTCACTGCCTCCAGGAATCATTGTATTGTCACTGCCTCCAGGAATCATTGTATAGTCACTGCCTCCAGGAATCATTGTATTGTCACTGCCTCCAGGAATCATTGTATTGTCACTGTCTCCAGGAATCATTGTATAGTCACTGCCTCCAGGAATCATTGTATTGTCACTGCCTCCAGGAATCATTGTATTGTCACTGTCTCCAGGAATCATTGTATTGTCACTGTCTCCAGGAATCATTGTATTGTCACTGTTTCCAGGAATCATTGTATTGTCACTGTCTCCAGGAATCATTGTATTGTCACTGCCTCCAGGAATCATTGTATTGTCACTGTCTCCAGGAATCATTGTATTGTCACTGCCTCCAGGAATCATTGTATTGTCACTGCCTCCAGGAATCATTGTATTGTCACTGCCTCCAGGAATCATTGTATTGTCACTGTCTCCAGGAATCATTGTATAGTCACTGCCTCCAGGAATCATTGTATTGTCACTGCCTCCAGGAATCATTGTATTGTCACTGTCTCCAGGAATCATTGTATTGTCACTGTCTCCAGGAATCATTGTATTGTCACTGTCTCCAGGAAATTGTATTGTCACTGTTTCCAGGAATCATTGTATTGTCACTGTCTCCAGGAATCATTATATTGTCACTGTCTCCAGGAATCATTGTATTGTCACTGTCTCCAGGAAACATTGTATTGTCACTGTTCCAGAATCATTGTATTGTCACTGTCTCCAGGAATCATTGTATTGTCACTGCCTCCAGGAATCATTGTATTGTCACTGTCTCCAGGAATCATTGTATAGTCACTGCCTCCAGGAATCATTGTATTGTCACTGCGTCCAGGAATCATTGTATTGTCACTGTCTCCAGGAATCATTGTATAGTCACTGCCTCCAGGAATCATTGTATTGTCACTGCCTCCATGAATCATTGTATTGTCACTGCCTCCAGGAATCATTGTATTGTCACTGTCTCCAGGAATCATTGTATTGTCACTGTCTCCAGGAATCATTGTATTGTCACTGCCTCCAGGAATCATTGTATAGTCACTGCCTCCAGAATCATTGTATAGTCACTGCCTCCAGGAATCATTGTATTGTCAGTCTCCAGGAATCATTGTATTGTCACTGTCTCCAGGAATCATTGTATTGTCACTGTCTCCAGGAATCATTGTATTGTCACTGTCTCCAGGAATCATTGTATTGTCACTGTCTCCAGGAATCATTGTAAGTCACTGCCTCCAGGAATCATTGTATTGTCACTGCCTACAAGAATCATTGTATAGTCACTGCTTCCAGGAATCATTGTATAGTCACTGCCTCCAGGAATCATTGTATTGTCAGTCTCCATGAATCATTGTATTGTCACTGTCTCCAGGAATCATTGTATTGTCACTGTCTCCAGGAATCATTGTATTGTCAGTTTCCAGGAATCATTGTATTGTCACTGTTTCCAGGAATCATTGTATTGTCACTGTCTCCAGAAATCATTGTATTGTCACTGTTTCCAGGAATCATTGTATTGTCACTGCCTCCAGGAATCATTGTATTGTCACTGTCTCCAGGAATCATTGTATAGTCACTGCCTCCAGGAATCATTGTATTGTCACTGTCTCCAGGAATCATTGTATTGTCACTGTTTCCAGGAATCATTGTATAGTCACTGCCTCCAGGAATCATTGTATTGTCAGTCTCCAGGAATCATTATATTGTCACTGCCTCCAGGAATCATTGTATTGTCACTGTCTCCAGGAATCATTGTATAGTCACTGCCTCCAGGAATCATTGTATAGTCACTGCCTCCAGGAATCATTGTATAGTCACTGTCTCCAGGAATCATTGTATAGTCACTGCCTCCAGGAATCATTGTATAGTCACTTCCTCCAGGAATCATTGTATAGTCACTGCCCCCAGGAATCATTGTATTGTCAGTCTCCAGGAATCATTGTATTGTCACTGTCTCCAGGAATCATTGTATTGTCACTGTCTCCAGGAATCATTGTATAGTCACTGTCTCCAGGAATCATTGTATTGTCACTGTCTCCAGGAATCATTGTATTGTCACTGCCTCCAGGAATCATTGTATTGTCAGTCTCCAGGAATCATTGTATTGTCACTGTCTCCAGGAATCATTGTATTGTCACTGTCTCCATGAATCATTGTATTGTCACTGCCTCCAGGAATCATTGTATAGTCACTGCCTCCAGGAATCATTGTATAGTCACTGCCTCCAGGAATCATTGTATTGTCACTGTTTCCAGGAATCATTGTATAGTCACTGCTTCCAGGAATCATTGTATAGTCACTGCCTCCAGGAATCATTGTATTGTCACTGTTTCCAGGAATCATTGTATAGTCACTGCCTCCAGGAATCATTGTATTGTCACTGTTTCCAGGAATCATTGTATTGTCACTGTCTCCAGGAATCATTGTATTGTCACTGTCTCCAGGAATCATTGTATTGTCACTGCCTCCAGGAATCATTGTATAGTCACTGCCTCCAGGAATCATTGTATAGTCACTGCCTCCAGGAATCATTGTATTGTCACTGCCTCCAGGAATCATTGTATTGTCACTGCCTCCAGGAAACATTGTATTGTCACTGTCTTCAGGAATCATTGTATTGTCAGTCTCCAGGAAACATTGTATTGTCACTGTCTCCAGAAATCATTGTATTGTCACTGCCTCCAGGAACATTGTATTGTCACTGTTTCCAAGAATCATTGTATTGTCACTGTCTCCAGGAATCATTGTATTGTCACTGTCTCCAGGAATCATTGTATTGTCACTGTCTCCAGGAAACATTGTATTGTCACTGTTTCCAAGAATCATTATATTGTCACTGTCTCCAGGAAACATTGTATTGTCACTGTTTCCAAGAATCATTATATTGTCACTGTCTCCAGGAATCATTGTATTGTCACTGCCTCCAGGAAACATTGTATTGTCACTGTTTCCAAGAATCATTGTATTGTCACTGTCTCCAGGAATCATTGTATTGTCACTGCCTCCAGTAATCATTGTATTGTCACTGCTTCCAGGAATCATTGTATTGTCACAGTCTCCAGGAAACATTGTATTGTCACCGTCTCCAGGAATCATTATATTGTCACTGCCTCCAGCAATCATTGTATTGTCACTGTCTTCAGGAAACATTGTATTGTCACTGTCTCCAGGAATCATTGTATAGTCACTGCCTCCAGGAATCATTGTATTGTCACTGCCTCCAGGAAACATTGTATAGTCACTGCCTCCAGGAATCATTGTATAGTCACTGCCTCCAGGAATCATTGTATTGTCACTGCTTCCAGGAATCATTGTATTGTCACTGCCTCCAGGAATCATTGTATAGTCACTGCCTCCAGGAATCATTGTATTGTCACTGCCTCCAGGAATCATTGTATTGTCACTGTCTCCAGGAATCATTGTATAATCACTGCCGACAGGAATCATTGTATTGTCACTGCCTCCAGAAATCATTGTATTGTCACTGTCTTTAGGAATCATTGTAATGTCACTGTCTCCAGGAATCATTGTATTGTCACTGTTTCCAGGAATCATTGTATTGTCACTGTCTCCAGGAATCATTGTATTGTCACTGCCTCCAGAAATCATTGTATTGTCACTGTCTCCAGGAATCATTGTATTGTCACTGCCTCCAGGAATCATTGTATAGTCACTGCCTCCAGGAATCATTGTATTGTCACTGCCTCCAGGAATCATTGTATTGTCACTGCCTCCAGGAATCATTGTATAGTCACTGCCTCCAGGAATCATTGTATTGTCACTGCCTCCAGGAATCATTGTATTGTCACTGTCTCCAGGAATCATTGTATAGTCACTGCCTCCAGGAATCATTGTATTGTCACTGCCTCCAGGAATCATTGTATTGTCACTGTCTCCAGGAATCATTGTATTGTCACTGTCTCCAGGAAACATTGTATTGTCACTGTCTCCAGGAACATTGTATTGTCACTGTCTCCAGGAAACATTGTATTGTCACTGTCTCCAGGAATCATTATATTGTCACTGCCTCCAGTAATCATTGTATTGTCACTGTCTTCAGGAGTCATTGTATTGTCACTTTCTCCAGGAAACATTGTTTTGTCACAGTCTCCAGGAATCATTGTATTGTCACTGTCTCCAGGAATCATTGTATTGTCACTGCCTCCAGCAATCATTGTATTGTCACTGTCTCAGGAATCATTGTATTGTCACTGTCTCCAGGAATCATTGTATTGTCACTGTCTTCAGGAATCATTATATTGTCACTGTCTCCAGGAAACATTGTATTGCCACTGCCTCCAGGAATCATTGTATTGTCACTGCCTCCAGGAATCATTGTATTGTCACTGCCTCCAGGAATCATTGTATAGTCACTGCCTCCAGGAATCATTGTATTGTCACTGCCTCCAGGAATCATTGTATAGTCACTGTTTCCAGGAATCATTGTATAGTCACTGCCTCCAGGAATCATTGTATTGTCACTGCCTCCAGGAATCATTGTATTGTCACTGCCTCCAGGAATCATTGTATTGTCACTGTCTCCAGGAATCATTGTATAGTCACTGCCTCCAGGAATCATTGTATTGTCACTGCCTCCAGGAATCATTGTATTGTCACTGTCTCCAGGAATCATTGTATTGTCACTGTCTCCAGGAATCATTGTATTGTCACTGCCTCCAGGAATCATTGTATTGTCACTGTCTCCAGGAATCATTGTATTGTCACTGTCTCCAGGAATCATTGTATTGTCACTGTCTCCAGGAATCATTGTATTGTCACTGCCTCCAGGAATCATTGTATAGTCACTGCCTCCAGGAATCATTGTATTGTCACTCTCCAGGAATCATTGTATTGTCACTGTCTTCAGGAATCATTGTATTGTCACTGTCTCCAGGAATCATTGTATTGTCAGTCTCCAGGAATCATTGTATTGTCACTGTCTCCAGGAATCATTGTATTGTCACTGTCTCCAGGAATCATTGTATTGTCACTGTCTCAGGAATCATTGTATTGTCACTGTCTCCAGGAATCATTGTATTGTCACTGTCTCCAGGAATCATTGTATTGTCACTGTCTCCAGGAATCATTGTATTGTCACTGTCTCCAGGAAACATTGTATTGTCACTGTCTCCAGGAATCATTGTATTGTCACTGTCTCCAGGAATCATTGTATTGTCACTGTCTCCAGGAATCATTGTATTGTCACTGCCTCCAGGAATCATTGTATTGTCAGTCTCCAGGAATCATTGTATTGTCACTGCCTCCAGGAATCATTGTATTGTCAGTCTCCAGGAATCATTGTATTGTCACTGCCTCCAGGAATCATTGTATTGTCAGTCTCCAGGAATCATTGTATTGTCACTGTCTCCAGGAATCATTGTATTGTCACTGCCTCCAGGAATCATTGTATTGTCACTGCCTCCAGGAATCATTGTATTGTCAGTCTCCAGGAATCATTGTATTGTCACTGTCTCCAGGAATCATTGTATTGTCAGTTTCCAGGAATCATTGTATTGTCACTGTCTCCAGGAATCATTGTATTGTCACTGTTTCCAAGAATCATTGTATTGTCACTGTCTCCAGGAATCATTGTATTGTCACTGTTTCCAGGAATCATTGTATTGTCACTGTCTCCAGGAATCATTGTATTGTCACTGTCTCCAGGAATCATTGTATTGTCACTGTCTCCAGGAAACATTGTATTGTCACTGCCTCCAGGAATCATTGTATTGTCACTGCCTCCAGGAATCATTGTATTGTCACTGCCTCCAGGAATCATTGTATAATCACTGCCTCCAGGAATCATTGTATTGTCACTGCCTCCAGGAATCATTGTATTGTCACTGTCTCCAGGAATCATTGTATTGTCACTGTCTCCAGGAATCATTGTATTGTCACTGCCTCCAGGAATCATTGTATAGTCACTGCCTCCAGGAATCATTGTATAGTCACTGCCTCCAGGAATCATTGTATTGTCAGTCTCCATGAATCATTGTATTGTCACTGTCTCCAGGAATCATTGTATTGTCACTGTCTCCAGGAATCATTGTATTGTCACTGTCTCCAGGAATCATTGTATTGTCACTGTCTCCAGGAATCATTGTATTGTCACTGCCTCCAGGAATCATTGTATTGTCACTGCCTCCAGAATCATTGTATAGTCACTGCCTCCAGGAATCATTGTATAGTCACTGCCTCCAGGAATCATTGTATTGTCAGTCTCCAGGAATCATTGTATTGTCACTGTCTCCAGGAATCATTGTATTGTCACTGTCTCCAGGAATCATTGTATTGTCAGTTTCCAGGAATCATTGTATTGTCACTGTCTCCAGAAATCATTGTATTGTCACTGTCTCCAGAAATCATTGTATTGTCACTGTCTCCAGGAATCATTGTATTGTCACTGTCTCCAGGAATCATTGTATTGTCAGTTTCCAGGAATCATTGTATTGTCACTGTTTCCAGGAATCATTGTATTGTCACTGCCTCCAGGAATCATTGTATTGTCACTGTTCCAGGAATCATTGTATTGTCACTGCCTCCAGGAATCATTGTATTGTCACTGTCTCCAGGAATCATTGTATTGTCACTGCCTCCAGGAATCATTGTATTGTCACTGTCTCCAGGAATCATTGTATTGTCACTGTTTCCATGAATCATTGTATAGTCACTGCCTCCAGGAATCATTGTATTGTCAGTCTCCAGGAATCATTATATTGTCACTGCCTCCAGAAATCATTGTATTGTCACTGTCTCCAGGAATCATTGTATAGTCACTGCCTCCAGGAATCATTGTATAGTCACTGCCTCCAGGAATCATTGTATAGTCACTGTCTCCAGGAATCATTGTATAGTCACTGCCTCCAGGAATCATTGTATAGTCACTTCCTCCAGGAATCATTGTATAGTCACTGCCCCCTGGAATCATTGTATTGTCAGTCTCCAGGAATCATTGTATTGTCACTGTCTCCAGGAATCATTGTATTGTCACTGTCTCCAGGAATCATTGTATAGTCACTGTCTCCAGGAATCATTGTATTGTCAGTCTCCAGGAATCATTGTATTGTCACTGTCTCCAGGAATCATTGTATTGTCAGTCTCCAGGAATCATTGTATTGTCAGTCTCCAGGAATCATTGTATAGTCACTGTCTCCAGGAATCATTGTATTGTCACTGTCTCCAGGAATCATTGTATTGTCACTGCCTCCAGGAATCATTGTATTGTCAGTCTCCAGGAATCATTGTATTGTCACTGTCTCCAGGAATCATTGTATTGTCACTGTCTCCATGAATCATTGTATTGTCACTGCCTCCAGGAATCATTGTATAGTCACTGCCTCCAGGAATCATTGTATAGTCACTGCCTCCAGGAATCATTGTATTGTCACTGTTTCCAGGAATCATTGTATAGTCACTGCTTCCAGGAATCATTGTATAGTCACTGCCTCCAGGAATCATTGTATTGTCACTGTTTCCAGGAATCATTGTATAGTCACTGCCTCCAGGAATCATTGTATTGTCACTGTTTCCAGGAATCATTGTATTGTCACTGTCTCCAGGAATCATTGTATTGTCACTGTCTCCAGGAATCATTGTATTGTCACTGCCTCCAGGAATCATTGTATAGTCACTGCCTCCAGGAATCATTGTATAGTCCACTGCCTCCAGGAATCATTGTATTGTCACTGCCTCCAGGAATCATTGTATTGTTCAATCCTCCAGGAAACATTGTATTGTCACTGTCTTCAGGAATCATTGTATTGTCAGTCTCCAGGAAACATTGTATTGTCACTGTCTCCAGGAATCATTGTATTGTCACTGCCTCCAGGAAACATTGTATTGTCACTGTTTCCAAGAATCATTATATTGTCACTGTCTCCAGGAATCATTATATTGTCACTGTCTCCAGTAATCATTGTATTGTCACTGTCTCCAGGAAACATTGTATTGTCACTGTTTCCAAGAATCATTATATTGTCACTGTCTCCAGGAAAAATTGTATTGTCACTGTTTCCAAGAATCATTATATTGTCACTGTCTCCAGGAATCATTATATTGTCACTGCCTCCAGGAAACATTGTATTGTCACTTTTTCCAAGAATCATTATATTGTCACTGTCTCCAGGAATCATTATATTGTCACTGCCTCCAGTAATCATTGTATTGTCACTGCCTCCAGGAGTCATTGTATTGTCACAGTCTCCAGGAAACATTGTATTGGCACCGTCTCCAGGAATCATTATATTGTCACTGCCTCCAGCAATCATTGTATTGTCACTGTCTTCAGGAAACATTGTATTGTCACTGTCTCCAGGAATCATTGTATAGTCACTGCCTCCAGGAATCATTGTATTGTCACTGCCTCCAGGAAACATTGTATTGTCACTGCCTCCAGGAATCATTGTATAGTCACTGCCTCCAGGAATCATTGTATTGTCACTGCCTCCAGGAATCATTGTATTGTCACTGCCTCCAGGAATCATTGTATAGTCACTGCCTCCAGGAATCATTGTATTGTCACTGCCTCCAGGAATCATTGTATTGTCACTGTCTCCAGGAATCATTGTATAATCACTGCCGACAGGAATCATTGTATTGTCACTGCCTCCAGAAATCATTGTATTGTCACTGTCTTTAGGAATCATTGTAATGTCACTGTCTCCAGGAATCATTGTATTGTCACTGTTTCCAGGAATCATTGTATTGTCACTGTCTCCAGGAATCATTGTATTGTCACTGCCTCCAGAAATCATTGTATTGTCACTGTCTCCAGGAATCATTGTATTGTCACTGCCTCCAGGAATCATTGTATAGTCACTGCCTCCAGGAATCATTGTATTGTCACTGCCTCCAGGAATCATTGTATTGTCACTGCCTCCAGGAATCATTGTATAGTCACTGCCTCCAGGAATCATTGTATTGTCACTGCCTCCAGGAATCATTGTATTGTCACTGTCTCCAGGAATCATTGTATAGTCACTGCCTCCAGGAATCATTGTATTGTCACTGCCTCCAGGAATCATTGTATTGTCACTGTCTCCAGGAATCATTGTATTGTCACTGTCTCCAGGAAACATTGTATTGTCACTGTCTCCAGGAAACATTGTATTGTCACTGTCTCCAGGAAACATTTTATTGTCACTGTCTCCAGGAATCATTATATTGTCACTGCCTCCAGTAATCATTGTATTGTCAATGTCTTCAGGAGTCATTGTATTGTCACTTTCTCCAGGAAACATTGTTTGTCACAGTCTCCAGGAATCATTGTATTGTCACTGTCTCCAGGAATCATTATATTGTCACTGCCTCCAGCAATCATTGTATTGTCACTGTCTTCATGAGTCATTGTATTGTCACTGTCTCCAGTAATCATTGTATTGTCACTGTCTTCAGGAGTCATTATATTGTCACTGTCTCCAGGAAACATTGTATTGCCACTGCCTCCAGGAATCATTGTATTGTCACTGCCTCGAGGAATCATTGTATTGTCACTGCCTCCAGGAATCATTGTATAGTCACTGCCTCCAGGAATCATTGTATTGTCACTGCCTCCAGGAATCATTGTATAGTCACTGTCTCCAGGAATCATTGTATAGTCACTGCCTCCAGGAATCATTGTATTGTCACTGCCTCCAGGAATCATTGTATTGTCACTGCCTCCAGGAATCATTGTATTGTCACTGTCTCCAGGAATCATTGTATAGTCACTGCCTCCAGGAATCATTGTATTGTCACTGCCTCCAGGAATCATTGTATTGTCACTGTCTCCAGGAATCATTGTATTGTCACTGTCTCCAGGAATCATTGTATTGTCACTGCCTCCAGGAATCATTGTATTGTCACTGTCTCCAGTAATCATTGTATAGTCACTGTCTCCAGGAATCATTGTAATGTCACTGCCTCCAGGAATCATTGTATTGTCACTGTCTCCAGTAATCATTGTATAGTCACTGTCTCCAGGAATCATTGTATAGTCACTGTCTCCAGGAATCATTGTATTGTCACTGTCTCCAGGAATCATTGTATTGTCACTGCCTCCAGGAATCATTGTATAGTCACTGCCTCCAGGAATCATTGTATTGTCAATCTCCAGGAAACATTGTATTGTCACTGTCTTCAGGAATCATTGTATTGTCACTGTCTTCAGGAATCATTGTATTGTCAGTCTCCAGGAAACATTGTATTGTCACTGTCTCCAGGAATCATTGTATTGTCACTGTCTCCATGAATCATTGTATTGTCACTGTCTCCAGGAATCATTGTATTGTCACTGTCTCCAGGAATCATTGTATTGTCACTGTCTCCAGGAAACATTATATTGTCACTGTCTCCAGGAATCATTGTATTGTCACTGTCTCCATGAAACATTATATTGTCACTGTCTCCAGGAATCATTGTATTGTCACTGTCTCCAGGAATCATTGTATTGTCACTGTCTCCAGGAATCATTGTATTGTCACTGTCTCCAGGAATCATTGTATTGTCACTGTCTCCAGGAAACATTATATTGTCACTGTCTCCAGGAATCATTGTATTGTCACTGTCTCCAGGAATCATTGTATTGTCACTGTCTCCAGGAATCATTGTATTGTCACTGCCTCCAGGAATCATTGTATTGTCAGTCTCCAGGAATCATTGTATTGTCACTGCCTCAAGAATCATTGTATTGTCAGTCTCCAGGAATCATTGTATTGTCACTGCCTCCAGGAATCATTGTATTGTCAGTCTCCAGGAATCATTGTATTGTCACTGTCTCCAGGAATCATTGTATTGTCACTGCCTCCAGGAATCATTGTATAGTCACTGCCTCCAGGAATCATTGTATTGTCAGTCTCCAGGAAACATTGTATTGTCACTGTCTCCAGGAATCATTGTATTGTCAGTCTCCAGGAAACATTGTATTGTCACTGTCTCCAGGAATCATTGTATTGTCACTGTTTCCAAGAATCATTATATTGTCACTGTCTCCAGGAATCATTGTATTGTCACTGTTTCCAGGAATCATTATATTGTCACTGTCTCCAGGAATCATTGTATTGTCACTGTCTTCAGGAATCATTATATTGTCACTGTCTCCAGGAATCATTGTATTGTCACTGTTTCCATGAATCATTGTATAGTCACTGCCTCCAGGAATAATTGTATTGTCAGTCTCCAGGAATCATTATATTGTCACTGCCTCCAGAAATCATTGTATTGTCACTGTCTCCAGGAATCATTGTATAGTCACTGCCTCCAGGAATCATTGTATAGTCACTGCCTCCAGGAATCATTGTATAGTCACTGTCTCCAGGAATTATTGTATAGTCACTGCCTCCAGGAATCATTGTATAGTCACTTCCTCCAGGAATCATTGTATAGTCACTGCCCCCTGGAATCATTGTATTGTCAGTCTCCAGGAATCATTGTATTGTCACTGTCTCCAGGAATCATTGTATTGTCACTGTCTCCAGGAATCATTGTATAGTCACTGTCTCCAGGAATCATTGTATTGTCAGTCTCCAGGAATCATTGTATTGTCACTGTCTCCAGGAATCATTGTATTGTCAGTCTCGAGGAATCATTGTATTGTCAGTCTCCAGGAATCATTGTATAGTCACTGTCTCCAGGAATCATTGTATTGTCACTGTCTCCAGGAATCATTGTATTGTCACTGCCTCCATGAATCATTGTATTGTCAGTCTCCAGGAATCATTGTATTGTCACTGTCTCCAGGAATCATTGTATTGTCACTGTCTCCATGAATCATTGTATTGTCACTGTCTCCAGGAATCATTGTATAGTCACTGCCTCCAGGAATCATTGTATAGTCCACTGCCTCCAGGAATCATTGTATTGTCACTGTTTCCAGGAATCATTGTATAGTCACTGCTTCCAGGAATCATTGTATAGTCACTGCCTCCAGGAATCATTGTATTGTCACTGTTTCCAGGAATCATTGTATAGTCACTGCCTCCAGGAATCATTGTATTGTCACTGTTTCCAGGAATCATTGTATTGTCACTGTCTCCAGGAATCATTGTATTGTCACTGTCTCCAGGAATCATTGTATTGTCACTGCCTCCAGGAATCATTGTATAGTCACTGCCTCCAGGAATCATTGTATAGTCACTGCCTCCAGGAAGCATTGTATTGTCACTGCCTCCAGGAATCATTGTATTGTTCAATCCTCCAGGAAACATTGTATTGTCACTGTCTTCAGGAATCATTGTATTGTCAGTCTCCAGGAAACATTGTATTGTCACTGTCTCCAGGAATCATTGTATTGTCACTGCCTCCAGGAAACATTGTATTGTCACTGTTTCCAAGAATCATTATATTGTCACTGTCTCCAGGAATCATTATATTGTCACTGTCTCCAGTAATCATTGTATTGTCACTGTCTCCAGGAAACATTGTATTGTCACTGTTTCCAAGAATCATTATATTGTCACTGTCTCCAGGAAAAATTGTATTGTCACTGTTTCCAAGAATCATTATATTGTCACTGTCTCCAGGAATCATTATATTGTCACTGCCTCCAGGAAACATTGTATTGTCACTTTTTCCAAGAATCATTATATTGTCACTGTCTCCAGGAATCATTATATTGTCACTGCCTCCAGTAATCATTGTATTGTCACTGCCTCCAGGAGTCATTGTATTGTCACAGTCTCCAGGAAACATTGTATTGGCACCGTCTCCAGGAATCATTATATTGTCACTGCCTCCAGCAATCATTGTATTGTCACTGTCTTCAGGAAACATTGTATTGTCACTGTCTCCAGGAATCATTGTATAGTCACTGCCTCCAGGAATCATTGTATTGTCACTGCCTCCAGGAAACATTGTATTGTCACTGCCTCCAGGAATCATTGTATAGTCACTGCCTCCAGGAATCATTGTATTGTCACTGCCTCCAGGAATCATTGTATTGTCACTGCCTCCAGGAATCATTGTATAGTCACTGCCTCCAGGAATCATTGTATTGTCACTGCCTCCAGGAATCATTGTATTGTCACTGTCTCCAGGAATCATTGTATAATCACTGCCGACAGGAATCATTGTATTGTCACTGCCTCCAGAAATCATTGTATTGTCACTGTCTTTAGGAATCATTGTAATGTCACTGTCTCCAGGAATCATTGTATTGTCACTGTTTCCAGGAATCATTGTATTGTCACTGTCTCCAGGAATCATTGTATTGTCACTGCCTCCAGAAATCATTGTATTGTCACTGTCTCCAGGAATCATTGTATTGTCACTGCCTCCAGGAATCATTGTATAGTCACTGCCTCCAGGAATCATTGTATTGTCACTGCCTCCAGGAATCATTGTATTGTCACTGTCTCCAGGAATCATTGTATAGTCACTGCCTCCAGGAATCATTGTATTGTCACTGCCTCCAGGAATCATTGTATTGTCACTGTCTCCAGGAATCATTGTATTGTCACTGTCTCCAGGAAACATTGTATTGTCACTGTCTCCAGGAAACATTGTATTGTCACTGTCTCCAGGAAACATTTTATTGTCACTGTCTCCAGGAATCATTATATTGTCACTGCCTCCAGTAATCATTGTATTGTCAATGCCTTCAGGAGTCATTGTATTGTCACTTTCTCCAGGAAACATTGTTTGTCACAGTCTCCAGGAATCATTGTATTGTCACTGTCTCCAGGAATCATTATATTGTCACTGCCTCCAGCAATCATTGTATTGTCACTGTCTTCATGAGTCATTGTATTGTCACTGTCTCCAGTAATCATTGTATTGTCACTGTCTTCAGGAGTCATTATATTGTCACTGTCTCCAGGAAACATTGTATTGCCACTGCCTCCAGGAATCATTGTATTGTCACTGCCTCGAGGAATCATTGTATTGTCACTGCCTCCAGGAATCATTGTATAGTCACTGCCTCCAGGAATCATTGTATTGTCACTGCCTCCAGGAATCATTGTATAGTCACTGTCTCCAGGAATCATTGTATAGTCACTGCCTCCAGGAATCATTGTATTGTCACTGCCTCCAGGAATCATTGTATTGTCACTGCCTCCAGGAATCATTGTATTGTCACTGTCTCCAGGAATCATTGTATAGTCACTGCCTCCAGGAATCATTGTATTGCCACTGCCTCCAGGAATCATTGTATTGTCACTGTCTCCAGGAATCATTGTATTGTCACTGTCTCCAGGAATCATTGTATTGTCACTGCCTCCAGGAATCATTGTATTGTCACTGTCTCCAGTAATCATTGTATAGTCACTGTCTCCAGGAATCATTGTATTGTCACTGTCTCCAGGAATCATTGTATTGTCACTGCCTCCAGGAATCATTGTATAGTCCACTGCCTCCAGGAATCATTGTATTGTCAATCTCCAGGAAACATTGTATTGTCACTGTCTTCAGGAATCATTGTATTGTCACTGTCTTCAGGAATCATTGTATTGTCAGTCTCCAGGAAACATTGTATTGTCACTGTCTCCAGGAATCATTGTATTGTCACTGTCTCCATGAATCATTGTATTGTCACTGTCTCCAGGAATCATTGTATTGTCACTGTCTCCAGGAATCATTGTATTGTCACTGTCTCCAGGAAACATTATATTGTCACTGTCTCCAGGAATCATTGTATTGTCACTGTCTCCAGGAAACATTATATTGTCACTGTCTCCAGGAATCATTGTATTGTCACTGTCTCCAGGAATCATTGTATTGTCACTGTCTCCAGGAATCATTGTATTGTCACTGTCTCCAGGAATCATTGTATTGTCACTGTCTCCAGGAAACATTATATTGTCACTGTCTCCAGGAATCATTGTATTGTCACTGTCTCCAGGAATCATTGTATTGTCACTGTCTCCAGGAATCATTGTATTGTCACTGCCTCCAGGAATCATTGTATTGTCAGTCTCCAGGAATCATTGTATTGTCACTGCCTACAAGAATCATTGTATTGTCAGTCTCCAGGAATCATTGTATTGTCACTGCCTCCAGGAAACATTGTATTGTCAGTCTCCAGGAATCATTGTATTGTCACTGTCTCCAGGAATCATTGTATTGTCACTGCCTCCAGGAATCATTGTATAGTCCACTGCCTCCAGGAAACATTGTATTGTCAGTCTCCAGGAAACATTGTATTGTCACTGTCTCCAGGAATCATTGTATTGTTAGTCTCCAGGAAACATTGTATTGTCACTGTCTCCAGGAATCATTGTATTGTCACTGTTTCCAAGAATCATTATATTGTCACTGTCTCCAGGAATCATTGTATTGTCACTGTTTCCAAGAATCATTATATTGTCACTGTCTCCAGGAATCATTGTATTGTCACTGTCTTCAGGAGTCATTATATTGTCACTGTCTCCAGGAAACATTGTATTGTCACTGCCTCCAGGAATCATTGTATTGTCACTGCCTCCAGGAATCATTGTATTGTCACTGCCTCCAGGAATCATTGTATAATCACTGCCTCCAGGAATCATTGTATTGTCACTGCCTCCAGGAATCATTGTATTGTTCATTCTTCCAGGAATCATTGTATTGTCACTGCCTCCAGGAATCATTGTATAGTCACTGCCTCCAGGAATCATTGTATTGTCACTGCCTCCAGGAATCATTGTATTGTCACTGTCTCCAGGAATCATTGTATAATCACTGCCGACAGGAATCATTGTATTTTCGCTGCCTCCAGGAATCATTGTATTGTCACTGCCTCCAGGAATCATTGTATTGTCACTGCCTCCAGGAATCATTGTTTAGTCCACTGCCTCCAGGAAACATTGTATTGTCACTGTCTCCAGGAATCATTGTATTGTCACTGTCTTCAGGAATCATTGTATTGTCAGTCTCCAGGAAACATTGTATTGTCACTGTCTCCAGGAATCATTGTATTGTCACTGTCTCCAGGAAACATTGTATTGTCACTGTCTCCAGGAATCATTGTATTGTCACTGTCTCCAGGAATCATTGTATTGTCACTGTCTCCAGGAATCATTGTATTGTCACTGTCTCCAGGAAACATTGTATTGTCACTGTCTCCAGGAAACATTGTATTGTCACTGTTTCCAAGAATCATTATATTGTCACTGTCTCCAGGAAACATTATATTGTCACTGTCTCCAGTAATCATTGTATTGTCACTGTCTCCAGGAAACATTGTATTGTCACTGTTTCCAAGAATCATTATATTGTCACTGTCTCCAGGAATCATTATATTGTCACTGCCTCCAGTAATCATTGTATTGTCACTGTCTTCAGGAGTCATTGTATTGTCACTTTCTCCAGGAAACATTGTATTGTCACAGTCTCCAGGAAACATTGTATTGTCACTGTCTCCAGGAATCATTATATTGTCACTGTCTTCAGGAGTTATGGTATTGTCACTGTCTCCAGTAATCATTGTATTGTCACTGTCTTCAGGAGTTATTGTATTGTCACTGTCTCCAGTAATCATTATATTGTCACTGTCTCCAGGAAACATTGTATTGTCACTGCCTCCAGGAATATTTGTATAGTCACTGCTTCCAGGAATCATTGTATTGTCACTGCCTCCAGGAATCATTGTATTGTCACTGTCTCCAGGAATCATTGTATAATCACTGCCGGCAGGAATCATTGTATTGTCACTGCCTCCAGAAATCATTGTATTGTCACTGTCTCCAGGAATCATTGTAATGTCACTGTCTCCAGGAATTATTGTATTGTCACTGTTTCAAGGAATCATTGTATTGTAACTGTCTCCAGGAATCATTGTATTGTCACTGCCTCCAGGAATCATTGTATTGTCACTGTCTCCAGGAATCATTGTATAGTCACTGCCTCCAGGAATCATTGTATTGTCACTGCCTCCAGGAATCATTGTATTGTCACTGTCTCCAGGAATCATTGTATTGTCACTGTCTCCAGGAATCATTGTATTGTCACTGTCTCCAGGAATCATTGTATTGTCACTGCCTCCAGGAATCATTGTATAGTCCACTGCCTCCAGGAAACATTGTATTTTCACTGCCTCCAGGAATCATTGTATTGTCACTGTCTCCAGGAATCATTGTATTGTCACTGCCTCCAGGAATCATTGTATAGTCCACTGCCTCCAGGAAACATTGTATTTTCACTGCCTCCAGGAATCATTGTATTGTCACTGTCTCCAGGAATCATTGTATTGTCACTGTCTCCATGAATCATTGTATTGTCACTGCCTCCAGGAATCATTGTATAGTCCACTGCCTCCAGGAAACATTGTATTTCACTGCCTCCAGGAATCATTGTATTGTCACTGTCTCCAGGAATCATTGTATAGTCCACTGCCTCCAGGAAACATTGTATTGTCACTGTCTCCAGGAATCATTGTATTGTCACTGTCTCCAGGAAACATTGTATTGTCACTGTCTCCAGGAATCATTGTATTGACACAGTCTCCAGGAAACATTGTATTGTCACAGTCTCCAGGAATCATTATATTGTCACTGCCTCCAGTAATCATTGTATTGTCACTGTCTTCAGTAGTCATTGTATTGTCACTTTCTCCAGGAAACATTGTATTGTCACAGTCTCCAGGAAACATTGTATTGTCACTGTCTCCAGGAATCATTATATTGTCACTGCCTCCAGCAATCATTGTATTGTCACTGTCTCCAGGAATCAATGTATTGTCACTGTCTCCAGGAAACATTGTATTGACACAGTCTCCAGGAAACATTGTATTGTCACTGTCTCCAGGAATTCATTATATTGTCACTGCCTCCAGTAATCATTGTATTGTCATTGTCTTCAGGAGTCATTGTATTGTCACTTTCTCCAGGAATCATTGTATTGTCACTGCCTCCAGGAATCATTGTATAGTCACTGCCTCCAGGAATCATTGTATTGTCACTGCCTCCAGGAATCATTGTATAGTCACTGTCTCCAGGAATCATTGTATAGTCACTGCCTCCAGGAATCATTGAATTGTCACTGCCTTCAGGAATCATTGTATTGTCACTGCCTCCAGGAATCATTGTTTAGTCCACTGCCTACAGGAATCATTGTTTAGTCCACTGCCTCCAGGAAACATTGTATTGTCACTGTCTCCAGGAATCATTGTATTGTCACTGTCTTCAGGAATCATTGTATTGTCAGTCTCCAGGAAACATTGTATTGTCACTGTCTCCAGGAATCATTGTATTGTCACTGTCTCCAGGAAACATTGTATTGTCACTGTCTCCAGGAATCATTGTATTGTCACTGTCTCCAGGAATCATTGTATTGTCACTGTCTCAGGAATCATTGTATTGTCACTGTCTCCAGGAAACATTGTATTGTCACTGTCTCCAGGAAACATTGTATTGTCACTGTTTCCAAGAATCATTATATTGTCACTGTCTCCAGGAATCATTATATTGTCACTGTCTCCAGTAATCATTGTATTGTCACTGTCTCCAGGAAACATTGTATTGTCACTGTTTCCAAGAATCATTATATTGTCACAGTCTCCAGGAAACATTGTATTGTCACTGTCTCCAGGAATCATTGTATAGTCCACTGCCTCCAGGAATCATTGTATTGTCACTGTCTCCAGGAAACATTGTATTGTCACTTTCTCCAGTAATCATTATATTGTCACTGTCTCCAGGAATCATTGTATAGTCCACTGCCTCCAGGAATCATTGTATTGTCACTGTCTTCAGGAGTTATTGTATTGTCACTGTCTCCAGTAATCATTATATTGTCACTGTCTCCAGGAAACATTGTATTGTCACTGCCTCCAGGAATCATTGTATTGTCACTGCCTCCAGGAATCATTGTATTGTCACTGTCTCCAGGAATCATTGTATTGTCACTGTCTTCAGGAGTTATTGTATTGTCACTGTCTCCAGTAATCATTATATTGTCACTGTCTCCAGGAAACATTGTATTGTCACTGCCTCCAGGAATATTTGTATAGTCACTGCCTCCAGGAATCATTGTATTGTCACTGCCTCCAGGAATCATTGTATTGTCACTGTCTCCAGGAATCATTGTATAATCACTGCCGGCAGGAATCATTGTATTGTCACTGCCTCCAGAAATCATTGTATTGTCACTGTCTCCAGGAATCATTGTAATGTCACTGTCTCCAGGAATCATTGTATTGTCACTGTTTCAAGGAATCATTGTATTGTCACTGTCTCCAGGAATCATTGTATTGTCACTGCCTCCAGGAATCATTGTATTGTCACTGTCTCCAGGAATCATTGTATAGTCACTGCCTCCAGGAATCATTGTATCGTCACTGCCTCCAGGAATCATTGTATTGTCACTGTCTCCAGGAATCATTGTATTGTCACTGTCTCCAGGAATCATTGTATTGTCACTGTCTCCAGGAATCATTGTATTGTCACTGCCTCCAGCAATCATTGTATTGTCACTGTCTTCATGAGTCATTATATTGTCACTGCCTCCAGGAATCATTGTATAGTCACTGTCTCCAGGAATCATTGTATTGTCACTGTCTCCAGGAATCATTGTATTGTCACTGCCTCCAGCAATCATTGTATTGTCACTGTCTTCATGAGTCATTATATTGTCACTGCCTCCAGGAATCATTGTATAGTCACTGCCTCCAGGAATCATTGTATTGTCACTGTCTCCAGGAATCATTGTATTGTCACTGCCTCCAGCAATCATTGTATTGTCAATGTCTTCAGGAGTCATTATATTGTCACTGCCTCCAGGAATCATTGTATTGTCACTGTCTCCAGGAAACATTGTATTGTCACTGTCTCCAGGAAACATTGTATTGTCACTGTTTCCAAGAATCATTATATTGTCACTGTCTCCAGGAATCATTATATTGTCACTGTCTCCAGTAATCATTGTATTGTCACTGTCTCCAGGAAACATTGTATTGTCACTGTTTCCAAGAATCATTATATTGTCACAGTCTCCAGGAAACATTGTATTGTCACTGTCTCCAGGAATCATTGTATAGTCCACTGCCTCCAGGAATCATTGTATTGTCACTGTCTCCAGGAAACATTGTATTGTCACTTTCTCCAGTAATCATTATATTGTCACTGTCTCCAGGAATCATTGTATAGTCCACTGCCTCCAGGAATCATTGTATTGTCACTGTCTTCAGGAGTTATTGTATTGTCACTGTCTCCAGTAATCATTATATTGTCACTGTCTCCAGGAAACATTGTATTGTCACTGCCTCCAGGAATCATTGTATTGTCACTGCCTCCAGGAATCATTGTATTGTCACTGTCTCCAGGAATCATTGTATTGTCACTGTCTTCAGGAGTTATTGTATTGTCACTGTCTCCAGTAATCATTATATTGTCACTGTCTCCAGGAAACATTGTATTGTCACTGCCTCCAGGAATATTGTATAGTCACTGCCTCCAGGAATCATTGTATTGTCACTGCCTCCAGGAATCATTGTATTGTCACTGTCTCCAGGAATCATTGTATAATCACTGCCGGCAGGAATCATTGTATTGTCACTGCCTCCAGAAATCATTGTATTGTCACTGTCTCCAGGAATCATTGTAATGTCACTGTCTCCAGGAATCATTGTATTGTCACTGTTTCAAGGAATCATTGTATTGTCACTGTCTCCAGGAATCATTGTATTGTCACTGCCTCCAGGAATCATTGTATTGTCACTGTCTCCAGGAATCCTTGTATAGTCACTGCCTCCAGGAATCATTGTATCGTCACTGCCTCCAGGAATCATTGTATTGTCACTGTCTCCAGGAATCATTGTATTGTCACTGTCTCCAGGAATCATTGTATTGTCACTGTCTCCAGGAATCATTGTATTGTCACTGCCTCCAGCAATCATTGTATTGTCACTGTCTTCATGAGTCATTATATTGTCACTGCCTCCAGGAATCATTGTATAGTCACTGTCTCCAGGAATCATTGTATTGTCACTGTCTCCAGGAATCATTGTATTGTCACTGCCTCCAGCAATCATTGTATTGTCACTGTCTTCATGAGTCATTATATTGTCACTGCCTCCAGGAATCATTGTATAGTCACTGCCTCCAGGAATCATTGTATTGTCACTGTCTCCAGGAATCATTGTATTGTCACTGCCTCCAGCAATCATTGTATTGTCAATGTCTTCAGGAGTCATTATATTGTCACTGCCTCCAGGAATCATTGTATAGTCACTGTCTCCAGGAATCATTGTATAGTCACTGCCTCCAGGAATCATTGTATTGTCACTGCCTTCAGAAATCATTGTATTGTCACTGCCTCTAGGAATCATTGTATTGTCACTGCCTCCAGTAATCATTGTATTGTCAGTCTCCAGGAATCATTATATTGTCACTGTCTCCAGAGATAAATTACCAATAATAAACAAAAATAGCATGTATAGAAAAACTGCCCAAACTGTTGCTATATTATAAATGATGTGAAGGAGAAACTGAGAGAAATGTAACAAAAATGATAATGGTGGTGGAGTCAGTAAATTATAAACAAGCAGGGGAAACAATCAAACTTAATAATTAGATGTATATGTGCTAGGAGTTACCTCCCATGACAGACCCAATGTTGCGACACAAACCGACATTGTGTCCATGTTTCTCTTATGCTCCAACCTTTGTTCACAGTTTGTTTGTTTGTGAGTTGAACAAGTTTGTTGAACCTTTGACCTTCTGGTGGGTAGCGGAATCAGTGGTGAGCTTCGACACTTCATGTGATAACTCAAGACGTTGTCTAGACCTCGGCCACAATTTGATCGGCACAGTTCTCTAGTTAAACTTCATAAATCAAGACGTTGTCTAGACCTCGGCCACAATTTGATCGGCACAGTTCTCTAGTTAAACTTCATAAATCAAGACGTTGTCTAGACCTCGGCCACAATTTGATCGGCACAGTTCTCTAGTTAAACTTCATAACTCAAGACGTTGTCTAGACCTCGCCCACAATTTGATCGGCACAGTTCTCTAGTTAAACTTCATAACTCAAGACGTTGTCTAGACCTCGGCCACAATTTGATCGGCACAGTTCTCTAGTTAAACTTCATAACTCAAGACGTTGTCTAGACCTCGCCCACAATTTGATCGGCACAGTTCTCTAGTTAAACTTCATAACTCAAGACGTTGTCTAGACCTCGGCCACAATTTGATCGGCACAGTTCTCTAGTTAAACTTCATAACTCAAGACCTTGTCTAGACCTCGGCCACAATTTGATCGGCACTGTTCTCTAGTTAAACTTCATAACTCAAGACGTTGTCTAGACCTCGGCCACAATTTGATCGGCTCAGTTCTCTAGTTAAACTTCATAACTCAAGACGTTGTCTAGACCTCGCCCACAATTTGATCGGCACAGTTCTCGAGTTGAACTTCATAACTCAAGACGTTGTCTAGACCTCGCTCACAATTTGATCGGCACAGTTCTCGAGTTAAACTTCATAACTCATCAATAGATACATATCTGACTTGCATATATAAGTCACTCATTACACATGATGGTTGTCTAAACATCTATCAAACAATATCATTAGTAGAGATTCTGTATATGCGTCTAGGCTACCGTCGCTTTCATATGACACAATACTAGGTTTTGCAATTAAATCCACATTACATTTGTTAAAGCTTGGCATGAAATCACAAACGCGATAATATAACTCTGTACCTAACTTGTATCAGTAATCTCTTGTGTGGAATCGGTGTACTCTTTGCGTTAATCTGCACAAAAAGCACTGATCTCTTTAAAAACCTGAAATAAATATCTTCCCTTGAAACAAATCTGATTTCTCCAAGTCATTTCTCGGGACCAGCTCTCTCTGAACGAGTCTCTTGAAGGTTTCTTAGTCTTCTCTGAGTTAATTCTAAGTCTTCTCTCACTCAATTCTAAGTCTTCTCTCACTCAATCCTAAGTCTTCTCTCACTCAATTCTAAGTCTTCTCTCAGTTAATTCTAAGTCTTCTCTCAATTAATTCTAAGTCTTCTCTCAGTTAATTCTAAGTCTTCTCTCAGTTAATTCTAAGTCTTCTCTCACTCAATTCTACGTCTTCTCTCAGTTAATTCTAAGTCTTCTCTCACTCAATTCTAAGTCTTCTCTCAGTTAATTCTAAGTCTTCTCTCAGTCAATTCTAAGTCTTCTCTCACTCAATTCTAAGTCTTCTCTCACTCAATTCTAAGTCTTCTCTCAGTCAATTCTAAGTCTTCTCTCAGTCAATTCTAAGTCTTCTCTCAGTCAATTCTAAGTCGAACACTAAAACTAACTACCTATTCTTCAACTAGCCTACTACCCAATATTGCCACCCCCATGTTCCCCGCCTCATCATCTAATCTGCCATGACTGTGACACTTCATTGTTGTCCTTAACTACGTGTCTTGGAGCTACACTCAACATTCCAATCGTTCTAAGGAGCGCCCCCTATCAGTATTAAACGTTTGGCTTCATGTTTCTATCGTTCTAAAGAGCGCCCCCTATCAGTTTTAAACTTGTGGCTTCATGTTTCCCTGCACAACAATATTTATGTTACCTGGAGTGTCCTCAGGTGTAACCGCTCACTTGTTTTAGACGCGATATTACAACGCTGTGACGTCGAGCTGGGAGTTGACCAGAAACTGTCGACTAGTGCCGCCTTCAGCACGAACATCCCGGTGACGACAGTCTTCACCCTTTTCCGAAGTATGAAACCTGGCATCTATTTTACTAAGTGACGAGGTGGACCACAGCAGTTTTTGCAAACTTCGTTTGTTCCAAATTTAAAAAAAGAGAGAAAATCAATATTATCCTTCATTAAAAAAAAATATCGATTTCACCCAAACTTTTGATACAAGGATCATCATTATCTCATAATTTAACGTTTAGCAAGAATTAACTGAACATTATATACAAACAGAATTATCTCCCTTTCTCCAGTTCAGAAACGAACCAGTTAAGGGAGATAATGTCAGAGTGGGATAACCCACATACAACCAGAAGGTGAGAGATCATAGGCCACTAAAACTGGGCGAAACAACATGGCTCATTTTACGAGGCGAGCTCGAGAACCTATCAGCAGATCTGTGTAGCTCGACATTTACAGTAACGAACACGTCCAGGCGCCATATTAATAGTCACAGGTGTCTCAGTGTGCGAATGTTCTCACACTGATGTCACAGTTCACACACTCCGATTAATGGAATATCCCAGCACAGGTTTATTACACTGCTACTTGTTACTATAATACGATACTGCTCGTGCTTGGTCTTTTTTTTAGTTCTGGGGTCTGTCGCTATGGTAAAAGAGGACATTAATTTGTGGTCTTGTTTAGTCCTCGTTCCTGTCGTTATGGTAAAAGGGGACATTAATTTGTGGTCTCGTTTAGTCCTCGTTAACTGTCGTTAGGTAAAAGGGGACATTAGTTTGTGGTCTCGTTTAGTCCTCGTTCCCTGTCGTTATGGTAAAAGGGGACATTAATTTGTGGTCTCGTTTAGTCCTCGTTCCCTGTCGTTATGGTAAAAGGGGACATTAATTTGTGGTCTCGTTTAGTCCTCGTTCCCTGTCGTTATGGTAAAAGGGGACATTAATTTGTGGTCTCGTTTAGTCCTCGTTCCCTGTCGTTATGGTAAAAGGGGACATTAGATGCTCAAGTTGTTGAACACAAAGATACCAATAAACCGACCACAAATATCAGTATTACATTTTAATTTTTTTAAAAGTATGTCTTCTCAAAGGTTATCAAACCACTTCAACCATCAAAAGCTTAATATATAAATGCACACATAAACATATGTAAATGCCCACATAATTTATATAAATGCACACATAAATATAGGGGAGCCGCAATAGCTCAATGGTTAGTGAACTGGACTACAAAGGACAAGAGATAGGGTTTGACCCAACCGACGGCTCCGGTTCACCCAGCCTTTAATGGGTAGCGGATTTGTTTTTCTGGGAAAGTAAAGCGGCACGGGCGTAATACCGACCACATTACCCCAAAAATCATGTGCTGAAGGTCTGTAAAATTTATGGTCACTAACACCATATTCCCTATACGCCACTTGGCGTGACAGGGGGTACTTTACTTTTTTACACATAAATATATAAATAAAGGTATAAACGTATAAGAATATAAAAATATATAATTATCTGACAATAGACGTCTTCATAAAACAGATATCCCGAGCTTTGCTGACTACTGCGGTTATGTTGCTATGAGATGATGACGTCACCAATTGATAGATTCTGTGTAGCAGACTTTCGGGATGACACATTGGTAGGTATGAGAGATTCGTTACGTCGGTCTGTCCATCCCTGGAAGCTGGGTGATCTTGAGCTAACACGTCAGCCTCTGTATAAGAAGGTTTCGGGTTCGATTTCCGCCACAGGCGTTGGAAAATATTTTTTTATTAAAACGAATACGTGGCTCTACCCTCCCCTGTTCTCTTTGTAGTGAGATCCGATGCCTGGCCCTCTTTTGGTAGTGAGATCCTATGTCTGGCTTTCTCTGGGTAGTGAGATCTGATGTCTAGCCCTCTCGAAGTAGTGAGATCCTATGTTTGGCCCTCTCGGGGTAGTGAGATCCAATGACTGGCCCTCTCTGGGTAGTGAGATCCGATGTCTGGCCCTCTCTGGGTAGTGAGATCCCATGACTGGCCCTCTCTGGGTAGTGAGATCCGATGACTGGCCCTCTCTGGGTAGTGAGATCTGATGTCTGGCCCTCTCTGGGTAGTGAGATCCGATGCCTGGCCCTCTCTGGGTAGTGAGATCCGATGCCTGGCCCTCTCTGGGTAGTGAGATCCAATGACTGGCCCTCTCTGGGTAGTGAGATCCGATGTCTGGCCCTCTCTGGGTAGTGAAATCCGATGACTGGCCCTCTCTGGGTAGTGAGATCCGATGCCTGGCCCTCTCTGGGTAGTGAGATCCAATGCCTGGCCCTCTCTGGGTAGTGAGATCCCATGACTGGCCCTCTCTGGGTAGTGAGATCCCATGCCTGGCCCTCTCTGGGTAGTGAGATCTGATGTCTGGCCCTCTCTGGGTAGTGAGATCCCATGCCTGGCCCTCTCTGGATAGTGAGATCTGATGTCTGGCCCTCTCTGGGTAGTGAGATCTGATGTCTGGCCCTCTCTGGGTAGTGAGATCTGATGTCTGGCCCTCTCTGGGTAGTGAGATCTGATGTCTGGCCCTCTCTGGGTAGTGAGATCTGATGTCTGGCCCTCTCTGGGTAGTGAGATCTGATGTCTGGCCCTCTCTGGGTAGTGAGATCCCATGCCTGGCCCTCTCTGGGTAGTGAGATCCCATGCCTGGCCCTCTCTGGGTAGTGAGATCCCATGCCTGGCCCTCTCTGGGTAGTGAGATCCCATGACTGGCCCTCTCTGGGTAGTGAGATCCCATGACTGGCCCTCTCTGGGTAGTGAGATCCCATGACTGGCCCTCTCTGGGTAGTGAGATCCAATGTCTGGCCCTCTCTGGGTAGTGAGATCCCATGTCTGGCCCTCTCTGGGTAGTGAGATCCCATGCCTGGCCCTCTCTGGGTAGTGAGATCTGATGTCTGGCCCTCTCTGGGTAGTGAGATCCAATGTCTGGCCCTCTCTGGGTAGTGAGATCCCATGCCTGGCCCTCTCTGGATAGTGAGATCTGATGTCTGGCCCTCTCTGGGTAGTGAGATCTGATGTCTGGCCCTCTCTGGGTAGTGAGATCTGATGTCTGGCCCTCTCTGGGTAGTGAGATCTGATGTCTGGCCCTCTCTGGGTAGTGAGATCTGATGTCTGGCCCTCTCTGGGTAGTGAGATCTGATGTCTGGCCCTCTCTGGGTAGTGAGATCTGATGTCTGGCCCTCTCTGGGTAGTGAGATCTGATGTCTGGCCCTCTCTGGGTAGTGAGATCCCATGACTGGCCCTCTCTGGGTAGTGAGATCCCATGACTGGCCCTCTCTGGGTAGTGAGATCCAATGTCTGGCCCTCTCTGGGTAGTGAGATCCCATGACTGGCCCTCTCTGGATAGTGAGATCTGATGTCTGGCCCTCTCTGGGTAGTGAGATCTGATGTCTGGCCCTCTCTGGGTAGTGAGATCTGATGTCTGGCCCTCTCTGGGTAGTGAGATCTGATGTCTGGCCCTCTCTGGGTAGTGAGATCTGATGTCTGGCCCTCTCTGGGTAGTGAGATCTGATGTCTGGCCCTCTCTGGGTAGTGAGATCTGATGTCTGGCCCTCTCTGGGTAGTGAGATCTGATGTCTGGCCCTCTCTGGGTAGTGAGATCTGATGTCTGGCCCTCTCTGGGTAGTGAGATCCCATGCCTGGCCCTCTCTGGGTAGTGAGATCCCATGACTGGCCCTCTCTGGGTAGTGAGATCCCATGCCTGGCCCTCTCTGGGTAGTGAGATCCCATGACTGGCCCTCTCTGGGTAGTGAGATCCCATGCCTGGCCCTCTCTGGGTAGTGAGAGCCCATGCCTGGCCCTCTCTGGATAGTGAGATCCGATGTCAAGCCCTCTCTAAATAGTGAGATCCGATGTCAAGCCCTCTCTGGATAGTGAAATCCTATGACTGACCCTCTCTGGGTAGTGAGATCCGATGTCAAGCCCTCTCTGGGTAGTGAGATCCGATGTCTGGCCCTCTCTGGATAGTGAGATTCGATGTCTGGCCCTCTCTGGATAGTGAGATCCGATGTCTGGCCCTCTCTGGGTAGTGAGATCCGATGTCTTGCCCTCTCTGGATAGTGAGATCCGATGTCTGGCCCTCACAGAATACAGCGAATAAAACAGGAGTCTCCGTGTGCGTTCTGCGCACGTTAAAGAACTCTTGGTAGATGGAAACAGGAAAGAGTAGGCCAGAAGTGACCGCTGCCGGGCGAAATTAATAGGAAAAAAAAATCTACCCAACAACGTTCAAACTCTCGAGGATTACAATATGAGAGATACCGCCGAAGTGGGAGAATATCTGCCTGTATGGCGGGGGACACCTGAGCACAGGCCTGCCAGTGGGAAAAATATGACAAAGTGATATTCATGAAAAATTGATCCCCTCGGGACTTTTCTCGAGGTTTAAAGCTGGAGAACGGAAACAACAAAAACATGTCTCCACCGGACATTGAGAAGAGCTGTCGAAGAACGTGTGAATGTTGACCTCATCAAGCAGGCTCTGATACAAAATCTGACAGTTGATATTTAATTGTTGGCTCTCCCGAGTACAAAAATTACTCGGTCAATATGATAATCGGAGTAGATGAGCACGCATTTGATACACCAAAACCTGAGACCGACGAGTCGGCAACAGTTGATGCCCTTGACGATAGCGCACGTTCAAATCCGCTGATTCAGAATCCTAGTTTCATAACCCGCCGCTCCCCTGATCGCATGTCTCGTGTTGAGGTTACAGGTAGTGTCGAAGTTGGAAGGTTTCGTTGTTTTAGTCCCCGGCTACTGTCGCTGTAGTGATGGAAACTTCTCGTCTAGTCCTCGGTAACTGTCGCTGTAGTGATGGAAGCTTCTCGTCTAGTCCTCGGTTACTGTCGCTGTAGTGATGGAAGCTTCTCGTCTAGTCCTCGGTAACTGTCGCTGTAGTGATGGAAACTTCTCGTCTAGTCCTCGGTTACTGTCGCTGTAGTGATGGAAGCTTCTCGTCTAGTCCTCGGTTACTGTCGCTGTAGTGATGGAAGCTTCTCGTGTAGTCCTCGGTTACTGTCGCTGTAGTGATGGAAGCTTCTCGTCTAGTCTTCGGTTACTGTCGATGTAGTGATGGAAGCTTCTCGTCTAGTCCTCGGTTACTGTCGCTGTAGTGATGGAAGCTTCTCGTCTAGTCCTCGGTTACTGTCGCTGTAGTGATGGAAACTTCTCGTCTAGTCCTTGGTCGCTGTAGTGATGGAAGCTTCTCGTCTAGTCCTCGGTTACTGTCGCTGTAGTGATGGAAGCTTCTCGTCTAGTCCTCGGTTACTGTAGCTGTAGTGATGGAAGCTTCTCGTCTAATCCTCGGTTACTGTCGCTGTAGTGATGGAAGCTTCTCGTCTAGTCGTCGGTAACTGTCGCTGTAGTGATGGAAACTTCTCGTCTAGTCCTCGGTAACTGTCGCTGTAGTGATGGAAGCTTCTCGTCTAGTCCTCGGTTACTGTCGCTGTAGTGATGGAAGCTTCTCGTCTAGTCCTCAGTAACTGTCGCTGTAGTGATGGAAGCTTCTCGTCTAGTCCTCGGTTACTGTCGCTGTAGTGATGGAAGCTTCTCGTCTAATCCTCGGTTACTGTCGCTGTAGTGATGGAAGCTTCTCGTCTAGTCGTCGGTAACTGTCGCTGTAGTGATGGAAGCTTCTCGTCTAGTCCTCGGTTACTGTCGCTGTAGTGATGGAAACTTCTCGTCTAGTCCTCGGTTACTGTCGCTGTAGTGATGGAAACTTCTCGTCTAGTCCTCGGTTACTGTCGCTGTAGTGATGGAAGCTTCTCGTCTAGTCCTTGGTCGCTGTAGTGATGGAAGCTTCTCGTCTAGTCCTCGGTTACTGTCGCTGTAGTGATGGAAGCTTCTCGTCTAGTCCTCGGTTACTGTCGCTGTAGTGATTGAAGCTTCTCATCTAGTCCTCGGTTACTGTCGCTGTAGTGATGGAAGCTTCTCGTCTAGTCCTCGGTAACTGTCGCTGTAGTGATGGAAGTTTCTCGTCTAGTCCTCGGTTACTGTCGCTGTAGTGATGGAAGCTGATCGTCTATTCCTCGGTCGCTATAGTGATGGAAGTTTCTCGTCTAATCCCCGGTTACTGTCGCTGTAGTAATGGAAGCTTCTCGTCTAATCCTTGGTTACTGTCGCTGTAGTGATGGAAGTTTCTCGTCTAATCCCCGGTTACTGTCGCTGTAGTAATGGAAGCTTCTCGTCTAGTCCTCGGTTACTGTCGCTGTAGTGATTGAAGCTTCTCATCTAGTCCTCGGTTACTGTCGCTGTAGTGATGGAAGTTTCTCGTCTAATCCCCGGTTACTGTCGCTGTAGTAATGGAAGCTTCTCGTCTAATCCTTGGTTACTGTCGCTGTAGTGATGGAAGCTTCTCGTCTACTCCTCGGTTACTGTCGCTGTAGTGATGGAAGCTTCTCGTGTAGTCCTCGGTTACTGTCGCTGTAGTGATGGAAGCTTCTCGTCTAGTCCTCGGTTACTGTCGCTGTAGTGATGGAAGCTTCTCGTCTAGTCCTCGGTTACTGTCGCTGTAGTGATGGAAGCTTCTCGTCTACTCCTCGGTTACTGTTGCTGTAGTGATGGAAGCTTCTCGCCTAGTCCTCGGTTACTGTCGCTGTAGTTAAGGAAACTTCTAGTCTAGTCCTCGGTTATTGTCGCTGTAGTGACGGAAGATTCTCATCTAGTCTCAGTTACTGTCGCTGTAGTGATGGAAGCTTCTCGTCTAGTACTAAGTAACTGTCGCTTTAGTGACGAGGCTTCTCGTCTAGTCCTCAGTAACTGTCGCTGTATAGACGGAAGCTTCTCGTCTAGTCCTTAGTAACTGTCGCTGTAGTGAAGGAAGCTTCTCGTCTAGTCCTAAGTAACTGTCGCTGTAGTGACAGAAGCTTCTCGTCTAGTCCTCAGTTAATGTCGCTGTAGCGACGGAAGCTGTTCGTCTAATCCTCGGTATTTTTATTGTCGGAAGCTTCTCGTCTAATCCTTGTTCGCTGTACTGACGGAAGCTTCTCGTCTAGTCCTAGGTAACTTTCCCTATAGTTATGGAAGCTTCTCGTCTAGTCCTAGGTAACTGTCCCTATAGTTATGGAAGCTTCTCGTCTAGTCTTCGGTACCTGTCCCTATAGTTATGGAAGCTTCTCGTCTAGTCTTCGGTAACTGTCCCTATAGTTATGGAAGCTTCTCGTCTAGTCTTCGGTAACTGTCCCTATAGTTATGGAAGCTTCTCGTCTAGTCCTAGGTAACTGTCCCTATAGTTATGGAAGTTTCTCGTCTAGTCCTAGGTAACTGTCCCTATAGTTATGGAAGTTTCTCGTTTAGTCCTAGGTAACTGTCCCTATAGTTATGGAAGTTTCTCGTTTAGTCCTAGGTAACTGTCCCTATAGTTATGGAAGCTTCTCGTCTACTCCTAGGTAACTTCCTATAGTTATGGAAGCTTCTCGTCTAGTCTTCGGTAACTGTCCCTATAGTTATGGAAGCTTCTCCTCTAGTCTTCGGTCGCCGTATTGACGGAAGCTTCTCGTCTAGTCTTCTGTCGCTGTATTGACGAAAGCTTCTCGTCTAGTCTTCGTTCGCCGTATTGACGGAAGCTTCTCGTCTAGTCTTCTGTCGCTGTATTGACGAAAGCTTCTCGTCTAGTCTTCTGTCGCTGTATTGACGAAAGCTTCTCGTCTAGTCTTCTGTCGCTGTATTGACGAAAGCTTCTCGTCTAGTCTTCTGTCGCTGTATTGACGAAAGCTTCTCGTCTAGTCTTCTGTCGCTGTATTGACGAAAGCTTCTCGTCTAGTCTTCTGTCGCTGTATTGACGAAAGCTTCTCGTCTAGTCTTCGGTCGCCGTATTGACGGAAGCTTCTCGTCTAGTCTTCTGTCGCCGTATTGACGGAAGCTTCTCGTCTAGTCCTAGGCAACAGTCCCTATAGTTATGGAAGTTTCTCGTCTAGTCCTATGTAACTGTCCCTATAGTTATGGAAGCTTCTCGTCTAGTCTTCGGTAACTGTCACTATAGTTATGGAAGCTTCTCGTCTAGTCTTCGGTAACTGTCCCTATAGTTATGGAAGCTTCTTGTTTAGTCCTAGGTAACTGTACCTATAGTTATGTAAGCTTCTCGTCTAGTCCTAGGTAACTGTACCTATAGTTATGTAAGCTTCTCGTCTAGTCCTAGGTAACTGTACCTATAGTTATGGAAGTTTCTCGTCTAGTCCTAGGCAACAGTCCCTATTGTTATGGAAGCTTCTCGTCTAGTCTTCTGGTAACTGTCCCTATAGTTATGGAAGCTTCTCCTTTAGTCCTCAGTTACTGTGGCTGTAATGACGAAAGCCTCTCTTCTAGTCCTCGATCGCTGTAGTGAAGAGACTGACATATCTCTACTACTGTCTGTTCCCAGTATAAATTACATTTCTCTCTTATGTCGAATTCTCTCTGAAATCGTTGTCCTGATGTCTCTTCCCAATATAAATTACATATCTATCTCATGTGGACTTCTCTCTGACATCTTTGTACTGTTGTCTGTCCCCAGTATAAGTTGCATAACAGTTTTATGACGCATTTATCAAGATGAACATCTTTGGGATATTGTACAATTTGTTGATGTTGTACCTTGTAGTGTAGTTGTAGCGTCATCCATTATGCTGGAGCTGCGGTAGAGCAATGTTTAGTGAACTGGATATAGAGGATAAGTGGGTCGGGTTTGGTCCAGATTGAGAGCTTCTAGGTTCACCCAACCTTAAATGGATCAAATGATATTTTTTTCTGGTCAAACTGAAATGCAGCACTGACGTAATACTGACCACCTTTATCAAAAAATGTTGATGAAACAAGCTAAGACTGCATGTCACGTGGCCTGATGGCGTTCTCCAGTTTGATAAAAGTACGTGACATCAATCTCCCAAAAGCTGTCCACATGCCCAGACAGGCAACAGTTGTAGACTGACATTCCGGCACTTGATGATCAACTCCACGATTCGGAATGGCAACTTCAACATTTGGACAGCACCTTCATCTATAGCACTGTCCTCCTCTTGTTGTAATGGGAAGTTCTGACCGACTGTTATTTGTTCAAGTCTTGAGAGAATGTAAGAGAAATATTGAGAGTAGATTATTGAAGTGAGCAGAGAGAAATTATGAGAGTAGATTATTGAAGTGAGCAGAGAGAAATTATGAGAGTAGATTATTGAAGTGAGCAGAGAGAAATTATGAGAGTAGATTATTGAAGTGAGCAGAGAGAAATTATGAGAGTAGATTATTGAAGTGAGCAGAGATCAATTAGAGAGTAGATTATTGAAGTGAGTAGAGAGAAATTAGGAGAGTAGATTATTGAAGTCAGTAGAGAGAAATTAGGAGAGTAGATTATTGAAGTGAGCCTAGAGAAATTATGAGAGTAGATTATTGAAGTGAGCAGAGAGAAATTATGAGAGTAGATTATTGAAGTGAGTAGAGAGAAATTAGGAGAGTAGATTATTGAAGTGAGCCTAGAGAAATTATGAGAGTAGATTATTGAAGTGAGCAGAGAGAAATTATGAGAGTAGATTATTGAAGTGAGTAGAGATAAATTAGGAGAGTAGATTATTGAAGTGAGTAGAGAGTTATTATGAGAGTAGATTATTGAAGTGAGGAGAGAGAAATTTGGAGAGTAGATTATTGAAGAGGGCAGAGAGAAATTATGAGAGTAGATTATTGAAGTGAGCAGAGAGAAATTATGAGAGTAGATTATTGAAGTGAGCAGAGAGAACTTTGGAGAGTAGATTATTGAAGTGAGCAGAGAGAAATTTGGAGAGTAGATTATTGAAGTGAGCAGAGAGAAATTTGGAGAGTAGATTATTGAAGTGAGCAGAGAGAAATTATGAGAGTAGATTATTGAAGTGAGCAGAGAGAAATTATGAGAGTAGATTATTGAAGTGAGCAGAGAGAAATTATGAGAGTAGATTATAGAAGTGAGCAGAGAGAAATTATGAGAGTAGATTATTGAAGTGGGCAGAGAGAAATTATGAGAGTAGATTATTGAAGTGAGCAGAGAGAAATTATGAGAGTAGATTATAGAAGTGAGCAGAGAGAAATTATGAAGGATTGATTTTGTTCGAGGCAGTGTATTCAGAAAATTCAGAAGACAAAAGAAGCAGGAGAAAGGAGACAAGGCCAGGCACGACAAAAACATATTATTCATTCTATGGTTGAATCTGATTATCCAATGTTGGCAGATTCAGCCACGAGAGAAGCTGTTCATTAAAACAACATCCAACAGAAGACACTCATATTTGACCAAACTACTGACTTATCATGATTGCTTGTTACCAACAGTCTGTAGAGACGCCAAGTGCCAGATAGATATATTTTTGTGAGCTTCCTTGTTTGTTTTGTTTAGTGAACTGATGAAGTCGTGACCGGAACGTTGTGTTTTGTTCTATGTTTTTCCATACATCTGTAACATACATTTGTATGTTGTCTTTACTCATAGAAGGATAGACAGAACAAGAGTATAAGGATGTGGACACATTAATTCAATAGGCCCCCTACATCTGAAACTCGGAGACAGATAAAATCACGTGACAAGAAACAATGAACTCATGGATTAATGTGAGGAATGATTTATTGATGTGACGAGGTCACAGACAGAAATAACCACAATGACGAGCTGTACCAGGTGTCGCTGACACTCTCCATCTTGTGATTTCACTTCTCGCTTCCTGAAACAACAAAACACATTTATGTTGGACAATTTCTCTGGACATGGAGACATGAGTTGACACAGAGAACATTGACAGACTTCTCTATTTGATGTAACATGAGTTGTCACAGAGAACATTGACAGACTTCTCTATATGATGTAACATGAGTTGACACAGAGAACATTGACAGACTTCTCTATATGATGTAACATGAGTTGACACAGAGAACATTGACAGACTTCTCTATATGATGTAACATGAGTTGACACAGAGAACATTGACAGACTTCTCTATATGATGTAACATAAGTTGACACAGAGAAAGACATATTGACAGGCTTCTCTATATGATGTAACATAGTTGATACAGAGAAAGACATATTGACATACTTCTCTATATAATGTGACATGAGTTGACACAGAGAAAAACATTTTGACAGACTTCTCTATATAATGTGACATGAGTTGACACAGAGAAAGACATTTTGACAGACTTCTCTATATAATGTAACATGAGTTGACACAGAGAAAGACATTTCGACAGACATTTATATGACGTAATCACGAGTAGTGGGAAGCAAATATCACGTGACTCACTTAACGGGCACCCTAATACCCTTGCTTGACTTGAACTGGCCGGTAGCCCTTGACGAGACAGTATTTCTGGCAGGCACTTTGCTGTTCTGGATTTGGTATACGAGGACAGAACGTACAGAGCTGGTCTAAGGGCACCTTCTCGAACTGGGCGATCACGTCACTGCAACGAGAGGGGAGCCATGTTAAATAGGGATGATCTTGGTTGCTTATGTCACCAGTTTCCTTCTTTATTTCATAAATATCATCTGTTTATGTTTGTTGTATGACGCAAACTAAAGTGGGCCGAGACATCGAGAAAGTTTTTTGCTACAATCAGTGGGGAATAGTTATTACAGTTGAATGTGTAATGAGAAGGAAACAGTCATTACAGTTGATTGTGTAATGAGAAGGAAACAGTCATTACAGTTGATTGTGTAATGAGAAGGAAACAGTCATTACAGTTGATTGTATAATGAGGAGACAGTCATTACAGTTGATTGTGTAATGAGAAGGAAACAGTCATTACAGTTGATTGTATAATGAGGAGACAGTCATTACAGTTTATTGTGTAATGAGAAGGAAACAGTAATTACAGTTGATTGTGTAATGAGAAGGAAGCAGTCATTACAGTCTATTGTGTAATGAGAAGGAAACAGTAATTACAGTTGATTGTGTAATGAGAAGGAAACAGTAATTACAGTTGATTGTGTAATGAGAAGGAAGCAGTCATTACAGTCTGTTGTGTAATGAGAAGGAAGCAGTCATTACAGTCTATTGTGTAATGAGAAGGAAGCAGTCATTACAGTCTATTGTGTAATGAGAAGGAAAAAGTCATTACAGTTGATTATTTAACGAGAAAGGTGAAGATGGATTAGATTGTGACAGCCAAGAATATTAAGGTAAGAGAAGACAGAGGAGAACAAAGCTAATGATTACTTATCAGTTTAAGAATTTGTTGCTCTGTGACGTCATCAACAGAATAGGTACAAATCTGGAGATTGTTGTGAATAGACACGTTCACCATGGTCGGCAACCACACGATGATGATGATGATATTGTTGAGGATGATGATGATGATGATGATATTGATGATGATGATATTGGTGATGATGATGATATTGGTGATGATGATGATGATGATATTGGTGATGATGATGATGATGATGATGATGATATTGATGATGATGATATTGGTGATGATGATGATAATGATGATATTGATGATGATGATGATATTGATGATGATGATATTGGTGATGATAATGATAATGATGATATTGATGATGATGATATTGATGATGATGATATTGGTGATGATGATGATAATGATGATATTGATGATGATGATATTGATGATGATATTGATGATGATGATGATGATGATGATGATGATGATGATATTGGTGATGATCATGATGATGATGATGATAATGATGATGATGATGGTGATATTGGTGATGATGATGATGATGATATATATATGATGATGATAATGATGATGATGATGATGATGATGATGGTGATATTGGTGATGATGATGATGATATATGATGATGATGATGATGATGATGATGATGATGATGATGATGATGATGATGATGATGATGATGATGATGGTACATCCAAGTTTAGTAGAAGTTAGAAAAAATTAAAATTAACAGTAAGAGTACATGAAAATGTTAGCACTTAAAATAAGGGAATACATTCAGAGCAGAATTTAACGTTAACATTTACTGGAAATATTTAGAGAACAATTTAACGCTAACATTTACTGGAAACATTCATAGCAGAATTTAACGTTAACATTTACTGGAAACGTTTAGAGAACAATTTAACGTTAACATTTACTGGAAACATTCAGAGCAGAATTTAACGTTAACATTTACTGGAAACATTCAGAGCAGAATTTAACGTTAACATTTACTGGAAACATTCAGAGCAGAATTTAACGTCAACATTTACTGGAAACATTCAGAGCAGAATTTAACGTTAACATTTACTGGAAACATTCAGAGCAGAATTTAACGCTAACATTTACTGGAAACATTCAGAGCAGAATTTAACGTCAACATTTACTGGAAACATTCAGAGCAGAATTTAACGTCAACATTTACTGGAAACATTCAGAGCAGAATTTAACGTTAACATTTACTGGAAACATTCAGAGAAGCAGTAAAAAGAAGACATAGAAGTGAGACAGCAACAGCAGGTATCTGCTCCTCGCTCAGTTTGAACGACTTGGTTGACAGACACATGAACGTTGGTTGACAGGCTAACGAGTAGTAGTTGGTTGACAGACAAACACATGAACGTTGGTAGACAGGCTAACGAGTAGTAGTTGGTTGACAGACAAACACATGAACGTTGGTAGACAGGCTAACGAGTAGTATTTGGTTGACAGACAAACACATGAACGTTGGTAGACAGGCTAACGAGTAGTAGTTGGTTGACAAACACATGAACGTTGGTTGACAGGCTAACGAGTAGTAGTTGGTTGACAGACAAACACATGAACGTTGGTTGACAGGCTAACGAGTAGTAGTTGGTTGACAGACAAACACATGAACGTTGGTTGACAGGCTAACGAGTAGTAGTAGGTTGACAGACAAACACATGAACGTTGGTAGACAGGCTAACGAGTAGTAGTTGGTTGACAAACACATGAACGTTGGTAGACAGGCTAACGAGTAGTAGTTGGTTGACAGACAAACACATGAACGTTGGTAGACAAGCTAACGAGTAGTAGTTGGTTGACAGACAAACACATGAACGTTGGTAGACAGGCTAACGAGTAGTAGTTGGTTTACAGACAAACACATGAGCTTTGCTAGACAGACAAACACATGAACGTTGGTAGACAGGCTAACGAGTAGTAGTTGGTTGACAGACAAACACATGAACGTTGGTAGACACGCTAACGAGTAGTAGTTGGTTGACAAACAAACACATGAGCTTTGCTAGACAGACAAACACATAAACGTTGGTAGACAGGCTAACGAGTAGTATTTGGTTGACAGACAAACACATGAACGTTGGTAGACAGGCTAACGAGTAGTAGTTGGTTGACAAACACATGAACGTTGGTTGACAGGCTAACGAGTAGTAGTTGGTTGACAGACAAACACATGAACGTTGGTTGACAGGCTAACGAGTAGTAGTTGGTTGACAGACAAACACATGAACGTTGGTTGACAGGCTAACGAGTAGTAGTAGGTTGACAGACAAACACATGAACGTTGGTAGACAGGCTAACGAGTAGTAGTTGGTTGACAAACACATGAACGTTGGTAGACAGGCTAACGAGTAGTAGTTGGTTGACAGACAAACACATGAACGTTGGTAGACAAGCTAACGAGTAGTAGTTGGTTGACAGACAAACACATGAACGTTGGTAGACAGGCTAACGAGTAGTAGTTGGTTGACAGACAAACACATGAGCTTTGCTAGACAGACAAACACATGAACGTTGGTAGACAGGCTAACGAGTAGTAGTTGGTTGACAGACAAACACATGAACGTTGGTAGACACGCTAACGAGTAGTAGTTGGTTGACAAACAAACACATGAGCTTTGCTAGACAGACAAACACATAAACGTTGGTAGACAGGCTAACGAGTAGTAGTTGGTTGACAGACAAACATATGAACATTGGTAGACAGGCTAACGAGTAGTAGTTGGTTGACAGACAAACACATGAGCTTTGCTAGACAGACAAACACATGAACGTTGGTAGACAGGCTAACGAGTAGTAGTTGGTTGATAGACAAACACATGAGCTTTGCTAGACAGACAAACACATGAACGTTGGTAGACAGGCTAACGAGAAGTAGTTGGTTGACAGACAAACACATGAACGTTGGTAGACAGGCTAACGAGTAGTAGTTGGTTGACAGACAAAAACAAGTAAGTTCGTAGACAGACAAACGAGTAGTAGTTGGTAGACAGAAAACACATGAGCGTTGCTAGACAGACAAACACATGAACGTTGGTAGACAGACAAACGAGTAGTAGTTGATAGACAGACAAACACATGAGCATTGCTAGACAGACAAACACATGAACGTTGGTAGACAGACAAACGAGTAGTAGTTGGTAGACAGACAAACACATGAACGTTGGTATACAGAGAAAGGAGTTGTAGCTGGTAGATAGACAAACACATGAGCGTTGCTAGACAGACAAACACATGAACGTTGGTAGACAGACAAACACATGAACGTTGGTAGACAGACAAACGAGCAGTAGTTGGTAGACAGACAAAGGAGTAGTAGTTGGTAGACAGACAAGCGAGTGGTAGTTGGTAGACAGACGAGCGAGTGGTAGTTCGTAGACAGACAAGCAAGTGGTAGTTGGTAGACAGACAAGCGAGTGGTAGTTGGTAGACAGACAAGCGAGTGGTAGTTGGTAGACAGACAAGCGAGTGGTAGTTGGTAGACAGACAAGCGAGTGGTAGTTGGTAGACAGACAAGCGAGTGGTAGTTGGTAGACAGACAAGCGAGTGGTAGTTGGTAGACAGACAAGCGAGTGGTAGTTGGTAGACAGACAAGCGAGTGGTAGTTGGTAGACAGACAAGCGAGTGGTAGTTGGTAGACAGACAAGCGAGTGGTAGTTGGTAGACAGACAAGCGAGTGGTAGTTGGTAGACAGACAAGCGAGTGGTAGTTGGTAGACAGACAAGCGAGTGGTAGTTGGTAGACAGACAAGCGAGTGGTAGTTGGTAGACAGACAAGCGAGTGGTAGTTGGTAGACAGACAAGCAAGTGGTAGTTGGTAGACAGACAAGCAAGTGTTAGGTGGTTGACGTACGTCTTGAACGTTGGTAGACAGACAAACACATGAACGTTGGTAGACAGAAAACACACGAACGTTGGTAGACAGACAAGCACATGAACGTTGGTAGACAGAAAACACATGAACGTTAGTAGACAGACAAACACATGAACGTTGGTAGACAGAAAATACATGAACGTTGGTAGACAGACAAACACATGAACGTTGGTAGACAGACAAGCACATGAACGTTGGTAGACAGACAAGCGAGTGGTAGTTTATAGACAGACAAGCAAGTGTTAGGTGGTTGACATACGTCTTGAACGTTGGTAGACAGAAAAAACACATGAACGTTGGTAGACAGACAAGCGAGTGGTAGTTGGTAGACAGACAAGCGAGTGGTAGTTTGTAGACAGACAAGCAAGTGTTAGGTGGTTGACTTACGTCTTGAACGTTGGTAGACAGACAAACACATGAACGTTGGTAGACAGAAAACACATGAACGTTGGTAGACAGACAAGCACATGAACGTTGGTAGACAGACAAGCACATGAACGTTGGTAGACAGACAAGCGAGTGGTAGTTTATAGACAGACAAGCAAGTGTTAGGTGGTTGACATAGGTCTTGAACGTTGGTAGACGGACAAACACATGAACTTTGGTAGACAGACAGACAAGCACATGCACGTTGGTAGACAGACAAGTGAGTGGTAGTTGGTAGACAGACAAGCATTAAATGGTGCTACACAGATAAGGATATGGACGTTGGTAGACAGACAAGCACATGAACGTTGGTAGACAGACAAGCACATGAACGTGGGTAGACAGACAAGCACATGAACGTTGGTAGACAGAAAACACATGAACGTTGGTAGACAGAAAACACATGAACGTTGGTAGACAGACAAGCACATGAACGTTGGTAGACAGACAAGCACATGAACGTTGGTAGACAGACAAGCGAGTGGTAGTTTATAGACAGACAAGCAAGTGTTAGGTGGTTGACATAGGTCTTGAACGTTGGTAGACGGACAAACACATGAACGTTGGTAGACAGACACACACGCGAACGTAGACAGACAAACACGTGAACGTTGACTGACAGACAAACACGTGAACGTAAACAGACACACACGTGAACGTAGACAGACAAACACAAGCCACTTACTCCTTGGTCTTGGCTCCAGCAAGTCCACCTAGAAGACCATCCAACAAACCGGTCACCGTGTTCAAAAGTCCACCAACAACTCCGGTCACTGTGTTCAACAGTCCACCCAATAGGTCACCACCTAAAAGACCACCTTCTCCTCCAAGAAGTCCGCCCAGGAGACCACCTCCACCACCACCACCACCACCGAGAAGACCACCCAAGAGTCCGCCTCCACCACCACCACCACCACCGAGAAGACCACCTAAGAGTCCACCATCTTTACCTCCACCGAGAACTCCACCAACAAGATCTGTAACTGCGTCCAGCAGAGCCCTCTTGTCGAGCTCGACTTCTTCAACAGGAACAGACCTCACTGAGGTCACGGCGACAACAGCGACAAGAAGCTGAAGAGATCTCATCTGTGGAGTCAAGGATACGAGCAATATCACGAGCTGTAGGTCGAGGGCTGATATATGTTGAAAGTCTATCGTTGTTGGTGAGTGCGGGAATAAGAATGTGTGGATTGTTGAATGTTATTATTGATAGAGAGTGAATGAAGAGGAATATGTTTTGCGTAGAGCAACATACGGCCTGAGGTTATCAACTCAGGGCCGTATGGCCCCAGTGAAGCCACATGATATTTTAGGAGTAACACATGAAAAAATGACATAAATACTGAGCCAGGACACAAGGCTGGGTGACCAATGCACGAAAATTGAGAACCATTCGTAGGAATACACAAGTTTGTAGAATACAACCAGATATATTATTTGTGTCCACTCAGTGAATTATTTCATTAGAGGCGCCTAACACAACCCAACATCAGATGTATTTGGCGGACTACAAAAGTGACAATCCTCGATGGTCGAATCTCCTTTCATGTCTACGGCAACATTATTTTCCTTTCCTTTTTTTTCTCTTTCTCCCTTATTTCCCCCGACCTCATCCCCACCACATGGTTCACATCGATGTTATCTTCTCTTCCGTCATTAGCAAAGTGATATCGGCGAGCATTGAACGAGTATACATGAGCTGACATGTGTTTATGTTTAATCTTGAAGCATCGAGGGGATAGAAAGACAGTGCTCTGAGATGAGATGAAACCCTAAAGCTGGGTCAGGTCGCGAGCAATAGACGAAACCTAAACTATAGGAGACGGATGTTAGCAAAAATGTAATACAAGTGTGACGTCATTTGGTAACCAATGTTAAAATGGCAGATGAGTTTTTAAATTAAGTTGATGTACAAATCTTGAAGACATCAACAATAAATGACAAGATAGAAACATCACATGTCATACATTGAGTTGATGTACCATTCTTGAAAACATCTAGTGTCAAGATAGAAACATCACATGTCATACATTGAGTTGATGTACGATCTTTGAACACATCAACAATAAATGTCAAGATAGAAACATCACATGTCATACATTGACTTGATGTACGATCCTTGAAAACATCTCGTGTCAAGATAGAAACATCACATGTCATACATTGAGTTGATGTACGATCTTTGAACACATCAACAATAAATGTCAAGATAGAAACATCACATGTCATACATTGACTTGATGTACGATCCTTGAAAACATCTCGTGTCAAGATAGAAACATCACATGTCATACATTGAGTTGATGTACGATCTTTGAACACATCAACAATAAATGTCAAGATAGAAACATCACATGTCATACACTGAGTTGATGTACCATCCTTGAAAACATCAACAATAAATGTCAAGATAGAAACATCACATGTCATACATTGACTTGATGCACGATCCTTGAAAACATCAACAATAAATGACAAGATAGAAACATCACATGTCATACATTGAGTTGATGTACCATCCTTGAAAACATCAACAATAAATGACAAGATAGAAACATCACATGTCATACATTGACTTGATGTACGATCCTTGAAAACATCAACAATAAATGACAAGATAGAAACATCACATGTCATACATTGAGTTGATGTACGATCCTTGAAAACATCAACAATAAATGACAAGATAGAAACATCACATGTCATACATTGAGTTGATGTACGATCCTTGAACACATCAACAATAAATGTCAAGATAGAAACATCACATGTCATACATTGAGTTGATGTACGATCCTTGAAAACATCAACAATAAATGACAAGATAGAAACAACACATGATATATATTGAGTTGATGTACCATCCTTGAAAACATCAACAATAAATGTCAAGATAGAAACATCACATGTCATACAATAATTTAGAAAAAAATACTTCTTAATTGAGTTCTTAAAAAAATAAACACCGAGATCTGGGGGTGTCCATGATGTGTTTTTTTTTTTTTTTTTTTTTAAATGGGACCGATACTGAACGAGGTGGAGTTGAGGGGTGAGAACATCGAGGCCAATCGAGAGCGACGAAAAAAATGGGAAAGTAGCCATTTTAATTAGTAAATAAATATGGTTTTATATTTCTTCTTGTTTATCACCGGAAAAGACATGTTCAACCTCAGAATATGTGGTCATTTATGTTTCATTAGACCACAGTTGTCAAGAACTCGATTGAGGATGAAGTTAGAGAGAAACTAAATGTAAACATAGAATAGAGGACTTGTGGCGGAGACTGCCAGTGAGTGTAGATTGTTGTGGAGACGGTCCGTGAAAATGGATGCCGTTGTCTAAGTAACCGAGGATTGAACGAGAACAACTCCCACAGTTTCAACTCTACAACAAAGATATTAATCAAGAAGCAAGTAGGACAGCATTTAGGATGAATAACAAATAAAAGAAAATTTATGAAAGTGAATCAAAGATAGAAGAGACCACACAGAGAGCTGCCCTTACAACGACAGTGAAAAAAAACTAGATGAGACCACACAGAGAGCTGCCCTTACAACGACAGTGAAACAAAACTAGACGAGACCACACAGAGAGCTGCCCTTACAACGTCAGTGAAACAAAACTAGACGAGACCACACAGAGAGCTGCCCTCACAGCAACGTCAGTGAAACAAAACTAGACGAGACCACACAGAGAGCTGCCCTTACAACGACAGTGAAACAAAACTAGACGAGACCACACAGAGAGCTGCCCTCACAGCAACGTCAGTGAAACAAAACTAGACGAGACCACACAGAGAGCTGCCCTTACAACGACAGTGAAACAAAACTAGACGAGACCACACAGAGAGCTGCCCTTACAACGACAGTGAAACAAAACTAGACGAGACCACACAGAGAGCTGCCCTTACAACGACAGTGAAACAAAACTAGACGAGACCACACAGAGAGCTGCCCTTACAACGACAGTGAAACAAAACTAGACGAGACCACACAGAGAGCTGCCCTTACAACGACAGTGAAACAAAACTAGACGAGACCACACAGAGAGCTGCCCTTACAACGACAGTGAAACAAAACTAGACGAGACCACACAGAGAGCGGCCCTTACAACGTCAGTGAAACAAAACTAGACGAGACCACACAGAGAGCTGCCCTTACAACGACAGTGAAACAAAACTAGACGAGACCACACAGAGAGCTGCCCTCACAGCAACGTCAGTGAAACAAAACTAGACGAGACCACACAGAGAGCTGCCCTCACAACGACAGTGAAACAAAACTAGACGAGACCACACAGAGAGCTGCCCTTACAACGACAGTGAAACAAAACTAGACGAGACCACACAGAGAGCTGCCCTTACAACGACAGTGAAACAAAACTAGACGAGACACACAGAGAGCTGCCCTTACAACGACAGTGAAACAAAACTAGACGAGACCACACAGAGAGCTGCCCTTACAACGACAGTGAAACAAAACTAGACAAGACCACACAGAGAGCTGCCCTTACAACGACAGTGAAACAAAACTAGACAAGACCACACAGAGAGCTGCCCTTACAACGACAGTGAAACAAAACTAGACGAGACCACACAGAGAGCTGCCCTTACAACGACAGTGAAACAAAACTAGATGAGACCACACAGAGAGCTGCCCTTACAACGACAGTGAAACAAAACTAGACGAGACCACACAGAGAGCTGCCCTCACAGCAACGTCAGTGAAACAAAACTAGACGAGACCACACAGAGAGCTGCCCTCACAGCAACGTCAGTGAAACAAAACTAGACGAGACCACACAGAGAGCTGCCCTTACAACGACAGTGAAACAAAACTAGACGAGACCACACAGAGAGCTGCCCTTACAACGACAGTGAAACAAAACTAGACGAGACCACACAGAGAGCTGCCCTTACAACGACAGTGAAACAAAACTAGACAAGACCACACAGAGAGCTGCCCTTACAACGACAGTGAAACAAAACTAGACGAGACCACACAGAGAGCTGCCCTTACAACGACAGTGAAACAAAACTAGACGAGACCACACAGAGAGCTGCCCTCACAGCAACGACAGTGAAAAAAAACTAGACGAGACACACAGAGAGCTGCCCTCACAGCAACGACAGTGAAACAAAACTAGACGAGACACACAGAGAGCTGCCCTCAATAAAACAACACACAACATACCTTCCGATTGTCCACAACCAAGACACGAGACTGGAGCAAAGCAGAATCTGGTAACGAGGTAGACTGACGAGTGCAAGTTCTTTTATCGTGTCCGAGTGTCAAGTCCAGCATCTGTTGCCGGCTCGTGGTTCACGGGCTGAGGTGGATAAAATGAGAACCGATCTATTCAGATTATCAGATTAACCGAGCCGGGCTGTGACCTCGGAGTGACAAAACTCAAACACCAACATCGAATTGTCACAAATGATGTCACAATGTGACAGTTTATGTAGATGGCTGCTGTAGAGTTCTGCTGATAGTTTCTCAAAGTTTGGTTCAAGAAATGTGCAGTTTCTGCTGTCGCCATTTTGTGTTGAACACGTCAGAGTTGTTGGTCTACGGGCGTCCAGTAGAGGAGAAGTGATAAGTGTGGAGGAGAAAATATACAGTCTGGGAGTGGGAGGAGAAGTGATAAGTGTGGAAGAGAAAATATACAGTCTGGGAGTGGGAGGAGAAGTGATAAGAGTGGAGGAGAAAATATACAGTCTGGGAGTGGGAGGAGAAGTGGTAAGTGTGGAGGAGAAAATATACAGTCTGGGAGTGGGAGAAGTGATGAGTGTAGATTAGAAAATATACAGTCTGGGAGTGGGAGGAGAAGTTATAATTGTAGTGGAGAAAATATGCAGTCTGGGAGTGGGAGGAGAAGTGATAAGTTTAGAGGAGAAAATATACAGTCTGGGAGTGGGAGGAGAAGTGATAAGTGTGGAGGAGAAAATATACAGTCTGGGAGTGGGTGGAGAAGTGATAAGTGTGGAGGAGAAAATATACAGTCTGGGAGTGGGAGGAGAAGTGATAAGTGTAGAGGAGAAAATATACAGTCTGGGAGTGGGTGGAGAAGTGATAAGTGTGGAGGAGAAAATATACAGTCTGGGAGTGGGAGGAGAAGTGGTAAGTGTGGAGGAGAAAATATACAGTCAGGGAGTGGGAGAAGTGATGAGTGTAGATTAGAAAATATACAGTCTGGGAGTGGGAGGAGAAGTTATAATTGTAGTGGAGAAAATATACAGTCTGGGAGTGGGAGGAGAAGTGATAAGTGTAGAGGAGAAAATATACAGTCTGGGAGTGGGAGGAGAAGTGATAAGTGTGGAGGAGAAAATATACAGTCTGGGAGTGGGTGGAGAAGTGATAAGTGTGGAGGAGAAAATATACAGTCTGGGAGTGGGAGGAGAAGTGATAAGTGTGGAGGAGAAAATATACAGTATGGGAGTGGGTGGAGAAGTGATAAGTGTGGAGGAGAAAATATACAGTCTGGGAGTGGGTGGAGAAGTGATAAGTGTGGAGGAGAAAATATACAGTCTGGGAGTGGGTGGAGAAGTGATAAGTGTAGAGGAGAAAATATACAGTCTGGGAGTGGGAGGAGAAGTTATAAGTGTATAGGAGAAAATATACAGTCTGGGAGTGGGAGGAGAAGTTATAAGTGTAGAGGAGAAAATATACAGTCTGGGAGTGGGAGTAGAAGTTATAAGTGTAGAGGAGAAAATATACAGTCTGGGAGTGGGAGTAGAAGTTATACGTGTAGAGGACAAAATATATAATAATGAAAGGGAGAGGAGAGATGAGGATATGACAGAACGAGTGAAGAAACTTGGTAAAGAAAATCACAACTTTGGACACAGAGACCTAGGACCAGTTTTGAGCTCAAATTCCACAAACCTGTGGTAAGTGTCAGAGAGTTTACTTGGCCTGTTCGGATTTGTTGATGCGTTTTTCTGGTTTGTTGATGTTTACGTGAGTAAAATGAGGTTCCGTTTTGGTTTTTTGATGTTTACGTGAGTAAAATGAGGTTCCGTTTTGGTTTGTTGATGTTTACGTGAGTAAAATGAGGTTCCGTTCTGGTTTGTTGATGTTTACTTGAGTAAAATGAGGTTCCGTTCTGGTTTGTTGATGTTTACCTGAGTAAAATGAGGTTCCGTTATGGTTTGTTGATGTTTACGTGAGTAAAATGAGGTTCCGTTCTGGTTTGTTGATGTTTACCTGAGTAAAATGAGGTTCCGTTCTGGTTTGTTGATGTTTACTTGAGTAAAATGAGGTTCCGTTCTGGTTTGTTGATGTTTACCTGAGTAAAATGAGGTTCCGTTCTGGTTTGTTGATGTTTACTTGAGTAAAATGAGGTTCCGTTCTAGTTTGGTTGAAGATTTCTGTGATCTCTTTCAAACTGTCATCGCCACAAATATTGATAGAAACATGCCAGAAGATCTGACAGCTGCAAGTTTTATTGATAGAAACATGCCAGAAGATCTGACATCTGCAAGTTTTATTGATAGAAACATGCCAGAAGATCTGACAGCTGCAAGTTTTATTGATAGAAACATGCCAGAAGATCTGACAGCTGCAAGTTTTATTGATAGAAACATGCCAGATTTCTGACAGCTGCAAGTTTTATTGATAGAAACATGCCAGATTTCTGACAGCTGCAAGTTTTATTGATAGAAACATGCCAGATTTCTGACAGCTGCAAGTTTTATTGATAGAAACATGCCAGATTTCTGACAGCTGCAAGTTTTATTGATAGAAACATGCCAGAAGATCTGACAGCTGCAAGTTTTATTGATAGAAACATGCCAGAAGATCTGACAGCTGCAAGTTTTATTGATAGAAACATGCCAGATTTCTGACAGCTGCAAGTTTTATTGATAGAAACATGCCAGAAGATCTGACAGCTGCAAGTTTTATTGATAGAAACATGCCAGAAGATCTGACAGCTGCAAGTTTTATTGAAAGAAACATGCAAGAAGATCTGACAGCTGCAAGTTTTATTGATAGAAACATGCCAGATTTCTGACAGCTGCAAGTTTTATTGATAGAAACATGCCAGATTTCTGACAGCTGCAAGTTTTATTGATAGAAACATGCCAGATTTCTGACAGCTGCAAGTTTTATTGATAGAAACATGCCAGAAGATCTGACAGCTGCAAGTTTTATTGATAGAAACATGCCAGATTTCTGACAGCTGCAAGTTTTATTGATAGAAACATGCCAGAAGATCTGACAGCTGCAAGTTTTATTGATAGAAACATGCCAGATTTCTGACAGCTGCAAGTTTTATTGATAGAAACATGCCAGATTTCTGACAGCTGCAAGTTTTATTGATAGAAACATGCCAGAAGATCTGACAGCTGCAAGTTTTATTGATAGAAACATGCCAGATTTCTGACAGCTGCAAGTTTTATTGATAGAAACATGCCAGAAGATCTGACAGCTGCAAGTTTTATTGATAGAAACATGCAAGAAGATCTGACAGCTGCAAGTTTTATTGATAGAAACATGCCAGATTTCTGACAGCTGCAAGTTTTATTGATAGAAACATGCCAGATTTCTGACAGCTGCAAGTTTTATTGATAGAAACATGCCAGATTTCTGACAGCTGCAAGTTTTATTGATAGAAACATGCCAGAAGATCTGACAGCTGCAAGTTTTATTGATAGAAACATGCCAGATTTCTGACAGCTGCAAGTTTTATTGATAGAAACATGCCAGAAGATCTGACAGCTGCATGTTTTATGGATAGAAACATGCCAGAAGTTCTTACAGCTGCAAGTTTTATTGATAGAAACATGCCAGAAGATCTGACAGCTGCAAGTTTTATTGATAGAAACATGCCAGATTTCTGACAGCTGCAAGTTTTATTGATAGAAACATGCCAGAAGATCTGACAGCTGCAAGTTTTATTGATAGAAACATGCCAGATTTCTGACAGCTGCAAGTTTTATTGATAGAAACATGCCATATTTCGGACAGCTGCAAGTTTTATTGATAGAAACATGCCAGATTTCTGACAGCTGCAAGTTTTATTGATAGAAACATGCCAGATTTCTGACAGCTGCAAGTTTTATTGATAGAAACATGCCAGAAGATCTGACAGCTGCAAGTTTTATTGATAGAAACATGCCAGATTTCTGACAGCTGCAAGTTTTATTGATAGAAACATGCCAGAAGATCTGACAGCTGCAAGTTTTATTGAAAGAAACATGCAAGAAGATCTGACAGCTGCAAGTTTTATTGATAGAAACATGCCAGAAGATCTGACAGCTGCAAGTTTTATTGATAGAAACATGCCATAAGGTCTGACAGCTGCAAGTTTTATTGATAGAAACATGCCAGATTTCTGACAGCTGCAAGTTTTATTGATAGAAACATGCCAGAAGATCTGACAGCTGCAAGTTTTATTGATAGAAACATGCCAGATTTCTGACAGCTGCAAGTTTTATTGATAGAAACATGCCAGAAGATCTGACAGCTGCAAGTTTTATTGATAGAAACATGCCAGATTTCTGACAGCTGCAAGTTTTATTGATAGAAACATGCCAGATTTCTGACAGCTGCAAGTTTTATTGATAGAAACATGCCAGAAGATCTGACAGCTGCAAGTTTTATTGATAGAAACATGCCAGATTTCTGATAGCTGCAAGTTTTATTGATAGAAACATGCCAGATTTCTGACAGCTGCAAGTTTTATTGATAGAAACATGCCAGATTTCTGACAGCTGCAAAAATTTTTTGATAGAAACATGCCAGATTTCTGACAGCTGCAAGTTTTATTGATAGAAACATGCCAGAAGATCTGACAGCTGCAAGTTTTATTGATAGAAACATGCCAGAAGATCTGACAGCTGCAAGTTTTATTGATAGAAACATGCCAGAAGATCTGACAGCTGCAAGTTTTATTGATAGAAACATGCCAGATTTCTGACAGCTGCAAGTTTTATTGATAGAAACATGCCAGATTTCTGACAGCTGCAAGTTTTATTGATAGAAACATGCCAGATTTCTGACAGCTGCAAGTTTTATTGATAGAAACATGCCAGAAGATCTGACAGCTGCAAGTTTTATTGATAGAAACATGCCAGATTTCTGACAGCTGCAAGTTTTATTGATAGAAACATGCCATATTTCTGACAGCTGCAAGTTTTATTGATAGAAACATGCCAGATTTCTGACAGCTGCAAGTTTTATTGATAGAAACATGCCAGAAGATCTGACAGCTGCAAGTTTTATTGATAGAAACATGCCAGATTTCTGACAGCTGCAAGTTTTATTGATAGAAACATGCCAGAAGATCTGACAGCTGCATGTTTTATGGATAGAAACATGCCAGAAGTTCTTACAGCTGCAAGTTTTATTGATAGAAACATGCCAGATTTCTGACAGCTGCAAGTTTTATTGATAGAAACATGCCAGAAGATCTGACAGCTGCAAGTTTTATTGATAGAAACATGCCAGATTTCTGACAGCTGCAAGTTTTATTGATAGAAACATGCCAGAAGATCTGACAGCTGCAAGTTTTATTGATAGAAACATGCCAGAAGATCTGACAGCTGCAAGTTTTATTGATAGAAACATGCCAGATTTCTGACAGCTGCAAGTTTTATTGATAGGAACATGCCAGATTTCTGACAGCTGCAAGTTTTATTGATAGAAACATGCCAGAAGATCTGACAGCTGCAAGTTTTATTGATAGAAACATGCCAGAAGATCTGACAGCTGCAAGTTTTATTGATAGAAACATGCCAGATTTCTGACAGCTGCAAGTTTTATTGATAGGAACATGCTAGATTTCTGACAGCTGCAAATTTTATTGATAGAAACATGCCAGAAGATCTGACAGGTGCAAGTTTTATTGATAGAAACATGCCAGATTTCTGACAGCTGCAAGTTTTATTGATAGAAACATGCCAGATTTCTGACAGCTGCAAGTTTTATTGATAGAAACATGCCAGAAGATCTGACAGCTGCAAGTTTTATTGATAGAAACATGCCAGATTTCTGACAGCTGCAAGTTTTATTGATAGAAACATGCCAGAAGATCTGACAGCTGCAAGTTTTATTGATAGAAACATGCCAGATTTCTGACAGCTGCAAGTTTTATTGATAGAAACATGCCAGAAGATCTGACAGCTGCAAGTTTTATTGATAGAAACATGCCAGATTTCTGACAGCTGCAAGTTTTATTGATAGAAACATGCCATATTTCGGACAGCTGCAAGTTTTATTGATAGAAACATGCCAGATTTCTGACAGCTGCAAGTTTTATTGATAGAAACATGCCAGATTTCTGACAGCTGCAAGTTTTATTGATAGAAACATGCCAGAAGATCTGACAGCTGCAAGTTTTATTGATAGAAACATGCCAGATTTCTGACAGCTGCAAGTTTTATTGATAGAAACATGCCAGAAGATCTGACAGCTGCAAGTTTTATTGATAGAAACATGCCAGATTTCTGACAGCTGCAAGTTTTATTGATAGAAACATGCCATATTTCGGACAGCTGCAAGTTTTATTGATAGAAACATGCCAGATTTCTGACAGCTGCAAGTTTTATTGATAGAAACATGCCAGATTTCTGACAGCTGCAAGTTTTATTGATAGAAACATGCCAGAAGATCTGACAGCTGCAAGTTTTATTGATAGAAACATGCCAGAAGATCTGACAGCTGCAAGTTTTATTGATAGAAACATGCCAGAAGATCTGACAGCTGCAAGTTTTATTGATAGAAACATGCCAGATTTCTGACAGCTGCAAGTTTTATTGATAGAAACATGCCAGATTTCTGACAGCTGCAAGTTTTATTGATAGAAACATGCCAGATTTCTGACAGCTGCAAGTTTTATTGATAGAAACATGCCAGAAGATCTGACAGCTGCAAGTTTTATTGATAGAAACATGCCAGATTTCTGACAGCTGCAAGTTTTATTGATAGAAACATGCCAGATTTCTGACAGCTGCAAGTTTTATTGATAGAAACATGCCAGATTTCTGACAGCTGCAAGTTTTATTGATAGAAACATGCCAGAAGATCTGACAGCTGCAAGTTTTATTGATAGAAACATGCCAGATTTCTGACAGCTGCAAGTTTTATTGATAGAAACATGCCAGAAGATCTGACAGCTGCATGTTTTATGGATAGAAACATGCCAGAAGTTCTTACAGCTGCAAGTTTTATTGATAGAAACATGCCAGATTTCTGACAGCTGCAAGTTTTATTGATAGAAACATGCCAGAAGATCTGACAGCTGCAAGTTTTATTGATAGAAACATGCCAGATTTCTGACAGCTGCAAGTTTTATTGATAGAAACATGCCAGAAGATCTGACAGCTGCAAGTTTTATTGATAGAAACATGCCAGAAGATCTGACAGCTGCAAGTTTTATTGATAGAAACATGCCAGATTTCTGACAGCTGCAAGTTTTATTGATAGGAACATGCCAGATTTCTGACAGCTGCAAGTTTTATTGATAGAAACATGCCAGAAGATCTGACAGCTGCAAGTTTTATTGATAGAAACATGCCAGAAGATCTGACAGCTGCAAGTTTTATTGATAGAAACATGCCAGATTTCTGACAGCTGCAAGTTTTATTGATAGGAACATGCTAGATTTCTGACAGCTGCAAATTTTATTGATAGAAACATGCCAGAAGATCTGACAGGTGCAAGTTTTATTGATAGAAACATGCCAGATTTCTGACAGCTGCAAGTTTTATTGATAGAAACATGCCAGATTTCTGACAGCTGCAAGTTTTATTGATAGAAACATGCCAGAAGATCTGACAGCTGCAAGTTTTATTGATAGAAACATGCCAGATTTCTGACAGCTGCAAGTTTTATTGATAGAAACATGCCAGAAGATCTGACAGCTGCAAGTTTTATTGATAGAAACATGCCAGATTTCTGACAGCTGCAAGTTTTATTGATAGAAACATGCCAGAAGATCTGACAGCTGCAAGTTTTATTGATAGAAACATGCCAGATTTCTGACAGCTGCAAGTTTTATTGATAGAAACATGCCATATTTCGGACAGCTGCAAGTTTTATTGATAGAAACATGCCAGATTTCTGACAGCTGCAAGTTTTATTGATAGAAACATGCCAGATTTCTGACAGCTGCAAGTTTTATTGATAGAAACATGCCAGAAGATCTGACAGCTGCAAGTTTTATTGATAGAAACATGCCAGATTTCTGACAGCTGCAAGTTTTATTGATAGAAACATGCCAGAAGATCTGACAGCTGCAAGTTTTATTGATAGAAACATGCCAGATTTCTGACAGCTGCAAGTTTTATTGATAGAAACATGCCATATTTCGGACAGCTGCAAGTTTTATTGATAGAAACATGCCAGATTTCTGACAGCTGCAAGTTTTATTGATAGAAACATGCCAGATTTCTGACAGCTGCAAGTTTTATTGATAGAAACATGCCAGAAGATCTGACAGCTGCAAGTTTTATTGATAGAAACATGCCAGATTTCTGACAGCTGCAAGTTTTATTGATAGAAACATGCCAGAAGATCTGACAGCTGCAAGTTTTATTGAAAGAAACATGCAAGAAGATCTGACAGCTGCAAGTTTTATTGATAGAAACATGCCAGAAGATCTGACAGCTGCAAGTTTTATTGATAGAAACATGCCATAAGGTCTGACAGCTGCAAGTTTTATTGATAGAAACATGCCAGATTTCTGACAGCTGCAAGTTTTATTGATAGAAACATGCCAGAAGATCTGACAGCTGCAAGTTTTATTGATAGAAACATGCCAGATTTCTGACAGCTGCAAGTTTTATTGATAGAAACATGCCAGAAGATCTGACAGCTGCAAGTTTTATTGATAGAAACATGCCAGATTTCTGACAGCTGCAAGTTTTATTGATAGAAACATGCCAGATTTCTGACAGCTGCAAGTTTTATTGATAGAAACATGCCAGAAGATCTGACAGCTGCAAGTTTTATTGATAGAAACATGCCAGATTTCTGATAGCTGCAAGTTTTATTGATAGAAACATGCCAGATTTCTGACAGCTGCAAGTTTTATTGATAGAAACATGCCAGATTTCTGACAGCTGCAAAAATTTTTTGATAGAAACATGCCAGATTTCTGACAGCTGCAAGTTTTATTGATAGAAACATGCCAGAAGATCTGACAGCTGCAAGTTTTATTGATAGAAACATGCCAGATTTCTGACAGCTGCAAGTTTTATTGATAGAAACATGCCAGAAGATCTGACAGCTGCAAGTTTTATTGATAGAAACATGCCAGATTTCTGACAGCTGCAAGTTTTATTGATAGAAACATGCCAGATTTCTGACAGCTGCAAGTTTTATTGATAGAAACATGCCAGATTTCTGACAGCTGCAAGTTTTATTGATAGAAACATGCCAGAAGATCTGACAGCTGCAAGTTTTATTGATAGAAACATGCCAGATTTCTGACAGCTGCAAGTTTTATTGATAGAAACATGCCAGATTTCTGACAGCTGCAAGTTTTATTGATAGAAACATGCCAGATTTCTGACAGCTGCAAGTTTTATTGATAGAAACATGCCAGAAGATCTGACAGCTGCAAGTTTTATTGATAGAAACATGCCAGATTTCTGACAGCTGCAAGTTTTATTGATAGAAACATGCCAGAAGATCTGACAGCTGCATGTTTTATGGATAGAAACATGCCAGAAGTTCTTACAGCTGCAAGTTTTATTGATAGAAACATGCCAGATTTCTGACAGCTGCAAGTTTTATTGATAGAAACATGCAAGAAGATCTGACAGCTGCAAGTTTTATTGATAGAAACATGCCAGATTTCTGACAGCTGCAAGTTTTATTGATAGAAACATGCCAGAAGATCTGACAGCTGCAAGTTTTATTGATAGAAACATGCCAGAAGATCTGACAGCTGCAAGTTTTATTGATAGAAACATGCCAGATTTCTGACAGCTGCAAGTTTTATTGATAGGAACATGCCAGATTTCTGACAGCTGCAAGTTTTATTGATAGAAACATGCCAGAAGATCTGACAGCTGCAAGTTTTATTGATAGAAACATGCCAGAAGATCTGACAGCTGCAAGTTTTATTGATAGAAACATGCCAGATTTCTGACAGCTGCAAGTTTTATTGATAGGAACATGCTAGATTTCTGACAGCTGCAAATTTTATTGATAGAAACATGCCAGAAGATCTGACAGCTGCAAGTTTTATTGATAGAAACATGCCAGATTTCTGACAGCTGCAAGTTTTATTGATAGAAACATGCCAGATTTCTGACAGCTGCAAGTTTTATTGATAGAAACATGCCAGAAGATCTGACAGCTGCAAGTTTTATTGATAGAAACATGCCAGATTTCTGACAGCTGCAAGTTTTATTGATAGAAACATGCCAGAAGATCTGACAGCTGCAAGTTTTATTGATAGAAACATGCCAGATTTCTGACAGCTGCAAGTTTTATTGATAGAAACATGCCAGAAGATCTGACAGCTGCAAGTTTTATTGATAGAAACATGCCAGATTTCTGACAGCTGCAAGTTTTATTGATAGAAACATGCCATATTTCGGACAGCTGCAAGTTTTATTGATAGAAACATGCCAGATTTCTGACAGCTGCAAGTTTTATTGATAGAAACATGCCAGATTTCTGACAGCTGCAAGTTTTATTGATAGAAACATGCCAGAAGATCTGACAGCTGCAAGTTTTATTGATAGAAACATGCCAGATTTCTGACAGCTGCAAGTTTTATTGATAGAAACATGCCAGAAGATCTGACAGCTGCAAGTTTTATTGATAGAAACATGCCAGATTTCTGACAGCTGCAAGTTTTATTGATAGAAACATGCCATATTTCGGACAGCTGCAAGTTTTATTGATAGAAACATGCCAGAAGTTCTTACAGCTGCAAGTTTTATTGATAGAAACATGCCAGATTTCTGACAGCTGCAAGTTTTATTGATAGAAACATGCCAGAAGATCTGACAGCTGCAAGTTTTATTGATAGAAACATGCCAGATTTCTGACAGCTGCAAGTTTTATTGATAGAAACATGCCAGAAGATCTGACAGCTGCAAGTTTTATTGATAGAAACATGCCAGATTTCTGACAGCTGCAAGTTTTATTGATAGAAACATGCCAGATTTCTGACAGCTGCAAGTTTTATTGATAGAAACATGCCAGAAGATCTGACAGCTGCAAGTTTTATTGATAGAAACATGCCAGATTTCTGATAGCTGCAAGTTTTATTGATAGAAACATGCCAGATTTCTGACAGCTGCAAGTTTTATTGATAGAAACATGCCAGATTTCTGACAGCTGCAAACATTTTTTGATAGAAACATGCCAGATTTCTGACAGCTGCAAGTTTTATTGATAGAAACATGCCAGAAGATCTGACAGCTGCAAGTTTTATTGATAGAAACATGCCAGATTTCTGACAGCTGCAAGTTTTATTGATAGAAACATGCCAGAAGATCTGACAGCTGCAAGTTTTATTGATAGAAACATGCCAGATTTCTGACAGCTGCAAGTTTTATTGATAGAAACATGCCAGATTTCTGACAGCTGCAAGTTTTATTGATAGAAACATGCCAGATTTCTGACAGCTGCAAGTTTTATTGATAGAAACATGCCAGATTTCTGACAGCTGCAAGTTTTATTGATAGAAACATGCCAGAAGATCTGACAGCTGCAAGTTTTATTGAAAGAAACATGCAAGAAGGTCTGACAGCTGCAAGTTTTATTGATAGAAACATGCCAGATTTCTGACAGCTGCAAGTTTTATTGATAGAAACATGCCAGAAGATCTGACAGCTGCAAGTTTTATTGATAGAAACATGCCAGATTTCTGACAGCTGCAAGTTTTATTGATAGAAACATGCCAGAAGATCTGACAGCTGCATGTTTTATGGATAGAAACATGCCAGAAGTTCTTACAGCTGCAAGTTTTATTGATAGAAACATGCCAGATTTCTGACAGCTGCAAGTTTTATTGATAGAAACATGCCAGAAGATCTGACAGCTGCAAGTTTTATTGATAGAAACATGCCAGAAGATCTGACAGCTGCAAGTTTTATTGATAGAAACATGCCAGATTTCTGACAGCTGCAAGTTTTATTGATAGAAACATGCCAGAAGATCTGACAGCTGCAAGTTTTATTGATAGAAACATGCCAGAAGATCTGACAGCTGCAAGTTTTATTGATAGAAACATGCCAGAAGATCTGACAGCTGCAAGTTTTATTGATAGAAACATGCCAGAAGATCTGACAGCTGCAAGTTTTATTGATAGAAACATGCCAGAAGATCTGACAGCTGCAAGTTTTATTGAAAGAAACATGCCAGATTTCTGACAGCTGCAAGTTTTATTGATAGAAACATGCCAAATTTCTGACAGCTGCATGTTTTATTGATAGAAACATGCCAGAAGATCTGACAGCTGCAAGTTTTATTGATAGAAACATGCCAGATTTCTGACAGCTGCAAGTTTTATTGATAGAAACATTCCAGATTTCTGACAGCTGCAAGTTTTATTGATAGAAACATGCCAGAAGATCTGACAGCTGCAAGTTTTATTGATATAAACATGCCATATTTCGGACAGCTGCAAGTTTTATTGATAGAAACATGCCAGATTTCTGACAGCTGCAAGTTTTATTGATAGAAACATGCCAGATTTCTGACAGCTGCATGTTTTATTGATAGAAACATGCCAGAAGATCTGACAGCTGCAAGTTTTATTGATAGAAACATGCCAGATTTCTGACAGCTGCAAGTTTTATTGATAGAAACATGCCATATTTCTGACAGCTGCAAGTTTTATTGATAGAAACATGCCAGAAGATCTGACAGCTGCAAGTTTTATTGATAGAAACATGCCAGATTTCTGACAGCTGCAAGTTTTATTGATAGAAACATGCCAGATTTCTGACAGCTGCAAGTTTTATTGATAGAAACATGCCAGAAGATCTGACAGCTGCAAGTTTTATTGAAAGAAACATGCAAGAAGATCTGACAGCTGCAAGTTTTATTGATAGAAACATGCCAGAAGGTCTGACAGCTGCGAGTTTTATTGATAGAAACATGCCAGATTTCTGACAGCTGCAAGTTTTATTGATAGAAACATGCCAGATTTCTGACAGCTGCAAGTTTTATTGATAGAAACATGCCAGAAGATCTGACAGCTGCAAGTTTTATTGATAGAAACATGCCAGAAGATCTGACAGCTGCAAGTTTTATTGATAGAAACATGCCAGAAGATCTGACAGCTGCAAGTTTTATTGATAGAAACATGCCAGATTTCTGACAGCTGCAAGTTTTATTGATAGAAACATGCCAGAAGACCTGACAGCTGCAAGTTTTATTGATAGAAACATGCCAGAAGATCTGACAGCTGCAAGTTTTATTGATAGAAACATGCCAGATTTCTGACAGCTGCAAGTTTTATTGATAGAAACATGCCAGAAGATCTGACAGCTGCATATTTTATTGATAGAAACATGCCAGAAGATCTGACAGCTGCAAGTTTTATTGATAGAAACATGCCAGAAGATCTGACAGCTGCAAGTTTTTTTGATAGAAACATGCCAGATTTCTGACAGCTGCAAGTTTTATTGATAGAAACATGCAAGAAGATCTGACAGCTGCAAGTTTTATTGAAAGAAACATGCAAGAAGATCTGACAGCTGCAAGTTTTATTGATAGAAACATGCCAGAAGATCTGACAGCTGCAAGTTTTATTGATAGAAACATGCCAGATTTCTGACAGCTGCAAGTTTTATTGATAGAAACATGCCAGAAGATCTGACAGCTGCAAGTTTTATTGAAAGAAACATGCAAGAAGGTCTGACAGCTGCAAGTTTTATTGATAGAAACATGCCAGAAGATCTGACAGCTGCAAGTTTTATTGATAGAAACATGCCATAAGGTCTGACAGCTGCAAGTTTTATTGATAGAAACATGCAAGAAGATCTGACAGCAGCAAGTTTTATTGAAAGAAACATGCAAGAAGATCTGACAGCTGCAAGTTTTATTGATAGAAACATGCCAGATTTCTGACAGCTGCAAGTTTTATTGATAGAAACATGCCAGATTTCTGACAGCTGCAAGTTTTATTGATAGAAACATGCCAGAAGATCTGACAGCTGCAAGTTTTATTGAAAGAAACATGCAAGAAGGTCTGACAGCTGCAAGTTTTATTGATAGAAACATGCCAGAAGATCTGACAGCTGCAAGTTTTATTGATAGAAACATGCCATAAGGTCTGACAGCTGCAAGTTTTATTGATAGAAACATGCAAGAAGATCTGACAGCAGCAAGTTTTATTGAAAGAAACATGCAAGAAGATCTGACAGCTGCAAGTTTTATTGATAGAAACATGCCAGATTTCTGACAGCTGCAAGTTTTATTGATAGAAACATGCCAGATTTCTGACAGCTGCAAGTTTTATTGATAGAAACATGCCAGAAGATCTGACAGCTGCAAGTTTTATTGATAGAAACATGCCAGATTTCTGACAGCTGCAAGTTTTATTGATAGAAACATGCCAGAAGATCTGACAGCTGCAAGTTTTATTGATAGAAACATGCCAGATTTCTGACAGCTGCAAGTTTTATTGATAGAAACATGCCATATTTCTGACAGCTGCAAGTTTTATTGATAGAAACATGCCAGAAGATCTGACAGCTGCAAGTTTTATTGATAGAAACATGCCAGATTTCTGACAGCTGCAAGTTTTATTGATAGAAACATGCCAGAAGATCTGACGTCTGCAAGTTTTATTGATAGAAACATGCCAGATTTCTGACAGCTGCAAGTTTTATTGATAGAAACATGCCAGATTTCTGACAGCTGCAAGTTTTATTGATAGAAACATGCCAGAAGATCTGACAGCTGCAAGTTTTATTGATAGAAACATGCCAGAAGATCTGACAGCTGCAAGTTTTATTGATAGAAACATGCCAGAAGATCTGACAGCTGCAAGTTTTATTGATAGAAACATGCCAGATTTCTGACAGCTGCAAGTTTTATTGATAGAAACATGCCAGAAGATCTGACAGCTGCAAGTTTTATTGATAGAAACATGCCAGAAGATCTGACAGCTGCAAGTTTTATTGATAGAAACATGCCAGATTTCTGACAGCTGAAAGTTTTATTGATAGGAACATGCCAGATTTCTGACAGCTGCAAATTTTATTGATAGAAACATGCCAGAAGATCTGACAGGTGCAAGTTTTATTGATAGAAACATGCCAGATTTCTGACAGCTGCAAGTTTTATTGATAGAAACATGCCAGATTTCTGACAGCTGCAAGTTTTATTGATAGAAACATGACAGATTTCTGACAGCTGCAAGTTTTATTGATAGAAACATGCCAGATTTCTGACAGCTGCAAGTTTTATTGATAGAAACATGCCAGATTTCTGACAGCTGCAAGTTTTATTGATAGAAACATGCCAGATTTCTGACAGCTGCAAGTTTTATTGATAGAAACATGCCAGAAGATCTGACAGCTGCAAGTTTTATTGATAGAAACATGCCAGAAGATCTGACAGCTGCAAGTTTTATTGATAGAAACATGCCAGATTTCTGACAGCTGCAAGTTTTATTGATAGAAACATGCCAGATTTCTGACAGCTGCAAGTTTTATTGATAGAAACATGCCAGATTTCTGACAGCTGCAAGTTTTATTGATAGAAACATGCCAGATTTCTGACAGCTGCAAGTTTTATTGATAGAAACATGCCAGATTTCTGACAGCTGCAAGTTTTATTGATAGAAACATGCCAGATTTCTGACAGCTGCAAGTTTTATTGATAGAAACATGCCAGAAGATCTGACAGCTGCAAGTTTTATTGATAGAAACATGCCAGAAGATCTGACAGCTGCAAGTTTTATTGATAGAAACATGCCAGATTTCTGACAGCTGCAAGTTTTATTGAATAACTGGCCTCCTCTTTTTCTCTCGTATCACCTGACACCCCTCCTCTATCACTTTTTCTCTCGTATCTCCTGACACCCCTCCTTAATCACTTTTTCTCTCGTATCTCCTGACACCCTTCCTCTATCACTTTTTCTCTCGTATCTCCTTACACCTCTTGTCTATCACTTTTTCTCTCGTATTTCGTGACACCCCTCCTTAATCACTGTTTCTCTCGTTTCTCCTGACACCCCTCCTCTATCACTTTTTCTCTCGTATCTCCTGGCACCCCTCCTTAATCACTTTTTATCTCGTTTCTCCTGACACCCCTCCTCTATCACTTTTTCTCTCGTATCTCCTGGCACCCCTCCTTAATCACTTTTTATCTCGTTTCTCCTGACACCCCTCCTCTATCACTTTTTCTCTCGTATCTCCTGGCACCCCTCCTTAATCACTTTTTCTCTCGTATCTCGTGACACCCCTCCTCTATCACTGTTTCTCTCGTTTCTCCTGACACCCTTCCTCTATCACTGTTTCTCTCGTATCTCCTGGCACCCCTCCTTAATCACTTTTTCTCTCGTATCTCCTGGCAACTCTCCTTTATCACTTTTTCTCTCGTATCTCCTGACACCCTTCCTCTATCAATTTTTCTCTCGTATCTCCTGACACCCTTCCTCTATCACTTTTTCTCTCGTATCTCCTGGCAACTCTCCTTTATCACTTTTTCTCTCGTATCTCCTGACACCTCTCGTCTACCACTTTTGCTCTCGTATCTCCTGCTACCCTTGCTCTCTCTCTCTCTCTCTCTCTCTCTCTTTTTTTTCTTCTACTCTAAGGGATTCCTAATTTCATCCAGTCTAGACGAATACATTATTTTGTTTGGCTCTTTTCTTTTCTGGCTCTCGAGATCCTATCTGGCCTGTTGACAATTTATCACGTGAGCACCAGGCACGTTGCTCCTGGTTGCTTCCTCTTCCGGTCATTCGGACCACACGAAACTGCCCTCTTGAGAGAGTTCACTTTCGTGTGGGTTTTTCTATTTGCTGTTTTGTACCCAATGAAGGTTTTTGCTGCAACGCTATAGGCTTGTCTCTCATTAGGTTTAGCTGGTAAAGCCTATTTGATGTTTATTTTATACGCAACTTAAATATCGACTGAGATCTGGCGAGAGCTTGGACACACATTCTGCGATAACTTGTGTAGTTGATGTATGATTGTGCTTGTGTAGTTGATGTATGATTGTGCTTGTGTAGTTGATGTATGATTGTGCTTGTGTAGTTGATGTATGATTGTGCTTGTGTTTCTCTACAAACTGTTAGGGCACCTACACTGTGTGTTTCTCTACAAACTGTTAGCGCACCTACACTGTGTGTTTCTCTACAAACTGTTAGTGCACCTACACTGTGTGTTTCTCTACAAACTGTTAGGGCACCTACACTGTGTGTTTCTCTACAAACTGTTAGTGCACCTACACTGTGTGTTTCTCTACAAACTGTTAGTGCACATACACTGTGTGTTTCTCTACAAACTGTTAGGGCACCTACACTGTGTGTTTCTCTACAAACTGTTAGTGCACCTACACTGTGTGTTTCTCTACAAACTGTTAGTGCACCTACACTGTGTGTTTCTCTACAAACTGTTAGTGCACCTACACTGTGTGTTTCTCTACAAACTGTTAGTGCACCTACACTGTGTGTTTCTCTACAAACTGTTAGCGCACCTACACTGTGTGTTTCTCTACAAACTGTTAGTGCACCTACACTGTGTGTTTCTCTACAAACTGTTAGTGCACCTACACTGTGTGTTTCTCTACAAACTGTTAGGGCACCTACACTGTGTGTTTCTCTACAAACTGTTAGTGCACATACACTGTGTGTTTCTCTACAAACTGTTAGTGCACATACACTGTGTGTTTCTCTACAAACTGTTAGTGCACCTACACTGTGTGTTTCTCTACAAACTGTTAGTGCACCTACACTGTGTGTTTCTCTACAAACTGTTAGTGCACATACACTGTGTGTTTCTCTACAAACTGTTAGTGCACCTACACTGTGTGTTTCTCTACAAACTGTTAGTGCACCTGCACTGTGTGTTTCTCTACAAACTGTTAGCGCACCTACACTGTGTTTCTCTACAAACTGTTAGTGCACCTACACTGTGTGTTTCTCTACAAACTGTTAGTGCACCTACACTGTGTGTTTCTCTACAAACTGTTAGTGCACCTACACTGTGTGTTTCTCTACAAACTGTTAGTGCACCTACACTGTGTGTTTCTCTACAAACTGTTAGTGCACCTACATTTGAGTCATCGAGGACTAGACGAGACCACAACTAGTGATCACATTCACCGAGGACTAGACGAGACCACAACTAGTGATCACGGTCACCGAGGACTAGACGAGACCACAACTAGAGATCACAGTCACCGATGACTAAACGAGAGACCACAACTAGAGATCACAGTCACCGATGACTAAACAAGAGACCACATCTAGTGATCACAGTCATCGAGGACTAGACTAGACCACATCTAGTGATCACAGTCACCGAGTAATAGACTAGTCCACAACTAGTGATCACAGTCATCGAGGACTAGACTAGACCACATCTAGTGATCACAGTCACCGAGCACTAGACTAGACCACATCTAGTGATCACAGTCATCGAGTACTAGACTAGACCACATCTAGTGATCACAGTCACCGAGTACTAGACTAGACCACAACTAGTGATCACAGTCACCGAGTACTAGACTAGACCACATCTAGTGATCACAGTCACCGAGTACTAGACTAGACCACATCTAGTGATCACAGTCACCGAGTACTAGACTAGACCACATCTAGTGATCACAGTCATCGAGGACTAGACTAGACCACATCTAGTGATCACAGTCATCGAGGACTAGACGAGACCACAAATAGTGATCACAGTCATCTGTAGACGAGGAGGAAGAAAAGGATAGAAAGAGAGAGTGAAGGAGAAAATAGAGAGCAGGTCAGAAAGAACGATCCGGAAGTGAGGGGGCGAATAGGCGAGACAAAATGGGTAAAGATAGGTCAAGGAAAAACACATAAAGAAGACGACACAATAGAGAGGATGGGTCAGGAGAAACACGTGCGGAGTATCAAGGCCATCTTTAAGAAGTGAACGAACAAAGAGATGCGTAGGTGGAAAAGGAGAGAATTAAATAAACAGAGGCCAGGTCCAAAAGTAGAACAAGGTCAAGGGAACTAGACAGACAGACAGACGCGGGGGTGTAATAAAGAGGTCGAAATTAACATGCAAAAACATGAAGGCCATGTCCATAAGTGAGTGGGTGGTCAGACGTACGTGGGCAGGAAGATGCTGATTGGATGGAGAAGCCGAATTTAAGGGTAGACACACAACATAGGTGAGTGAGGATGAATTGTTGGTCAGGAAATGCTAGAGAGTCAGGAATTGTTAGTCAGGCAATTGAGAATTATTAGTCAGATTGAGAGAAGTTATTCATAAGGCAAACACGCTTCTTAGGAGCCAGTCGGGCCATAGAGAGGCTAACACCAACTAATAGAGTTAGCAGTGATATAGCGTAGTTGTGAGTAGAATGGTCAAGACCTATCATGATCAACAGGCAGACAACAGAATAGACCAATAGATAGTAATTAGCGTATTGGAGGCGCTCGATGGGAGCGTCTCAATGTAATTTAGTGCCTAGAGTGTGATGCAAGTGTGGTCCTGACATTACATATGTATCGAGAGTCTGAAGTGGCATGAATAAAAGCCAGCTAATTTACCAACAAAAGGTGTTGTTCTGTGTTATACAGTTTCATTATCTAGCCTAAGTGTCACGAACCAGACCACCAGTAAAGTTGTCGCGGAACACAACGCAACGGTCATCTTAATGAACCAGAAGTACTACCAGACCGAGCAAGGGTCAAGCTAATAAGAATCAAATAGTCCGGGGATGTGTATGTGACCTGATTACAAACGCGAGCCTAACGCCTGGGGCAGAAACACAGCCACAGCATTCCAGAGAAGGTCACACTAACATGATCTCAAGCTAACAGCTGATCGAATAAACAACAACCAGCTGGCGATCTGTTCAAAGATCCGCAAAGAATCGCTCAGAAGCCAATCAAACAATCAAACATATCGCTCATAAAAACCTCTTCCCGCTACATTGGAGCGTGACCAGGCGCTAGAAGCTAGATAAAGCCAAGAAATTGTAAAAGCACAAGACAGTAATAGACAACAAACAACAGTAGAAAGTGCAGATAACAAAAACAAGTATTGTAAACCAGTCAGAACGGAAGGAGCAGTGAAATCAAATCGACTCACACGACCAGTGAAATCAAATCAACAGACAGGAGAAATCAACAAAACTATCAAAAGAAGCAAGCCCGCGCAAACGATTCAAACGAAGCTTAGTCGTTGTTAACCAAAGTGGGGATGTCTACACAAGATCACGCAGACGAGAATCAATTTTGACGCAATGAACAGTAGCAGTCCAGAATTGTAACAACGAACGCCACGAGTACCAGACCAGGCAACGCAAAGACCATCAACAGGAGAGAAACAAGCCGGTCGACGAGAATCAACAAAGCAACTCAACCAGGGAAACCTAAAATAAAGGTGAGACATTCAATGTGAATAAGAACTGTGAAACAAATGTGTCATTTTAATTCAGATTCAAGGAATTAAAACATTTAAAGACATTTTAGAAACAATTAATATCAAGTGAATAATTAAGAATTCCAGGAGAACATTTCATTTTTCAAGGAACTGTGTGGAACAATTTAGTTGTTAAACTGTTAATTAAGTTGTGAAGTAATTAAATTAGGATTATTTAGAGTGGAATATCTGATCACGATAAATGTTTTTGTCTCCACAGGATAATTAGGAAAAAGTAATTTTATATGAAATTTAAGTAAATGAATTGTTGGTATTAAAATTGTATGTGAATGGAAACAAGGCAAACATTGTAAATATTAGACGTGTCCTTGATAAAAATTTTTTTTAGCAAAGGCAATTGAGGCCTAATAGTGTAGGATTGGGGGTTTGGTTATAAAGGAAGGGAGGTAGAGTGAGCTAGGGACTCTGATCAAGGACACGTGTAATATAAAATATAAAATAAATAAGTGTATTGGACGAAAGTATTAGAGTGACACTTTGAAAGTGTACACAGTCAATGGGGGAATAATTTTGAGATAAGATAATAAAAGACTCCAAGGGAGACAAGAAAATTAATAGACTGACCAAATAGTAAAATCAATAAAGTGACTAAGTAGAACTGATATTAAAATACAAAAATGGAAGTAAGTAAAGAAGACTATGTATCACAAACGATCAATAAGTTGGCTCAAGCAGTACAAAGGTTAGAAGGAATACAGACACAAGAAGTAGTAAAACGAATACCAACATTTACTGGAAAAGAAGAGCAAATTGAAACATGGATAAATGACATTGAAAAATGGCAGAGCAGTAATAAAATAAGTCAAACAGAGTTGAAAGAATTAGCGCTGTTAACTAGTCAAGGCAGAGTGGCTAGCAACATAAGAAGAAGAATAAATGAGATGAAAGATGAAACTTGGGAAGAGTTTAAGTTGTATCTAACACAAAGATATGCAAGATATAAAGATCCACAGCAGTCACAACAAGCAATAAGGAATCTTAAGTCGACACACCAGCTGAAACAATCAGTGCAAGAATGTGGCGATAAAGTATTGGAGTTAGTAGAACAAGTGAAAATGCAACTAGCAAGGAGAAATTTAGCAACACTGGCACAAGTGAGGAATGTGGCAATAGAAGAAGAAAATATTAGACAAAAATTTGAAGGAGAAAGACAGGAGAAAAGAGAAGAGGTGCAGACGAGACAGGAATATCCAATGGAGATTGATCATACAAGACAGAGATACAGGAGAGTCGCTAGCACTCACAAAGTAAATTGGGTACAAGAAAATAGAAGATGCTATAACTGTAATAGAGTAGGACACATAGCTAGACAATGTCAGTTACAGCACAAGAAAACGTGTAGTTGCAAAATAGTAGTCAGATTAAAGGAAGGCAGTACAGATGGACAAGTTAGAAAATATTTTGAAAAATTTGGAGAAATAATGTATTATACATTTATTAAGAGAGCAGACAACAGAAATAGAGCAATAATATTGTATAAAGATAGCACTATAGTAAATAATATTTTAAATCACAACCATAGAATGACTAATTATATAGTAAAGGTTGAGGTACTTAAACCATATTGGATAACTAAAAGGAGAGAAAGAAAATATACACCCTATGACAAACCAAACGGTAGGTTGTATGGAATCCAAATAAATAAGAATATTAGGAGGCAAGAGAGAGACAACCAGACGGGGTCAGAGGTTAAGAGTAGAAAAAGTTACGTGGATACTGGGGTAGGCAGTGACAATGACAGATATCAGGAAGTGGTGAAAGAAGAAAAGTACACACAAACGGAAATAACGGAGCGCACAGATAGTGCTACACAGATGGTTGAAAAGGGAACAAGAAATAGGGGAACAGTGACGGACAAACAAACAAACATAAAAGATAGAGGAATACAGGTAGACATCAGTAATGAAAGAGTATTAACAGTGAATAATAAAGAAAAAGAAGTAATTCAAAAGCAAACGCCAAATAGTAAGAGGAAAATATTGAGTGCAAGGCATAGATTAGAAGCAATAGCCACAATGAAGAAAATAGTAAGTAGTGAAGATGAAGACAGTAATAGCATAGACAAAGATTTGTTGCCAAGTGCAAGGCATAGATTAGATAGAACACATAGGTTAGAAGCAATAGCCACAATGGGCAAAAAGAGAGAACAGAAAACAGAAGACACAGAAAATACAGAAACAAAGGATGGTTCTTGGGTATTAACCCCAGCTGACATAACAAGATTAGTAGAGAAAAATGTGTCACAGGAGGCGAAAGATGAATTTGCTAGAATGCAAAGAAAGCAAGAGGAAAGAATATTGAGTGATGCATCATATGCGAAAGAGAGGGGTGAGTTACAGAGATACATAGATCACCAACAGAAGATAAAGGCTGAGAAAAAGGATAGATACGAGGTACAACCTGGTGTTTATGACTTTAGAAAAGAAAGGAAAAGGGATCAAAGGAATGATAGGTATAGTCAACATGGTAATTATAGGAGTAGAGAAGAAAATAGAAGTTTTCAAAGGTATCATAGATACAACTAGTAGAAAGGGGAGAGAACCCGAAAGGGGTAAGACTAAATAAATAAGACTCAAGTAGAGAGGAGAGAACCCGAAATGGGTCAAACAAAATAGTGCGAGGAGGAAACCCGAAATGGGTACATGAAATAATAAGATAGAAGAAGAGAGAACCCGAAATGGGTCAAACAAAATATTGCGAGGAGGAAACCCGAAATGGGTACATGAAATAATAAGATAGAAGAAGAGAGAACCCGAAATGGGTCAAACAAAATATTGCGAGGAGGAAACCCGAAATGGGTACATGAAATAATAAGAGAGAAGAGAGAACCCGAAAAGGGTAAAACCAAATAATAAGAGGAAAAAAAAAACCTGAAAGGGGAAGACTCAATTGAATAGAAGAAATAGAGATGAGAAGAAGAGAAAACTGAAAACCCGGATGGGTTAAAATAAGAGGTAACTGAGTAATCCAAAATGGACAGTTGACCTAAGATGATAGTAAGAGAAAAGTGAAGCGTATAGGCGGTACAGGAAGAAATTAACACCCAGACGGGTGGATGAAAAAAAAAAAAAAGGTAGCTGAGAATAAACCCGAAATGGATAGGCTACTAGAGACACAAGAAAGGAGGAGAAATGACCAAAAATGTTGTATATAATTAAATGTAAATAGTAGAGAATTGTATTGAAGTAAATGAGAATAGAAGAGAAGAGACATCAGTGTCTTATGGAAGAAGACACAGAAAATGTAGAGGTGGGATTATCAATCCATGAATGCACTACATAGGCGTTATGTGCAACTAGCAATAACGTGAATTGCAGAATGTCAATATTGAGACATTGCTGAGGGCAATGATAGGAGAAATAAGGAGATATAAGTCATTGCTGAGAGCAATGTTAAGAGAAATAGAAGAGACGCCAGGAGTTAAGAAAGTGTAGGGCCAGAGCGAGCCAGTCCAGGTAGGACAAACTACACTAGAAAAGTATCGTACAAGCAGATAAGAAACATTGCAAAAGGTCAATGTATGTAAATAATGTACTATAGATAGGGGGAAGGGTAAGTAAAAGACAGTCAGAGTGACAGAGGGGGAGAGCAATCCCCAGGGGTTCTGTAGAGGCCTTATCAAATCCTCTGGAGAGTACTGACGACAATAATTGACGTGACTGGCATAACATGTAAAATAGGAGTTGATGGAGTAGGGTTAGTCATTAGAAGTTGCAATGACTAAAGAATAGTGGAGGCTATGTAGACGAGGAGGAAGAAAAGGATAGAAAGAGAGAGTGAAGGAGAAAATAGAGAGCAGGTCAGAAAGAACGATCCGGAAGTGAGGGGGCGAATAGGCGAGACAAAATGGGCAAAGATAGGTCAAGGAAAAACACATAAAGAAGACGACACAATAGAGAGGATGGGTCAGGAGAAACACGTGCGGAGTATCAAGGCCATCTTTAAGAAGTGAACGAACAAAGAGATGCGTAGGTGGAAAAGGAGAGAATTAAATAAACAGAGGCCAGGTCCAAAAGTAGAACAAGGTCAAGGGAACTAGACAGACAGACAGACGCGGGGGTGTAATAAAGAGGTCGAAATTAACATGCAAAAACATGAAGGCCATGTCCATAAGTGAGTGGGTGGTCAGACGTACGTGGGCAGGAAGATGCTGATTGGATGGAGAAGCCGAATTTAAGGGTAGACACACAACATAGGTGAGTGAGGATGAATTGTTGGTCAGGAAATGCTAGAGAGTCAGGAATTGTTAGTCAGGCAATTGAGAATTATTAGTCAGATTGAGAGAAGTTATTCATAAGGCAAACACGCTTCTTAGGAGCCAGTCGGGCCATAGAGAGGCTAACACCAACTAATAGAGTTAGCAGTGATATAGCGTAGTTGTGAGTAGAATGGTCAAGACCTATCATGATCAACAGGCAGACAACAGAATAGACCAATAGATAGTAATTAGCGTATTGGAGGCGCTCGATGGGAGCGTCTCAATGTAATTTAGTGCCTAGAGTGTGATGCAAGTGTGGTCCTGACATTACATATGTATCGAGAGTCTGAAGTGGCATGAATAAAAGCCAGCTAATTTACCAACAAAAGGTGTTGTTCTGTGTTATACAGTTTCATTATCTAGCCTAAGTGTCACGAACCAGACCACCAGTAAAGTTGTCGCGGAACACAACGCAACGGTCATCTTAATGAACCAGAAGTACTACCAGACCGAGCAAGGGTCAAGCTAATAAGAATCAAATAGTCCGGGGATGTGTATGTGACCTGATTACAAACGCGAGCCTAACGCCTGGGGCAGAAACACAGCCACAGCATTCCAGAGAAGGTCACACTAACATGATCTCAAGCTAACAGCTGATCGAATAAACAACAACCAGCTGGCGATCTGTTCAAAGATCCGCAAAGAATCGCTCAGAAGTCAATCAAACAATCAAACATATCGCTCATAAAAACCTCTTCCCGCTACACATCGAGGACTAGACGAGACCACAACTAGTGATCACAGTCACTAAGCGCAAGGCGAGACCACAACTAGTGATCACAGTCATCGAGGACTAGACGAGAACACAACTAGTGATCACATTCACCGAGGACTAGACGAGAGCACAACTAGTGATCACATTCACCGAGGACTAGTTGGAAGACCACAACTAGTGATTACAGTCACCGAAGTCTAGACGAGACCGCAATTAGTGATCGCAGTCTCCGAGGACTAGACGAGACAACTATTTATCACAATCACCGAGGGCTAGACGAGACCACAATTAGCGATCACAATCACCGAGGGCTAGACGAGACCACAATTAGCGATCACAATCACCGAGGACTAGACGAGACAACTAGTTATCACAATCACCGAGGACTAGACGAGACCACAATTAGCGATCACAATCACCGAGGGCTAGACGAGACCACAACTAGTGATCACAGTTACCGAGGACTAGACGAGACCGCAATTAGCGATCACAGTCACCGAGGGCTGGAGGAGAACAAACAGAAACAGTCGTGGCAATGTAACAGAGCGAACTTCATTGAATTTTCTGATTGGTCGAGCACTATTCTCGCATCAGAGAGACGATGTTCACGCCGACGACTCTAAGCGGTCACAATCTGTACCTGGACGTGTTTGCTGATGTAAATGTTGAGCTCCAGAGATCTGCTGATAGGTTCTACAGCTAAAATCGTGTCTCAGACCGTTTTCGGTGCGGCCATGCTTCAATTGTGACACTTTGGTTCATTCTCTCACCTCCTATTTGAGTGTGGGTTAACCCTCCAGTCAACGAAGCATCCCCTCTCATCCCAGTTTATGTCACAAAGGGTTAAAGTACAGAACAATAGTTGTAGTTTGTAGAGCCAACCGATGGTGTTACGTATAAAAGTAATAATAACAACAATTATAATACTTCTGTACTGAGAAATATAACATGTTATGTTCTAGAAAGGAGAAAGATAATATGTAATGTTGTAGAAAAGAGAAATATAACATGTAATGTTGTCGAAAATAGAAATATAGCATGTAATATTGTAGAAAAGAGAAATATAACATGGAATGTTGTAGAAAAGAGAAATGTAACATGGAATGTTGTAGAAAAGAGAAATGTAACATTTAATGTTGTAGAAACGAAAAAGATAATATGTAATGTTGTAGAAAGGAGAAAGATAATATGGAATGTAAAAAAAAAAAAAAGTAAAGTACCCCCCGTCACGCCGAGTGGCGTATAGGGAAATATGGTGTTAGTGACCCTATATTTTACAGACCTTCAGCACATGATTTTTGGGGTAATGTGGTCGGTATTACGCCCGTGCTGCTTTTACTTTCCCAGAAAAAATCCGGTACCCATTTAAGGCTGGGTGAACCCGGAGCCGTCGGTTGGGATCGAACCCTACCCCTTGTCCGTAGTAGTCCAGTTCACTAACCACTGAGCTATCGCGGCTCCTACTAATTTTTAGGGAATTAGTAAAACCGACGTGTCCTCGCCAGGGTACGAAAATGATAACATAGAATGTTGTAGACACAAAAATATAACATTGACGCTATTTTTGTAACATGTGTAGGAGAATGTTGGTAATGTCACAAAATAAAAACTAATTTTGATGTTTCCGAAAATAGAAGATTAATGTTGATATTGATGATTGAAGTTCCAACGGTATACCCTCACAACTGATCTATTCTAACATCATCTAACCTCATCTACATGCAGTCGTCTTTCATATATTTTCAACACATTTTAATTCAACGTACTCTACTCCCAACATCCCTCAATCTAACTCTCTCTGTACTCTACTCCCAACATCCCTCAATCTAACTCTCTCTGTACTATACTCCCAACATCCCTCAATCTAACTCTCTCTGTACTCTACTCCCAACATCCCTCAATCTAACTTTCTCTGTACTGTATTCCCAACATCCCTCAATCTAACTCTCTCTGTACTCTATTCCCAACATCCCTCAATCTAACTCTCTCTGAACTCTACTCCCAACATCCCTCAATCTAACTCTCTCTGTACTCTACTCCCAACATCCCTCAATCTAACTCTCTCTGTACTCTAATCCCAACATCCCTCAATCTAACTCTCTCTGTCCTCTATTCCCAACATCCATCAGTCTAAACTCTTTCTGTACTCTATTCCCAACATCCCCCAATCTAACTCTCTCTGTACTCTATTCCCAACATCCCTCAATCTAACTCTCTCTGTACTCTATTCCCAACATCCCTCAATCTAACTCTCTCTGTACTCTATTCCCAACATCCCTCAATCTAACTCTCTCTGTACTCTATTCCCAACATCACTCAATCTAACTCTCTCTGTACTCTACTCCCAACATCCCTCAATCTAACTCTCTCTGTACTCCATTCCCAACATCCCTCAGTCTAACTTTCTCTGTACTGTATTCCCAACATCCCTCAATCTAACTCTCTCTGTACTCTATTCCCAACATCCCTCAGTCTAACTCTCTCTGTACTCTACTCCCAACATCCCTCAATCTAACTCTCTCTGTACTCTATTCCCAACATCCCTCAGTCTAACTCTCTCTGCCCTCTATTCCCAACATCCATCAGTCTAAACTCTCTCTGTACTCTATTCCCAACATCCCCCAATCTAACTCTCTCTGTACTCTATTCCCAACATTCCTCAATCTAACTCTCTCTGTACTCTATTCCCAACATCCCTCAATCTAACTCTCTCTGTACTCTATTCCCAACATCACTCAATCTAACTCTCTCTGTACTCAAATCCCAACATCCCTGAATCTAACTCTCTCTGTACTCTATTCCCAACATCCCTCAATCTAACTCACTCTGTACTCTATTCCCAACATTCCTCAATCTAACTCTCTCTGTACTCTATTCCCAACATCCCTCAATCTAACTCTCTCTGTACTCTACTCCCAACATCCCTCAGTCTAACTCTCTCTGTACTCTATTCCCAACATCCCTCAATCTAACTCTCTCTGTACTCTATTCCCAACATCCCTCAGTCTAACTCTCTCTGTACTCTATTCCCAACATCCCTCAGTCTAACTCTCTCTGTACTCTATTCCCAACATCCCTCAATCTAACTATCTCTGTCCTCTATTCCCAACATCCATCAGTCTAACTCTCTCTGTACTCTATTCCCAACATCCCTCAATCTAACTCTCTCTGTACTCTATTCCCAACATCCCTCAATCTAACTCTCTCTGTACTCTATTCCCAACATCCCTCAATCTAACTCTCTCTGTACTCTATTCCCAACATCCCTCAATCTAACTCTCTCTGTACTCTACTCCTAACATCCCTCAATCTAACTCTCTCTGTACACTATTCCCAACATCCCTCAATCTAACTCTCTCTGTACTCTACTCCCAACATCCCTCAATCTAACTCTCTCTGTACTCTATTCCCAACATCCCTCAATCTAACTCTCTCTGTACTCTACTCCCAACATCCCTCAATCTAACTCTCTCTGTACTCTACTCCCAACATCCCTCAATCTAACTCTCTCTGTACTCTACTCCCAACATCCCTCAATCTAACTCTCTCTGTACTCTACTCCCAACATCCCTCAATCTAACTCTCTCTGTACTCTACTCCCAACATCCCTCAATCTAACTCTCTCTGTACTCTACTCCCAACATCCCTCAATCTAACTCTCTCTGTACTCTACTCCCAACATCCCTCAATCTAACTTTCTCTGTACTGTATTCCCAACACCCCTCAATCTAACTCTCTCTATACTCTACTCCCAACATCCCTCAATCTAACTATCTCTGTACTCTATTCCCAACATCCCTCAATCTAACTCTCTCTGTACTCTACTCCCAACATCCCTCAATCTAACTCTCTCTGTACTCTACTCCCAACATCCCTCAATCTAACTCTCTCTGTACTCTATTCCCAACATCCCTCAATCTAACTCTCTCTGTACTCTATTCCCAACATCCCTCAATCTAACTCTCTCTGTACTCTACTCCCAACATCTCTAAGTCTAACTCTCTCTGTACTCTACTCCCAGCATCCCTCAATCTAACTCTCTCTGTACTCTACTCCCAACATCTCTAAGTCTAACTCTCTCTGTACTCTACTCCCAGCATCCCTCAATCTAACTCTCTCTGTACTCTACTCCCAGAATCCCTCAATCTAACTCTCTCTGTACTCTACTCCCAGCATCCCTCAATCTAACTCTCTCTGTACTCTACTCCCAACATCTCTAAGTCTAACTCTCTCTGTACTCTACTCCCAACATCTCTAAGTCTAACTCTCTCTGTACTCTACTCCCAGCATCCCTCAATCTAACTCTCTCTGTACTCTACTCCCAACATCTCTAAGTCTAACTCTCTCTATACTCTACTCCCAACATCTCTAAGTCTAACTCTCTCTGTACTCTACTCCCAGCATCCCTCAATCTAACTCTCTCTGTACTCTACTCCCAACATCTCTAAGTCTAACTCTCTCTGTACTCTACTCCCAGCATCCCTCAATCTAACTCTCTCTGTACTCTACCCCCAACATCCCTCAATCTAACTCTCTCTGTACTCTACTCCCAGCATCCCTCTATCAAATTTATAACAGAAACTAGCAACTGCCAGATATCTGGCTAGTTTGTCTCAACCTTTGGCGTGTTGCCACATCCAAGAAAGAAAGAAAAAAATCACTTTTTGCTGAAGAAGAAATCTTTAAAAATAATATCAATAAAATAAAAGAAATAAAAACAAAACTGCTACATAATTTTAGTCCAGCAAATACAAGAAGTCCGAAAATGTCCCCTCAAAATCCCAGCAGTTCCAGCGAAGTCTATGAGGTCCCTCACAAGTGGAAAGCCACAATTTGTGGTTTTTCGGCTCAAAATTCCAGATTGGCACATTGTTTGTAAAACAAAGCCCTGATGATATCTCTTTACAAACTTGCTGTTCCTGTCATCGTGTCCTGTCCTCCATTCTTATCACTTCTCCTCCCACTCACAGACTGTATATTTTCTCCTCCACACTTATCACTTCTACTCCAACTCCCAGACTGTATATTTTCTCCTCCACACTTATCACTTCTCCTGCAACTCCCAGACTGTATATTTTCTCCTCCACACTTATCACTTCTCCTCCCACTCCCAGACTGTATATTTTCTCCTCCACACTTATCACTTCTCCTCCCACTCCCAGACTGTATATTTTCTCCTCCACACTTATCACTTCTCCTCCCACTCCCAGACTGTATATTTTCTCCTCCACACTTATCACTTCTCCTCCCACTCCCAGACTGTATATTTTCTCCTCCACACTTATCACTTCTCCTCCCACTCCCAGACTGTATATTTTCTCCTCCACACTTATCACTTCTCCTCCCACTCCCAGACTGTATATTTTCTCCTCCACACTTATCACTTCTCCTCCCACTCCCAGACTGTATATTTTCTCCTCCACACTTATCACTTCTCCTGCAACTCCCAGACTGTATATTTTCTCCTCCACACTTATCACTTCTCCTCCCACTCCCAGACTGTATATTTTCTCCTCCACACTTATCACTTCTCCTCCCACTCCCAGACTGTATATTTTCTCCTCCACATTTATCACTTCTCCTCCCACTCCCAGACTGTATATTTTCTCCTCCACATTTATCACTTCTCCTCCCACTCACAGACTGTATATTTTCTCCTCCACACTTATCAATTCTCCCACTCCCAGACTGTATATTTTCTCCTCCACACTTATCAATTCTCCCACTCCCAGACTGTATATTTTCTCCTCCACACTTATCAATTCTCCCACTCCCAGACTGTATATTTTCTCCTCCACACTTATCAATTCTCCCACTCCCAGACTGTATATTTTCTCCTCCATACTTATCAATTCTCCCACTCCCAGACTGTATATTTTCTCCTCCACACTTATCACTTCTCCTCTACTGGACGCCCGTAGACCAACAACTCTGACGTGTTCAACACAAAATGGCGACAGCAGAAACTGCACATTTCTCGAACCAAACTTTGAGAAACTATCAGCAGAACTCTACAGCAGCCATCTACATAAACTGTCACATTGTGACATCATTTGTGACAATTCGATGTTGGTGTTTGAGTTTTGTCACTCCGAGGTCACAGCCCGGCTCGGTTAATCTGATAATCTGAATAGATCGGTTCTCATTTTATCCACCTCAGCCCGTGAACCACGAGCCGGCAACAGATGCTGGACTTGACACTCGGACACGATAAAAGAACTTGCACTCGTCAGTCTACCTCGTTCCCAGATTCTGCTTTGCTCCAGTCTCGTGTCTTAGGTGTTTATCGTGGACAATCGAATAAGGTATGTTATTTTTTATTTTATTAACAGCATCTTCCTGTTAGCTCTCGCCTAGTTTTCGATTCCCTGTTGTTGTGAGAGTACCTTTCTATGTGGTCTCGTCTAGTTTTGATTCACTGTCATTTTGCTTTTAGCTGTTTCCTTGTATTTCTCCTAAATATTGAGCACTATCGTCACTGTGAGGTGGAAACTCTGTGAGTTATACTTGTTCTCGCCCAATCCTCGGTAAATTAGACAACGATTCCTCGTTCAGACTTTTTTCTCTCTAACTTTATCCTCAATCGATTTCTTGTCAACTGTGGTCTAATAAAACATAGAAGACATAGTCTGAGATTGAAAAGGTCGTGTCCCGCCATGAACAAGAAGACAAATAAAACTCGTGTCCAACGAACCAGCTGATTGTGGCCATTTTGTAAATTTTTCCTTGCTCTCGAATGGTCTCGTTGTTTTCACCCCTCAACTCCGCCTCGTCCAGTATCGCTTCCAATATAACAACATGGACACCTTCAGATCTCGGCGTTTAATGTTAAAGTTAATGTATGACATGTGATGTTTCTATCTTGTCATTTATTGTTGTGTTCAAGGATCGTACATCAACTCAATGTTTGACATGTGATGTTTCTATCTTGTCATTTATTGTTGATGTTTTCAAGGATCGTACATCAACTCAATGTATGACATGTGATGTTTCTATCTTGACATTTATTGTTGATGTTTTCAAGGATGATACATCAACTCAATGTATGACATGTGATGTTTCTACCTTGACATTTATTGTTGATGTTTTCAAGGATGGTACATCAACTCAATGTATGACATGTGTTGCTTCTATCTTGACATTTATTGTTGATGTTTTCAAGGATGGTACATCAACTCAATGTATGACATGTGATGTTTCTATCTTGACATTTATTGTTGATGTTTTCAAGGATGGTACATCAACTCAATGTATGACATGTGATGTTTCTATCTTGACATTTATTGTTGATGTTTTCAAGGATGGTACATCAACTCAATGTATGACATGTGATGTTTCTATCTTGACATTTATTGTTGATGTTTTCAAGGATCGTACATCAACTCAATGTATGACATGTGTTGCTTCTATATTGACATTTATTTTTGATGTTTTCAAGGATGGTACACCAACTCAATTTAAAAACTCAACTGACATTTTAACATTGGTTACCACGTGACGTTACACTTGTTTAACAATTTCCCTAACATCCATCTCCATATTGTAGGTTTTTCTCTCACTACCTGGCACTGCTACGTGTTTCATCTCATCTCTGAGCAAAGTCTTTTCTCTATTCTCTTCTACAGTTTCACAAAAACCTCAGTTCTATTGATGTATATTATGTACAATGTTGCCGCAGACATGAAAGGAGATCCGACCATCGAGGATTGTCACTTTCGTAGTCCGCGAAATACATCTGATGTGGGGTTGTGTTAGTCGCCTCTAATGAAATAATTCACTGATTGGACACAAATAATATATCTGGTTGTATACTACAAACGTATGCATTCCTACGCATGGTTCTCAAGTTTTGTGTATTGGTCACCCATTCTTGTGTTCTGGCTCAGTATTTATGACATTGTTTCATGTGTTTCCACTAAAATATCATGTGGTTTCCCTAGGGCCATACGGCCCTAACTTGATAACCACTGCTCTAATTCACATTCACTCTCTATCAATGATAACATTCAACAATCCACACATTCTTATTCCCGCACTCACCAACAACGATAGACTTTCAACATATATCAGCCCTCGACCTACAGCTCGTGATATTGCTCGTATCCTTGACTCCACAGATGAGATCTCTTCACCTTCTTGTCGCTGTTGTCGCCGTGACCTCAGTGAGGTCTGTTCCTATCGAAGAAGTCGAGCTCGACAAGAGGGCACTGCTGGACGCAGTTACAGATCTTGTTGGTGGAGTTCTCGGTGGAGGTAAAGATGGTGGACTCTTGGGTGGTCTGCTCGGTGGTGGTGGAGGCGGACTCTTGGGTGGTCTTCTCGGTGGTGGTGGTGGTGGAGGTGGTCTCCTGGGCGGACTTCTTGGAGGAGAAGGTGGTCTTTTAGGTGGTGACCTATTGGGTGGACTGTTGAACACAGTGACCGGAGTTGTTGGTGGACTTTTGAACACGGTGACCGGTTTGTTGGATGGTCTTCTAGGTGGACTTGCTGGAGCCAAGACCAAGGAGTAAGTGGCTTGTGTTTGTCTGTCTACGTTCACGTGTGTGTCTGTTTACGTTCACGTGTTTGTCTGTCAGTCAACGTTTACTTGTGTGTGAGTCTGTCTACGTTCAAGTGTGTGTCTGTCTACGTTCACGTGTTTGTCTGTCAGTCAACGTTTACTTGTGTGTGAGTCTGTCTACGTTCAAGTGTGTGTCTGTCTACGTTTACGTGCTTGTCTGTCTACGTTCGCGTGTGTGTCTATCAACGTTTACGCGTTTGTTTGTCTGTCTGCCAAAGTCTATCAAGGTCACGAGATTGTCTTTCTGATAACGTTCTTGTATTTGCCTGTGTGTTAACGTTCATGTGTTTGTCTGTCTGTCTGTCAAAGTTCAAGGGACTGCCTGTGTGTTAACGTTCATGTGTTTGTCTGTCTGTCTGTCAAAGTTCAAGGGACTGCCTGTGTGTTAACGTTCATGTGTTTGTCTGTCTGTCTGTCAAAGTTCAAGGGACTGCCTGTGTAGAAACGTTCATGTGTTTGTCTATCTACTAACGTCCATGTGCTTATCTGTACAAAAACGTCAATGTGCTTGTCTGTCTAGCAACGTCCTAACGCTTGTCTGTCTACCAACGTCCTAACGCTTGTCTGTCTACCAACGTTCATGCGCTTGTCTGTCTACAAACTACTACTCGCTTGTCTGTCTACCAACGTTCATGTCTTTTCTGTCCACCAACGTTAAAGACTTGTTTGTCTACCAACAACCACTCGCTTGTCTGTCTACCAACAACCACTCGTTTGTCTGTCTACCAACAACCACTCGCTTGTCTGTCTACCAACAACCACTCGCTTGTCTGTCTACCAACAACCACTCGTTTGTCTGTCTACCAACAACCACTCGTTTGTCTGTCTACCAACTACCACTCATTTGTCTGTCTACCAACAACCACTCGCTTGTCTGTCTACCAACAACCACTCGCTTGTCTGTCTACCAACAACCACTCGCTTGTCTGTCTACCAACAACCACTCGCTTGTCTGTCCACCAACGTTCATGTCTTTTCTGTCCACCAACAACCACTCGTTTGTCTGTCTACCAACAACCACTCGTTTGTCTGTCTACCAACTACCACTCATTTGTCTGTCTACCAACAACCACTCGCTTGTCTGTCTACCAACAACCACTCGCTTGTCTGTCTACCAACAACCACTCGTTTGTCTGCCTACCAATTACCACTCGTTTGTCTGTCTACCAACAACAACTCGTTTGTCTGTCTACCAACAGCCACTCATTTGTCTGTCTACCAACAACCACTCGTTTGTCTGTTTACCAACAACCACTCGTTTGTCTGTTTACCAACAACCACTAGTTTCTCTGTCTACCAACGTTCATGTTTTTTTCTGTCCACCAACTTTAAAGACTTATCTGTCTACCAATTACTACTCGTTTGTCTGTCTACTAATAACCATTCGTTTGTCTGTCTATCAACAACCACTCGTTTGTCTGTCTACCAACAACGACTCGTTTGTCTGTCTACCAACGTTTATGTCTTTTCTGTCCACCAACGTTAAAGACTTGTCTGTCTACCAATTACCACTCGTTTGTCTGTCTACCAACTACCACTCGTTTGTCTGTCTACCAACAACCACTCATTTGTCTGTCTACCAACTACCACTCGTTTGTCTGTCTACCAACTACCACTCGTTTGTTTGTCTACCAACTACCACTCGTTTGTCTGTCTACCAACTACCACTCGTTTGTCTGTCTACCAACAACCAATCGCTTGTCTGTCTACCAACAACCACTCGTTTGTCTGTCTACCAACAACCACTCGTTTGTTTGTCTACCAACTACCACTCGTTTGTCTGTCTACCAACTACCACTCGTTTGTCTGTCTACCAACAACCACTCGCTTGTCTGTCTACCAACAACCACTCGTTTGTCTGTCTACCAACAACCACTCGCTTGTCTGTCTACCAACTACCACTCGTTTGTCTGTCTACCAACTACCACTCGTTTGTCTGTCTACCATTTACCACTCGTTTGTCTGTCTACCAACGTTCATGTTTTTGTCTGTCTACCAACATTTCATGCTTTTGTCTGTCTACCAACGTTCATGTTTTTGTCTATCTACCAACGTTCACGTTTTTGTCTGTCTACCAACGGTCATGTTTTTGTCTGTCTAGCAACCTTTAAGAACCACGTTTCTCACATTCACCAACATTTGGAGATTCTCTACAATGTTGACACTGTAGTCCTCTCTAGTGTGGTACACATTTCTGTCATCTCTAGATATGTACACATTTTTGTCATATCTATAACTGTATACATTTTTGTCATCTCTAGAAATGTACACATTTTTGTCATCTCTAGAAATGTACACACTTTTGTCATCTCTATAAATGTACACACTTTTGTCATCTCTATAAATGTACACACTTTTGTCATCTCTATAAATGTACACACTTTTGTCATCTCTATAAATGTACACACTTTTGTCATCTCTATAAATGTACACACTTTTGTCATCTCTATATATGTACACACTTTTGTCATCTCTATAAATGTACACACTTTTGTCATCTCTATAAATGTACACACTTTTGTCATCTCTATAAATGTACACACTTTTGTCATCTCTAGAAATGTACACACTTTTGTCATCTCTATAAATGTACACACTTTTGTCATCTCTATAAATGTACACACTTTTGTCATCTCTATAAATGTACACCTTAAGCCAGCCAAGATAACAATTTAATGAGCCCTCAATCTATCTGGTCCACTTTCTGAGTCCAAGACAACACATAGACCAGGAATTCTAGGTTCTCTCATGGTCGCTCCAGTGCCAGACTTTAAACATCTCTCCGCTCCTTCCTGTTCTGGGCGAGTCGTTCAACCTCAGTGAGGGAGTTCATACCTACTGTTGCTGTCTCACTTCTCTGTGTTCTTTTTACTGCTTCTCTAAATGTTTCCAGTAAATGTTAACGTTAAATTCTGCTCTGAAAATTTCAGTAAATGTTAACGTAAAATTCTGCTCTAAATGTTTGCGTAAATGTTAACGTTAAATTCTGCTCTGAATGTTTCCTGTAAATTTTACCGTTAAATTCTGCTCTAAAGTTTCCAGTAAATGTTAACGTTAAATACTGATTTGAATGTTTCCAGTAAATGTTAACGTTAAATTCTGCTCTGATTGTTTCCAGTAAATGTTAACGTTAAATACTGCTCTGAATGTTTCCAGTAAATGTTAACGTTAAATTCTGCTCTGATTGTTTCCAGTAAATGTTAACGTTAAATTCTGATTTGAATGTTTCCAGTAAATGTTAACGTTAAATTCTGCTCTGAATGTTTCAAGTAAATGTTAATGTTAAATTCTGCTCTAAATGTTCATAGTAAATGTTAACGTTAAATTCTGCTATGAATGTTTCCAGTAAATGTTAATGTTAAATTCTGCTCTAAATGTTTATAGTAAATGTTGACGTTAAATTCTGCTATGAATATTTCCAGTAAATGTTAACATTAAATTCTGCTCTGAATGTTTCCAGTAAATGTTAACGTTAAATTCTGCTCTGAATGTTTCCAGTAAATGTTAACGTTAAATTCTGCTCTGAATGTATTCCCTTATTTTAAGTGCTAACATTTTCATGTACTCTTACTGTTAATTTAAATTGTTTCTAACTTCTATTAAACTTGGATGTACCATCATCATCACCATCATCATCATCATCATCATCATCATCATCATCATCATCATCAGCAGCAGCATCGTTATCGTCATGATCATCATCATCATCATCATCATCATCATCATCATCATCATAATCATCATCATCATCATAATCATCAGCAGCAGCAGCATCGTCATCATCATCATCATCATCATCATCATCATCATCATCATCATCATCATCAATATCATCATCATCAATATCATCATCATCATCATCATCATCAATATCATCATCAATATCATCATCAATATCATCATCAATATCATCATCAATATCATCATCATCATCAATATCATAATCATCATCATTAATATCATCATCATCATCATCATCATCATCATCATCAATATCATCATCAATATCATCATCAATATCATCATCACCATCATCAATATCATCATCAATATCATCATCAATATAATCATCAATATCATCATCAATATCATCATCATCATCATCATCATCAATATCATCATCAATATCGTCATCAATATCATTATCAATATCATCATCAATATCATCATCATCATCAATATCATCATCATCATCATCAATATCATCATCATCATCATCATCATGATCATCAATATCATCTCATCATCAATATCATCATCAATATCATCATCAATATCATCATCAATATCATCATCATCATCATCATCATCAATATCATCATCAATATAATCATCATCAATATCATCATCATCAATATCATCATCATCATCATGATCATCAATATCATCTCATCATCAATATCATCATCAATATCATCATCAATATCATCATCATCATCATCAATATCATCATCATCATCAATATCATCATCAATATCATCTCATCATCAATATCATCATCATCATCAATATCATCATCATCATCATCATCAATATCATCTCATCATCAATATCATCATCATCATCATCAATATCATCATCATCATCATCATCGTGTGGTTGCTGACCATTGTGAACGTGTCTATTCACAACAATCTCCAGATTTATACATCGATTCTATTGTTGACGTCACAGAGCAACAAATTCTTAAACTGATAAATAATCTTTGGCTTTGTTCTCCTCTGTCTTCTCTTACCTTAATTTTCTTGGCTGTCACAATCTAATCCATCTTCCCCCTTCTCATTACACAATCAACTATCATGACTGTTTCCTTCTCATTACACAATCAACTGTAATAACTGTTTCCTTCTCATTACACAATCAACTGTAATTACTGTTTCTTTCTCATTACACAATCAACTGTAATTACTGTTTCCTTCTCATTACACAATCAACTGTAATTACTGTTTCCTCCTCATTACACAATCAACTGTAATAATTGTTTCCTTCTCATTACACAATCAACTGTAATAATTGTTTCCTTCTCATTACACAATCAACTGTAATAATTTTTTCCTTCTCATTACACAATCAACTGTAATAACTGTTTCCTTCTCATTACACAATCAACTGTAATAACTATTCCCCACTGATTGTAGCAAAAAACGTTCTCGATGTCTCGGCCCACTTTAGTTTGCGTCATACAACAAATATAAACAGATGATATTTATGAAATAAAGAAGGAAACTGGTGACATAAGCAACAAGATCATCCCTATTTAACATGGCTCCCCTCTGGTTGCAGTGACGTGATCGCCCAGTTCGACAAGGTGCCCTTAGACCAGCTCTGTACGTTCTGTCCTCGTATACCAAATCCAGAACACCAAAGTGCCTGCCAGAAATACTGTCTCGTCAAGGGCTACCGGCCAGTTCAAGTCAATCAAGGGTATTAGGGTGCCCGTTAAGTGAGTCACGTGATATTTGCTTCCCACTACTCGTGATTACATCATATAAATGTCTGTCGAAATGTCTTTCTCTGTGTCAACTCATGTCACATTATATAGAGAAGTCTGTCAAAATGTCTTTCTCTGTGTCAACTCATTTTATATTATATAGAGAAGTCTGTCAATATTTCTTTCTCTGTGTCAACTCATGTTACATCATATAGAGAAGTCTGTCAATGTTCTCTGTGACAACTCATGTTACATCATATAGAGAAGTCTGTCAATGTTCTCTGTGTCAACTCATGTTACATCATATAGAGAAGTCTGTCAATGTTCTCTGTATCAACTCATGTTACATCATATAGAGAAGTCTGTCAATGTTCTCTGTGTCAACTCATGTTACATCATATAGAGATGTCTGTCAATGTTCTCTGTGTCAACTCATGTTACATCATATAGCGAAGTCTGTCAATGTTCTCTGTGTCATTCATGTTACATCATATAGAGAAGTCTGTCAATGTTCTCTGTGACAACTCATGTTACATCAAATAGAGAAGTCTGTCAATGTTCTCTGTGTCAACTCATGTTACATCATATAGAGAAGTCTGTCAATGTTCTCTGTGTCATTTCATGTTACATCATATAGAGAAGTCTGTCAATGTTCTCTGTGACAACTCATGTTACATCAAATAGAGAAGTCTGTCAATGTTCTCTGTGTCAACTCATGTTACATCAAATAGAGAAGTCTGTCAATGTTCTCTGTGACAACTCATGTTACATCAAATAGAGAAGTCTGTCAATGTTCTCTGTGACAACTCATGTTACATCAAATAGAGAAGTCTGTCAATGTTCTCTGTGACAACTCATGTTACATCAAATAGAGAAGTCTGTCAATGTTCTCTGTGACAACTCATGTTACATCAAATAGAGAAGTCTGTCAATGTTCTCTGTGACAACTCATGTCTCCATGTCCAGAGAAATTGTCCAACATAAATGTGTTTTGTTGTTTCAGGAAGCGAGAAGTGAAATCACAAGATGGGGAGTGTCAGCGACACCTGGTACAGCTCGTCATTGTGGTTATTTCTGTCTGTGACCTCGTCACATCAATAAATCATTCCTCACATTAATCCATGAGTTCATTGTTTCTTGTCACGTGATTGTATCTGTCTCCGTGTTTCAGATGTAGGGGGCCTATTGAATTAATGTGTCCACATCCTTATACTCTTGTTCTGTCTATCCTTCTATGAGAAAAGACAACATACGAATGTATGTTACAGATGTATGGAAAAACATAGAACAAAACACAACGTTCCGGTCACGACTTCATCAGTTCACTAAACAAAACAAACAAGAAAGCTCACAAAAATATATCTATCTGGCACTTGGCGTCTCTACAGACGGTTGGTAACAAGCAATCATGATAAGTCAGTAGTTTGGTCAAATATGAGTGTCTTCTGTTGGATGTTGTTTTAATGAACAGCTTCTCTCGTGGCTGAATCTGCCAACATTGGATAATCAGATTCAACCATAGAATGAATAATATGTTTTTGTCGTGCCTGGCCTTGTCTCCTTTCTCCTGCTTCTTTTGTCTTCTGAATTTTCTGTTTACACTGCCTCGAACAAAATCAATCCTTCATAATTTCTCTCTGCTCACTTCTATAAACCTACTCTCATAATTTATCTCTGCTCACTTCAATAATCTACTCTCATAATTTCTCTCTGCTCACTTCAATAATCTACTCTCTAATTGATCTCTGCTCACTTCAATAATCTACTCTCATAATTTCTCTCTGCTCACTTCTATAATCTACTCTCATAATTTATCTCTGCTCACTTCAATAATCTACTCTCATAATTTCTCTCTGCTCACTTCAATAATCTACTCTCATAATTTCTCTCTGCCCACTTCAATAATCTACTCTCATAATTTCTCTCTGCTCACTTCAATAATCTACTCTCATAATTTCTCTCTGCTCACTTCAATAATCTACTTCTATAATTTCTCTCTGCTCACTTCAATAATCTACTCTCATATAATTTCTCTCTGCCCACTTCAATAATCTACTCTCATAATTTCTCTCTACTCACTTCAATAATCTACTCTCATATAATTTATCTCTACTCTCTTCAATAATCTACTCTCCTAATTTCTCTCTACTGTCTTCAATAACCTACTCTCATAATTTCTCTCTACTCTCTTCAATAATCTACTCTCCTAATTTCTCTCTACTCTCTTCAATAATCTACTCTCATAATTTCTCTCTGCTCACTTCAATAATCTACTCTCCTAATTTCTCTCTACTCTCTTCAATAATCTACTCTCATAATTTCTGTCTACTCTCTTCAATAATATACTCTCCTAATTTCTCTCTACTCTCTTCAATAATCTACTCTCCTAATTTCTCTGTGCTCACTTCAATAATCTACTCTCCTAATTTCTCTCTACTCACTTCAATAATCTACTCTCATAATTTCTCTCTACTCACTTCAATAATCTATTCTCCTAATTTCTCTCTGCTCACTTCAATAATCTATTCTCCTAATTTCTCTCTACTCACTTCAATAATCTACTATCAACATTTCTCTCTACTCACTTCAATAATCTATTCTCCTAATTTCTCTCTGCTCACTTCAATAATCTACTCTCCTAAATTCTCTCTGCTCACTTCAATAATCTACTCTCCTAATTTCTCTCTGCTCACTTCAATAATCTACTCTCCTAATTTCTCTCTACTCACTTCAATAATCTACTCTCCTAATTTCTCTCTGCTCACTTCAATAATCTACTCTCCTCATCTCTCTCTGCTCACTTCAATAATCTACTCTCCTCATCTCTCTCTGCTCACTTCAATAATCTACTCTCCTCATCTCTCTCTGCTCACTTCAATAATCTACTCTCCTCATTTCTCTCTGCTCACTTTAATAACCTACTCTCATATTTGATCTCTGCTCACTTTAATAATCTACTTCTATAATTTCTCTCTGCTCACTTCAATAATCTACTCTCATAATTTCTCTCTGCTCACTTCAATAATCTACTCTCAATATTTCTCTTACATTCTCTCAAGACTTGAACAAATAACAGTCGGTCAGAACTTCCCATTACAACAAGAGGAGGCCAGTGCTATAGATGAAGGTGCTGTCCAAATGTTGAAGTTGCCTCTCCGACTCGTGGAGTTGTTCATCAAGTGCCGGAATGTCCGACTACAACTGTTGCCTGTCTGGGTATGTGGACAGCTTTTGGGAGATTGACAACACGTGGTTTTATCAAACTGGAGAACGCCATCAGGCCACGTGACATGCAAGAAATGTGCAGCTAGTGGTCTTAGCTTGTTTCATCGACATTTTTTAAAATTAAGGTGGTCAGTATTACGTCAGTGCTGGATTTCATTTTTGCCAGAAAAAAATATCATTGATCCATATAAGGTTGGGTGAACCTAGAAGCTCTCAATCTGGACCAAACCCGACCCACTTATCCTCTATATCCAGTTCACTAAACATTGCTCTACCGCAGCTCCAGCATAATGGATTACGCTACAACTACACTACAGGATACAAAATCAACAAATTGTAAAATGTCCCAAAGATGTTCATCTTGATAAATGCGTCATAAAACTGTTATGCAACTTAAACTGGGAACAGACAACACTACTAAGATGTCAGAGAGAAGTTCACACAAGATAGATATGTAATTTATAATGGGAAGAGACAACAGTACTGAGATGTCAGAGAGAAGTCCACACAAGATAGATATGTAATTTATAATGGGAAGAGACAGCAGTACAAAGATTTCAGAGAGAATTCGACATAAGAGAGAAATGTAATTTATACTGGGAACAGACAGTAGTAGAGAGATATCAGTCTCTTCACTACAGCGATCGAGGACTAGACAAGAGGCTTTCGTCATTACAGCCACAGTAACTGAGGACTAGACGAGACGCTTCCATAACTATAGGGACAGTTACCGAGTACTAGACGAGAAGCTTCCATCACTACAGCGACAGTTACCGACGACTAGACGAGAAGCTTCCATCACTACAGCGACAGTTACCGAGGACTAGCCGAGAAGCTTCCATCACTACAGCGACAGTTACCGAGGACTAGCCGAGAAACTTCCATCACTACAGCAACAGTTACCGAAGACTAGCCGAGAAGCTTCCATCACTACAGCGACAGTTACCGAGGACTAGCCGAGAAACTTCCATCACTACAGCAACAGTTACCGAAGACTAGCCGAGAAGCTTCCATCACTACAGCGACAGTTACCGAGGACTAGACGAGAAGCTTCCATCACTACAGCGACAGTTACCGAGGACTAGACGAGAAGCTTCCATCACTACAGCGACAGTTACCGAGGACTAGACGAGAAGCTTCCATCACTACATCGATAGTAACCGAGGACTAGACGAGAAGCTTCCATCACTACAGCGACAATAACCGAGGACTAGACCAGAAGCTTCCATCACTACATCGATAGTAACCGAGGACTAGACGAGAAGCTTCCATCACTACAGCGACAGTAACAGAGAACTAGACGAGAAGCTTCCATCACTACAGCGACAGTAACAGAGAACTAGACGAGAAGCTTCCATCACTACAGCGACAGTAACAGAGAACTAGACGAGAAGTTTCCATCACTACAGCGACAGTAGCCGGGGAGTAAAACAACGAAACCTTCCAACTTCGACACGACCTGTAACCTCAACACGAGACATGCGATCAGGGGAGCGGCGGGTATGAAACTATGATCCTGAATCAGCGAATTTGAACGTGCGCTATCGTCAAGGGCAACAACTGTTGCCGACTCGTCGGTCTCAGGTTTTGGTGTATCAAATGCGTGCTCATCTACTCCGATTATCATATTGACCGAGTCATTTTTGTACTCGGGAGAACCAACAATTAAATATCAACTGTCAGATTTTGTATCAGAGCCTGCTTGATGAGGTCAACATTAGCAAAACACATTCTTCGATAGCTCTTCTCAATGTCCGGTGGAGACATGTTTTTGTTGTTTCCGTTCTCCAGCTTTAAACCTCGAGAAAAGTCCCGAGGGGATCAATTTTTCATGAATATCACTTTGTCATGAATATCACTTTGTCATGAATATCACTTTGTCATATTTTTCCCACTGGCAGGCCTGTGCTCAGGGGTCCCCATCCATACGGGCAGATATTCTCCCACTTCAGAGGTATCTCTTATATTTTAATCGTCAAGAATTTGAACGTTGTTGGGAAGAATTTTTTCCTATTAATTTTGCCCGGACAGCGGTCACTTGTGGCCTACTCTTTTCTGTTTCCATCTACCAAGAGTTCTTTAACGTGCGCGGAACGCACACGGAGACTCCAGCTTTTTTCGCCTTATTACGTGAGGGCCAGACATCGGATCTCACTACCCAGAGAGGGCTAGACATCGGATCTCACTACTCAGAGAGGGCTAGACATCGGATCTCACTACTCAGAGAGGGCTAGACATCGGATCTCACTACTCAGAGAGGGCTAGACATCGGATCTCACTACTCAGAGAGGGCTAGACATCGGATCTCACTACCCAGAGAGGGCTAGACATCAAATCTCACTACTCAGAGAGGGCTAGACATCGGATCTCACTACTCAGAGAGGGCTAGACATCGGATCTCACTACTCAGAGAGGGCTAGACATCGGATCTCACTACCCAGAGAGGGCTAGACATCGGATCTCACTACCCAGAGAGGGCTAGACATCGGATCTCACTACTCAGAGAGGGCCAGACACGGATCTCAATACCCAGAGAGGGTCGGCCATCGAATCTCTCTACCCAGAGAGGGCCAGTCATCGAATCTCACTACCCAGAGAGGGCTAGATAGCGGATCTCACAACTCAGAGAGGGCCAGTCATCGAATCTCACTACCCAGAGAGGGCTAGATAGCGGATCTCACAACTCAGAGAGGGTCAGACATCGGATCTCACTATCCAGAGAGGGCTAGATAGCGGATCTCACAACTCAGAGAGGGCCAGACATCGGATCTCACTACCCAGAGAACATGGGAGGGTAGAGCCACATATTCGATTTAATTTTAAAAAATATTTTCCAACGCCTGTGGCGGGAATCAAACCCTAATCCTTCTTATACAGAGGCTGACGTGTTAGCTCAAGACCACCCAGCTCCCTGGGATGGACAGACCGATGTGCCGGATCTCTCATACCTTCCAATGTGCCGTTCCTAGAGTCTGCTACACAGAATCTATCAATTGGTGACGTCACCCTCTCATAGCAACAAAACCGTAGTAGTCAGCAAAGTTCGGGAATATCTGTTTTATGAAGACGTCTATTGTCAGATAATTATATATTTGTGGATTCTATATTCTATATTGTTATACGTTTATTTATATATTTATTTGTGAATTAATATATGTTTATGTGGGTATTTGTATATTAAGCTATTGATGGTTGACATACATGATAGTTGGTCAACACCTTGATCAACTAATGTGCGCGTTTACTATAACGACAGTTAACGAGACCTCAATTAATGTCCCCTTTTACTATAACGACAGTCAACGAGACCTCAATTAATGTCCCCTTTTACTATAACGACAGTTAACGAGACCTCAATTAATGTCCCCTTTTACTATAACGACAGTTAACGAGACCTCAATTAATGTCCCCTTTTACTATAACGACAGTTAACGAGGACTAAACGAGAGCTCAATGAATGTCCCCTTTCACAATAGCGACAGAGAACGAGGACTAAACGAGAGCTCAATTAATGTCCCCTTTCACAATAGCGACAGAGAATGAGGACTAAACGAGACCTCAATTAATGTCCCCTTTCACAATAGCGACAGAGAACGAGGACTAAACGAGACCTCAATTAATGTCCCCTTTCATAATAGCGACAGAGAGCGAGCACTAAACGAGCCAACAAATTAATGTCCCCTTTTACCATAACGACAGGCCACAGAACTGAAATAAAGGCCAAGCAAGAGCAGTATCGTATTATAGTAACAAGTTGAAGTGTAATAAACCTGTGCTGGGATATTCCATTAATCGGAGTGTGTGAACTGTGACATCAGTGTGAGAACGTTCGCACGTCTGGACGTGTTCGTTACTGTAAATGTCGAGCCACACAGATCTGCTGATAGGTTCTCGAGCTCGCCTCGTAAAATGAGCCATGTTGTTTCGCCCAGTTTTAGTGGCCTATGATCTCTCACCTTCTGGTTGTATGTGGGTTATCCCACTCTGACATTATCTCCCTTTTCTGGTTCGTTTCTGAACTGGGAAAGGGAGATAATTCTGTTTGTATATAATGTTCAGTTAATTCTTGCTAAACGTTAAATTATGAGATAATGGCGATCCTTGTTTCAAAAGTTTGGGTGAAATCATTATTTTTTTTAATGAAGGATAATATTGATTTTCTCTCTTTTTTTAAATTTGGAACAAACGAAGTTTGCAAAAACTCCTGTGGTCCACCTCGTCACTTAGTCAAATGGATGCCAGGTTTCATACTTTGGAAAAGGTTTAAGACTGTTGTCGCCGGGATGTTCGTGCTGAAGGCGGCACTAGTCGACAGTTTCTGGTCAACTCCCAGCTCGACGTCACAGCGTTGTAATATCGCGTCTAAAACAAGTTAGCGGTTACACATGAGGACACTCCAGGTAACATAAATATTGTTGTGCAGGGAAACATGAAGCCACAAGTTTAATACTGATAGGGGGCGTTCCTTAGAACGATAGAAACATGAAGCCACAAGTTTAATACTGATAGGGGGCGCACCTTAGAACGATAGAAACATGAAGCCAAAAGTTTAATACTGATAGGGGCGCTCCTTAGAACGATAGAAACATGAAGCCAAAAGTTTAATACTGATAGGGGGCGCTTCTTAGAACGATAGAAACATGAAGCCACAAGTTTAAAACTGATAGGGGGCGCTCCTTAGAACGATAGAAACATGAAGCCAAACGTTTAATACTGATAGGGGGCGCTCCTTAGAACGATCGGAATGTTGAGTGTAGCTCCAAGACACGTAGTTAAGGACAACAATGAAGTGTCACAGTCATGGCAGATTAGATGATGAGGCGGGGAACATGGAGGTGGCAATATTGGGTAGTAGGCTAGTTGAAGAATAGGTAGTTAGTTTTAGTGTTAGACTTAGAATTGACTGAGAGAAGACTTAGAATTGACTGAGAGAAGACTTAGAATTGACTGAGAGAAGAATTAGAATTGACTGAGAGAAGACTTAGAATTAACTGAGAGAAGACTTAGAATTGACTGAGAGAAGACTTAGAATTGACTGAGAGAAGAATTAGAATTGACTGAGAGAAAACTTAGAATTAACTGAGAGAAGACTTAGAATTGACTGAGAGAAGACTTAGAATTAATTGAGAGAAGACTTAGAATTGACTGAGAGAAGACTTAGAATTGACTGAGAGAAGACTTAGAATTGACTGAGAGAAGAATTAGAATTGACTGAGAGAAGACTTAGAATTAACTGAAAGAAGACTTAGAATTGACTGAGAGAAGACTTAGAATTGACTGAGAGAAGAATTAGAATTGACTGAGAGAAAACTTAGAATTAACTGAGAGAAGACTTAGAATTGACTGAGAGAAGACTTAGAATTAATTGAGAGAAGACTTAGAATTAACTGAGAGAAGACTTAGAATTAACTGAGAGAAGACTTAGGATTGAGTGAGAGAAGACTTAGAATTAACTGAGAGAAGACTTAGGATTGAGTGAGAGAAGACTTAGAATTGAGTGAGAGAAGACTTAGGATTGAGTGAGAGAAGACTTAGAATTGAGTGAGAGAAGACTTAGAATTAACTCAGAGAAGACTAAGAAACCTTCAAGAGACTCGTTCAGAGAGAGCTGGTCCCGAGAAATGACTTGGAGAAATCAGATTTGTTTCAAGGGAAGATATTTATTTCAGGTTTTTAAAGAGATCAGTGCTTTTTGTGCAGATTAACGCAAAGAGTACACCGATTCCACACAAGAGATTACTGATACAAGTTAGGTACAGAGTTATATTATCGCGTTTGTGATTTTATGCCAAGCTTTAACAAATGTAATGTGGATTTAATTGCAAAACCTAGTATTGTGTCGTATAAAAGCGACGGTAGCCTAGACGCATATACAGAATCTCTACTAATGATATTGTTTGATAGATGTTTAGACAACCATCATGTGTAATGAGTGACTTATATATGCAAGTCAGATATGTATCTATTGATGAGTTATGAAGTTTAACTATAGAACTGTGCCGATCAAATTGTGGGCGAGGTCTAGACAACGTCTTGAGTTATGAAGTTTAACTAGAGAACTGTGTCGATCAAATTGTGGCCGAGGTCTAGACAACGTCTTGAGTTAAAAGTGTAACTAGAGAACTGTGCCGATCAAATTGTGGGCGAGGTTTAGACAACGTCTTGAGTTATGAAGTTTAACTAGAGAACTGAGCCGATCAAATTGTGGGCGAGGTCTAGACAAGGTCTTGAGTTATGAAGTTTAACTAGAGAACTGAGCCGATCAAATTGTGGGCGAGGTTTAGACAACGTCTTGAGTTATGAATTTAAACTAGAGAACTGTGCCGATCAAATTGTGGGCGAGGTTTAGACAACGTCTTGAGTTATGAAGTTTAACTAGAGAACTGAGCCGATCAAATTGTGGGCGAGGTCTAGACAACGTCTTGAGTTATGAAGTTTAACTAGAGAACTGAGCCGATCAAATTGTGGGCGAGGTTTAGACAACGTCTTGAGTTATCACATGAAGTGTCGAAGCTCACCACTGATTCCGCTACCCACCAGAAGGTCAAAGGTTCAACAAACTTGTTCAACTCACAAACAAACAAACTGTGAACAAAGGTTGGAGCATAAGAGAAACATGGACACAATGTCGGTTTGTGTCGCAACATTGGGTCTGTCATGGGAGGTAACTCCTAGCACATATACATCTAATTATTAATTTTGATTGTTTCCCCTGCCGCTTGTTTATAATTTACTGACTCCACCACCATTATCATTTTTGTTACATTTCTCTCAGTTTCTCCTTCACATCATTTATAATATAGCAACAGTTTGCGCAGTTTTTCTATACATGCTATTTTTGTTTAATATTGGTAATTTATCTCTGGAGACAGTGACAATATAATGATTCCTGGAGACTGACAATACAATGATTACTGGAGACAGTGACATTACAATGATTCCTAGAGGCAGTGACAATACAATGATTCCTGGAGACTGACAATACAATGATTCCTCGAGACAGTGACTATACAATGATTCCTGGCGACAGTGACTATACAATGATTCCTGGAGACTGACAATACAATGATTCCTCGAGACAGTGACTATACAATGATTTCTGGAGACTGACAATACAATGATTCCTCGAGACAGTGACTATACAATGATTCCTGGAGACAGTGACTATACACTGATTCCTGGAGACTGTGACAATACAATGATTCCTGGAGGCAGTGACAATACAATGATTCCTGGAGGCAGTGACTATACAATGATTCCTGGAGGCAGTAACTATACAATGATTCCTGGAGGCAGTAACTATACAATGATTCCTGGAGACAGTGACTATACAATGATTCCTGGAGACAGTGACTATACAATGATTCCTGGAGGCAGTGACTATACAATGATTCCTGGAGACAATGACTATACAATGATTCCTGGAGACAGTGACTATACAATGATTCCTGCAGGCAGTGACTATACAATGATTCCTGGAGACTGTGACAATACAATGATTCCTGGAGGTAGTGACAATACAATGATTCCTGGAGGCAGTGACTATACAATGATTCCTGGAGGCAGTAACTATACAATGATTCCTGGAGACAGTGACAATATAATGATTCCTGGAGACAGTGACAATATAATGATTCCTGGAGACAGTGACAATACAATGATTCCTGGAGACAGTGACAATATAATGATTCCTGGAGACAGTGACAATATAATGACTCCTGAAGACAGTGACAATACAATGATTCATGGAGACAGTGACAATATAATGATTCCTGGAGACAGTGACAATACAATGATTCCTGAAGACAGTGACTATACAATGATTCCTGAAGACAGTGACTATACAATGATTCCTGGAGACAGTGACTATACAATGATTCCTGGAGACTGTGACAATACAATGATTCCTGGAGACAGTGACAATATAATGATTCCTGGTGGTAGTGACAATACAATGATTCCTGGAGGCAGTGACAATATAATGACTCCTGAAGACAGTGACAATACAATGATTCCTGGAGACAGTGACAATATAATGATTCCTGGAGGTAGTGACAATACAATGATTCCTGAAGACAGTGACAATACAATGATTCCTGGAGGCAGTGACTATACAATGATTCCTGGAGGTAGTGACAATACAATGTTTCCTGAAGACAGTGACAATACAATGATTCCTGGAGGCAGTGACTATACAATGATTCCTGGAGGCAGTGACAATACAATGATTCCTGGAGACAGTGACAATACAATGATTCCTGAAGACAGTGACAATACAATGATTCCTGGAGACAGTGACAATATAATGATTCCTGGAGGTAGTGACAATACAATGTTTCCTGAAGACAGTGACAATACAATGATTCCTGGAGACAGTGACAATACAATGATTCCTGGAGACAGTGACAATACAATGATTCCTGAAGACAGTGACAATACAATGATTCCTGGAGACAGTGACAATATAATGATTCCTGGAGGTAGTGACAATACAATGATTCCTGAAGACAGTGACAATACAATGATTCCTGGAGGCAGTGACTATACAATGATTCCTGGAGGCAGTGACTATACAATGATTCCTGGAGGCAGTGACTATACAATGATTCATGGAGGTAGTGACAATACAATGATTCCTGGAGACAGTGACAATACAATGATTCCTGGAGACAGTGACAATACAATGATTCCTGGAGGTAGTGACAATACAATGATTCCTGGAGGCAGTGACAATACAATGATTCCTAGAGGCAGTGACTATACAATGATTCCTGGAGACAGTGACAATACAATGATTCATGGAGTTAGTGACAATACAATGATTCCTGGAGGCAGTGACTATACAATGATTCCTGGAAACAGTGACTATACAATGATTCCTGTAGGTAGTGACATTACAATGATTCCTGGAGACAGTGACTATACAATGATTCCTGGAAACAGTGACTATACAATGATTCCTGGAGGTAGTGACATTACAATGTTTCCTGGAGACAGTGACAATACAATGATTCCTGGAAACAGTGACTATACAATGATTCCTGGAGGCAGTGACAATACAATGATTCCTGGAAACAGTGACTATACAATGATTCCTGGAGACAGTGACTATACAATGATTCCTGGAGGTAGTGACAATACAATGACTCCTGGAGGCAGTGACAATACAATGATTCATGGAGGCAGTGACAATACAATGATTCCTGGAGACAGTGACAATACAATGATTCCTGGAAACAGTGACTATACAATGATTCATGGAGGTAGTGACAATACAATGATTCCTGGAAACAGTGACAATACAATGATTCCTGGAGGCAGTGACAATACAATGAATCATGGAGGCAGTGACAATACAATGTTTCCTGGAGACAGTGACAATACAATGATTCCTGGAAACAGTGACTATACAATGATTCCTGGAGACAGTGACTATACAATGATTCCTGGAGGTAGTGACAATACAATGATTCCTGGAAACAGTGACAATACAATGATTCCTGGAGACAGTGACTATACAATGATTCCTGGAGGTAGTGACAATATAATGATTCCTGGAAACAGTGACAATACAATGATTCCTGGAGACAGTGACTATACAATGATTCCTGGAGGTAGTGACAATACAATGATTCCTGGAAACAGTGACAATACAATGATTCCTGAAGACAGTGACAATACAATGATTCCTGGAGACAGTGACTATACAATCATTCCTGGAGGTAGTGACAATATAATGATTCCTGGAAACAGTGACAATACAATGATTCCTGGAGACAGTGACTATACAATGATTCCTGGAGGTAGTGACAATACAATGATTCCTGGAAACAGTGACAATACAATGATTCCTGGAGACAGTGACTATACAATGATTCCTGGAGGTAGTGACAATACAATGATTCCTGGAAACAGTGACAATACAATTATTCCTGGAGACAGTGACTATACAATGATTCCTGGAGACAGTGACAATACAATGATTCCTGGAGACAGTGACTATACAATGATTCCTGGAGGTAGTGACAATATAATGATTCCTGGAGACAGTGACAATACAATGATTCCTGGAGACAGTGACTATACAATGATTCCTGGAGACAGTGACTATACAATGATTCCTGGAGGTAGTGACAATACAATGATTCCTGGAAACAGTGACAATACAATGATTCCTGGAGACAGTGACTATACAATGATTCCTGGAGGCAGTGACTATACAATGATTCTTGGAGGCAGTGACAATACAATGATTCCTGGAGACAGTGACTATACAATGATTCCTGGAGACAGTGACTATACAATGATTCTTGGAAGCAGTGACTATACAATGATTCTTGGAGACAGTGACAATACAATGATTCCTGGAGGCAGTGACTATACAATGATTCCTGGAGACAGTGACAATACAATGATTCCTGGAGACAGTGACTATACAATGATTCCTGGAGACAGTGACAATACAATGATTCCTGGAGACAGTGACAATACAATGATTCCTGGAGACAGTGACTATACAATGATTCTTGGAGACAGTGACAATACAATGATTCCTGGAGACAGTGACTATACAATGATTCCTGGAGACAGTAACAATACAATGATTCTTGGAGGCAGTGACAATACAATGATTCCTGGAGACAGTGACAATACAATGATTCCTGGAGACAGTGACAATACAATGATTCTTGGAGGTAGTGACAATACAATGATTCCTGGAAACAGTGACAATACAATGATTCCTGGAGACTGTGACTATACAATGATTCCTGGAGACTGTGACTATACAATGATTCCTGGAGACTGTGACAATACAATGATTCTTGGAGACAGTGACAATACAATGATTCTTGGAGGTAGTGACAATACAATGATTCCTGGAGACAGTGACTATACAATGATTCTTGGAGGCAGTGACAATACAATGATTCCTGGAGACAGTGACAATACAATGATTCCTGGAGGCAGTGACAATACAATGATTCCTGGAGACAGTGACTATACAATGATTCTTGGAGGCAGTGACAATACAACGATTCCTGGAGACAGTGACAATACAATGATTCCTGGAGGTAGTGACAATACAACGATTCCTGGAGGCAGTGACAATACAATGATTCCTTGCCAAATGACGTGTGACTCAATTTTTGCAGCAGTTAAATCCCAGAGCTATTTTGAAGATCATTTTCCGTCAGCACTTGTCTTATAAACGTTAGGCGTTAGATGGTCGTAGATTCGTCAAGTCGTTAGTTTACAGGGAGACTTTATCTACCCACCGACACATCAATCTTTGACATCGGTAGATTTTGCTTCCAACACTAGTCAACCTCAACTGCTCCTTTACTTTTAACTGAAAATTGGCACCTAACGTGTGCGAGCGCAGTCAAGATTTCTTGTATCTCGACCTTATCCGAGATGACTAGGTAGCGGATAGCACTACCAAAAATCAAGGTAAGTAAAGCCATGCAGAGACCAGACTCAAAGTAAAAAATCGCCATTGCCTCTGGCGGGATTCGAATCCGGGACCTTCATGTGCTGAGACAAACATTTCACCTCTAGACCACCACGTCCACCGCTGATGTCTTCTCCTTACTCTCGCTGCGATATCATGACTTTGTATATTTTTCTGTCCAGTTCTGATGAATCTTGATATAAACATTTCTAAATTCCGTCCAACCAATCTTGGCTGTTCCATTACCTCTCAGTCTCTGGTCATCATACTTTTCATTGTTGACCTGCCTCTCCGGAATGACGCAACGCCAAGCCTCACTAAGCCTACCTGAATGACGTAACACCCTGTAGGTTGCGAAGGCATCAGGGCCCAAACACTGAGGCTTGTGTGTAGGGAAACAACAAAATCTAAACATTAGGGTCCCATTTAAAACAAAATTTATTTTAAATAAACAATACAAATAAATTGCCAGAGAGAAAAATTGAAGAAAGTGTTGATAAACATACATCGCTACTACAACAAGCACCCAGAAAGTCCAGGTTTAAACAGGCAGTTGACATCAGAAACAGACAAACTCAGGGCAAAGAGAAATATAAGAGACATTGAGAGATTGTGTACCATGTCGGTCCGTGCTGCGTGGTCTGGTTTGTCAAGGGAGATAAGTTTCTACTGAAGGGAGGTCAAAAAGTAATGCACACCAATTTTTTTCTCGGCTAATAATAAAGATAGGAATATGAAATTTTGCACACTTGGAATATGACATGTTCCAATTATGTGCACCAAATTGCACAGCATTCTGATAAATATTACGCAATCTATGAACCGTTAAAATGGAGCTTGTCAACAATGTCCGTTACAAACAGCGAATTGTCATAGAATTTCTGGTTGCGGAAAAAGAAACTGTGGCAAACATTCATAAACGACTGTGTGCAGTGTACAAATGTTCTGCAGTCGATAGGAGCACAGTTAGTCGTTGGGTTCAGAGAATTAAAGCTGCAGAAAGTGTACGAGTGGAGCTGCATGATTTACCGCGTTCTGGACGTGTTGCCTCGGCTACCAGCACAGACATGTTAAACCGGGCTGATGCCATTATTCGTAATGATAGGCGTATCACTAGTCAGGAATTGGCATTGCAGCTTACAGTCAGCAAGGGAAGTGCAATCGCAATTTTAAAACTCTCGGATATTCAAAGATTTGCGCTCGATGGGTTCCTCGGTGCCTAACAAATGATCACAGAGTTCAAAGGAAAACATTCTGTTCTGAATTGTTGGAGCGTTTCGGTGTTGAAGGAGAAATGTTTTTGTCAAAAATTGTTACCGGTGACGAAACGTGGGCACATTATTATGAGCCTGAAACAAAAATGCAGTCAATGGAATGGCATCATCCGCAGTCACCAAAAGAAAAAAATTCAAAACATCTCCATCAGCCGGAAAGGTGATGATCACTGTCTTCTGGGACATTGATGGTGTGATTCTTGTTGATGTAATGACAAGAGGTGAGACAATCAACTCGACAGCTTACATCAATACACTGACAAAACTCAAAAATCGGTTCCACAGAGTTCGGCATAATAAGCCATCTGCAGATTTGTTGCTTCAACATGACAATGCACGCCCTCACACAAGTCTGGTAACACGGGAAGCAATCAACAAATTTGGTTGGACTGTACTGCCCCATCCTCCTTACAGCCCTGATCTGGCTCCCTCAGATTTCCATCTATTTGGACCACTCAAAAAATTCCTGCGTGGGACACACTTTGACAATGATGAGGATGTGATCCGTGCAGTTAAAAAAATGGCTTACGCCAGCAGGACAAAACTTGGTACAAACGAGGCATTCATGACCTAGTTTCGCGTTGGCGTAAGGCAATACGCTTGGACGGAGATTATGTTGAAAAATAGGTAGTGTAAAGGGGATGTTCAGCTACAATCTGTGAAAATTTCACACATTTTGCCCGAATAGTTTCCGAGAAAAAAATTGGTGTGCATTACTTTTTGACCTCCCTACGTACATTCACATTTTATTGAATTGTTTCCCTTACCCGTTGATAACACGCATTTAGAAACACATTATTTACTCTATATGTCAATCTCTCTCTTATTTCTCTCTCTCTCTCTCTCTCTCTCTCGCAAACATTAACAAACATTCAAACACTTTCTTGTTCATCTTCTAACAATCTTCTGTATTAGAATAACAGCATCTGTGTAGCTCACTATGCTCCAGGTGTTGTTCGAGTAACATGGACACTGAGTTGGCTCTAAATGTTGATGGATTCCACTTCATAATCAGATTTGGTTTTGAACTGGTTTCTTATCACCAAATACAGGCTACTTCTGTGGGTTCTAAATACAGGCTACTTTCGGTGGTTCAAAATACAGGCTAATTTTGTGGGTTCTAAATACAGGCTACTTTTGTGGGTTCTAAATACAGGCTACTTTTGTGGGTTCTAAATACAGGCTACTTTTGTGGGTTCTAAATACAGGCTACTTTCGGTGGTTCAAAATACAGGCTAATTTTGTGGGTTCTAAATACAGGCTAATTTTGTGGGTTCTAAATACAGGCTACTTTTGTGGGTTCTAAATACAGGCTACTTTTGTGGGTTCTAAATACAGGCTACTTTTGTGGGTTCTAAATACAGGCTACTTTTGTGGGTTATAAATACAGGCTCCTTTTGTGGGTTCTAAATACAGGCTACTTTTGTGGGTTCTAAATACAGGCTACTTTTGTTGGTTCAAAATACAGGCTACTTTTGTGGGTTCTAAATACAGGCTACTTTTGTTGGTTCAAAATACAGGCTACTTTTGTGGGTTCTAAATACAGGCTACTTTTGTGGGTTCTAAATACAGGCTACTTTTGTGGGTTCTAAATACAGGCTACTTTTGTGGGTTCTAAATACAGGCTACTTTTGTGGGTTCTAAATACAGGCTACTTTTGTGGGTTCTAAATACAGGCTACTTTTGTGGGTTCTAAATACAGGCTACTTTTGTGGGTTCTAAATACAGGCTACTTTTGGGGGTTCTAAATACAGGCTACTTTTGTTGCTGGGGCCCGCTCCAACGCTTACACCTGGGTTGAAGCCGGAAGTGTCACCACGACAGTCAGGACCAAGGTCGGCACCCACACCGGGGTTGGGACTCAGGTGTGCAGCAACACCTTGGCCAATGTTCGTGGTAGCTCCAACAATACCTGGGTGGACATATAACTGAGCTGCAATAAAAAAGCTGGACATATAACTGAGCAGCAATAATTGGGTTGACATATAACTGAGCAGCAATAATTGGGTTGACATATAACTGAGTAGCAATACCTGGGTTGACATACAACTGAGCAGTACTACACGGGTTGACATACAAGTGAGCAGTACTACATGGATTGACATACAAGTGAGCAGTACTACATGGGTTGATATACAAGTGAGCAGTACAACATGGGTTGACATACAAGTGAGCAGTACTACATGGGTTGACATACAAGTGAGCAGTACTACATGGGTTGACATACAAGTGAGCAGTACTACATGGGTTGACATACAAGTGAGCAGTACTACACGGGTTGACATACAAGTGAGCAATACTACATGGGTTGACATACAAGTGAGCAGTACTACATGGGTTGACATACAAGTGAGCAGTACTACATGGATTGACATACAAGTGAGCAGTACTACATGGGTTGACATACAAGTGAGCAGTACAACATGGGTTGACATACAAGTGAGCAGTACTACATGGGTTGACATACAAGTGAGCAGTACTACATGGGTTGACATACAAGTGAGCAGTACTACATGGGTTGACATACAAGTGAGCAGTACTACACGGGTTGACATACAAGTGAGCAGTACTACATGGGTTGACATACAAGTGAGCAGTACTACATGGGTTGACATACAAGTGAGCAGTACTACATGGGTTGACATACAAGTGAGCAGTACTACATGGGTTGACATACAAGTGAGCAGTACTACACGGGTTGACATACAAGTGAGCAGTACTACATGGGTTGACATACAAGTGAGCAGTACTACATGGGTTGACATACAAGTGAGCAGTACTACATGGGTTGACATACAAGTGAGCAGTACTACATGGGTTGACATACAAGTGAGCAGTACTACACGGGTTGACATACAAGTGAGCAGTACTACATGGGTTGACGTACAAGTGAGCATTACTACATGGGTTGACATACAAGTGAGCAGTACTACATGGGTTGACATACAAGTGAGCAGTACTACATGGGTTGACATACAAGTGAGCAGTACTACATGGGTTGACATACAAGTGAGCAGTACTACATGGGTTGACATACAAGTGAGCATTACTACATGGGTTGACATACAAGTGAGCAGTACTACATGGGTTGACATACAAGTGAGCAGCAAAACCTATTATGATAATAGTGATGATGATAAGGATGGTGATAATGATGATGATGTTCGTGATGGTGATGATGAGGGTAATTTTGTGGATGGTGATGATGATGATGATTTTGATGATGATGAGGTTGATGATGTTGATGTTGTTAATGATGTTGTTGATGATGTTGTTGATGATGGTGACAATGTTGATGATGTGAATGATGATAATGACGACGATGATGTTGATAATGAGTTTTATTTCTCTATTAATAACAAGGATTTGAGACGACTTCTAGCAACAACTGAGCTGAGATCGATCAGCGACCCCTAGCTGTCTGCTTGCCCCAGATTTGGCTGACAAAAGAGCTGACCAAGACCCTTCTCAAACTCCCAGCAGCGATCTCTGGAAACAGACAAACCGGTCTGGGATAGCAAGAAGTGATCGAAGAGGACAGGCAACTCGATTCTAAAAAATGTCGCGCTAAAGTCGGATATGTTTGGCCGAAAGTCAAGGGATATCACAATTTTGTTGTGAACTATAACACAGCGTATATACGACCACGTAACGTCACTGGCGCACCGTCATTGTGTGCTACGCAGGAGACGCACGTTCCAGTGAAAGTACTAAAATATATATCTCAAAGTAATTAATTAGTTGGGTGTTTTAAATGTTTGATAAATAAAAGATCACTTATCGAATTTCTTATCTGGGGGGGGGGGGGGGGGGGGAGAGGGGAGGAGGTACATTTTTAAATACAGCATTGGTAATCTTGTTTAATTACTGATGTTTGATCGTTGATATAAGCAAGCATTGGTGCTATCGCTACCATTAATCTGAGTCTTATCTCTATAGGTGTGTGTATATTGGTGTATGTCAGTGTTAGTCACTTCACATATCTTTGTGTGTACATGTCTGTGTTAGTCACCTCTGGTGACTCGGGCAGATGGTGCTCGTAAACCTGGGAGGGCCGACCATCTAAGGGCAGAATTCTCCTACAGAAAAGACAATCTGCTGCCTTGCAGGAAGATTGGGGACAATCGAAGGCTAAAGAAAGCAAACCTGAATAAAATGATGGTTGAAATCGGATGCACTGGGCCACAGGCGCAGAACACAGTGCAACGTTTTAACAAGTATTCAATCAGGGTGGATCTAACAGACTGCAATTATGACTCTTCTGTAAGTGGGGTTCGATCAATTCATTTAAACAGACAGCTGTCTTCATGTGAGAGTCTGGAATCCTACTGTGATTGAGCCTAGATCGCAGAGAGAGATTTCTATAGAAAAAGAAATGTGACAAGACTTAAATGTGAAATTAAAGAAATGTGACAAAAATCTTGCTAAAAGTTGTACAAGGAAGGATTCAGAATAAAATCAATACTGAATTAGATTAGCAGCAATTTGGATTTAGGAAAACTAGCGGGACAAAAGAAGCCATATTCTGCATGAGAACATTAATCGAAAACTACACAGAAGTAAACAAAGCAATATATGCCTGCTTCATAGACTACATCAAAACTTTTGATAGAGTACACCACAAACAACTTATAGAATGCCTACAAGAGATACATCTAGATGACATGGACATACGACTAATATGTAATCTATACTGGGAGCAAACATCAATAATAAAATATAACAAAGAGAACTCTACACCCATTGAATAACAAGAGATGCAACAGGCCTACAAATTAATGGAAAGATAATCAATAACCTAAGATGTGCTGATGATACTGTACTACTAGCATAAAATCCTAAAGATCTACACAATTACGTAATGTGATAAACATGACAAGCAAAAAATAGGGACTAGATATGAATATCAAAAAGACTAAAACTATGATCATAAACAAAGAGAATACTCAAAACCTACAAGTGGATATCAAAATAGAAGGAATAGTCCTGGAGACAGTTCAGAACTATAACTACCTTGGACATACTATAACCAGTGATGGAAAATGTACAAATGAAAAAAACAATAGAATAGGAATGGCAAAAAGTAATTTTAATGCCACGAAGAACATACTAACATCAAAATAAATAACACCAGGGCTAAAACTAAGAATAGCAAAATGTTACAACTTCTCAATATTCCTATATGGTGCAGAAACATGGATATTAGACTAGAGAACAGAACAGAGATTTGAAGCCTTTGAAATGTGGATATATAGAAGAATAGGTAGAATTGGGTGGAAGGAAAAGAAAACAAACGATGAGGTCTTAAAACAACTAAAAATGAAGAGAGAACTACTAAGCACAATTCAAACAAGACAAATGCGATTTTTGGGCCATGTTAAAAGACACAATAGAATACTAAAAGTAATCCTGGAGGGGAAAATACAAGGTAAAAGAGGCAGAGGCAGACCAAGACTAACATGGACGAGTAACATCAAAAGATAGACAAATCAACCTATGACAACCTGCACCATCAAAGCAAGAAACAGAGCAGAATGACGCTCCATGGTAGCCAACCTTCGATGCGGAGAAGGCACTCGATGATGTTGATGAACAATGTGACAATCAGCTGTGATTGGATGAGGTACAAAAAACAACACATGGACTGTCAAGACGTGAACTCAGGAGGGGAGACAAGTCAGAGGTAAACTAGACGGTCTTAATTATCTGTTGGGCAGCCATTGTTTCTTGTCTGGTGAGAAACTTATTGAATACCTTACCTTGATTTGTTTACTTTTGATACTGACGTAGATATCGGGTATTGTTTACATTGTCAAATGCTACTCTACTTTGATTTATGATTTTTCCTTTATTATCCTGGGGTCAGAATGACGCTCCATGGTAGCCAACCTTCGTTGCGGAGAAGGCACTCGATGATGATGATGATGACAAGACTTAAGATTGAAAAAGACTCCTTTTTTATGGTAATTAATCAGTTGTTGGGTAGAGAAAGGTGTCTGCAATTGATATACAAATGAAAAGATGCACACGGTGTTAAGATTTGTAAAGAAAATACCAACTTTTAATGCATTAGTTATTTAAGACTGATCTATTTTTTCATTAATGGCTCAGGAAAAAGCAGCTTTCCAAAAAATGAGGAGGATACTATGCAATCCATTTTTGACAATAGAAACAAGAAAAAGTGTTCTTAAATGTTATGTAGAGCCAGTCTTAACATATGGATGCGAACCACGGACAATAGGACAACAGACAAGAAAATCACTGGAGTCTGTAGAAATGTGTTTTTACAGAAGAATGTTGAGAGTACCATGGACAGCTAAGAAGAGTAATGAAGATGTTCTGAGAGAGGTCAAAGCAAAAAGAGAGCTAAATTCCAAAATTATGAAGAAACAATCATCATTTTTTTGGCCATGTAATGAGAAGAGAACAATGTAATGAGAGGGAAGCAAAGAGAGAAGATACCAGACAGCTTAAGAGAATGGCTTGGCAGAAGGTCAACAACAGAAATGATAAATAGCTGCCGAGATCGAAAATTGTGGAGAGACATGATCACCTACGCCAGTAGGCCCGGTACTTGATGATGATGATGCCACCCCTCATCACATCCTGAAAACCTCATGTTATGCCACCCCTCATCACATCCTGAAAACCTCATGTTATGCCACCTCTAATCACATCCTGACAACCTCATGTTATGCCACCCCTCATCACATCCTGACAACCTCATGTTATGCCACCTCTAATCACATCCTGAAAACCTCATGTTATGCCACCACTCATCACATCCTGAAAACCTCATGTTATGCCACCTCTAATCACATCCTGAAAACCTCATGTTATGCCACCTCTAATCACATCTTGAAAACCTCATGTTATGCCACCACTCATCACATCCTGAAAACCTCATGTTATGCCACCTCTAATCACATCCTGAAAACCTCATGTTATGCCACCACTCATCACATCCTGAAAACCTCATGTTATGCCACCCATCATCACATCCTGAAAACCTCATGTTATGCCACCTCTAATCACATCCTGAAAACCTCATGTTATGCCACCTCTAATCACATCCTGACAACCTCATGTTATGCCACCCATCATCACATCCTGACAACCTCATGTTATGCCACCACTCATCACATCCTGAAAACCTCATGTTATGCCACCTCTAATCACATCCTGAAAACCTCATGTTATGCCACCACTCATCACATCCTGAAAACCTCATGTTATGCCACCTCTAATCACATCCTGAAAACCTCATGTTATGCCACCACTCATCACATCCTGAAAACCTCATGTTATGCCACCACTCATCACATCCTGAAAACCTCATGTTATGCCACCTCTAATCACATCCTGACAACCTCATGTCATGATGATGATTTTTTCATTGGAGAAAAAAAATAATAAATTGCTCTTATTGTGGAGGGAAAGTTCCGAGGCGAGAGAATCACTTCAAGGGAGGAGCTATGTCTTCAACACTCGCAAGAAACCAACAAATAATCGACAAGCTCTATGCCATAGTCATGGATACACATGCATGAAAGACATCGCCATTGATAGCTACTTTTATAGGTTGCTTAGTTGACGGTGTGCTCTAGCGTGTGTTTCTTGTGGCAACGCGCTGTGTTGAGGAGTAAGGGTTCAATCCTGCATCCTGCTCTCTATTGTTCTTTGTTTGTATCTGATGTTGTTTATTTATGATTACTTTCCCGATTGTTATAAACATAGCTCCCCCCCCCCTGAAATGGTTAGCTGTTTTTGTCCTCACTATAAACCATTTAATTTAAAATAAAATAAAATAAAATAAACAGAATATTTCTAGCATGTGTCAGTATAGGACATTCACAGTTATCATATCACTACATTAACATGGACCTAAACTTTGTGAACGTCATGAGAGATAATGTGATTTCTTTGTTTAGAATGTGAAACTCTCAGACCTAGCACACAGAGAACAGGTGACGTCACTGCTTGTGTACAGAAAACATGGACATTGAACAGCATTCAATGATCTGATGAGATACAACTATACGTGACAAAAAATTGCTCCCTTCTCTGTGCAACGTGGATACGCATTCGAAACTCTGTAACATTTTGATTGTAAATTCTCATGTTTCTTGCACACTGCATGTTTTAGTACACATTCATAAGTGAAATACTCACACGAGCAAAAATACACTTCTATTGAGTTAGAATTTGCATATTTTCAAGGTCAATACTATAAGACTAAGCAAAATTTCACAGCAATACAACACATAGATTCTGAGAAAATTGGTGTTGAGTGTGAGTATACATTTATTAATGGACTATATATAGCTTGGAGTCGTGGCACAGTAAACAGTCAACAACAAAGTTGATACAACACACTGAAGGGAGTGCAGGGTGGAGGCACCAGCTTGCCTGAGCCGCGGTACTCACGCCTTTGATCTACAAAAACACATCACATCAGCATGAGCACACAACATAGTTGACTCTCCCTTGTATCTGTACGCAACTTCTAAACGAACATAATATCAGCCGCGGATGGTGAGTTCAAAGCTTGAGGAGGTCAGGATGTGATGAGTGATGGTATTACAAGAGGTGGTCAGGATGTGATGAGTGGTGGCATTACAAGATGAGGTCAGAATGTGATGAGTGGTGGCATTACAAGAGGAGGTCAGGATGTGATGAGTGGTGGCATTACAAGAGGAGGTCAGGATGTAATGAGTGGTGGCATTACATGAAGAGGTCAGGATGTGATGAGTGATGGAATTACATGAGGAGGTCAGGATGTGATGAGTGGTGGCATGACATGAGGTTGTCAGGATGTGATGAGAGGTGACATTACATGAGTTTGTAAGGATGTGATGAGAGGTGACATTACATGAGGTTGTCAGGATGTGATGAGTGATGGCATTAAATGAGGAGGTCAGGATGTGATGAGTGGTGGCATTACATGAGGTTGTCAGGATGTGATGAGAGGTGGCATGACATGTGGTTGTCAGGATGTGATGAGAGGTGGCATGACATGAGGTTGCCAGGATGTGATGAGAGGTGGCATTACATGAGGTTGTCATAATGTGATGAGAGGTGGCATGACATGAGGTTGCCAGGATGTGATGAGTGGTGGCATAACATGTGGAGGTCAGGATGTGATAAGTGGTGGCATGACATGACGAGGTCAGGATGTGATGAGAGGTGGCATTACATGACGAGGTCAGGATGTGATGAGAGGTGGCATTACATGAGGTTGTCAGGGTGTGATGAGTGATGGCATTACATGAGGTTGTAAGGATGTGATGAGTGGTGGAATTACATGAGGTTGTCAGGATGTGATGAGTGATGGCATTACATGATGAGGTCAGGATGTGATGAGTGGTGGAATTACATGAGGTTGTCAGGACGTGATGAGTGATGGCATTACATGATGAGGTCAGGATGTGATGAGTGGTGGAATTACATGAGGTTGTCAGGATGTGATGAGTGATGGCATTACATGATGAGGTCAGGATGTGATGAGTGGTGGAATTACATGAGGTTGTCAGGACGTGATGAGTGGTGGCATGACATGAGGTTGTCAGGATGTGATGAGTGATGGCATTACATGAGGTTGTCAGGACGTGATGAGTGGTGGAATTACATGATGAGGTCAGGATGTGATGAGTGGTGGCATTACATGAGGTTGTCAGGGTGTGATGAGTGATGGCATTACATGAGGTTGTCAGGGTGTGATGAGTGATGGCATTACATGAGGTTGTCAGGATGTGATGAGTGATGGCATTACATGAGGTTGTCAGGATGTGATGAGTGATGGCATTACATGAGGTTGTCAGGGTGTGATGAGTGATGGCATTACATGAGGTTGTAAGGATGTGATGAGTGGTGGAATTACATGAGGTTGTCAGGATGTGATGAGTGATGGCATTACATGATGAGGTCAGGATGTGATGAGTGGTGCATAACATAGGGATGTCAGGATGTGATGAGTGGTGGAATTACATGAGGTTGTCAGGACGTGATGAGTGGTGGCATGACATGAGGTTGTCAGGATGTGATGAGTGGTGGCATAACATAGGGATGTCAGGATGTGATGAGATGTGGCCTTACATGCGGTTTTCAGGATGTGATGAGGGGTGGCATCATCATCATCAAGTACCATGCCTGCTGGCGTAGGTGTTCATGCCTCTCCACAACTTTCGATCACGACAGCTATTTATCATTTCTGTTGTTGACCTTCTGTCAAGCCATTCTCTTAATCTGTCTGGTATCTTTTCTCTTTGCTTCCCTCTATCTCTTCGTCCCTCAATTTCCCCAGTTGTTACAATATATTCCAGCAATTCTCTTCTCATTACATGACCAAAAAATAATGATTGTTTCTTGCTAATACTGGAAATTAGCTATCTTTTTTATTTGTGCTCTTGCAGAGCATTTTCATTACTCTTCTTAGCTGTCCATGGTATTCACAACATTTTTCTGTAAAACCACATTTCTACAGCCTCAAATGATTTTCTTGTCTTTTTTCCTATTGTCCATGATTCACATCCATATGTTAAGACTGGCTCTACATATCATTTAATAATTATTTTTCTTGTTTCTATTGTCAAAAATGGATTGCGTAGTATATTCCTCATTTTTTGGAAAGCTGCTTTTGCATGAGCCAATCTGCATCTCACCTCTTTTGTACATCTTCCGTCTGAGGTTAACAAAGTTCCCAAATATTTAAATTCATTTACCTGTTTTAATATTGTTCCACTTGTCTTTATTTTGCACTGAGGTGATGTCTTTTTCTTTGTTGTTATCATTACCTCTGTCTTTTTACTATTAAGGCTTAGTCCTTTATTGTTGCTTTCTTTCACTATAATGTCCAACATTTCTTGTAACTCATTTTCACTCTTAGCGATTAAGACTGTATCATCAGCATGGCTTAGATTATTTATATTATGACCTCCAATTGTTATTCCAGGCATGCCCCTTATTGATCTTAAAATAATCTCACTCTAAATATTAAACAAATCTGGTGACAGCACACAACCTTGTCTAACACCCTGTTTTATTTGTTGAAACATTCCCAATTGGTTTCCAGTTGTTATGGCCGGTGTTTGTTGCCAGTGCATGTTCTTTATTATTCTTAGATCTTTGCTGTCTACGTTTATGCTTTCTAAAATGTTGATTATTTCTTGGTGCTTTACTTTGTCAAATGTCTTGGTGTAATCTATGAAACAAAGGTATAGATCTGTTTTCACCTCTATGGCTCTTTCTAGTAAAGATCTTATGATATATATGGCATTGCTCGTTCCTTTACCTCCACGCTGTTCATCACTAAAACATCACCCTGTTCAACACTGAAACATCACCCTGTTCAACACTGAAACATCACATTGTTCAACACTGAAACATCACACTGTTCAACACTAAAACATCACATTGTTCAACACTGAAACATCACACTGTTCAACACTGAAACATCACACTGTTCAACACTAAAACATCACATTGTTCAACACTGAAACATCACACTGTTCAACACTGAAACATCACACTGTTCAACACTAAAACATCACATTGTTCAACACTGAAACATCACACTGTTCAACACTGAAACATCACACTGTTCAACACTAAAACATCACATTGTTCAACACTGAAACATCACACTGTTCAACACTGAAACATCACACTGTTCAACACTGAAACATCACACTGTTCTACACTGAAACATCACACTGTTCAACACTGAAACATCACACTGTTCTACACTGAAACATCACACTGTTCAACACTGAAACATCGCACTGTTCTACACTGAAACATCACACTGTTCTACACTGAAACATCACACTGTTCAACACTGAAACATCACACTGTTCAACACTGAAACATCACACTGTTCAACACTGAAACATCACACTGTTCAACACTGAAACATCACACTGTTCAACACTGAAACATCACACTGTTCTACACTGAAACATCACACTGTTCTACACTGAAACATCACACTGTTCTACACTGAAACATCACACTGTTCAACACTGAAACAAAACCAGTCCAGAAATTAGTGATGAACAGTGTGAACAGTGTGAACAGTATGGTTACATTAATAACAATACTAAAATAAATCGACCACTCACAAACTTACATTAGGAGATACTAAACTGATACTCATCATCATCATCATCATCATCATCGAGTGCCGCCTCCGCAACGAAGGTTGGCTATCATGGATCGCCATTCCACGCTGTTTCTTGCTTTCATGGTGCAGGTTGTCATAGATTGACTTGGAATTGAACTGATACTAGCACAGCAAATTCACTCGTCCATCTTTTTTGTTTTGGAAATGGTCTCTACTTGAAGCTCGACTAACTACATCCCTAGATATGTTGTCCATGTCACTATAGCCTTCAGATGGCATGTAGCAACTCAAATGGTCTCTACTTGAAGCTCGACTAACTACATCCCTAGATATGTTGTCCATGTCACTATAGCCTTCAGATGACATGTAGCAACTCAAATGGTCTCTACTTGAAGCTCGACTAACTACATCCCTAGATATGTTGTCCATGTCACTATAGCCTTCAGATGACATGTAGCAACTCAAATGGTCTCTACTTGAAGCTCGACTAACTACATCCCTAGATATGTTGTCCATGTCACTATAGCCTTCAGATGACATGTAGCAACTCAAATGGTCTCTACTTGAAGCTCGACTAACTACATCCCTAGATATGTTGTCCATGTCACTATAGCCTTCAGATGACATGTAGCAACTCAAATGGTCTCTACTTGAAGCTCGACTAACTACATCCCTAGATATGTTGTCCATGTCACTATAGCCTTCAGATGACATGTAGCAACTCAAATGGTCTCTACTTGAAGCTCGACTAACTACATCCCTAGATATGTTGTCCATGTCACTATAGCCTTCAGATGACATGTAGCAACTCAAATGGTCTCTACTTGAAGCTCGCCTAACTACATCCCTAGATATGTTGTCCGTGTCACTATAGCCTTCAGATGACATGTAGCAACTCAAATGGTCTCTACTTGAAGCTCGCCTAACTACAGCCCTATATATGTTGTCCATGTCACTATAGCCTTCAGATGACATGTAGCAACTCAAATGGTCTCTACTTGAAGCTCGACTAACTACATCCCTAGATATGTTGTCCATGTCACTATAGCCTTCAGATGACATGTAGCAAATCAAATGGTCTCTACTTGAAGCTCGGCTAACTACAGCCCTAGATATGTTGTCCATGTCACTATAGCCTTCAGATAACATGTAGCAACTCAAATGGTCTCTACTTGAAGCTCGACTAACTACATCCCTAGATATGTTGTCCATGTCACTATAGCCTTCAGATGACATGTAGCAACTCAAATGGTCTCTACTTGAAGCTCGCCTAACTACAGCCCTAGATATGTTGTCCATGTCACTATAGCCATCAGATGACAAGTAGCAACTCAAATGGTCTCTACTTGAAGCTCGACTAACTACATCCCTAGATATGTTGTCCATGTCACTATAGCCTTCAGATGACATGTAGCAACTCAAATGGTCTCTACTTGAAGCTCGCCTAACTACATCCCTAGATCTGTTGTCCATGTCACTATAGCCTTCAGATGATATGTAGCAACTCAAATGGTCTCTACTTGAAGCTCGCCTAACTACAGCCCTAGATATGTTGTCCATGTCACTATAGCCTTCAGATGACATGTAGCAACTCAAATGGTCTCTACTTGAAGCTCGACTAACTACATCCCTAGATATGTTGTCCATGTCACTATAGCCTTCAGATGACATGTAGCAACTCAAATGGTCTCTACTTGAAGCTCGACTAACTACATCCCTAGATATGTTGTCCATGTCACTATAGCCTTCAGATGACATGTAGCAACTCAAATGGTCTCTACTTGAAGCTCGCCTAACTACATCCCTAGATATGTTGTCCATGTCACTATAGCCTTCAGATGACATGTAGCAACTCAAATGGTCTCTACTTGAAGCTCGGCTAACTACATCCCTAGATATGTTGTACATGTCACTACAGCCTTCAGATGACATGTAGCAACCACAGCCAACAAAATAGATGTTCTAAGATTGTACTGTCGGTTACTTCTTTGTACTCCCAGATAGCCATTTGGCTTAAATTTGTTGACGGTACTACGTAAATGGGTTCGATCCCAACCGACGGCTTCCGGGTTCACCCAGCCTTAAATGGGTACCGGATTTTTTTCTGGGAATGTAAAGCAGCACAGGCGTAATACTGACCACATTACCCAAAAAATCATGTGCTAAAGGTCTGTAAAATATAGGGTCACTAACACCATATTTCCCTATACGCCACTTGGCGTGACGGGGGTATTTTACTTTTTACTTTTTACTACGTAAATGGTAAATGTAATTCAATATTCCTACCTTTTTTCGTTTGAAAAGTGAAGAATTCGGAGATGGGTGTTCTGCTGCCAGACAGTTCTCTCGTCATTACACAATGGGGAATACCCAATCAATCAAACAACAATTGTATCATCCGGGTTCATCTCTTACTGTTGGCATCAACACGTTTACGTTGACTTTTTACCTGACAATTTACATATAAAGATTACGTCAATTTACGCTATTAAAAATAATTCCTTCAATTACTGCTCTAAATTATAGTAATTATAATTATATCACAGTGTATAAGTTATCTGTTTTGTAAGTTAGAAAAAGAACATAGTTTTGCTGTTAATTACAATCTCTGATACCTTTGTTCATGTTTTTTTTCTCTCTTTATAATCACGTAGCGCAGTGATATACAGTAGGGGGATCTTTTTTTCACTCCATTTGGGTCATAAATTACTATATGTAATAATAGAGAGACAACATCATCTGATTGGCCGACTCAACGTCGCCATAAGAACGGGGAGCTGATTTCTGGAATAGCCTCCCTAATTCACATACACATTGCAAGGCCGATATATATCGTTGTACGGTTATAGTAGGTTCGATATCCATAGAAACTGAAGCCTTTCAGTAACGAGCTGAATTACTAGAGCAATATCACGGCAAACTGATGACGGTGACCTATTGAAGATTGACATTTAACTCACTGAGCTGTTATGTGATTGTGTTATACATTCTTAATAATATAAATAAAATATTATATAGAAATATAGAAATATTATATAAATATAATAAGTAAAATAAAATATTACAGGAGTCGTGGGCTCCGTCGCCTCCTCTGAATATCCGCCTCTGCATCAGATACACCTATGCTGTGTGTATAAATACGTCCACATGAATATTCATAACCTTTGCACTTGAAGCATGTCCCCAACTACCACACAAATATCACCCACTATACACATACTCATCATGTGCCATACCGACTGGGGTAGACGATCTTGTCTTTCCATAATTCTCTGTCCCCAGTACATCATATCAATTCTATTGTTGACTGTTTTCCATGCCATGACACCAAGCTATCTACTATCTTCTCTCTTTATCATCCGCGATCTCTCTTTCCGTGTATTTTGCCAGTTGTAACCAAGTATTGCAACTCTTCTCATTATGAACCCGAAAAATGTTAATTGTTTCTTTTTTTTAAACTGAGCTCACTTTTTTGTGTTGGCCTTTTTGAAAAATCCTTCATCGGTCTTTTTAGCTGTTCATGGAATCTCAGCATTCTTCTGAGAAATCCCATATCTGTGGCCTATAATTGTCTTTTCATTTGTTTCTCTACTATCCATGATTTGCTTCCACAGGTCAGAATGGGCTCTATATAGTACCGGTGAACTTCCTTTCTGCACATAGATAAATAAAAATTGTTGACATATATTTATGTACATATCAAAGCGACACAACAACATATACACCACCGTATAACTTCTATATATAGAGAGATAGCAAAAGGTTTGCATAAACCCCATACACATACCCATAAACACACACACACACATACCTTAATATACAAAAACGTATACATGTACATCCAGCTCTGAATATACCTAAACATACACACATATTTATAGTATGTGAGTATTTGTGCGTATACCACACACACACATATATATATATATATATATATATATATACATACACATGTGCACTCGTATGCACATCAACGGTCATAGAAGGTTGTCCCAACAATAGCAACCGAGGACTTGACGAGATCACAATCAAAGAGAAGTTTTGATCCACGAGCTGAGGTGTCCTACACGATTTTTAATTTCCATTCAGATGATCCGATATGTCGAGCAGTTTTCTGACATCAGCGGGACAATGTTCACACATAGAGACTCGTAGCTGACAAACTCTGCTCCTGGACGTGTTTGTTGATGTAAATGTTGAGCTCCAGAGATCTACTGATAGGTTCTCGAGTCAGGCCAACCAAGTTTAGTGAATTGATTCTCGCGTGGCACGTTTTGAGTTTTGTCATATTAGCTTGTTGTCTCACCCCCCTGTTTTTGTGTGTGAGCTATCCCACCAGACAATTTAACATTAGCAATCATAGTCTTCTATGTTTGTGTGTGAGCTATCCCACCAGACAATTAAACATTAGCTACCCTAGTCTTGTATGTTTGTGTGTGAGCTATCCCACCAGACAATTAAACATTAGCTACCCTAGTCTTGTATGTTTGTGTGTGAGCTATCCCACCAGACAATTAAACATTAGCTACCCTAGCCTTGTATGTTTGTGTGTGAGCTATCCCACCAGACAATTAAACATTAGCTACCCTAGTCTTGTATGTTTGTGTGTGAGCTATCCCACCAGACAATTAAACATTAGCTACCCTAGTCTTGTATGTTTGTATGTGGACTATCCCACCAGACAATTAAACATTAGCTACCCTAGTCTTGTATGTTTGTGTGTGAGCTATCCCACCAGACAATTAAACATTAGCTACCCTAGCCTTGTATGTTTGTATGTGGACTATTCCACCAGACAATTAAACATTAGCTACCCTAGCCTTCTATATTTGTGTGTGAGCTATCCCACCAGACAATTAAACATTAGCTACCTTAGCCTTGTATGTTTGTATGTGAGCTATCCCACCAGACAATTAAACATTAGCTACCCTAGTCTTGTATGTTTGTATGTGAGCTATCCCACCAGACAATTAAACATGACCTACCCTAGTCTTGTATGTTTGTATGTGAGCTATCCCACCAGACAATTAAACATGACCTGCCCTAGTCTTGTATGTTTGTATGTGAGCTATCCCACCAGACAATTAAACATGACCTACCCTAGTCTTGTATGTTTGTATGTGAGCTATCCCACCAGACAATTAAACATGACCTGCCCTAGTCTTGTATGTTTGTATGTGAGCTATCCCACCAGACAATTAAACATGACCTACCCTAGTCTTGTATGTTTGTATGTGAGCTATCCCACCAGACAATTAAACATGACCTACCCTAGTCTTGTATGTTTGTATGTGAGCTATCCCACCAGACAATTAAACATTAGCTACCCTAGTCTTGTATGTTTGTATGTGAGCTATCCCACCAGACAATTAAACATTAGCTACCCTAGTCTTGTATGTTTGTATGTGAGCTATCCCACCAGACAATTAAACATGACCTGCCCTAGTCTTGTATGTTTGTATGTGAGCTATCCCACCAGACAATTAAACATTAGCTACCCTAGTCTTGTATGTTTGTATGTGAGCTATCCCACCAGACAATTAAACATGACCTGCCCTAGTCTTGTATGTTTGTATGTGAGCTATCCCACCAGACAATTAAACATGACCTGCCCTAGTCTTGTATGTTTGTATGTGAGCTATCCCACCAGACAATTAAACATGACCTGCCCTAGTCTTGTATGTTTGTATGTGAGCTATCCCACCAGACAATTAAACATTAGCTACCCTAGTCTTGTATGTTTGTATGTGAGCTATCCCACCAGACAATTAAACATGACCTGCCCTAGTCTTGTATGTTTGTATGTGAGCTATCCCACCAGACAATTAAACATGACCTGCCCTAGTCTTGTATGTTTGTATGTGAGCTATCCCACCAGACAATTAAACATTAGCTACCCTAGTCTTGTATGTTTGTATGTGAGCTATCCCACCAGACAATTAAACATGACCTGCCCTAGTCTTGTATGTTTGTATGTGAGCTATCCCACCAGACAATTAAACATGACCTGCCCTAGTCTTGTATGTTTGTATGTGAGCTATCCCACCAGACAATTAAACATGACCTACCCTAGTCTTGTATGTTTGTGTGTGAGCTATCCCACCAGACAATTAAACATGACCTACCCTAGTCTTGTATGTTTGTGTGTGAGCTATCCCACCAGACAATTAAACATGACCTGCCCTAGTCTGGGAACAATGTTAACCTCAGATGGTAGGTGTACAACCGAGGTGAAATGCAGAATGGCTGAGGCAAAGGCAGCTTTCCCAAAAAATGAGGAATACACTAAGCAACCCATTTTTGAAAAAGGAAAAAAATGTTTTGGTAGATCCAGTTTTAACATATGAATGTGAATCATGGACAATATGACAACAGACAAGAAAATCACTTGAGGCTGTAGAAATGTGGTGTTACAGAAGAATGTTGAGAATACCATGGACAGCTAAGAAGAGTAATGAAAATGTTCTGAGGTCAAAGCAAAAAGAGAGCTAATTTCCAATATTAGGAAGAGACAATCGTCATTTTTGGCCATGTAATGAGAAGAGAACAACTGGAATATATTGTAACAACTGGGAATATCGAGGGACGGAGAGATAGAGGGAAGCAAAGAGAAAAGATACCAGACAGCTTAAGAGAATGGCTTGGCAGAAGGTCAACAACAGAAATGATAAATAACTGTCGAGATCGTAAGTTGTGGAGAGACATGATCACCTACGCCAGCAGGCTTGTGCTTGACGATGATGATGATGATGATGATGATGATGATGATGATGATGATGATGATGATGACCCTTTTCTTGCATGCTTGTATGTGGGCTTTCCCACTTCTCTTTTTGATCCTATCCGAATGTTGCCTCATATGGCCTCTACACCTTGATCCCCTTCCAATACTGTATCATCTTCCCTCTCTCCCTTGATCACCTCCCCACATCGCTTCACATGCACTCTCTCCCTTGATCTGCTCCCCACATCGCTTCACATGCCCTCTCTCCCTTGATCTCCTCCCCACATGGCTTCACTTGCCCTTTCTCCCTTGATCTCCTCCCAACATCGCTTCACATGCCCTCTCTCCCTTGATCACCTCCCCACATCGCTTCACATGCACTCTCTCCCTTGATCTGCTCCCCACATCGCTTCACATGCCCTCTCTCCCTTGATCTCCTCCCCACATCGCTTCACATGCCCTCTCTCCCTTGATCTCCTCCCAACATCGCTTCACATGCACTCTCTCCCTTGATCTCCTCCCCACATCGCTTCACATGCACTCTCTCCCTTGATCTCCTCCCCACATCGCTCCACATGCTCTCTCTCACTTGATCTCCTCCCCACATCGCTTCACATGCCCTCTCTCCCTTGATCTCCTCCCCACATCGCTTCACATGCACTCTCTCCCTTGATCTCCTCCCCACATCGCTTTACTTGCCCTCTCTCGTTTTGATCTCCTCCCCACATTGCTTCAATTGCCCTCTTTCCCTTGATCTCCTCCCCACATCGCTTCACATGCACTCTCTCCCTTGATCTCCTGCCCACATCGCTTCACATGCCCTCTCTCCCTTGATCTCCTCCCCACATCGCTTCACATGCACTCTCTCCCTTGATCTCCTCCCCACATCGCTTCACATGCCCTCTCTCCCTTGATCTCCTCCCCACATCGCTTCACATGCACTCTCTCCCTTGATCTCCTCCCCACATCGCTTCACATGCACTCTCTCCCTTGATCTCCTCCCCACATCGCTTCACATGCACTCTCTCCTTGATCTCCTCCCCACATCGCTTCACATGCCCTCTCTCCCTTGATTTCCTCCCCACATCGCTTCACATGCACTCTCTCACTTGATCTCCTCCCCACATCGCTTCACATGCACTCTCTCCCTTGATCTCCTCCCCACATCGCTTCACATGCCCTCTCTCCCTTGATCTCCTCCCCACATCGCTTCACATGCACTCTCTCCCTTGATCTCATCCCCACATCGCTTCACATGCACTCTCTCCCTTGATCCCCCCCCCCCAACATTGCCGCACTCGTCCTTTGTTGATTTTATCCGCTCCCACAATTACCTCAATTGCCCTCTCTCTCTTGATCCCCTTCACAGATTGCCTCACTTGTCCTCTTCCCTTTGTTCACATCCACATATTGCCTCACTTGCCACCTCTACCTAAATCCCCTCCCAGTCTTCAAATCGTTGATCCTTTCCAACATTGCCACACTTGCCCTCTCTCCCTTGATCCTCTCCACACATTGTCACACGTGCTCTATCTCCCTCGAGCCTCTCCACACATTGCTACACTTGCCCTATCTCCTTTGATCACCTTCCAACATTGCCACACTTGCCCTATCTCCCTTGATTCTCTACACACATTGCCACACTTGCCCTCTCTCCCTTGATCCTCTCCACACATTGTCACACGTGCTCTATCTCCCTCGAGCCTCTCTTCACATTGCTACACTTGCCCTATCTCCTTTGATCACCTTCCAACATTGCCACACTTGCCCTATCTCCTTTGATCACCTTCCAACATTGCCACACTTGCCCTATCTCCTTTGATCACCTTCCAACATTGCCACACTTGCCCTCTCTCTCTCTCTTGATCACCTTCCAACATTGCCACACTTTCCCTATCTCCTTTGATCACCTTCCAACATTGCCACACTTGCCCTATCTCCTTTGATCACCTTCCAACATTGCCACACTTGCCCTATCTCCTTTGATCACCTTCCAACATTGCCACACTTGCCCTCTCTCTCTCTTGATCACCTTCCAACATTGCCACACTTTCCCTATCTCCTTTGATCACCTTCCAACATTGCCACACTTGCCCTCTCTCTCTCTTGATCACCTTCCAACATTGCCACACTTGCCCTATCTCCTTTGATCACCTTCCAACATTGCCACACTTGCCCTATCTCCTTTGATCACCTTCCAACATTGCCACACTTGCCCTATTTCCTTTGATCACCTTCCAACATTGTCACACTTGCCCTATCTCCTTTGATCACCTTCCAACATTGCCACACTTGCCCTCTCTCTCTCTCTTGATCACCTTCCAACATTGCCACACTTGCCCTATCTCCTTTGATCACCTTCCAACATTGCCACACTTGCCCTATCTCCTTTGATCACCTTCCAACATTGCCACACTTGCCCTCTCTCTCTTGATCACCTTCCAACATTGCCACACTTGCCCTATCTCCTTTGATCACCTTCCAACATTGCCACACTTGCCCTCTCTCTCTTGATCACCTTCCAACATTGCCACACTTGCCCTCTCTCTCTCTCTTGATCACCTTCCAACATTGCCACACTTTCCCTATCTCCTTTGATCACCTTCCAACATTGCCACACTTGCCCTATCTCCTTTGATCACCTTCCAACATTGCCACACTTGCCCTATCTCCTTTGATCACCTTCCAACATTGCCACACTTGCCCTCTCTCTCTCTTGATCACCTTCCAACATTGCCACACTTTCCCTATCTCCTTTGATCACCTTCCAACATTGCCACACTTGCCCTCTCTCTCTCTTGATCACCTTCCAACATTGCCACACTTGCCCTATCTCCTTTGATCACCTTCCAACATTGCCACACTTGCCCTATTTCCTTTGATCACCTTCCAACATTGTCACACTTGCCCTATCTCCTTTGATCACCTTCCAACATTGCCACACTTTCCCTATCTCCTTTGATCACCTTCCAACATTGCCACACTTGCCCTCTCTCTCTCTCTTGATCACCTTCCAACATTGCCACACTTGCCCTATCTCCTTTGATCACCTTCCAACATTGCCACACTTGCACTCTCTCTCTTGATCACCTTCCAACATTGCCACACTTGCCCTATCTCCTTTGATCACCTTCAAACATTGCCACACTTGCCCTCTCTCTCTTGATCACCTTCCAACATTGCCACACTTGCCCTCTCTCTCTCTTGATCACCTTCCAACATTGCCACACTTGCCCTCTCTCTCTTGATCATCTTCTAACATTGCCACACTTGCCCTCTCTCTCTCTTGATCACCTTCCAACATTGCCACACTTGCCCTATCTCCTTTGATCACCTTCCAACATTGCCACACTTGCCCTATCTCCTTTCATCACCTTCCAACATTGCCACACTTGCCCTATCTCCTTTGATCACCTTCCAACATTGCCACACTTTCCCTATCTCCTTTGATCACCTTCCAACATTGCCACACTTGCCCTATCTCCTTTGGTCACCTTTCAACATTGCCACAATTGCCCTATCTCCTTTGATCACCTTCCAACATTGCCACACTTGCTCTATCTCCTTTGATCACCTTCCAACATTGCCACACTTGCCCTATCTCCTTTGATCACCTCCCCACATTGACACACTTGCTCTGTCTCTCCCTTGATCCTCTCCCCACACTGTCACACTTGCTCTGTCTCTCCCTTGATCCCCTAGCCACACTGTCACACTTGTTCTCTCTCCCTTGATCCCCTAGCCACACTGCCACACTTGCTCTGTCTCTCCCTTGATCCCCTAGCCACACTGTCACACTTGTTCTCTCTCCCTTGATCCCCTAGCCACACTGTCACACTTGCTCTGTCTCTCCCTTGATCCCCTAGCCACACTGTCACACTTGTTCTCTCTCCCTTGATCCCCTAGCCACACTGTCACACTTGTTCTCTCTCCCTTGATCCCCTAGCCACACTGTCACACTTGCTCTGTCTCTCCCTTGATCCTCTCCCCACACTGTCACACTTGTTCTCTCTCCCTTGATCCCCTAGCCACACTGTCACACTTGTTCTCTCTCCCTTGATCCCCTAGCCACACTGTCACACTTGTTCTCTCTCCCTTGATCCCCTAGCCACACTGTCACACTTGCTCTGTCTCTCCCTTGATCCTCTCCCCACACTGTCACACTTGTTCTCTCTCCCTTGATCCCCTAGCCACACTGTCACACTTGTTCTGTCTCCCTTGATCCCCTAGCCACACTGTCACACTTGTTCTGTCTCCCTTGATCCCCTAGCCACACTGTCACACTTGTTCTCTCTCCCTTGATCCCCTAGCCACACTGTCACACTTGCTCTGTCTCTCCCTTGATCCTCTCCCCACACTGTCACACTTGTTCTCTCTCCCTTGATCCTCTCCCCACACTGTCACACTTGCTCTGTCTCTCCCTTGATCCCCTCCCCACATTGCTTCAATTGCCCTCTCTCCCGTGATCCTCTCCCCACATTGACACACTTGCCCTCGCTGTCCTCAAACCATTTACCCCCTCCCCACATTGCCACACTTGCCCTCTCTCCCTTGATCCTCTCCACACATTGCCTCACGTTGACTCTCTGTCCTCATTGATCCCCTTCCAACATTGCCTCACTGACCCTCTCACCCTTCATCCCCTCCCCACATTGCCACACTTGCTCTCTCTCCCTTGATCCTCTCCACACATTGCCTCACGTGGACTCTCTGTCCTCATTGATCCCCTTCCAACATTGCCTCACTTACCCTCTCACCCTTCATCCCCTCCCCACATTGCCACAATTGCACTCTCTCTTTGATCCCCTCATCACATTGCCACATTTACCTTGTCTCCCTTCATCCCCTCACCACATTGCCTCACTTACCCTGTCTCTCTTTATAACCTCACCACATTGCGACACTTACCCTGTCTCCCTTCATCCCTTCACCACATTGCTTCACTTACCCTGTCTCCCTTAATTACCTCACCACATTACCTCACTTACCCTGTCTCCCATAATCCTCTCACCACATTGCCACACTTACCCGGTCTCCCTCCATCCCCTCACCACATTGCCTCACTTCCCTGTCTCCCTTAATTACTCCACCACATTGCCTCACTTACCCTGTCTCCCTTCATCCCCTCACCACATTGCCTCACTTACACTGTCTCCCTTCATCCCCTCACCACATTGCCTCACTTACCATCACTCTCTTCATCCCCTCACTACATTGTCTCACTTACACTGTCTCCCTTCATCCCCTCACCACATTGCCTCACTTACCCTCACTCTCTTCATCCCCTCACCACATTGTCTCACTTACCCTGTCTCCCTTCATCCCCTCACCACATTGTCTCACTTACCCTGTCTCCCTTCATCCCCTCACCACATTGCCTCACTTACCATCACTCTCTTCATCCCCTCACTACATTGTCTCACTTACACTGTCTCCCTTCATCCCCTCACCACATTACCTCACTTACCCTGTCTCCCATAATCCTCTCACCACATTGCCACACTTACCCGGTCTCCCTCCATCCCCTCACCACATTGCCTCACTTCCCTGTCTCCCTTAATTACTCCACCACATTGCCTCACTTACCCTGTCTCCCTTCATCCCCTCACCACATTGCCTCACTTACACTGTCTCCCTTCATCCCCTCACCACATTGCCTCACTTACCCTCACTCTCTTCATCCCCTCACTACATTGTCTCACTTACCCTGTCTCCCTTCATCCCCTCACCACATTGTCTCACTTACCCTGTCTCCCTTCATCCCCTCACCACATTGCCTCACTTACCATCACTCTCTTCATCCCCTCACTACATTGTCTCACTTACACTGTCTCCCTTCATCCCCTCACCACATTGCCTCACTTACCCTCACTCTCTTCATCCCCTCACCACATTGTCTCACTTACCCTGTCTCCCTTCATCCCCTCACCACATTGCATCACTTACCCTCCCTGCCCTCGCACATTTGATCCCCTACCAATATTGCCTCACTTACCACTTCTCCCTTGATACCCTTCAAAGATTGCCTCACTGGCTTCCCCTCCTATGTTCCCCTCCCCACATTGCCGTATTTGCCCCTATGTTGCCCCATCTCTGCGTGTTGTCAGTAAACCACATATGACATCACACTTCACAATTCCAACAAGCCGAACTTTGAGATGTCATCACCAGATAGTAAAAGCGAGTATCAACATAAACCAGTTTGATCAAACACTTATGGCGTGAGTAGATGCCCACATTTGAATATTGCCCCTCTGAAGTCTTGTCAACGCTCCCTCAATCTGGTAATCAATGCACAAATTACAAACCTCCATTTACTGAATCAGCAGCAATTTTGATATTGACACTCGTGCACGATAAATCTCCTCGACTCGACAGCCTGACTTCATACCCAGACTCTGGGGTGCTCACATCTCGTGACTGGTTGCACATTGTGGACACATGGTAAGTTCTTTGTGGTTTTCTTGAGGTGGCTTTTCTGTATTATCTGATCTAGACTGTGATTAGTGTCATTGTTGAGGTGGCTTTTCTGTATTATCTGGTCTAGTCTATGGTTAGCGTCATTGTTGTTGAGGTGGCTTTTCTATATTATCTGGTCTAGTCTATGTTTGGTGTTAAGGTTGATGAGGTGGGTTTTCTGTACTATCTGGTCTAGTCTATGGTTGGTGTTATTGTTGTTGAGGTGGCTTTTCTGTATTATCTGTTCCAGTCTATGGTTAGTGTCGTTGTTGCTCAGGTGGCTTTTGTGTATTATCTGGTCTAGTCTAAGGCTGGTGTTATTGTGGTTGAGGTGGGCTTTCTGTATTACCTGGTCTAGTCTATGGTTGGAGTTGTTGTTGAGGTGGCTTTTCTGTATTACCTGGTGTAGTCCATGGTTGGTGTCATTGTTGCAGAGTTTGCTTTAATTTATTATCTGATTTTGTCTATGGTTAGTGTCATTTTTGAGTTAGAATTTCTTTATTGTCTTGTCTAGTCTATGTTTTCTATATTATCTAGTGTAGCTTATTTTGTCTGTATTATCTAGTCTAATATATGTTTTTTGCATTATCTAGTCTATTCTATATTTTCTGTATTATCTAATCTAGTCTATTTTACTGTATTATCTAGCCTAGTCTATTTATTCAGTATTATCTTGTCTAGACTATTTTTTCTGTATTATTGTGTTGCAGCGGTGGGTTTTTTGATGATCTTGTCTTATCCATGTTTAGCGTCATTGCTGTTGATGTGGGTTTCCAGTATTCTATGGTTTAGTATATATCAAAGAATCACCATCATGCAGCATAAAAATTAACAAGACAAATCTGAAACAAGTGCATCGCTTGAAATACTTGGGCACAATAATAACATCAGATATATCTATATCATCATCATCATCATCGAGTGCCGTCTCCGCAACGAAGGTTGGCTACCATGGAGCGCCATTCTGTTCTGTCTCTTGCTTTGATGGTGCAGGTTGTCATAGGCTGATTTGTCCATCTTTTGATGTTACTCGTCCATGTTAGTCTTGGTCTGCCTCTGCCTCTTTTACCTTGTATTTTCCCCTCCAGGATTACTTTTAGTAGGCTGTTGTGTCATTTAACATGACCCAAAAATCGCATTTGTCTTGTTTGAATTGTGCTTAGTAGTTCTCTATTCATTTTTAGTTGTTTTAAGACATTATTGTTTGTTTTCTTATCCTTCCATCCAATTCTACCTATTCTTCTATATATCCACATTTTGTCCATGTTTCTGCACCGTATTGAGAAGATGTAACCTTTTGCTATTCTTAGTTTTAGCCCTGGTGTTATTTGTGTTGATGTTAGTATGTTCTTCATGGCATTAAAATTACTTTTTGCATTCCTATTGTTTTGTTTATTTCAGTTGTACATTTTCCATCACTGGTTATAGTATGTCCAAGGTAGTTGTAGTTCTGAACTGTCTCCAGGTTTATTCCTTCAATTTTGATATCCACTTGTGGGTTTTGAGTATTTTCTTTGTTTATGATCATAGCTTTAGTCATTTTGATATTCATATCTAGTCCATATTTTTTGCTTGTCATGTTTATTACATTAAGTAATTGTTATAGATCTTTAGGATTTTCTGCTAGTAGAACAGTATCGTCAGCATATCTTAGGTTATTGATTATCTTTCCATTAATGTTTAGACCTGGTATCTCTGAGATGTTTATAAAGATTTGCTCAGTGTATAGATTGAACAAGCTTGGTGATAGGATGCATCCCTGTCTTACTCCTCTTTTTATATCAATGGGTGTAGAGTTCTCTTTGTTATATTTTATTATTGCTGTTTGCTCCCAGTATAGATTGCATATTAGTCGTATATCCATGCCATCTAGATGTATCTCTTTTAGGCATTCTATAAGTTGTTTGTGGTGTACTCTATCAAAAGCTTTGGTGTAGTCTATGAAGCAGGCATATATTGGTTTGTTTACTTCTGTGTATTTTTCGATTAATGTTCTCATGCTGAATATGGCTTCTTTTGTCCCGCTATTTTTCCTAAATCCAAATTGCTGCTCATCTAATTCAGTATTGATTTTATTCTGAATCCTTCCTTGTATAACTTTTAGCAAGATTTTTGTAACATGGCTCATTAGGCTTATTGTTCTAAAGTCACTGCATTCAACTGCACCATTCTTTTTAGGCAATGCAATGAAAGTTGATGTTTTTAGTTCATTTGGTATGTATCCTGTGTGGTATATGTCGTTGCATATGTCTGTAATCACTTCAATGCCAAAATCTTCAAGTGCCTGTATCATCTCTATCTGTATGCTTTCAGGTCCTGCTGCTTTTCCCCTTTTCATTGTTTTTATAGCTTTTTCCACCTCAGATTTTAAGATTTTATAGCCTGATGTACATTTTATAACTGGTTTCTTGTCCCTTTGATCATGAAATAGTTCTGTTATATATTCCTGCCATCTATCTATGATATCTTTATTGTCTGTTAGCATTTTTCCTTTTTTGTCTGCAATGCATCCACATTCTGTGGCTTTTTTATTTATATTAGTCATTCTCTTTATTTCTGTGTGCATTCCTCTTAGGTCTTGTTTGCTTTCCATAGTTTCTATTTCTCTACATTTTTGGCTGAGCCAGTCTTCTTTTGCCTTTTTGCACATTTTGCGTATCTCATTATCTATTTTATTGTATTGGGCAGTGTTCTTCGCTTGTCTCCTTTCTTCCATTTTTTCTAAGATGGTGTTAGTTATCCATTTGTGTTTTTTGTTCTTTTCTCTTTTGGGTAAGGTGTCGCAGGCTTTTTGTATGCTTTTCTTTATGCATTGCCATTTGGTTGTTACTTTTTCATCAGGATTTTCTCTTCTGTATTGTTCAATTCCTTCCTCTAGCAGCTTCTGGTATGCGTTCTTTACTTGTATTGTATAGGTATCTTTAATATCTTTTTGATTTAAAGCTGTTATATCGAGTGGATTTGTTGATGAATTAGACTTTTGCTTGTTTCTCTTTAGTTTGATTTTCATTTTAATCATTACAGGATTGTGATCTGAATTAATATCTGCTCCTGGGCAGTTTTTGGCTTTCTTTACGCTGTTACGGAACCTTTCTTTTATTATTATGCAATCTATTTGATTCCTCTTCTTATCTCCAGGGCTTTTCCATGTGTATAGTTTTCTTTTCTCTTGCTCAAAGTAGGTGTTACATATTATCAGCCTGTTTTCTTCACAGAATTGTATTAATCTTTCTCCTCTGTCATTTCTTTTTCCTAAACCATGATTTCCTATAATTGTCTTATATCTACCTTTTCCTACTTTAGCGTTCACGTTACCCATTACAATCAAGATGTCTGAAGATTTCACTTGCTTCATAACTTTATTTAGGTCTTCATAGTATGCCTCTATTTGTTCATCTGTGTAGTCTTGAGTAGGTGCATATGTCTGTATTATTGCTATGTCGAATGGTTTTGCTATTCAACTATGTCGAATGTTTTGCTTTCAACTTGAGTAGTATAATCCTATCACTGTATGTCCAGTGGGTACTTATATATTTTTGTAGCTCTCTTTTTATCAGTATTCCTACCCCCCTTTGATGTTCTGTTGTGTTTCCTGAGTATATAAATGTATATTTTTCGTCCTCTATGTACCCACATTATTTCCATCTTGTCTCTGATATGCCTCAAATATCTATATTTATTCGTTCTGCTTCTTGCATCAGATTTTCCAATTTTCATTCTTGATATAGAATCCTAACATTCCAAGTACTTAATTTAAGACCTTTCCTACGACATAAGTTAGAATTCCTCTCCATGGCTTCCTCTGAACTAGTACGTGATGAGGCTCCAATCTTTCACGGTGGTCTGCCATATTCGCCTTTCGTGTTCTGAATATGCCTCATGTGTACCACACACTTTGCTGTTTTCGCTTTCTGGGCCCTTCATCATTTTTGATTCATCCGCCCCATCCACCGCCACAGACTTTTCACATATGGGTTGAAAATACCCGGTTGTCCGGCAACCTGGTATGTTCGAATCATGTGCTTGCCTATCGAACCGCGAACACACGACACAAAGAATAAAAAATTCCCTTTCATTTTATATATATATATATATATATATATATATATATATGAAAGCGAAATTTAACCGAAGCAAGATCTAACCATATCCAGCGAGTAGGTAATATTGAATCTAGCAGGATGCAGGAGGTTAGAGGGAAATGGGGAGGGAGAAGTTTTGAAAATCAGTCACGTGACAGGACGAGATAATCAAGTATAAGAATGAGGTGCAGTCAAGCGTGACTCAGGTACTCACTAGACATAGGGAAGTAAATATGGAGTGAGACAAAGAAACAAAACCAGACACTATTCAGTGAAGCTAGCGATAAGTGAGGCGCAATTAGGGGAGTATCAAGGACTGGCGGTGCAGGGTGATATAATAATACAGATTCTAAATATCGTCTTTGGAGATCACGTCAGAGGGTGGAGGCCAAAATATGAGCAAAGGGGAAAGTAAAGAGGAGGGGTAAGGAGGGAAGATGTAAGTGAAAGAACAAATGCTAGGGGGGGGGGAGGTAAGGAGAGAGAGGGGGGTGGTTATAGATTACCCATGAGAAAGGGATGCATTGATGCAACATGGGGTGAGGCAACCGATACGGGTGATCAGTCGATTCTCTAAAGTGAATCGGCTTCGGCTCTCAGAAGAACATGACAACAGGACTGTAACTAGGACATCCGCCTTAACCTGATGGCCCTTAGAGTTGAATGGGGGGCCTGCATCTCGAGTGATGTCATCGCAGATGTTCCCGATATCTTTCACGTGGTCGGCGTCCTGATTCGCCTATACAGGTCATCTTGCACCGTGTACATATGATGGCATAGATGATGTTTAGCGATGTACAAGTGATTCTTGCACCGTGTACATATGATGGCATAGATGATGTTAAGCGATGTACAAGTGATTCTTGCACCGTGTACATATGATGGCATAGATGATGTTAAGCGATGTACAAGTGATTCTTACACCGTGTACATATGATGGTATAGATGATGTTTAGCGATGTACAAGTGATTCTTGCACCGTGTACATATGATGGCATAGATGATGTTAAGCGATGTACAAGTGATTCTTACACCGTGTACATATGATGGCATAGATGATGTTAAGCGATGTACAAGTGATTCTTGCACCGTGTACATATGATGGCATAGATGATGTTAAGCGATGTACAAGTGATTCTTACACCGTGTACATATGATGGTATAGATGATGTTTAGCGATGTACAAGTGATTCTTGCACCGTGTACATATGATGGCATAGATGATGTTTAGCGATGTACAAGTCAATCATTCTCTGATCTCAAAATGACCATTAGGGAAGAGAACCGTATCTGTCTGGATGACGTGGTTGCAAGTTTGACATTGATTGCGATTGCAACGGATAGTGCCGCCGATGACTGTGCTTGGAAGCAGGAAGGCGGCTCTTGACAAGAAAGTCACGAAGGTTGCGATCAGAGGCAACTAATGAGGGGTCGGGGAAGAGTGGACGGGTTAGTGGAGTTGGAACGGAGAATGGGGAGATAGTGGTGAATAATTTGTATCTTCATTATTCGATATTTTCGTTTAGTCCTCGGTCACTATCATTGTAGTGAGTGAAGTTTTCTTTCAAATCCTCGTCTAGTCCTATGCCCTACCATTGTGGTGAGAGGAGATTTTTGCCTGGCCTCGTCTAGTCCCATGTCCTACCATTGTGGTGAGGGGAGATTTTTGCCTGGCCTCGTCTAGTTCCATGTCCTACCATTGTAGTGAGAGGAGATTTTTGCCTGGCCTCATTTAGTCCTCAGTCACTATCATTGTAGTTAGAGGAGATTTTTGTCTGGCCTCATTTAGTCCTCAGTCACTATCATTGTAGTGAGGGGAGATTTTTGCCTGGCCTCATTTAGTCCTCAGTCACTATCATTGTAGTGAGGGGAGATTTTTGCCTGGCCTCATTTAGTCCTCAGTCCCTATCATTGTAGTGAGGGGAGATTTTTGCCTGGCCTCATTTAGTCCTCAGTCACTATCATTGTAGAGAGGGGAGATTTTTGTCTGGCCTCATTTAGTCCTCAGTCACTATCATTGTAGTGAGAGGAGATTTTTGTCTGGCCTCATTTAGTCCTCAGTCACTATCATTGTAGTGAGGGGAGATTTTTGCCTGGCCTCATTTAGTCCTCAGTCACTATCATTGTAGTGAGGGGAGATGTTTGCCTGGCCTCATTTAGTCCTCAGTCACTATCATTGTAGTGAGGGGAGATTTTTGCCTGGCCTCATTTAGTCCTCAGTCACTATCATTGTAGTGAGGGGAGATTTTTGCCTGGCCTCATTTAGTCCTCAGTCACTATCATTGTAGTGAGGGGAGATGTTTGCCTGGCCTCATTTAGTCCTCAGTCACTATCATTGTAGTGAGGGGAGATTTTTGCCTGGCCTCGTCTAGTCCTCAGTCACTATCATTGTAGTGAGGAAAGCTTCCCTCCGTTTGTAGCCGAATCACTCGGTAGCCTCTGTTGTGTCGATTCTTTTATGTGACAAAATATTCGTCAGAAAGTGCTCTCGGTAATGCGATTATTATTGATTATGTTCGGGATCATCTGGTCCACTTTCATCTATCCTTGTTCAGATATTATCTTTGTTTATCTTCAAATCGTCCTTACATCCATATTTTGGCCCCCTAATCCTTTCCTTTATTCATTAACCCCACAATGACAACCCTGGCTTTGGTATGTCCTATTCAAAAGAAGTTTGTGTTACACTGTTCTCGTTCTGCCAGTAGAGTCATCGCCTAATTGGTTATTAGTAGTGACATATCTGCGATGATATAGACAACTGTGTGTTCTCTTGAATATTATTTGCTTCCATTGTGTTTTTATTTTGGTTTATTGCTAAATTTTCTAGGTATTTTATAATTCTATTCATTTTTAAAATTATCTTTAGTTTTTCGTTATCTTCAGATTCTTTTCTGGGTTACCATATCCTACTATAGCCCAGTCAGACACTAATTTCCTTCCACCACTCGGCATATATCAGCCCTCGACCTACAGCTCGTGATATTGCTCGTATCCTTGCCTCCACAGATGAGATCTCTTCACCTTCTTGTCGCTGTTGTCGCCGTGACCTCAGTGAGGTCTGTTCCTGTTGAAGAAGTCGAGCTCGACAAGAGGGTATTGGTGGACACAGCTACAGGTGTTGTTGGTGGAGTTCTCGGTGGAGGGGGCGGAAAAGGTGGAGGTGGTCATGAAGGTAAAGATGGATGCGGTGGAGGATTCTTGGGTGGATTTCTAGGTGGAGAAGGTGGTGGATTTTTTGGTGGAGTACTGAACACTGTAACTGGACTTGTTGGTGGATTTCTGCAAACTCTAACAAACATCCTTGGTGGTCTTGTCGGTGGACTTGCTGGGGCCAAAACCAAGGAGTAAGTTTCTTGTGTTTGTCTGTCTAACAATGTACATGGTACTTGTCTGTCTACCAAAGTTCTATTGTTTGTCGGTCTATCAAAATTCATGTATTTGTCTCTCTCTACCAACGTTCATGTATTTGTCTGTCTACAAACGTTTATGTATTTGTTTGTCTACAAAATGTTTTCGATGGTACAAACTTGATTTATCTGATGCTGTCCCTAAATATAGCTTTCTCTTGTAGGACCCTAAACTTTATTTTTATTTCTAGTACTCTAAATACTAACTATTCATGTGAGACTCTAAATACTAACTTTTGTATTGAGACTCTAAATACTAACTTTTGTTGTGAGACTCTAAATAGTAACTTTTGTTGTGAGACGCTAAATACTAACTTTTGTTGTGAGACGCTAAATACTAACTTTTGTTGTGAGACGCTAAATACTAACTTTTGTTGTGAGACTCCAAATGTTAACGTTTATTGTAAGACTATAAATGCTAACTTTTGTTGTGAGACTCTAAATACTAACTTTTGTTGTTAGACTCTTCTTCTTCTTTTGCTTCTACCTTTTTAGCTCCCAGTGGAGCATAGGTCTTCAACAAACACTTTCCAAGTCGTTCTGTCTCTTGCCATTCTTTTAAGATCATTCCATGTCTTCCCCCTCATCTTCATCTCTGCTTCTATCTGTCTTCTCCAAGAATTCCTTGGTCTTCCTCTTTGTCTTTTCCCCTGGGGATTCCAAAAAAGGGCCTGTTGTGTAATACTCTAAGTTGGCTTCCGTAGTGTGTCCTATCCAGCGCCATCGTCTTCACTGTATCTCTTTATCCACTGGTATTTGACTGGTACATTTCCATAATTCTATGTTAGTGATTTTGTCCTGCCATTTCCATCCTTTTATCCTGCGTAAACATCAATTAATGAAAGTCTGTATCTTCGTGATTGTCAATTTTGGTGTTCTCCATGTTTCACAGCCATATAATAGGACCGCCTTAACATTTGAGTTGAAAATTTTTTATTTTTGTATTTAACCTAATTTCTTTGGATTTCCATATGTTTCCCAGTGCAATGAAAGCTCCTCTTGCTTTTGATATCCTTATTTTGGTATCATTTTCTGTTCCTCCCTCTTTATCTATATTACTGCCCAGATATATGTAAGATTGTACGTCTAATAGAGGTAATTCTCCTAGTTTTATTTGGTTATTGCCAACTGCATTAATTCGCATAATGTTAGTCTTATCTCTACTAATCTTCAGTCCTAGCTGTTGTGATCTCTCATCAAGTATGCTCATTTTATCCTGCATCCGTTGATGGCTGTGGCTGTGTGATAGGAGAGCTATGGCATCAGCAGTCTAAATCATCAAGTTGTTTGGTCAGTGACCACTGGATTCCATTTCTGTTGTTTTGAGTTATTTTCATAATCCAATCTATGGCCAGTAGAAAGAGAAATGGAGACAGAAGGCATCCCTGCCTTACTCCTGTTCTTATTTCAAATGCTTCTGTAAGCTGTCCTTCATGCACCACACTACATTTCGTTCCTTCATACATTGTTTTTATCAGGTTAATAAACTTTATGGGGATTCCGTAATGATTCAGCAACTTCCAAAGCATTCTTCTGTCTAAACTATCAAATGCCTTTTCGTAATCTATGAATCCAATATAAAGTGGGGATTTTAGTTCTAAACTTTGTTCAACTATTATACGTAGAGTAGTTATTTGATCAGCACATGATCTGTTCTTCCTAAAACCTGCTTGTTAATCTCTCAAATGTTTCTCTATGGCCTCTTTTAGTCTATCCAGAATGATTCTGCTTAATATTTTTCCTGGCACTGATAGTAGCGTAATTCCCCTATAATTTGTGCACTCCTGTAAACTTCCTTTCTTTGGTAGTTTGATCATATAACCTTCTCTCCAGTCTTTAGGTATTTCTTCCCTCTCCCAAATTTTATCTAATAGATTATGTAACATCTTGGTAGAGGTGTTAATATCTGCTTTGATGGCTTCCGAAGGAATTTCATCTGGTCCTGTGGCTTTACCATTTTTTAATAGTTTGATGGCTTTCACTATTTCTCCTATGCTTGGTTTTCCACAGTTTCGAAGTCTCACAACAAAAGTTAGTATTTAGAGTCTCGCAACAAAAGTTAGTAAGTAGAGTCTCACAACAAAAGTTAAGATGTTGAATCTCACAACAAAAGTAGGTATTTAGAGTTCTACAACAAAAGTTTGTATTTATAGAATCTCACAAGAATAGTTAGTATTTAGTCTCACAACAAATGATAGTACTTAGTGTCTCATAAGAATAGTTAGTATTTAGAGTCCAACAAGAATATATAGTATTTAGAATCTCACAACAAAAGTTACAATTTAGAGACTCACAAATAGAGTTGTGAGACTCTAAATAGTAACTTTAGCAGTGAGACTCTAAATACTAACATTTGCCGTGAGACTCTAAATACTAACTTTTGCCGTGAGACTCTAAATACTAACTTTTGCCGTGAGACTCTAAATACTAACATTTGCCGTGAGACTCTAAATACTAACTTTTGCCGTGAGACTCTAAATACTAACTTTTGTTGTGAGACTCTAAATACTAACTTTTGTTGTGAGACTCTAAATACTAACTTTTGTTGTGAGACTCTAAATACTAACTTTTGCCGTGAGACTCTAAATACTAACTTTTGCCGTGAGACTCTAAATACTAACTTTTGCCGTGAGACTCTAAATACTAACTTTTGTTGTGAGACTCTAAATACTAACTTTTGTTGTGAGACTCTAAATACTAACTTTTGCCGTGAGACTCTAAATACTAACTTTTGCCGTGAGACTCTAAATACTAACTTTTGCCGTGAGACTCTAAATATTAACTTTTGCCGTGAGACTCTAAATACTAACTTTTGCCGTGAGACTCTAAATACTAACTTTTGCCGTGAGACTCTAAATACTAACTTTTGCCGTGAGACTCTAAATACTAACTTTTGCCGTGAGACTCTAAATACTAACTTTTGTTGTGAGACTCTAAATACTAACTTTTGTTGTGAGACTCTAAATACTAACTTTTGTTGTGAGACTCTAAATGCTAACTTTTGTTGTGAGACTCTAAATACTAACTTTTGTTGTGAGACTCTAAATACTAACTTTTGTTGTGAGACTCTAAATACTAACTTTTGTTGTGAGACTCTAAATACTAACTTTTGTGTGAGACTCTAAATACTAACTTTTGCCGTGAGACTCTAAATACTAACTTTTGCCGTGAGACTCTAAATACTAACTTTTGCCGTGAGACTCTAAATACTAATTTTTGTTGTGAGACTCTAAATACTAACTTTTGTTGTGAGACTCTTAATACTAACTTTTGTTGTGAGACTCTAAATACTAACTTTTGTTGTGAGACTCTAAATACTAACTTTTGTTGTGAGACTCTAAATACTAACTTTTGTTGTGAGACTCTAAATACTAACTTTTGTTGTGAGACTCTAAATACTAACTTTTGCCGTGAGACTCTAAATACTAACTTTTGTTGTGAGACTCTAAATACTAACTTTTGTTGTGAGACTCTTAATACTAACTTTTGTTGTGAGACTCTAAATACTAACTTTTGTTGTGAGACTCTAAATACTAACTTTTGTTGTGAGACTCTAAATACTAACTTTTGTTGTGAGACTCTAAATACTAACTTTTGTTGTGAGACTCTAAATACTAACTTTTGTTGTGAGACTCTAAATACTAACTTTTGTTGTGAGACTCTAAATACTAACTTTTGTTGTGAGACTCTAAATACTAACTTTTGTTGTGAGACTCTAAATACTAATTTTTGTTGTGAGACTCTAAATACTAACTTTTGTTGTGAGACTCTAAATACTAACTTTTGTTGTGAGACTCTAAATACTAACTTTTGTTGTGAGACTCTAAATACTAACTTTTGTTGTGAGACTCTAAATACTAACTTTTGTTGTGAGACTCTAAATACTAACTTTTGTTGTGAGACTCTAAATACTAACTTTTGTTGTGAGACTTATAATAGTAACTTTTGCCATGAGACTTTAAATACTAACTTTTGTTGTGAGACTCTAAATACTAACTTTTGTTGTGAGACTCTAAATACTAACTTTTGTTGTGAGACTCTAAATACTAACTTTTGTTGTGAGACTCTAAATAATAACTTTTGTTGTGAGACTCTAAATAATAATTTTTGTTGTGAGACTCTAAATAATAACTTTTGTTGTGAGACTCTAAATAATAACTTTTGTTGTGAGACTCTAAATAATAATTTTTGTTGTGAGACTCTAAATAATAACTTTTGTTGTGAGACCATAAATAGTAACTTTTGTTTTGAGACACTATATACTAACTTTTGTTGTAAGACTCTATATAGGAACTTTTGTTGTGAGACTCTAAATTCAAACTTTTGTTGTGAGACTTTAAATACTAACTTTTGCTGTGTGACTCTAAATAGTAACTTTTGTTGTGAGACTCTAAATACTAACTTTTGTTGTGGGACTCTAAATGCTAACTTTTGTTGTGAGCTTCCAAAAAGTAACTTTTGTTGTGAGACTAAATACTAACTTTTGTTGTGAGACTCTAAATACTAACTTTTGTTGTGAGCTTCTAAAAAGTAACTTTTGTTGTGAGACTAAATACTAACTTTTGTTGTGAGACTCTATAAATAGTAAATTTGGTTGTGAGACTCTAAATACAAACGTTTGTTGTGAGACTCAAGTACTATCTATTCTTGTGGGACTCTAAATACTAACTTTTGCTGTGAGACTATAAATACTATTTTTTGCTGTGAGACTATAAATACTAACTTTCGCCGTGAGACTAGAAATACTAACTTTTGTGATTGGACTGGAAAAATGGTGTTGTTGTTGTTGTTGCTGTTCTTGTCTTATTGTTGTATACTAGATATAAAAAATATCGTAAATATGTAAATGGAAGGTTCTAGTCTTGTATCTGCGACTTAGCTCGCTGGTTGTAACCATTAGTGGCCGGCCGTCTATCCTGAAGTATTCGGAAACTTCTTTCTAGTGTCTCCTCAAACATCGTAACTCACGAGCAACGCGTCATTCCTCACCTTCCCAGAGCGCCATCCTGGTACCAATTTCTGCCATCGTTTGGCTATACCTCGGGGATAATATAACCAAGAGTAGAAGTCACAAATTTCTTCTAGCGGGAATCGAACACGGGTTGTCGGCGGTAGCTAGTGGGCTGGGTTTCCCAACTAGACCACCGAGCCTCGCGAATGTTTGTACGTGTGTGCCAGCCAGTTCTATAAGTTAACAATTGTTAAAGAACATCATTGTTCTGATTGTTTCCATGTGCTAAACGTTCCTGGATGATCTAACAATAAAGAACTCATGAGAACTTTAAAACATTGTTGAATGTTCTAGTCACAAATATCTTCTAGGTTCTGTGACGATCAATACTTGAAAGATTCTAACCACTTTCTTAGAATAGCACACACGTAGATACCTCTATACAGAAGGGAGGAATCCAGGGTGTCCCGGGATGCTTGGAGCACGCGAGGATGATATGGGAGGCGATACAGAGAGAAAAGACCGAGAAGCTAGATATAGACGTAATATGGTTGTATCTTGCCCACGCTTATGGTGTATCAGTCCAACATCAGATGATTTGGCAGGCTCTCCGAATGTACCATGTACCCCAGAGTGTGACCGCCATGCTCAGACTGTATTTGACCGGCTTCACTATGCGTTTCTCCACAAAGGAATATACGACCGACTGGATAGAATATTGCAAGTCGGCATTGCGTAGTGCTGTACAATCTCGCACATACTCTTCGTGATGGCGATGCAGGTAATACTGAAAGCAGCAGGGGGATTTGGATCACACCTTCGAGATGCATACCACATGCCACCACTTAGAGCATTTATGGATGACACCACGGTCCTAAATTCAGAAGAGAGCCACGCTCGCATGATGCTTGAACGTCTGGACGAACTCATCGTGTGGTGAAGGATGATGCTTGAACGTCTGGACGAACTCATCGTGTGGTGAAGGATGATGCTTGAACGTCTGGACGAACTCATCGTGTGGTGAAGGATGATGCTTGAACGTCTGGACGAACTCATCGTGTGGTGAAGGATGATGCTTGAACGTCTGGACGAACTCATCGTGTGGTGAAGGATGATGCTTGAACGTCTGGACGAGATTATCTTGTGGTGAAGGATGATGCTTGAACGTCTGGACGAACTCATCGTGTGGTGAAGGATGATGCTTGAACGTCTGGACGAACTCATCGTGTGGTGAAGGATGATGCTTGAACGTCTGGACGAACTCATCGTGTGGTGAAGGATGATGCTTGAACGTCTGGACGAACTCATCGTGTGGTGAAGGATGATGCTTGAACGTCTGGACGAGATTATCTTGTGGTGAAGGATGATGCTTGAACGTCTGGACGAACTCATCGTGTGGTGAAGGATGATGCTTGAACGTCTGGACGAACTCATCGTGTGGTGAAGGATGATGCTTGAACGTCTGGACGAACTCATCGTGTGGTGAAGGATGATGCTTGAACGTCTGGACGAACTCATCGTGTGGTGAAGGATGATGCTTGAACATCTGGACGAGATTATCTTGTGGTGAAGGATGATGCTTGAACGTCTGGACGAACTCATCGTGTGGTGAAGGATGATGCTTGAACGTCTGGACGAACTCATCGTGTGGTGAAGGATGATGCTTGAACGTCTGGACGAACTCATCGTGTGGTGAAGGATGATGCTTGAACGTCTGGACGAACTCATCGTGTGGTGAAGGATGATGCTTGAACGTCTGGACGAGATTATCTTGTGGTGAAGGATGATGCTTGAACGTCTGGACGAACTCATCGTGTGGTGCCGAATGAGCCAGAAACCGAGGAAGTCACGAAGCCTCTCCATCAGACGAGGGAAGACCAAGCAAGTCACATTCAGTGTGGCGAAACAGAGGATCCCAACCGTCTGCGAGGAGCCAGTAAAGAGTCTAGGCAGAATCAATGACGCTTCATTGAAGGACACGAAAGCATTCAAGAGAGTAAGAGAGTTGGCAGAGCAAGGTCTTCAGATCAGAGCAGACTTTTAGGAAAGTTCCAAATCTGATACCTCCAGTTCATGTTGACATCAGAACTGCTATGGCTTCTTCTGATATACGAAATCGGCTCAAGGGGTCAAGGCAAAGAAATGCATCAAAATGAGAAGTTGAAGTAAAGGTGAATGTGAAGTAGAAGTGAAGTAAATATAGAAAAAATGGTACGGTAAAAGCTTTACATAATTAATGGAAGGCACATATTTTAACGTTTTGGCTCAATTAGGCCTTCAGCAGGAACATCAAACACAACACACTTATGTGTCAGTAAATAAAAGTATCCATACAAACTAACAATGACGTCTCTGAAATAAAATAATTTCGAACTAGAATAAGAAATAAAAGTAAAAATATCTTCCCTGTGGACTGTGCTATAGCCAGAAAGAAAATGCGCAGGAGATGTGGTGTAGTTGATCAGATAATGGGAGGGTCCAAACAGGTTGAAGGGTTCTCTCTCTCTCTCTCTCTCTCTCTCTCTCTCTCTCTCTCTCTCTCTCTGCGATCAGAACTCAATCAGAGTAGGATTCCAGACTCTCACATGAAGTCAGCTGTCAGGTTAATTGTGTTGAACGCCCCCACAGACAGAACATCACAATTAGAGTCTACCAGATCCACTCTGATTGAACACCCGGTAAAACGTTGCACTGTGTTCTGCGACAATAAGTCTAATGAGCCAGGTAACAAAAATTTTACTAAAAATTATACAGGGAAGGATTCAGAATAAAATCAATACTGAATTAGATGAGCAACAATTTGGATTCAGGAAAAACAGTGGGACAAAAGAAGCCATATTCAGCATGAGAACTTTGACTGAAAAGTACACAGAAGTAAACAAACCAATATATGCCTGCTTTATAGACTACACCAAAGCTTTCGATAGAATACACCATAACCAACTTATAGACTGCCTAAAGGATATAAATCTAGACGACACAGACATACGACTAATATGTAATTTGTACTGGGAGCAAACAGCAATAATAAGATATAACAAGGAGAACTCTACACCCATGGACATAAAAAGAGGAGTAAGACAAGGATGCATCCTATCACCAAGCTTGTTCAATCTATACACTGAGCAAATCTTTAAAAACATCTCAGAGATACCAGGCCTAAACATTAATGGAAAGATAATCAATAACTAATGTGATAAACATAACAAGCACAAAATATGGACTAGAAATGAATATCAAAAAGACTAAAACTATGATCATAAACAAAGAAAATTCTCAAGGCCTACAATTAAATATCACAGTTGAGGGAATACATCTGGAGACAGTCCAGAGATACAACTACCTGGGACATACTATAACCAATGATGGAAAATGCACAATTGAAATAAACAAAAGAATAGGTATGGCAAAAAGTAATTTTAATGCCATGAAAAATATATTTCATTTTCTGAAATGCTATTTTGGCCTGAGCTATTCTGCTTTTTATTTCTGTGGTGCATCTCCAATCTGATGTTATTATTGTGCCCAAGTATTTTAAACGTTGCACTTGTTTCAGATTTCTCCTGTTTATTTTTATGTTGCATGATGGTGGTGATTGTTTCTTCGATATAACCATTACTTCTGTTTTCTTACTATTCAGACTGAGACCTTTCTTGTTGATTTCTTTTACTATTATGTCTATAATTTCGTGTTGCTAGTTCTCTGTCTTTGCAATTAAGACTGTGTCATCCGCATATCGCAGATTATTTATGTTGTGACCGTTGACTTCAATTCCTTTTTTGTCTACTATTGATCGCATAATATATTCGCTGCAAAGTGAAAACAAATCCGGTGACAGAACACAGCTTTGTCTGACTCCCTGTTTTAAATATCGAAATTGTCCTGTTTGGTTGTTAATTCGTATAGCTGCTGTTTGTTGCCAGTACATTTTATTATGATTCGCAAATCCTTGCCATCAATGTTTTATTTAAAGAATAGGAATGGCGAAAAGTAATTTTAATGCCATGAAAAATATACTAACATCAAAACAAATAACAGCAGGACCGAAACTAAGAATGGCAAAATGTTACATCTTCTCAATATACATGTATGGTGCAGAAATATGGACATTAGACAAGAAAACAGAACAGAAAATGTAAGACTTTGAAATGTGGATTTATAGAAGAATAGGTAGAATTGGATGGAAAGAAAAGAAAACAAACGATGAAGTTTTAAAACAACTAAAAATAAAAAGAGAACTACTAAATACAATTAAGACAAGACACATGAAATTTTTGGGGCATGTTAAAAGACATAACAGCCTACTAAAAGTAATTATTGGAAGGAAAAATACAAGGTAAAAGAGGCCGAGGTAGACCAAGACTAACATGGACGAGTAACATCCAAAGATGTTACTATATATAATATATAAAGATATGACTATAGCGTAAGGTTACGATCACAACTCGGGAGTAAATTGTGTATCTGTATTTCCTATTAAGACAAGTATATCCCGGATATGTTAGGGCTGAACACTTGCGTTGTAGACAAACAGTTATAGGACGAAACAGCACGAATTGTAGTTTCCTGTGGTTTAGGCAATGTGCCAAGGAGTACGGGTTCGATCCTGCTTCGGACCATAGATTGTTCTTTGTTTTTTTGCTGTTGTTGATTATTTGTCTTTTTTTCGAGTATTCTAAACATGTCTCTTCCTCTGATTCGCTAGATAAGTATAGAGTAGGCTGGTAGAGACCGTAGATTTGAACAGAGGAGTAGAGGAAGTGTAGTTATTTTATGCCGAGTATATATTGTCAGCTCTAGAGTTCATGCAGCAGGAGGTCGACGCCTGGGAGTCATGACCCATGCGGGCCAAACGCTTTTAGAGTGTCAAGAAGCTACAGGGTCAAAACACTTGTTCGACGGGGGCCTGCTTAAAATGATCATATTGTGTCCTCCTGCGAAGCTCTTTATAAAGAGCTTCCTATTAAACCTTGTTCTTAAACCTGACATTGTCAGGGAGTGGTTCCAATTTGTGAGAGCACAATAAAATGTGATGTTCAAGTTGAATGAGCTTAGTGTTAGTGACGTTTTCGTAGATGGTTGTTTATGAGAAGAAATATTCCAAATATTGTCTCCCTTGTTGTCGCTGCTACAGAATAGACCATTTCTCTACCACAAATATCTGGACTAGTTTAGTTCTAACTTCTTGTAACACTAGATGTACATGAACAAATCACCTACAGTTATTATTTGTGAGACGAGTAACAGAACAAAACACACAAAAATATCAACACAAAAAAGCACAAACATCTACTACTCAATTTGATGATGTACCATACACGAAACAACTCAGTTATGTTATCTAAAACAAGTCACATAACAAAACAACTAAAATATCTTCCACAAAATATTTTCTGACCTAACATGGCTGTCCTCGTTGCAGGGACGTGACCGCACAGTTCGACCAGTACCCTTTAGACAAGCTCTGTCTACTCTGCGGACGTCTGCCAGATGTCGGGCATCAACAAGAGTGCCAAAATTATTGCAAAGCCAAGGGCTATAAACCATCCGCTGCTGCTGCGGTGAATCATTACCAAGGTGGACCTGCTCCAGTGAATAACGTCATAAATGATCCAAGGCTGAGTCAAGGTGGTATTTATAGTGGGAAATACAACCAAGGTGGTTATACAGGAGTGAATTACAACCAAGGTGGTTATACAGGGGTGAATTACAACCATGGTGGTTATACAGGAGAGAATTACAACCAAGGTAATTATAAAGGGGTGAATTACAACCAAGGTGGATTTACAGGGGTGAATTACAATCAAGGTGCTTCTACGGGAGCGAATTACAACCAAGGTGGTTATACAGGGGCGAATTACAACAAAGGTGGACCTGCTCCGGTGAATGTAGTCATAAATGATCCAAGGCTGGGCCAAGGTGGATTACATAGTGGAAATTACAACCAAGGTGGTTATACTGGGGCGAATTACAATCAAGGTGGTTATACAGGGGTGAATTACAATCAAGGTGGTTATAAAGGGGCAAATTACAACCAAGGTGGTTATACAGGGGCGAATTACAACCAAGGTGGTGCTGCACGTGTGAATTATCACCAAGGTGGTGCAGTAAGTGTGAATTATCACCAAGGTGGTGCTGCAGGTGTGAATTATCACCAAGGTGGTGCTGCAGGTGTGAATTACAACCACGGTGGAGCTGCAGGGGCGAATTACAACCAAGGTGGTGCTGCAGCGGCGAATTACCATCAAGGTGGTTCAGCAGGTGCGAATTACAACCAAGGTGGTGCAGCAGGGGCGAATTACAACCAAGGCGGTGCAGCAGGGGCGAATTACAACCAAGGCGGTGCAGCAGGGGCGAATTACAACCAAGGCGGTGCAGCAGGGGCGAATTACAACCAAGGCGGTTACGGTGGGCACCAAGGAAAAGGAAATGTTGGTGGTGAAGGTAGTTTTAGAGCAGATGGGTCTGGTGGCTACCAAGGAAAAGGAAATGTTGGTGGTGAAGGAAGTTTTAGAGTAGATGGGTCTGGTGGCTACCAAGGAAAAGGAAATGTTGGTGGTGAAGGAAGTTTTAGAGCAGATGGGTCTGGTGGCTACCAAGGAAAAGGAAATGTTGGTGGTGAAGGAAGTTTTAGAGTAGATGGGTCTGGTGGATATCAAGGAAAAGGAAATGTTGGTGGTGAAGGAAGTTTTAGAGTAGATGGGTCTGGTGGCTACCAAGGAAAAGGAAATGTTGGTCGTGAAGGAGGTATTAGAGTGGAGGGCTCTGGTGGGTACCAAGGAAAAGAAAATGTTGGTGGTGAAGAAAGTTTTAGAGCAGATGGGTCTGGTGGCTACCAAGGAAAAGGAAATGTTGGTGGTGAAGGAGGTATTAGAGTGGAGGGCTCTGGTGGGTACCAAGGAAAAGGAAATGTTGGTGGTGAAGGAAGTTTTAGAGTAGATGGGTCTGGTGGCCACCAAGGAAAAGGAAATGTTGGTGGTGAAGGAAGTTTTAGAGTAGATGGGTCTGGTGGCTACCAAGGAAAAGGAAATGTTGGTGGTGAAGGTAGTATCAGAGTTGAGGGCTCTGGTGGGTACCAAGTAAAAGGAAATGTTGGTGGTGAAGAAGGTATTAGATTGGAGGGCTCTGGTGGGTACCAAGGAAAAGGAAATGTTGGTGGTGAAGGTAGTATCAGAGTTGAGGGCTCTGGTGGGTACCAAGTAAAAGGAAATGTTGGTGGTGAAGAAGGTATTAGATTGGAGGGCTCTGGTGGGTACCAAGGAAAAGGAAATGTTGGTGGTGAAGGAGGTATTAGATTGGAGGGCTCTGGTGGGTACCAAGGAAAAGGAAATGTTGGTGGTGAAGGCAGTATCAGAGTTGAGGGCTCTGGTGGGAACCAAGGAAAAGGAAATGTTGGTGGTGAAGGCAATATCAGAGTTGAGGGCTCTGGTTGGTACCAAGGTAAAGGAAATGTTGGTGGAGAAGGCAGTATCAGAGTGGAGGGCTCTGGTGGGAACCAAGGAAAAGGAAATGTTGGTGGTGAAGGCAGTATCAGAGTGGAGGGCTCTGGTGGGTACCAAGGAAAAGGAAATGGTGGTGAAGGCAGTATCAGAGTGGAGGGCTCTGGTGGGAACCAAGGAAAAGGAAATGTTGGTGGTGAAGGCAGTATCAGAGTGGAGGGCTCTGGTGGGTACCAAGGAAAAGGAAATGTTGGTGGTGAAGGCAGTATCAGAGTTGAGAGCTCTGGTGGGTACCAAGGCAAAGGAAATGTTGGTGGTGAAGGCAGTATCAGAGTTGAGGGTCTTGGTGGGTACCAAGGAAAAGGAAATGTTGGTGGTGAAGGAGGTATCAGAGTAGAGGGCTCTGGTGGGTACCAAGGAAAAGGAAATGTTGGTGGTGAAGGCAGTATCAGAGTTGAGGCTCTGGTGGGTACCAAAGAAAAGGAAATGTTGGTGGTGAAGGCAGTATCAGAGTTGAGGGCTCTGGTGGAAACCAAGGAAAAGGAAATGGTGGTGAAGGTAGTATCAGAGTTGAGGGCTCTGGTGGAAACCAAGGAAAAGGAAATGTTGGTGGTGAAGGCAGTATCAGAGTTGAGGGCTCTGGTGGGTACCAAAGAAAAGGAAATGTTGGTGGTGAAGGCAGTATCAGAGTTGAGGGCTCTGGTGGAAACCAAGGAAAAGGAAATGGTGGTGAAGGTAGTATCAGAGTTGAGGGCTCTGGTGGAAACCAAGGAAAAGGAAATGTTGGTGGTGAAGGCAGTATCAGAGTTGAGGGTCTTGGTGTGTACCAAGGAAAAGGAAATGTTGGTGGTGAAGGCAGTATCAGAGTTGAGAGCTCTGGTGGGTACCAAGGCAAAGGAAATGTTGGTGGTGAAGGCAGTATCAGAGTTGAAGGTCTTGGTGGGTACCAAGGAAAAGGAAATGTTGTTGGTGAAGGAGGTATCAGAGTAGAGGGCTCTGGTGGGCACCAAGGAAAAGGAAATGTTGGTGGTGAAGGTAGTATCAGAGTTGAGGGTTCTGGTGGGTACCAAGGAAAAGGAAATGTTGGTGGTGAAGGTAGTATCAGAGTTGAGGGCTCTGGTGGGCACCAAGGAAAAGGAAATGTTGGTGGTGAAGGCAGTATCAGAGTTGAGGGCTCTGGAGAAAACCAAGGAAAAGGAAATGGTGGTGAAGGTAGTATCAGAGTTGAGGGCCCTGGTGGGAACCAAGGAAAAGGAAATGTTGGTGGTGAAGGCAGTATCAGAGTGGAGGGCTCTGGTGGGAACCAAGGAAAAGGAAATGTTGGTGGTGAAGGCAGTATAAGAGTGGAGGGCTCTGGTGGGTACCAAGGAAAAGGAAATGTTGGTGGTGAAGGCAGTATCAGAGTTGAGGGCTCTGGTGGGTACCAAGGAAAAGGAAATGTTGGTGGTGAAGGCAGTATCAGAGTTGAGGGCTCTGGTGGAAACCAAGGAAAAGGAAATGGTGGTGAAGGTAGTATCAGAGTTGAGGGCCCTGGTGGGAACCAAGGAAAAGGAAATGTTGGTGGTGAAGGAGGTATTAGAGTGGAGGGCTCTGGAGGAAACCAAGGAAAAGGAAATGTTGGTGGTGAAGGCAGTATCAGAGAGGAGGGCTCTGGTGGGTACCAAGGAAAAGGAAATGTTGGTGGTGAAGGTAGTATCAGAGTTGAGGGCTCTGGTGGGCACCAAGGAAAAGGAAATGTTGGTGGTGAAGGCAGTATCAGAGTTGAGGGCTCTGGTGGGTACCATGGAAAAGGAAATGTTGGTGGTGAAGGTAGTTTCAGAGTTGAGGGCTCTGGTGGGTACCAAGGAAAAGGAAATGTTGGTGGTGAAGGAGGTATCAGAGTAGATGGCTCTGGTGGGCACCAAGGAAAAGGAAATGTTGGTGGTGAAGGCAGTATCAGAGTTGAGGGCTCTGGTGGGTACCATGGAAAAGGAAATGTTGGTGGTGAAGGCAGTATCAGAGTTGAGGGCTCTGGTGGGCAGCAAGGAAAAGGAAATGTTGGTGGTGAAGGCAGTATCAGAGTTGAGGGCTCTGGTGGGCAGCAAGGAATAGGAAATGTTGGTGGTGAAGTCAGTATCAGAGTTGAGGGCTCTGGTGGGCAGCAAGGAAAAGGAAATGTTGGTGGAGAAGGTAGTTTCACACAAGAAGGCTATTTTGAGATATATGGAAAACCGTATGTTACTAGTGAAATGAGTGGCAAACCAGCCGGTTTTACTGAGTTCAATTTCAAACCAGCTGGTTTTACTAAATTCAATTTCACACAAGAAGGATCTACAGAATATGTTGTTAAACCAGCTGGTTTTACTCAATTCAATTTCACACAAGAAGGATCTACAGAATATGTTGTTAAACCAGCTGGTTTTACTCAGTACCATGTGACGTCAAGCTCTTCCAGTGAGAAGACTAACAAGGTGGAAGCTGCAGTGCCCTTCCGTTGATGTGAGTCCAGCTACGTCATCTTGATATCTTTCATTTAGTCCCGTGTGGTGTTGTGGGAACATGTTAATGTTTCATGTGTTGTGTTGTGAGATTATGTCGTTAATGTGTCCTGTGTTGTGTTGTGAGAAAATGTTGTTAATGTGTCATGTGTTATGTTGTGAGAATATGTTGTTAATGTTTCATGTGTTATGTTGTGAGAATATGTTGTTAATGTTTCATGTGTTGTGTTGTGAGAATATGTTGTTAATGTGTCATGTGTTGTGTTGTGGGAATATGTTGTTAATGTGTCATGTGTTGTGAATTGTTGTGAAAATATGTTGTTAATTTATCATGTATTGTGTTGTGGGAATATGTTGTTGATGTTCATGTATTTTGTTGTGTTACGAGAATATGTTGTTTAGGTGTCATGTGTTGTGTTGTGAGATATGTTGTTAATTTGTAATGTGTTGTGTTGTGAGAATATGTTGTTAATGTGTCATGTGTTGTGTTGTATTGTGAGAATATGTTGTTAATGTGTTATGTGTTGGGTTATGTTGTGAGAATATGTTGTTAATGTGTCATGTGTTGTGTTGTGAGACATGTTGTTAATGTGTCATGTGTTGTATTGTAAGAATATGTTGTTAATGTGTCATGTATTGTGTTGCATTGTGAGAATATGTTGTTAATGTGTCATGTATTGTGTTGTATTGTGAGAATATGTTGTTAATGTGTCCTGTGTTGTCTTGTGTTGTGGGAATATGTTGTTTATGTGCCATGTGTTGTGTTGTGAGAATATGCTGTTAATGTGTCCCGTGTTGTGTTGTGATGTTGGAAAATGTTATTAATGTGTCATGTGTTGTGTTGTGAAAATAGGTTGTTAATGTGTCCTGTTTTGTGGGAATATGTTGTTAATGTGTCATATGTTGTGTTGTGAGAATATGCTGTTAATGTGCTATGTGTTGTGTTATGAGAATATATTGTTAATATGTCATGTGTCATGTGTTGTGTTGTGAGAATATGTTGTTAACGTGTCATGTGTTGTGTTGTGAGAATATGTTATTAACGTGTCATGTGTTGTGTTGCGAGATTATGTTGTTAATGTGTCATGTGTTGTGAGAATATGTTGTTAATGTTTCATGTGTTGTGTTGTGAGAATATGTTGTTAACGTGTCATGTGTTGTGTTGTGAGAATATGTTGTTAACGTGTCATGTGTTGTGTTGCGAGATTATGTTGTTAATGTGTCATGTGTTGTGTTGTGAGAATATGTTGTTAATGTGTCATGCGTTGTGTTGTAAGAATGTGTTTTGAATAGGTCATGTGTTGTGTTGTGAGAATATGTTGTTAATATGTCATGTGTTGTGTTGTGTTGTGAGAATATGTTGTTAATATGTCATTTGATGTGCTGTGAGAATATGTTGTTAATGTCTCATGTGTTGTGTTGTGAGAATATGTTGTTAACGTGTCATGTACTGAGTTGTGAGAATATTTTGTTAATGTGTCATGTGTTGTGAGAATATGTTGTTAATGTGTCATGTGTTGTGCTGTAGTAATATTTTGCTAATATGGTGTTAATATGTTATGGATGTGGTGTCAATATGTTATTAATATGTTACGTGTTGAGATGAGGGAATATGTTAATGCTCTATGATTTTTTAAAATGTTTTTTTATGCATGATAATTAATCTACTTTTCCTGTTGTGACACGATTGTCTTTTTACAATTTTTCATCAATTTACCTGTTGTTGATTTTGTGAAGTGAGTGCAATATCTTGTTGCTGCATTTGTGAAGTGAGTGATGTATCTTGTTGTTGACTTTGTGAAGTGGGTGACGTATCTTGTTGTTGACTTTGTGAAGTGAGTGACGTATCTTACAGTTGACTTTGTGAAGTTAGTGACGTATCTTACCGTTGACTTTGTGAAGTTAGTGACGTATCTTACCGTTGACTTTGTGAAGTTAGTGACGTATCGTTTTGGGGTCTTTGTGAAGTGAGTACCATATCGTATTATTGACTGACTGAAGTGAGTGACATATCGTGTTGGGGACTGTGAAATGAGTGACGTATTGTATTGTTGACTTTGTTAAGTGAGTGACGTAACTTGTTGCTGACTTTGTGAAGTGAGTTACGTACCTTTTTGTTGACTTTGTGCTGTGAGTGACATATCGTGTTGGGGACTTTGGGAAGTGAATAACGTATTGTATTATTGACTTTGTGAAGTGAGTGACGTATCGTATTGTTGACTTTGTGAAGTGAGTGACGTGGTGTCGCACTGTTGGCTTTGTCAAGTGAATGTCATGTCGCATTGTTGACTTTGTGGAGTGAATGACGTATCTTGTTGTTGACTTTGTGAAGTGAGTGACGTATCATGTTGTTGACTTTGTGAAATGAGTGACATGACATGTTAGAGATTTTGTGAAGCGAGTGACATAACATCTTGTGGGCTTTGTGAAGTGAGCGACACGACTTCTTTGGGAGCTATGTGAAGTGAGTGACATGACATCTTGGGAGCTATGTGAAGTGAATGACATGACACCTTGGGGCTTTGTTATGTGAGTGACATGCAATCTTGGGGTCTATGTGAAGTGAGTGGCATATGGTGTAGGTGAACTAGGCAAGTATGTTGTGTATTCTGTTCTGTTCTTGTTCAGACATATTCGTTAATGATTCATATTTCTTCTATATTTTCCTCCACCTCACGGATTCAATTACATGAAATATCCATGATTTGCTCTGTCTATCTCATTACCTTTTAGGAAAGAAATATATATTAATGTTCTTTATTTCTCTGTGTCACTTCATTTTTAATTGTCCAGAGAAATCTCAGAGAAATTGTCCAACATAAATGTGTTTTGTTGTTTCAGGAAGCGAGAAGTGAAATCACAAGATGGAGAGTGTCAGCGACACCCGGTACAGCTCGCCATTGTGGTTATTTCTGTCTGTGACCTCGTCACATCAATAAATCATTCCTGACATCAATCCACGAGTCCATTGACTTTTGTCACGTGATATTTGCTGACCTCTCTTGCTTTTGTTGGTCACCATTAAAATCCCCCCCCCACTCCTTACATTTCCTAGATCTATTCATCAAAGCATTGCGTATATTATTATTTTTCAATTTATGGACATTTTCCTTGTCTCCACGTTTCAATTATCCATCTATCAAGCAACAAATATGGACTAGATATGAATATCAACAAGACTAAAACTATGATCATAAACAAAGAAAATACTCAAAACCCACAAGTGGATATCAAAGTTGAAGGAATAGACCTGGAGACAGTTCAGAACTACAACTACCTTGGACATACTATAACCAGTGATGGGAAATGTACAACTGAAATAAACAAAAGAATCATCATCATCATGTCCCATACCGTTTGGCGTAGGCGATCATGTCCCTCCACAATCTTCTATCTAGAGTGCATCGCATCAGTTCTGTTGTTGACTGTTTTCCATGCCATGACACCAAGCTATCCAGTAATATCTCTAATTGTCGTCCGCGATCTCTCTTTCCTTTTATTTTGCCTGTTGTAACCAAGTATTCCAACTTTCCTCTTCTCATGATGTACCCGAAAAATGTTGATTGCTTCTCTCTGTTTTTTAAGAGCTCCCTTTTTGCGTTGGCCTCTTTGAGAACTTCCTCATTGGTCTTTTTAGCTGTCCAGGGAACCTTCAACATTCTTCTGAGAAATCCCATCTCTGTAGCCTCTAACCGTCTTTTCATTTGTTTGTCTACTGTCCATGATTCGCTTCCATAGGTCAGAATTGGTTCTATATAGCACCGATGAACTCTGTTTCTCATTTTTAGATTTATTGCATAAGATATTTTTCATTTTCTGAAATGCTATTTTGGTCTGAGCTATTCTGCATTTTATTTCTGTGGTGCATCTCCCATCTGATGTTATTATTGTGCCCAAGTATTTTAAACGTTGCACTTGTTTCAGATTTGTCTCGTTTATTTGTATGCTGCATGATGGTGATGATTGTTTCTCTGACATGACCATTACTTCTGTTTTCTTACTATTCAGACTGAGACCTTTCTTGTTATTGAGTTATTGAGTTATTTGCGGGTCATCATCATTGCACTCCGAACATGTCCATAGGTGCTCAGATCCCCTCCTCAGCAATTCCCTCAGTGTCCAGCGACTGACGACTCCAGTTCTATGTTGGTTGATAAGTCTTCTTACACGGCCACCAAGTTTCTCATTTCTGGATGTGCCCATCTTAACTCCCATTTCCATCATCCGAAGAAGTGACGTTGATCTGTGTTTGTCGAAGTCCTGTGCTCTTCCAACATCTCGGAGGGCATTGATGATGTCCGCCCGATCCATTGGTTGCCCGTCCTCAACGACAGCGCAGCTAGCCAACCTGTCCGCTCTCTCATTTCCCCGTACTCCCGCATGTCCAGGGACATAGACAAAGGTGACCTTACGTATTTTGGATTTCTGCAACGACTCTACCCATTGCATGCGTACAGAGCCCGCCTCCACTTTTTTATGCTCATCGAATCACTCAGTATACAGGCGTGGGTGTAGTCTTGTGACTCTAACCATTTAAATGCCTTGGTCACTGCCATCGCCTCCATTGTCATCACCTTTCTTGTTGCTTTCTTTTACTATTATGTCTATAATTTCTTGTAGTTCGTTCTCTGTCTCTGCTATTAAGACTGTGTCATCCGCATATCGCAAATTATTTATGTTGTGACCGTTGACTTCAATTCCTTTTTTGTCTACTAATGATCTAATAATATATTCGCTGGAAAGTGAAAACAAATCCGGTGACAGAACACAGCCTTGTCTGACTCCTTGCTTTATATATTGGAATTGTCCTGTTTGTTTGTTAATTCGTATAGCTGCTGTTTGTTGCCAGTACATATTTTTTTATGATTCGCAGATCCTTGCCATCAATGTTTTATTTAAAGAATAGGAATGGCAAAAAGTAATTTTAATGTCATGAGGAACATACTAACATCAAAACAAATAACACCAGGGCTAAAACTAAGAATAGCAAAATGTTACATCTTCTCAATATTCCTATATGGTGCAGAAACATGGACATTAGACCAGAAAACAGAACAGAGAATTGAAACCTTTGAAATGTGGATATATATAAGAATGGGTAGAATTGGATGGAAGGAAAAGAAAACAAACGATGAAGTCTTAAAACAACTACAAATGAAAAGAGAACCACTTAGCACAATTCAAACAAGACAAATGCGATTTTTGGGCCATGTTAAAAGACACAACAGCCTACTAAAAGTAACCCTGGATGGGGAAAATACAGGGTAAAAGAGGTAGAGTCAGACCAAGACTAACATGGACGAGTAGCATCAAAAGATGGACAAACCAGCCTATGACAACCTGCACCATCAAAGCAAGAGACAGCGCAGAATGGCGCGCCATGGTAGCCAACCATCGTTGCGGAGAAGGCACTCGATGATGATGATGATCTATCTCCCTGTCATCGTATCCATCTATCTCAAAGTATCATTTCTCCTTCTACATCTTTGTTCCTATTTTCCCTTTATCTCATTATGCTTATTATTCTGTCATCTTCTGTCTCACTGTACCCTCTCTACTTATATCTTGCTGTATCATTTCTTTCATCTTTCCTTATCTATAACTAAACTTTTCTGTCTTTCTCTGTCCATTTTTTCTATCTCATTGTATCGTTTCTATTTCCTCTTATTCTGTCAACACCTACTCATATACCCATCAGTTACTCATCTACCCATCACCCACCATCTACTCATTACCCCCTTACCTGACCATCACCCACTCACCTAAACATCACCCACCATCTACTCATCACCCACTGACCTAACCATCACCCACTCATCTACCCATCACCCACCATCTACACATCACCCACTCACCTAACCATCACCCACTCATCTACCCATCACCCACCATCTACTCATCACCCACTGACCTAACCATCACCCACTCATCTACCCATCACCCACAATCTACTCATCACCCACTGACCTAACCATCACCCACTCATCTACCCATCACCCACTCATCTACTCATCACCCACTGACCTAACCATCACCCACTCACCTAACCATCACCCACTCATCTAGCCATTACCCACTCATCTACCCATCACCCACCATCTACTCATCACCCACTCACCTAACCATCACCCACTCACCTAACTATCACCCACTCATCTACCTATCACCCACTCACCTAACCATCACCTACTCACCTAACTATCACCCACTCATCTACCTATCACCTACTCACCTAAGCATCACCCACTCACCTAACCATCACCCACTCACCTAACTATCACCCACTCATCTACCTATCACCCACTCACCTAACCATCACCCACTCACCTAAGCATCACCCACTCACCAAACCATCACCCACACACCTAACTATCACCCACTCATCTACCTATCACCCACTCACCTAACCATCACCCACTCACCTAACCATCACCCACTCACCTAACCATCATGCACTTCTCTACCCATCACCCACTCATCTAACCATCATCCACTCATCTACCTATCACCCACTCATCTAACCATCACCCACTCACCTAACCATCACCCACTCACCTAACCATCATGCACTTCTCTACCCATCACCCACTCATCTAACCATCATCCACTCATCTACCTATCACCCACTCATCTAACCATCACCCACTCACCTAACCATCACCCACTCACCTAACCATCACCCACTCATCTAACCATCATCCACTCATCTACCTATCACCCACTCATCTAACCATCACCCACTCACCTAACCATCACCCACTCACCTAACCATCACCCACTCACCTAACCATCATCCACTCCTCTACCCATCACCCACTCATCTAACCATTATCCACTCATCTACCTATCACCCACTCATCTAACCATCACCCACTCACCTAACCATCACCCACTCACCTAACCATCACCCACTCACCTAACCAACATCCACTCCTCTACCCATCACCCACTCACCTAACCATCATCCACTCATCTACCCATCACACACTCATCTACTTAACACTAACATATTTACCATTAACCCACAGATCTACCCATCCCTAACACATCTACTCATCACCCGCCCTTCTACCGATCCCCAACATATCTAACCATCATCCACTCATCTACACATCACCCACTCATCTACTTAATACTAACTTATTTACAATTATCGTACAGATCTACCCATCCCCAACACATCTACTCATCACCCACTCATCTACCCTTCCCCATCAAATCTACCCATTCTCAACACATCTACTCATCACTGATTCATTTACTCACCACCCACTCCAATCACCTACTCATCACTCACTCATTTACACACCACCGACTAATCTACCCATCACACACTCCTCTACTCATCACTCACTCACTCATCCATCCACCAACCACTCCTCTATCCATCACTCATTGATCTACTAATCACTCTCTCAACTACCCAACATTCATTCATTAGGACATCACCCAATCATCTACCCATTTCCCAATAACCAACTCATCACTCACTCATTTATCCGCCACACACAAATCTACCCATCACTCACTCATCCTCCCATAACCCACTTATCTACGCATCACTCACTGGTTACAACAATCAAACCAGTCATGAACCAGACAAACAGTCATCTACCCAACAACCAATCATCTACCCAACAACCAATCATCTACCCAACAACCAATCATCTACCCAACAACCAATCATCTACCCAACAACCAATCATCTACCCGACAACCAGTCATCTACCCAACAACCAATCATCTACCCAACAACCAGTCACCTTCTTATTAACCAATCATCTATCCAAGAACTAGTCATCTACCCAACAACCAATCATCTACCCAACAACCAGTCATCTACCCAACAACCAGTCATCTACTTAATAACCAATCATCTGCCCAACAATTCATCATCTACCCAATAACTCATCATCTACCCAACAACTCATCATCTACCCAACAACCAGTCCTCTACTTAATAACCAATAATCTACCCAACCACTCATCATCTACCCAACAACTAGTCATCTACCCAACAACCAGTCATCTACTTATTAACCAACCATCTACCCAACAACTCATCTACCTAACAACCAGTCATCTACCCAAAAACCAATCATCTACACAACAACCAATCATCTACCCAAAAACCAATCATCTACCCAACAACCAATCATCTACCCAACAACCAGTCACCTTCTTAATAACCAATCATCTACCCAACAACCAATCATCTACACAACAACCAATCATCTACCCAACAACCAATCATCTACCCAACAACCAATCATCTACCCAACAACCAGTCACCTTCTTAATAACCAATCATCTACCCAAGAACTAGTCATCTACCCAATAACTCATCATCTACCCAACAACTCATCATCTACCCAACAACCAGTCATCTACTTAATAACCAGTCATCTACCCAACAACTCATCATCTATTCAACAACCAGTCATCTACTTAATAACCAATCATTTACCCAACAACTCATCATCTACCCAACAACCAGTCATCTACTTAATAACCAATCATCAATCCAACAACTCATCATCTACCCAACAACCAGTCATCTACCCAACAACCAGTCATCTACTTAATAACCAGTCATCTACCCAACAACTTATCATCTATTCAACAACCAGTCATCTACTTAATAACCAATCATTTACCCAACAACTCATCATCTACCCAACAACCAGTCATCTACTTAATAACCAATCAAATACCCAACAACTCATCATCTACCCAACAACTAGTCATCTACCCAACAACCAGTCATCTACTTAATAACCAATCATCTACCCAACAACTCATAATCTACCCAACAACCAGTCATCTACCCAACAACTCATAATCTACCCAACAACCAATCATCTACCCAACAACTCATCATCTATCATCAACCAGTCATCTACTTAATAACCAATCATCTACCCAACAACTCATAATCTATCCAACAACCAGTCATCTACTTAATAACCAATCATCTACCCAACAACTCATAATCTATCCAACAACCAGTCATCTACCCAACAACTCATCATCTACACAACAACCAATCATCTACCCAACAACTCATAATCTATCCAACAACCAGTCATCTACTTAATAACCAATCATCTACCCAACAACTCATAATCTATCCAACAACCAGTCATCTACCCAACAACTCATCATCTACCCAACAACTCATAATCTATCCAACAACCAGTCATCTACCCAACAACTCATCATCTACCCAACAACAAGTCATCTACTTAATAACTAATCATCTACCCAACAACTCATCATCTACCCAACAACCAGTCATCGACCCAACAACCAGTCATCTACTTAATAACCAACCATCTACCCAACAACCAATCATCTACCCAACAACTCATCATCTATCCAACAACCAGTCATCTACTTAATAACCAATAATCTACCCAACAACCAATCATCTACCCAACAACCAATCATCTACCCAACAACCAATCATCTACCCAACAACCAATCATCTACCCGACAACCAATCATCTACCAACAACCAATCAATACCCAACAACCAATCATCTACCCAACAACTCATCATCTACCAACAACCAATCATCTACCCAACAACCAATCATCTACCCAACAACCAATCATCTACCCAACAACCAATCATCTACCCAACAACTCATCATCTACCAACAACCAATCATCTACCCGACAACCAATCATCTACCAACAACCAATCAATAACCCAACAACCAATCATCTACCCAACAACTCATCATCTACCAACAACCAATCATCTACCCAACAACCAATCATCTACCCAACAACCAATCATCTACCCAACAACCAGTCATCTACCCAACAACCATCATCTACCCAACAACCAATCATCTACCCAACAACCAATCATCTACCCAACAACCAATCATCTACCCAACAACCAATCATCTACCCAACAACCAATCATCTACCCAACAACCAATCATCTACCCAACAACCAATCATCTACCCAACAACCAATCATCTACCCAACAACCAATCATCTACCCAACAACCAATCATCTACCCAACAACCAATCATCTACCCAACAACCAATCATCTACCCAACAACCAATCATCTACCCAACAACCAATCATCTACCCAACAACCAATCATCTACCCCAACCAATCATCTACCCAACAACAATCATCTACCCAACAACCAATCATCTACCCAACAACCAATCATCTACCAACAACCAGTCATCTACCCAACAACCAATCATCTACCAACAACCAATCATCTACCAACAACCAATCATCTACCAACAACCAATCATCTACCCAACAACCAGTCATCTACCCAACAACCAATCATCTACCAACAACCAATCATCTACCAACAACCAATCATCTACCAACAACCAATCATCTACCCAACAACCAATCATCTACCCAACAACCAGTCATCTACCCAACAACCAATCATCTACCAACAACCAATCATCTACCAACAACCAATCATCTACCAACAACCAATCATCTACCCAACAACCAATCATCTACCCAACAACCAATCATCTACCAACAACCAATCATCTACCCAACAACCAATCATCTACCAACAACCAATCATCTACCCAACAACCAATCATCTACCCAACAACCAATCATCTACCAACAACCAATCATCTACCAACAACCAATCATCTACCCAACAACCAATCATCTACCCAACAACCAATCATCTACCAACAACCAATCATCTACCAACAACCAATCATCTACCAACAACCAATCATCTACCCAACAACCAATCATCTACCAACAACCAATCATCTACCCAACAACCAATCATCTACCAACAACCAATCATCTACCAACAACCAATCATCTACCCAACAACCAATCATCTACCCAACAACCAATCATCTACCAACAACCAATCATCTACCCAACAACCAATCATCTACCAACAACCAATCATCTACCAACAACCAATCATCTACCCAACAACCAATCATCTACCCAACAACCAATCATCTACCCAACAACCAATCATCTACCCAACAACCAATCATCTACCCAACAACCAATCATCTACCCAACAACCAATCATCTACCAACAACCAATCATCTACCAACAACCAATCATCTACCAACAACCAATCATCTACCAACAACCAATCATCTACCAACAACCAATCATCTACCCAACAACCAATCATCTACCCAACAACCAATCATCTACCCAACAACCAATCATCTACCAACAACCAATCATCTACCAACAACCAATCATCTACCCAACAACCAATCATCTACCAACAACCAATCATCTACCAACAACCAATCATCTACCCAACAACCAATCATCTACCCAACAACCAATCATCTACCCAACAACCAATCATCTACCAACAACCAATCATCTACCAACAACCAATCATCTACCAACAACCAATCATCTACCCAACAACCAATCATCTACCCAACAACCAGTCATCTACCCAACAACCAATCATCTACCAACAACCAATCATCTACCCAACAACCAATCATCTACCCAACAACCAATCATCTACCAACAACTCATCATCTACCAACAACCAATCATCTACCAACAACCAATCATCTACCCAACAACCAATCATCTACCCAACAACCAATCATCTACCAACAACCAATCATCTACCCAACAACCAGTCATCTACCCAACAACCAATCATCTACCCAACAACCAGTCATCTACCCAACAACCAATCATCTACCAACAACCAATCATCTACCCAACAACCAATCATCTACCCAACAACTCATCATCTACCCAACAACCAATCATCTACCCAACAACTCATCATCTACCCAACAACCAATCATCTACCAACAACCAATCATCTACCCAACAACTCATCATCTACCCAACAACCAATCATCTACCCAACAACCAATCATCTACCAACAACCAATCATCTACCCAACAACTCATCATCTACCCAACAACCAATCATCTACCCAACAACCAGTCATCTACCCAACAACCAATCATCTACCAACAACCAATCATCTACCCAACAACCAATCATCTACCCAACAACCAATCATCTACCAACAACCAGTCATCTACCCAACAACCAATCATCTACCAACAACTCATCATCTACCCAACAACTCATCATCTACCAACAACTCATCATCTACCCAACAACCAATCATCTACCAACAACCAATCATCTACCAACAACCAATCATCTACCAACAACTCATCATCTACCCAACAACCAATCATCTACCAACAACCAATCATCTACCAACAACTCATCATCTACCCAACAACCAATCATCTACCAACAACTCATCATCTACCCAACAACTCATCATCTACCAACAACCAGTCATCTACCCAACAACCAATCATCTACCCAACAACTCATCATCTACCCAACAACTCATCATCTACCCAACAACCAATCATCTACCCAACAACCAATCATCTACCCAACAACCAATCATCTACCCAACAACTCATCATCTACCCAACAACCAATCATCTACCCAACAACCAATCATCTACCCAACAACCAATCATCTACCCAACAACCAATCATCTACCCAACAACTCATCATCTACCCAACAACTCATCATCTACCCAACAACCAATCATCTACCCAACAACCAATCATCTACCAACAACCAATCATCTACCCAACAACTCATCATCTACCAACAACCAATCATCTACCCAACAACCAATCATACCGTCCCCTATTAATCTATTTCCCAACAAGCCATCTACCCATCATCTAAACATCTACCCATCATCTAAACATCTACCCATCATCTAAACATCTACCCATCATCTAAACATCTACCCATCATCTAAACATCTACCTGTAATGTCAACCTGACATGAGTTCACTGAGATCAGTTATGATTCCGGACACAGATAGACATCATAGGTCGAGAAATATCACGTGACAAAAGTCAACGAACTCCTGGATTCATGTCAGGAATGATTGATTGATGTGACGAGGTCACAGACAGAAATAACCACAATGACGAGCTGTACCGGGTGTCGCTGACACTCTCCATCTTGTGATTTCACTTCTCGCTTCCTGAAACAACAAAACACATTTATGATGGACAAAGGTTGGTCGATCGTGTAAGTGTCATCAACAACGTGACGTAGCAGCGTGGACAGAGCATGTGTCTTCTCAGACATACATCATCTACATCAGATGTACATCAAGTACATCAGATATACATCAAGTACATCAGACAAATATAACTACATGAAACATACATTATCTACATTAAACGTGTATTAACTGCATCAAACATACAGCAGGCATACATTACGTACATCTGATAAGTAAAAACTGCGTCGGACATGCATCAACTACATCAGATATGCATCAGCTACATCAAACATATCAGCTACATCAGACCTACATCAACTACATCAGACAGGCATTAACTACATCAGACATCCATCAGGTATTTCAAACATACATCAGCTATATCAGTCCCTCCATTCCAAGACAACTCAGTGTTCATTACTTCAGTGGGCTTGCTCACGACAACTCAGTGTTCATTACTTCAGTGGGCTTGCTCAGGACAACTCAGTGTTCATTACTTCAGTGGGCTTACTACAAGACAACTCAGTGTTCATTACTTCAGTGGGCTTACTACAAGACAACCCAGTGTCCATTCCTTCAGTGGGCTTGCTACAAGACAACTCAATGTTCATTACTTCAGTGGGCTTGCTACAAGACAACTCAGTGTTCATTACTTCAGTGGGTTTGCTACAAGACAACTCAGTGTTCGTCATTTCAGTGGGCTTGCTACTAGACAACTCAATGTTCATTACTTCAGTGGGGTTGCTACAAGACAACTCAGTGTTCATTACTTCAGTGGGTTTGCTACAAGATAACTCTGTGTTCGCCATTTCAGTGGGCTTGCTACAAGACAACTCAATGCTCGTCATTTCAGTGGGTTTGCTACAAGACAACTCAGTGTTCATTACTTCAGTGGGCTTGCTCACGACAACTCAATGTTCATTACTTCAGTGGGCTTGCTACAAGACAACTCAGTGTTCATCACTTCAGTGGGCTTACTACAAAACAACTCAGTGCCCATTCCTTCAGTGGGCTTGCTACAAGACAACTCAGTGTTCGTCATTTCAGTGGGCTTGCTACAAGACAATTCAGTGTGCATTACTTCAGTGGGCTTGCTACAAGACAACTCAGTGTTCATTACTTCAGTGGGCTTGCTACAAGACAACTCAGTGTTCATTACTTCAGTGGGCTTACTAGAAGAGAACTCAGTGTTCGTCATTTCAGTGGGCTTGCTACAAGACAACTCAGTGTTCGTCATTTCAGTGGGTTTGCTACAAGACAACTCAGTGTTCATTACTTCAGTGGGCTTGCTCACGACAACTCAATGTTCATTACTTCAGTGGGCTTGCTACAAGACAACTCAGTGTTCATTACTTCAGTGGGCTTACTACAAGACAACTCAGTGTTCATTAATTCAGTGGGCTTGCTACAAGACAACTCAATGTTCATTAATTCAGTGGGCTTGCTACAAGACAACTCAGTGCTCATTACTTCAGTGGGTTTGCTACAAGACAACTCAGTGATCGTCATTTCAGTGGGCTTGCTAAAAGACAACTCAGTGTTCGTCATTTCAGTGGGCTTGCTACAAGACAATTCAGTGTGCATTCCTTCAGTGGGCTTGCTACAAGACAACTCAGTGTTCGTCATTTCAGTGGGCTTGCTACAAGACAACTCAGTGTTCGTCATTTCAGTGGGTTTGCTAAAAGACAACTCAGTGTTCGTCATTTCAGTGGGCTTGCTACAAGAAAATTCAGTGTGCATTACTTCAGTGGGCTTGCTACAAGACCACTCAGTGTGTATTATTTCAGTGGGCTTGCTACAAGACAACTCAGTGTTCATTACTTCAGTGGGCTTACTAGAAGAAAACTCAGTGTTCGTCATTTCAGTGGGCTTGCTACAAGACAACTCAGTGTTCGTCATTTCAGTGGGTTTGCTACAAGACAACTCAGTGTTCATTACTTCAGTGGGCTTGCTCACGACAACTCAATGTTCATTACTTCAGTGGGCTTGCTACAAGACAACTCAGTGTTCATTACTTCAGTTGGCTTACTACAAGACAACTCAGTGTCCATTCCTTCAGTGGGCTTGCTACAAGACAACTCAGTGCTCATTACTTCAGTGGGTTTGCTACAAGATAACTCTGTGTTCGCCATTTCAGTGGGCTTGCTACAAGACAACTCAGTGTTCATTACTTCAGTGGGCTTGCTCACGACAACTCAATGTTCATTACTTCAGTGGGCTTGCTACAAGACAACTCAGTGTTCATTACTTCAGTGGGCTTACTACAAGACAACTCAGTGTCCATTCCTTCAGTGGGCTTGCTACAAGACAACTCAATGTTCATTAATTCAGTGGGCTTGCTACAAGACAACTCAGTGCTCATTACTTCAGTGGGTTTGCTACAAGACAACTTAGTGTGCGTCATTTCAGTGGGCTTGCTACAAGACAACTCAATGTTCATTATTTAAGTGGGCTTGCTACAAGACAACTCAGTGTTCATTACTTCAGTGGGTTTGCTACAAGATAACTCAGTGTTCGTCATTTTAGTGGGCATGCTACAAGACAACTCAGTGATCGTCATTTCAGTGGGCTTGCTAAAAGACAACTCAGTGTTCGTCATTTCAGTGGGCTTCCTACAAGACAATTCAGTGCGCATTACTTCAGTGGGCTTGCTACAAGACAACTCAATGTGCATTACTTCAGTGGGCTTGCTACAAGACAACTCAGTGTGCATTACTTCAGTGGGCTTGCTACAAGACAACTCAGTGTTCGTCATTTCAGTAGGCTTGCTACAAGACAACTCAGTGTTCATTACTTCAGTGGGCTTGCTCAGGACAACTCAGTGTTCATTACTTCAGTGGGCTTACTACAAGACAACTCAGTGTTCATTACTTCAGTGGGCTTACTACAAGACAACCCAGTGTCCATTCCTTCAGTGGGCTTGCTACAAGACAACTCAATGTTCATTACTTCAGTGGGCTTGCTACAAGACAACTCAGTGTTCATTACTTCAGTGGGTTTGCTACAAGACAACTCAGTGTTCGTCATTTCAGTGGGCTTGCTACAAGACAACTCAATGTTCATTACTTCAGTGGGGTTGCTACAAGACAACTCAGTGTTCATTACTTCAGTGGGTTTGCTACAAGATAACTCTGTGTTCGCCATTTCAGTGGGCTTGCTACAAGACAACTCAATGCTCGTCATTTCAGTGGGTTTGCTACAAGACAACTCAGTGTTCATTACTTCAGTGGGCTTGCTCACGACAACTCAATGTTCATTACTTCAGTGGGCTTGCTACAAGACAACTCAGTGTTCATCACTTCAGTGGGCTTACTACAAAACAACTCAGTGCCCATTCCTTCAGTGGGCTTGCTACAAGACAACTCAGTGTTCGTCATTTCAGTGGGCTTGCTACAAGACAATTCAGTGTGCATTACTTCAGTGGGCTTGCTACAAGACAACTCAGTGTTCATTACTTCAGTGGGCTTGCTACAAGACAACTCAGTGTTTATTACTTCAGTGGGCTTACTAGAAGAGAACTCAGTGTTCGTCATTTCAGTGGGATTGCTACAAGACAACTCAGTGTTCGTCATTTCAGTGGGTTTGCTACAAGACAACTCAGTGTTCATTACTTCAGTGGGCTTGCTCACGACAACTCAATGTTCATTACTTCAGTGGGCTTGCTACAGGACAACTCAGTGTTCATTACTTCAGTGGGCTTACTATAAGACAACTCAGTGTTCATTAATTCAGTGGGCTTGCTACAAGACAACTCAATGTTCATTAATTCAGTGGGCTTGCTACAAGACAACTCAGTGCTCATTACTTCAGTGGGTTTGCTACAAGACAACTTAGTGTGCATCATTTCAGTGGGCTTGCTACAAGACAACTCAATGTTCATTATTTCAGTGAGCTTGCTACAAGACAACTCAGTGTTCATTACTTCAGTGGGTTTGCTACAAGATAACTCAGTGTTCGTCATCTTAGTGGGCATGCTACAAGACAACTCAGTGATCGTCATTTCAGTGGGCTTGCTAAAAGACAACTCAGTGTTCGTCATTTCAGTGGGCTTGCTACAAGACAATTCAGTGTGCATTCCTTCAGTGGGCTTGCTACAAGACAACTCAGTGTTCGTCATTTCAGTGGGCTTGCTACAAGACAACTCAGTGTTCGTCATTTCAGTGGGTTTGCTAAAAGACAACTCAGTGTTCGTCATTTCAGTGGGCTTGCTACAAGACAATTCAGTGTGCATTACTTCAGTGGGCTTGCTACAAGACAACTCAGTGTGTATTACTTCAGTGGGCTTGCTACAAGACAACTCAGTGTTCATTACTTCAGTGGGCTTACTAGAAGAAAACTCAGTGTTCGTCATTTCAGTGGGCTTGCTACAAGACAACTCAGTGTTCGTCATTTCAGTGGGTTTGCTACAAGACAACTCAGTGTTCATTACTTCAGTGGGCTTGCTCACGACAACTCAATGTTCATTACTTCAGTGGGCTTGCTACAAGACAACTCAGTGCTCATTACTTCAGTGGGTTTGCTACAAGACAACTTAGTGTGCGTCATTTCAGTGGGCTTGCTACAAGACAACTCAATGTTCATTATTTCAGTGAGCTTGCTACAAGACAACTCAGTGTTCATTACTTCAGTGGGTTTGCTACAAGATAACTCAGTGTTCGTCATCTTAGTGGGCATGCTACAAGACAACTCAGTGATCGTCATTTCAGTGGGCTTGCTAAAAGACAACTCAGTGTTCGTCATTTCAGTGGGCTTGCTACAAGACAATTCAGTGTGCATTCCTTCAGTGGGCTTGCTACAAGACAACTCAGTGTTCGTCATTTCAGTGGGCTTGCTACAAGACAACTCAGTGTTCGTCATTTCAGTGAGTTTGCTAAAAGACAACTCAGTGTTCGTCATTTCAGTGGGCTTGCTACAAGACAATTCAGTGTGCATTACTTCAGTGGGCTTGCTACAAGACAACTCAGTGTGTATTACTTCAGTGGGCTTGCTACAAGACAACTCAGTGTTCATTACTTCAGTGGGCTTACTAGAAGAAAACTCAGTGTTCGTCATTTCAGTGGGCTTGCTACAAGACAACTCAGTGTTCGTCATTTCAGTGGGTTTGCTACAAGACAACTCAGTGTTCATTACTTCAGTGGGTTTGCTCACGACAACTCAGTGTTCGTCATTTCAGTGGGCTTGCTACAAGACAACTCAGTGTTCATTACTTCAGTTGGCTTACTACAAGACAACTCAGTGTCCATTCCTTCAGTGGGCTTGCTACAAGACAACTCAGTGCTCATTACTTCAGTGGGTTTGCTACAAGATAACTCTGTGTTCGCCATTTCAGTGGGCTTGCTACAAGACAACTCAGTGTTCATTACTTCAGTGGGCTTGCTACAAGACAACTCAATGTTCATTACTTCAGTGGGCTTGCTACAAGACAACTCAGTGTTCATTACTTCAGTGGGCTTACTACAAGACAACTCAGTGTCCATTCCTTCAGTGGGCTTGCTACAAGACAACTCAATGTTCATTAATTCAGTGGGCTTGCTACAAGACAACTCAGTGCTCATTACTTCAGTGGGTTTGCTACAAGACAACTTAGTGTGCGTCATTTCAGTGGGTTTGCTAAAAGACAACTCAGTGTTCGTCATTTCAGTGGGCTTGCTACAAGACAATTCAGTGTGCATTACTTCAGTGGGCTTGCTACAAGACAACTCAGTGTGTATTACTTCAGTGGGCTTGCTACAAGACAACTCAGTGTTCGTCATTTCAGTGGGCTTGCTACAAGATAACTCAGTGTTCGCCATTTCAGTGGGCTTGCTACAAGACAACTCAGTGTTCATTACTTCAGTGGGCTTGCTCACGACAACTCAATGTTCATTACTTCAGTGGGCATCTACAAGACAACTCAGTGTTCATTACTTCAGTTGGCTTACTACAAGACAACTCAGTGTCCATTCCTTCAGTGCGCTTGCTACAAGACAACTCAATGTTCATTTATTCAGTGGGCTTGCTACAAGACAACTCAGTGCTCATTACTTGAGTGGGTTTGCTACAAGACAACTTAGTGTGCGTCATTTCAGTGGGCTTGCTAAAAGACAACTCAATGTTCATTATTTAAGTGGGCTTGCTACAAGACAATTCAGTGTTCATTACTTCAGTGGGTTTGCTACAAGATAACTCAGTGTTCGTCATTTTAGTGGGCATGCTACAAGACAACTCAGTGATCGTCATTTCAGTGGGCTTGCTAAAAGACAACTCAGTGTTCGTCATTTCAGTGGGCTTGCTACAAGACAATTCAGTGTGCATTACTTCAGTGGGCTTGCTACAAGACAACTCAATGTGCATTACTTCAGTGGGCTTGCTACAAGACAACTCAGTGTGCATTACTTCAGTGGGCTTGCTACAAGACAACTCAGTGTTCGTCATTTCAGTAGGCTTGCTACAAGACAACTCAATGTTCATTACTTCAGTGGGCTTGCTACAAGACAACTCAGTGTTCATTACTTCAGTGGGCTTGCTACAAGACAACTCAGTGTTCATTACTTCAGTGGGTTTGCTACAAGTTAACTCAGTGTTCGTCATTTTAGTGGGCATGCTACAAGACAACTCAGTGTTCGTAATTTCAGTGGGCTTGCTACAAGACAACTCAGTGTTCGTCATTTCAGTGGGTTTGCTAAAAGACAACTCAGTGTTCGTCATTTCAGTGGGCTTGCTACAAGACAACTCAGTGTTCATTACTTCAGTGGGTTTGCTACAAGATAACTCTGCGTTCGCCATTTCAGTGGGCTTGCTACAAGACAACTCAATGTTCGTCATTTCAGTGGGTTTGCTACAAGACAACTCAGTGTTCAATACTTCAGTGGGCTTGCTCACGACAACTCAATGTTCATTACTTCAGTGGGCTTGCTACAAGACAACTCAGTGTTCATTACTTCAGTGGGTTTGCTACAAGATAACTCTGTGTTCGCCATTTCAGTGGGCTTGCTACAAGACAACTCAATGCTCGTCATTTCAGTGGGTTTGCTACAAGACAACTCAGTGTTCATTACTTCAGTGGGCTTGCTCACGACAACTCAATGTTCATTACTTCAGTGGGCTTGCTACAAGACAACTCAGTGTTCATCACTTCAGTGGGCTTACTACAAAACAACTCAGTGCCCATTCCTTCAGTGGGCTTGCTACAAGACAACTCAATGTTCGTCATTTCAGTGGGCTTGCTACAAGACAATTCAGTGTGCATTACTTCAGTGGGCTTGCTACAAGACAACTCAGTGTTCATTACTTCAGTGGGCTTGCTACAAGACAACTCAGTGTTCATTACTTCAGTGGGTTTGCTACAAGACAACTTAGTGTGCGTCATTTCAGTGGGCTTGCTACAAGAAAACTCAATGTTCATTATTTCAGTGAGCTTGCTACAAGACAACTCAGTGTTCATTACTTCAGTGGGTTTGCTACAAGATAACTCAGTGTTCGTCATTTTAGTGGGCATGCTACAAGACAACTCAGTGATCGTCATTTCAGTGGGCTTGCTAAAAGACAACTCAGTGTTCGTCATTTCAGTGGGCTTGCTACAAGACAATTCAGTGTGCATTCCTTCAGAGGGCTTGCTACAAGACAACTCAGTATTCGTCATTTCAGTGGGCTTGCTACAAGACAACTCAGTGTTCGTCATTTCAGTGGGTTTGCTAAAAGACAACTCAGTGTTCGTCATTTCAGTGGGCTTGCTACAAGACAATTCAGTGTTCATTACTTCAGTGGGCTTACTAGAAGAGAACTCAGTGTTCGTCATTTCAGTGGGCTTGCTACAAGACAACTCAGTGTTCGTCATTTCAGTGGGTTTGCTACAAGACAACTCAGTGTTCATTACTTCAGTGGGCTTGCTCACGACAACTCAATGTTCATTACTTCAGTGGGCTTGCTACAAGACAACTCAGTGTTCATTACTTCAGTTGGCTTACTACAAGACAACTCAGTGTCCATTCCTTCAGTGGGCTTGCTACAAGACAACTCAATGTTCATTACTTCAGTGGGTTTGCTACAAGACAACTTAGTGTGCGTCATTTCAGTGGGCTTGCTACAAGACAACTCAATGTTCATTATTTAAGTTGGCTTGCTACAAGACAACTCAGTGTTCATTACTACAGTGGGTTTGCTACAAGATAACTCAGTGTTCGTCATTTTAGTGGGCATGCTACAAGACAACTCAGTGATCGTCATTTCAGTGGGCTTGCTACAAGACAACTCAGTGTTCGTCATTTCAGTGGGCTTGCTACAAGACAATTCAGTGTGCATTACTTCAGTGGGCTTGCTACAAGACAACTCAATGTGCATTACTTCAGTGGGCTTGCTACAAGACAACTCAGTGTGCATTACTTCAGTGGGCTTGCTACAAGACAACTCAGTGTTCGTCATTTCAGTAGGCTTGCTACAAGACAACTCAATGTTCATTACTTCAGTGGGCTTGCTACAAGACAACTCAGTGTTCATTACTTCAGTGGGCTTGCTACAAGACAACTCAGTGTTCATTACTTCAGTGGGTTTGCTACAAGTTAACTCAGTGTTCGTCATTTTAGTGGGCATGCTACAAGACAACTCAGTGTTCGTAATTTCAGTGGGCTTGCTACAAGACAACTCAGTGATCGTCATTTCAGTGGGTTTGCTAAAAGACAACTCAGTGTTCGTCATTTCAGTGGGCTTGCTACAAGACAACTCAGTGTTCATTACTTCAGTGGGTTTGCTACAAGATAACTCTGTGTTCGCCATTTCAGTGGGCTTGCTACAAGACAACTCAATGTTCGTCATTTCAGTGGGTTTGCTACAAGACAACTCAGTGTTCATTACTTCAGTGGGCTTGCTCACGACAACTCAATGTTCATTACTTCAGTGGGCTTGCTACAAGACAACTCAGTGTTCATCACTTCAGTGGGCTTACTACAAAACAACTCAGTGTCCATTCCTTCAGTGGGCTTGCTACAAGACAACTCAGTGTTCGTCATTTCAGTGGGCTTGCTACAAGACAATTCAGTGTGCATTACTTCAGTGGGCTTGCTACAAGACAACTCAGTGTTCATTACTTCAGTGGGCTTGCTACAAGACAACTCAGTGTTCATTACTTCAGTGGGCTTACTAGAAGAGAACTCAGTGTTCGTCATTTCAGTGGGCTTGCTACAAGACAACTCAGTTTTCGTCATTTCAGTGGGTTTGCTACAAGACAACTCAGTGTTCATTACTTCAGTGGGCTTGCTCACGACAACTCAATGTTCATTACTTCAGTGGGCTTGCTACAAGACAACTCAGTGTTCATTACTTCAGTGGGCTTACTACAAGACAACTCAGTGTCCATTCCTTCAGTGGGCTTGCTACAAGACAACTCAATGTTCATTAATTCAGTGGGTTTGCTACAAGACAACTCAGTGCTCATTACTTCAGTGGGTTTGCTACAAGACAACTTAGTGTGCGTCATTTCAGTGGGCTTGCTACAAGACAACTCAATGTTCATTATTTCAGTGGGCTAGCTACAAGACAACTCAGTGTTCATTACTTCAGTGGGTTTGCTGCAAGATAACTCAGTGTTCGTCATTTTAGTGGGCATGCTACAAGACAACTCAGTGATCGTCATTTCAGTGGGCTTGCTAAAAGACAACTCAGTGTTCGTCATTTCAGTGGGCTTGCTACAAGACAATTCAGTGTTCGTCATTTCAGTAGGCTTGCTACAAGACAACTCAATGTGCATTACTTCAGTGGGCTTGCTACAAGACAACTCAGTGTGCATTACTTCAGTGGGCTTGCTACAAGACAACTCAGTGTTCGTCATTTCAGTAGGCTTGCTACAAGACAACTCAATGTTCATTACTTCAGTGGGTTTGCTACAAGACAACTCAGTGTTCATTACTTCAGTGGGCTTGCTACAAGACAACTCAGTGTTCATTACTTCAGTGGGCTTGCTACAAGACAACTCAGTGTTCATTACTTCAGTGGGCTTGCTACAAGACAACTCAGTGTTCATTACTTCAGTGGGCTTGCTACAAGACAACTCAGTGTTCGTCATTTCAGTGGGTTTGCTAAAAGACAACTCAGTGTTCGTCATTTCAGTGGGCTTGCTACAAGACAATTCAGTGTGCATTACTTCAGTGGGCTTGCTACAAGACAACTCAGTGTGCATTACTTCAGTGGGCTTGCTACAAGACAACTCAGTGTTCATTACTTCAGTGGGCTTACTAGAAGAGAACTCAGTGGTCGTAATTTCAGTAGGCTTGCTACAAGAAAACTCAGTGTTCATTACTTCAGTGGGCTTGCTACAAGACAACTCAGTGTTCATTACTTCAGTGGGCTTGCTACAAGACAACTCAGTGTTCGTCATTTCAGTGGGCTTGCTACATGATAACTCAGTGTTCATTACTTCTGTGGGCTTGTTATTGCAATGTCTGTAGGAACATCGCTCGTTGATACTTGCCTCGGAACACAAATGGAGCAAGAGTCACAAGGCGTTGGCTAGGCACGTGGCTAGGCTCTGATTAGGTAAGAATCACAAAGGCGTCGTCTAGGCACGTGGCTAGGCTCTGATAAGGTAAGAATCACAAAGGCGTCGGCTAGGCTCTTATAAGGTAAGAGTCACAAGGCGTCGGCTAGGCTCTGATAAGGTAAGAATCACAAGGCGTCGGCTAGGCTCTGATAAGGTAAGAATCACAAAGGCGTCGGCTAGGCTCTGATAAGGTAAGAATCACAAAGGCGTCGTCTAGTCACGTGGCTAGGCTCTGATAAGGTAAGAATCACAAAGGCGTCGGCTAGGCTCTGATAAGGTAAGAATCACAAAGGCGTCGGCTAGGCTCTGATAAGGTAAGAATCACAAAGGCGTCGGCTTGGCTCTGATAAGGTAAGAATCACAAAGGCGTCGGCTAGGCTCTGATAAGGTAAGAGTCACAAGGTTTGGCTAGACACGTGGCTAGGCTTTGATAAGGTAAGAATCACAAAGGCGTCGTCTAGGCACGTGGCTAGGCTCTGATAAGGTAAGAATCACAAAGGCGTCGGCTAGGCTCTGATAAGGTAAGAATCACAAAGGCGTCGGCTAGGCTCTGATAAGGTAAGAGTCACAAGGCGTTGGCTAGACACGTAGTTAGGCTCCGACCAGGTAAGAGTCACAACTCGTCGGCTAGGCACGTGGCTAGTCTCTGACCAGGTAACTTCTTGATGTCTATCTCAGAATCCAAGAGTTCAGTCTCTAAAAGATACACACTCTAAAGGTATAACGACAATAAGTGAAGACAAAAACAAACAAAACACTCCAGGTAAATTAACAACGATAATTATTTCAGATGAAATTAAAGAGAATCTAAACAATTACTAAATTGTCAACGATAATTATTTCAGATGAAATTAAAGAGAATCTAAACAATTACTAAATTGTCAACGATAATTATTTCAGATGAAATTAAAGAGAATCTAAACAATTACTAAATTAACAACGATAATTATTTCAGATGAAATTAAAGAGAATCTAAACAATTACTAAATTGTCAACGATAATTATTTCAGATGAAATTAAAGAGAATCTAAACAATTACTAAATTAACAACGATAATTATTTCAGATGAAATTAAAGAGAATCTAAACAATTACTAAATTGTCAACGATAATTATTTCAGATGAAATTAAAGAGAATCTAAACAATTACTAAATTAACAACGATAATTATTTCAGATGAAATTAAAGAGAATCTAAACAATTACTAAATTGTCAACGATAATTATTTCAGATGAAATTAAAGAGAATCTAAACAATTACTAAATTAACAACGATAATTATTTCAGATGAAATTAAAGAGAATCTAAACAATTACTAAATTGTCAACGATAATTATCTAAGACAAAAACACCAAATAAATCAAGATGCGACCATATATCATCGTCCAATGAGAGATATCACTGTTGTTCGATGACTGATGTGTATAATCCGACGACTTACTATGTTTTATATGTTTGGATTCGGAGACAAAAACGATATCCTAACATCGTCCAGAGCTACACATTAAAAAAATAAAAACGGACGATCAACATTTTCGGGAGGACGTGAACTTCCGGTCAATATGGCGGATAGGCGACAGGAACCGTTATAGACTGTGTCTGAAAAATGTTCCTTGCTGCAGTTTCCTCATATTACAAGTCCGGCTTGCTGCAGGAGCTACTGAGTTAAGTGCTCTGTGCACACCGTGAGCTGTGCGTTTTATCCGTTTTGATCTTGTTTCGGATTTTCCGATTGCTTGGGATGAATGATGACATCGTATGACGGAACAGAGTGTTCAGTTTCTGTGTGGTTTCGCCTTATGTCTTTTGACGTGTGCTGAGACTGCTTTGATGGGGACTGCAGCTACCTTTCTTTGTTTGGGAGATGAGATATTAATTCGGATAATTCCAACGGCATGGGCATTTAAGCAATTATGAATTTTAATTCTTTTGCAGTGGTACCGGGGCCTTCTATAACCATAACATCACTCAATAAACCAGTAGTGGTACCGGGGCCTTCTATAACCATAACATCACTCAATAAACCAGTAGTGGTACCGGGGCCTTCTATAACCATAACATCACTCAATAAACCAGTAGTGGTACCGGGGCCTTCTATAACCATAACATCACTCAATAAACCAGTAGTGGTACCGGGGCCTTCTATAACCATAACATCACTCAATAAACCAGTAGTGGTACCGGGGCCTTCTATAACCATAACATCACTCAATAAACGAGTAGTTCTACCGGGGCCTTCTATAACCATAACATCACTCAATAAACGAGTAGTTGTACCGGGACCTTCTATAACCATGACATCACTCAATAAACCAGTAGTGGTACCGGGGCCTTCTATAACCATAACATCACTCAATAAACCAGTAGTGGTACCGGGGCCTTCTATAACCATAACATCACTCAATAAACCAGTAGTGGTACCGGGGCCTTCTATAACCATAACATCACTCAATAAACGAGTAGTTGTACCGGGACCTTCTATAACCATGACATCACTCAATAAACCAGTAGTGGTACCGGGCCTTCTATAACCATAACATCACTCAATAAACGAGTAGTGGTACCGGGGCCTTCTATAACCATGACATCACTCAATAAACGAGTAGTTGTACCGGGGCCTTCTATAACCATAACATCACTCAATAAACCAGTAGTGGTACCGGGGCCTTCTATAACCATAACATCACTCAATAAACGAGTAGTTCTACCGGGGCCTTCTATAACCATAACATCACTCAATAAACCAGTAGTGGTACCGGGGCCTTCTATAACCATAACATCACTCAATAAACCAGTAGTGGTACCGGGGCCTTCTATAACCATAACATCACTCAATAAACCAGTAGTGGTACCGGGGCCTTCTATAACCATAACATCACTCAATAAACGAGTAGTTCTACCGGGGCCTTCTATAACCATAACATCACTCAATAAACGAGTAGTTGTACCGGGACCTTCTATAACCATGACATCACTCAATAAACCAGTAGTGGTACCGGGGCCTTCTATAACCATAACATCACTCAATAAACGAGTAGTGGTACCGGGGCCTTCTATAACCATAACATCACTCAATAAACCAGTAGTGGTACCGGGGCCTTCTATAACCATAACATCACTCAATAAACGAGTAGTTGTACCGGGGCCTTCTATAACCATGACATCACTCAATAAACCAGTAGTGGTACCGGGGCCTTCTATAACCATAACATCACTCAATAAACGAGTAGTTGTACCGGGGCCTTCTATAACCATGACATCACTCAATAAACCAGTAGTGGTACCGGGGCCTTCTATAACCATGACATCACTCAATAAACCAGTAGTTGTACCGGGGCTTCTATAACCATGACATCACTCAATAAACGAGTAGTTGTACCGGGGCCTTCTATAACCATGACATCACTCAATAAATCAGTAGTGGTACCGGGGTCTTCTATAACCATGACATCACTCAATAAACCAGTAGTGGTACCGGGGCCTTCTATAACCATAACATCACTCAATAAACGAGTAGTTGTACCGGGGCCTTCTATAACCATGACATCACTCAATAAATCAGTAGTGGTACCGGGGTCTTCTATAACCATGACATCACTCAATAAACCAGTAAACATCTCTCGTCAGGATTACCGAAAGAAGAAAATACAAAAAAAAGTTTAAAAAAAAATTAGCTGTAAAAAAAAAAAAAACAGATAACACAAATTAGTAAGTAATATTTATATTTGGATAAATACAGAGATGGAAGAATAGAGCAAGCAGATTTCACTCTGTTTGTAAACCAATAGAGAAAGGGAACAAACAGAATTCACATAATTTGTTTATCAATCACTGTCTACGACTGAATGGTAGACTAAACATAATTCACTCAGTTATTTATGAATTATGACGTCTGTTTGGGTTTGAATTAATCAAAATTCACAAGAACAAGACCAAAAGAAAAAAAATGAAATGACCGAAATAAAGCAACAAGAATATTTCACATTGTCTGATAATTAATATGGTCTTTAGTGTTTTGACAGACGGTTGGTAGAAAGTCAGCCATTTATCAGTAGTTAAAATATTATTACAGTAGATGAAATATTACTGTTTTATGCAGGATGCTGTTTTTGTAAACAGCTTCTCTCGTGGCTGAATATGCCAAAATTGAACAGATTTTACCGACGAGTGAACAAGATGTATATGTGGTGCCAGGCCTCATGACCATTCTTTTACACCTTATGTTTTCTGAATTTGATATCCTCGTATGTTGCTGTGTCGTTTATTATTTGGGTTCTCCTTGTGCTACGATCTGATGTCAGACTTTCCCAGTTTCTTTCGCTGGTTCCCTCAAGGAAGCCCTACAAACATCCTTATATCTCAGCACTGGTCTGTCCTTTGATCTCTTTCACTGATAGAGAATTCCCTCAAGGAAGCCCTACAAACATCCTTATATCTCAGCACTGGTCTGTCCTTTGATCTCTTTCACTGATAGAGAATTCCCCCATGGAAGCCCTACAAACATCCTTATATCTCAGCACTGGTCTGTCCTTTGATCTCTTTCACTGATAGAGAATTCCCTCAAGGAAGCCCTACAAACATCCTTATATCTCAGCACTGGCCTGTCCTTTGATCTCTTTCACTGATAGAGAATTCCCTCAAGGAAGCCCTACAAACATCCTTATATCTCAGCCCTGGTCTGTCCTTTGATCTCTTTCACTGATAGAGAATTCCCTCAAGGAAGCCCTACAAACATCCTTATATCTTAGCACTGGTCTGTCCTTTGATCTCTTTCACTGATAGAGAATTCCCTCAAGGAAGTCCTACAAACATCCTTATATCTCAGCACTGGTCTGTCCTTTGATCTCTTTCACTGATAGAGAATTCCCTCAAGGAAGTCCTACAAACATCCTTATATCTCAGCACTGGTCTGTCTGTCCCTTGATCTCTTTCACTGATAGAGAATTCCCTCAAGGAAGCCCTACAAACATCCTTATATCTCAGCACTGGTCTGTCTGTCCTTTGATCTCTTTCACTGATAGAGAATTCCCTCAAGGAAGCCCTACAAACATCCTTATATCTCAGCCCTGGTCTGTCCTTTGATCTCTTTCACTGATAGAGAATTCCCTCAAGGAAGCCCTACAAACATCCTTATATCTCAGCACTGGTCTGTCTGTCCTTTGATCTCTTTCACTGATAGAGAATTCCCTCAAGGAAGCCCTACAAACATCATTATATCTCAGCTCTAGTCTGTCCTTTGATCTCTTTCACTGATAGAGAATTCCCTCAAGAAAGCCCTACAAACATCCTTATATCTCAGCACTGGTCTGTCCTTTGATCTCTTTCACTGATAGAGAATTCCCTCAAGGAAGCCCTACAAACATCCTTATATCTCAGCACTAGTCTGTCCTTTGATCTCTTTCACTGATAGAGAATTCCCTCAAGGAAGCCCTACAAACATCCTAATATCTCAGCACTGGTCTGTCCTTTGATCTCTTTCACTGATAGAGAATTCCCTCAAGGAAGCCCTACAAACATCCTTATATCTCAGCACTAGTCTGTCCTTTGATCTCTTTCACTGATAGAGAATTCCCTCAAGGAAGCCCTACAAACATCCTAATATCTCAGCACTGGTCTGTCCTTTGATCTCTTTCACTGATAGAGAATTCCCTCAAGGAAGCCCTACAAACATCTTTATATCTCAGCACTGGTCTGTCTGTCCTTTGATCTCTTTCACTGATAGAGAAGTCCCTCAAGGAAGCCCTACAAACATCCTTATATCTCAGCACTGGTCTGTCTGTCCTTTGATCTCTTCCACTGATATAGAATTCCCTCAAGGAAGCCCTACAAACATCCTTATTTCTCAGCACTGGTCTGTCCTTTGATCTCTTTCACTGATAGAGAATTCCCTCAAGGAAGCCCTACTAACATCCTTATATCTCAGCACTGGTCTGTCCTTTGATCTCTTTCACTGATAGAGAATTCCCTCAAGGAAGCCCTACTAACATCCTTATATCTCAGCACTGGTCTGCCTGTCCTTTGATCTCTTTCACTGATAGAGAATTCCCTCAGAGAAGTCCTACAAACATCCTTATATCTCAGCTCTAGTCTGTCCTTTGATCTCTTACACTAATAGAGAATTCCCTCAAGAGAGCCCTACAAACATCCTTATATCTCAGCACTGGTCTGTCTGTCCTTTGATCTCTTTCGCTGATAGAGAATTCCCTCAAGGAAGCCCTACAAACATCCTTATATCTCAGCCCAGGTCTGTCCTTTGATCTGTTTCACTGATAGAGAATTCCCTCAAGGAAGCCCTACAAACATCCTTATATCTCAGCATGGTCTGTCTGTCCTTTGATCTCTTTCACTGATAGAGAATTCCCTCAAGGAAGCCCTACAAACATAATATAACTCAGCACTGTTCTGTCCTTTGATCTCTTTCACTGATAGAGAATTACCTCAAGGAAGCCCTGCAAACATCCTTATATCTCAGCACTGGTCTGTCCTTTGATCTCTTTCACTGATAGAGAATTCCCTCAAGGGAGCCCTACAAACATCCTTATATCTCAGCCCTGGTCTGTCCTTTGATCTCTTTCACTGATAGAGAATTCCCTCAAGGAAGTCCTACATACATCCTTATATCTCAGCACTGGTCTGTCTGTCCTTTGATCTCTTTCACTGATAGAGAATTCCCTCAAGAGAGCCCTAAAACATCCTTATATCTCAGCCCTGGTCTGTCCTTTGATCTCTTTCACTGATAGAGAATTCCCTCAAGGAAGCCCTACAAACATCCTTATATCTCAGCACTGGTCTGTCCTTTGATCTCTTTCACTGATAGAGAATTCCCTCAGAGAAGTCCTACAAACATCCTTATATCTCAGCTCTAGTCTGTCCTTTGATCTCTTTCACTGATAGAGAATTCCCTCAAGAGAGCCCTACAAACATCCTTATATCTCAGCACTGGTCTGTCTGTCCTTTGATCTCTTTCGCTGATAGAGAATTCCCTCAAGGAAGCCCTACAAACATCCTTATATCTCAGCACTGGCCTGTCCTTTGATCTCTTTCACTGATAGAAAATTCCCTCAAAAGAGCCCTACAAACATCCTTATATCTCAGCCCTGGTCTGTCCTTTGATCTCTTTCACTGATAGAGAATTCCCTCAAAGGAGCCCTACAAACATCCTTATATCTCAGCACTGGTCTGTCTGTCCTTTGATCTCTTTCACTGATAGAGAATTCCCTCAAGGGAGCCCTTCAAACATCTTTATATCTCAGCACTGGTCTGTCTGTCCTTTGATCTCTTTCACTGATAGAGAATTCCCTCAAGGAAGTCCTACAAACATCCTTATATCTCAGCACTGGTCTGGTCTTTGATCTCTTTCACTGATAGAGAATTCCCTCAAGGAAGCACTACAAACATCCTTATATCTCAGCACTGGTCTGTCTGTCCTTTGATATCTTTCACTGATAGAGAATTCCCTCAAGGAAGCTCTACAAACATCCTTATATCTCAGCACTGGTCTGTCCTTTGATCTCTTTCACTGATAGAGAATTCCCTCAAGGAAGCCCTGCAAACATCCTTATATCACAGCACTGGTCTGTCCTTTGATCTCTTTCACTGATAGAGAATTCCCTCAAGGGAGCCCTAGAAACATCCTTATATCTCAGCACTGGTCTGTCCTTTGATCTCTTTCACTGATAGAGAATTCCCTCAAGGGAGCCCTACAAACATCCTTATATCTCAGGACTGGTCTGTCTGTCCTTTGATCTCTTTCACTGATAGAGAATTCCCTCAAGAGAGCCCTAAAACATCCTTATATCTCAGCCCTGGTCTGTCCTTTGATCTCTTTCACTGATAGAGAATTCCCTCAAGGAAGCCCTACAAACATCCTTATATATCAGCACTGGTCTGTCTGTCCTTTGATATCTTTCACTGATAGAGAATTCCCTCAAGCAAGCTCTACAAACATCTTTATATCTCAGCACTGGTCTGTCGTTTGATCTCTTTCACTGATAGAGAATTCCCTCAAGGAAGCCCTGCAAACATCCTTATATCTCAGCACTGGTCTGTCCTTTGATCTCTTTCACTGATAGAGAATTCCCTCAAGGGAGCCCTACAAACATCCTTATATCTCAGCACTGGTCTGTCCTTTGATCTCTTTCACTGATAGAGAATTCCCTCAAGGGAGCCCTACAAACATCCTTATATCTCAGCACTGGTCTGTCTGTCCTTTGATCTCTTTCACTGATAGAGAATTCCCTCAAGGGAGCCCTACAAACATCCTTATATCTCAGCACTGGTCTGTCCTTTGATCTCTTTCACTGATAGAGAATTCCCTCAAGGGAGCCCTACAAACATCCTTATATCTCAGCACTGGTCTGTCTGTCCTTTGATCTCTTTCACTGATAGAGAATTCCCTCAAGAGAGCCCTAAAACATCCTTATATCTCAGCCCTGGTCTGTCCTTTGATCTCTTTCACTGATAGAGAATTCCCTCAAGGAAGCCCTACAAACATCTTTATATCTCAGCCCTGGTCTGTCCTTTGATCTCTTTCACTGATAGAGAATTCCCTCAAGGAAGCCCTACAAACATCCTTATATCTCAGCACTGGTCTGTCCTTTGATCTCTTTCACTGATAGAGAATTCCCTCAGAGAAGCCCTACAAACATCCTTATATCTCATACCGATCTCCTTTTTTGGCCTCATTCCGTCCCTAATTTTATCATACAATATTTATTTGAGAATACGATTGTTTGCTTTTCTTCTTACATGACCCAGCCACCTTAGTTTCCCGACTCCTAAATGTTGCCATGATGAATGCAAGTTTTGCTTGTTGAAAGACATTAGAGTTGGTTACTGCTCCTGTCATTTTTTGTTCACAGTCTTTCGAAGGCAACGCTCATGAAAGCTGTTTAATCTTTTTCTCATGCACAGCATAGTTAGCCGAAGTTTCTGACCCGTATAGAAGTGTACTAATCACACAACTTTTGTAAATTAGAATGTTTGTCCTGAGTGCAAGTTTGATGTTTGCTCATGATCTTAGTCCTGAGTGCAAGTTTGATGTTGGCTCATGATCTTAGTCCTGAGTGCAAGTTTGATGTTGGCTCATGATCTTAGTCCTGAGTGCAAGTTTGATGTTGGCTCATGATCTTAGTCCTGAGTGCAAGTTTGATGTTGGCTCATGATCTTAGTCCTGAGTGCAAGTTTGATGTTGGCTCATGATCTTAGTCCTGAGTGCAAGTTTGATGTTGGCTCATGATCTTAGTCCTGAGTGCAAGTTTGATGTTGGCTCATGATCTTAGTCCTGAGTGCAAGTTTTGGCTCATGCTTTATCTTTAAGAATACAAAACGTCGAAGCTGCCTTCTCGATTTAGGAAATTTATCTCCCTCTTCATGTGAGATGGTGATTGTGACCATCAAATGAGTTAGGTGAACACTCGCGCCGAACTGAGGTAGATGAACATTGGCATCCAACTGAGGTAGATGAACACTCGCGCCGAACTGAGGTAGATGAACACTCGCGCCGAACTGAGGTAGATGAACACTCGCGCCGAACTGAGTTAGGTGAACACTCGCGCCGAACTGAGGTAGATGAACATTGGCATCCAACTGAGGTAGATGAACATTAGCATCCAACTGAGGTAGATGAACATTAGCATCCAACTGAGGTAGATGAACATTAGCATCCAACTGAGGTAGATGAACATTGGCATCCAACTGAGGTAGATGAACATTGGCATCCAACTGAGGTAGATGAACATTGGCATCCAACTGAGGTAGATGAACATTGGCATCCAACTGAGGTAGATGAACATTGGCATCCAACTGAGGTAGATGAACATTGGCATCCAACTGAGGTAGATGAACATTGGCATCCAACTGAGGTAGATGAACATTGGCATCCAACTGAGGTAGATGAACATTGGCATCCAACTGAGGTAGATGACCATTGGCATCCAACTGAGGTAGATGAACATTGGCATCCAACTGAGGTAGATGAACATTGGCATCCAACTGAGGTAGATGAACATTGGCATCCAACTGAGGTAGATGAACATTGGCATCCAACTGAGGTAGATGAACATTGGCATCCAACTGAGGTAGATGAACATTGGCATCCAACTGTGGTAGATGAACATTGGCATCCAACTGAGGTAGATGAACATTGGCATCCAACTGAGGTAGATGAACATTGGCATCCAACTGAGGTAGATGAACATTGGCATCCAACTGAGGTAGATGAACATTGGCATCCAACTGAGGTAGATGAACATTGGCATCCATCTGAGGTATATGAACATTGGCATCCAACTGAGGTAGATGAACATTGGCATCGAAATGAGGTAGATGAACATTGGCATCCAACTGAGGTAGATGAATATTGGCATCCAACTGAGGTAGATGAACATTGGCATCGAAATGAGGTAGATGAACATTGACATCAAAGTGAGGTAGATGAAGAAAAATTAAAAAATAGAACAAATGGTTTGTAAGAAGCTTTACGTAATAAGTTGACGACACAGACTAAACGACGTTTCGGCCCAATAGGCCTTCATCAGGAACAAACACACACACACAAAACACAAAACTAATAACGAAACAACCAAAACAAAAACAATCGAAATATGTTAAAGAAAACAAAATTATCTATCCTGTGTGTAAACAGAGGTCAAAACGAAAAAGAAATAGCAACCACGTGCGGCTGTCGTGAACGTACAGAAACGTGCAGAAATGTGCGCAAATGCACACAGAATCAGATGACTTCACACAGGGGTCAGTGTGCAAACACAAAGGAGAAAGAACTGAGGTAGATGAACATTGACATCAAAGTAAGGTAAATGAACATTGGTTATTGGTTATGGAAGACCCCGGTATCACTGCAAAAGAATCAAAATCCATAATTGCTCAACCGCCCGTGCCAGCGTAATCATCCGAATTGCTAACTCATTTCCCAAACAAAGAAAGGTAACTGTAGTCCCCATCGTAGCAGTCTCAGCACACGCCAAAAGACATAAGGCGAAACCGCATAGAAAGTGAACACAGCCAACTGTTCCCTGCCATACGATATCATCATTCATCGTGAACAATTGGAATATCAAAACATGATCAAAACGGATGAGACACACAGCTCACGGTGTGCACAGAGCACTTAACTCAGTAGCTCCTGCAACAAGCCGGACTTGGAATATGAGGAAACTGCAACAAAGAACACTTTTCAGACATAGCCTTCAATGGTTCCTGCCGCCTATCCACCATATACAGGAAGTTCACGTCCTCCAGAAAATGATGATCGTCATTTTTGTAAAATGTATAGCGCTTGATGATGTTAGGACATCGTTTTTGACTCCAACCGAACATATAACACACAGTTAGTCTTCGGATTATCCACGTCCCACATCAAACAACAGACCGTACGGTTAGCGTACAACGAACGAAACAAGGTGCAAATTCCCCAATGAGGAAAACACTTCGGTCGACTTGAAGGAGCAGTCCACATTGAAAGCGTTTCAACATGTAAATAACTTGCGTCAAATAATTCCAACGTCGGCCATTGAACAGCACTCAGTGTGACGTAAACCGCGTGTCAACACTAGACGGTGAAGGTCGCTTTTACAATACTTGACTTGTTAAAAAGGAACATTGCTGCGTGTACTCAGCGGCGCCGATTTGTCCGCTTCGTCGGCGCAGATTTGCTAAGTAGAACATCATTTTGATTTCAACACAGAAAAAGGCATCGGAGAGCCGAAATTAATTAGACCCCAGATGCGTTTTCTGCAACGATCGAAAGAGCAAGAAACACTCCACCATTTTGAAGCAGAAGTCCATTAAAATAAATGAAAATGTTAAGTGTCTAGCAATAATGTGAACAAGATACCTTCGCTGTTTGCTTCAGTGATCTATACTCTATCCAGCAACAAATCTTTGGGAATGAACATTGACATCGAACTGAGGTAGTTTAACATTGATATCCAATTGAGGTAGATTAACATTGGCATCGAACTGAGGTAGATTAACATTGGCATCGAAATGAGGTAGATTAACATTGACATCGAACTGAGGTAGATTAACATTGCCATCGAACTGAGGTAGATTAACATTGGCATCGAACTGAGGTAGATGAACATTGATATCCAACTGAGGTAGATTAACATTGGCATCGAACTGAGGTAGATTAACATTGACATCGAACTGAGGTGGATGAATATTGGCATCGAAGTGAGGTAGATGAACATTGACATCGAACTGAGGTAGATTAACATTGACATCGAACTGAGGTAGATGAACATTGGCATCGAACTGATGTAGATGAACATTGACATCGAACTGAGGTAGATTAACATTGGCATCGAACTGAGGTAGATGAACATTGGCATCGAACTGAGGTAGATTAACATTGACATCGAACTGAGGTAGATTAACATTGACATCGAACTGAGGTGGATGAATATTGACATCGAAGTGAGGTAGATGAACATTGACATCGAACTGAGGTAGATTAACATTGACATCGAACTGAGGTAGATTAACATTGGCATCGAACTGAGGTAGATGAACATTGACATGGAACTGAGGTAGATTAACATTGACATCGAACTGAGGTAGATTAACATTGACATCCAAATGAGGTGGATGAATATTGACATCGAAGTGAGGTAGATGAATATTGACATCGAACTGAGGTAGATTAACATTGACATCGAACTGAGGTAGATTAACATTGACATCGAACTGAGGTGGATGAATATTGACATCGAAGTGAGGTAGATGAATATTGACATCGAACTGAGGTAGATTAACATTGACATCGAACTGAGGTAGATTAACATTGGCATCCAACTGAGGTAGATGAATATTGACATCGAAGTGAGGTAGATGAACATTGACATCGAACTGAGGTGGATGAACATTAGCACAGATTCAAGAACCGAAAACAAGGCAAAACAGAATTCAATTCATGGGATTTCTAAATTTGTATGCACATGATCAATTATTGCCTGGCATTAAGTTATCCAAAATTGTAGTTGCACGACTGCAGCGAACGGGGGTTAAAGTATAGAGTTTAAGTAGAGAAAAAAAAGTAGAGAATTAAAGTAGAGAATTCAAGCAGAGATTTAAAGTAGAGATTTAAAATAGAGAATGAAAGTAGAGAATCTATCTATCTATTTATCTTTCGTTCGTATGAATTATTGTCAATATCTGCAATGTCATTTACTGTTTAAATTTTACTGTCTTTTGTAATTCTTGCAGTGGTCCATATAGTTTTGCCACATGTACAAGCAGTTGAGGTGCCGATCTTGAATGTTGTATACATGTGACTATAGAGTCAATTGTGTCCTGTTCTGAGGCGTATAATGATAACTTGTTCACATCTGTTCATATTATGAAAGGCCTCCTGATTTGGGCATGTGGTCCTCTGATTGAGTTCCATATCTGTTTCTTATGATGGTATGTAACCAGTGCATCTGGTTGTGTGCCTGTTGAATTGCCAACTGATCTGCTTTCTCATTTCCTGGTATTCCACAGTGAGATGTGATCCACTGCATGGCAACCCTGTGGTGCTTGCAGAGTTCAGTCAATAAGGTCTGCAGATGTGGTAATTTTCTGGATTGTAGTTCCTGGAGTACTGATCTTGCATCTGTCAAAAACACTACAGGCTGTGGGCTAAGATTACTGTTCTGCAGTTTTTCTATTGCCAAATTTATTGCTTGTATTTCTGCATCATAATTGTGACAATATTTCCCTGTTGCTATTTTATTCATATCCCTAGTGTTATTTGGGTACTCTATATATGCACCTGCTCCCCCATTCTTTACTGCATTCTGTGCTGATCCATCTGTGTACACACGGATCCATAAGTCTTGTGGGTATTCTTCATCCAAGAAACTGAGAGTGATCATTTTATGCTGTAGACTATTCTGTTCCTCTTTGTCAAGTATTCCTTTCACTGCTGTCCGTATTTGTAGTGACAATCCTGATTCATCTGTCCAGGGAGTCTGTTCTGGTATAGGCAGTAGGGGGTTAACCACTCTTGGCATGTCTGGTGTTTGTCTACTAATACGCTTGGCTTGGTGGATAAAACTGCTTCTCTTAAGTCGTCCCAATGCAAGATTTTGGAATCGGTCCTTCATTGGATGTCTCGGCATGCATACAAATTTTTCTGCCTGTATCAGCACCTTTGTGTCTCTCCGTTCTCTCAGTGCTGGTATCCTCCACAATTTCTCCATCTCCACTATTGGTGTTGATTTCATTGCTCCTGTGATGACCCTAAGTGCCTGGTTTTGTACTTTATCCAGTTCTTGCAGTGTGGTGTTTGATGCTGAGCACCATGCGGATGATCCATATTCTAAATGTGGGCGTATACTCTGTTGGTAAACTTTACTGAGTATTTTCCCACTCGCACCCCATGTGGTTCCACACATCTTTATTAGAATAGCCAAATTACTCTTTCCTTTTTGGGTTGCCTTATTTATCTGCTGTTTCCAAGATAGTTTGTTATCAAATGTAACTCCGAGATAAGTAGCTTTTATGTCTTCTTTCACGGGCTCATTGTTTATGTAGATGGTTCCTACTTTTTGTTTTGGGGAGAGAGTGAAGAGTGTAGTACTGCATTTGTCTGTATTGATGCTGATACACCATCTATTTGTCCATGAATTCAGTGCATTCATAGCTCTTTGTAGCAATTTGGAGGCCACTGTTGCATACTCCTCTGTGCACCACATTACCAAGTCATCTGCATACATTGCCACTTTGACGTCATGTGGTAGTTCAGTAACTAGGTATGTGATGTAGATCAGAAAAAGTGTTGGAGATAGTACCCCTCCTTGTGGAACGCCCTGGCGCAGACCTTCTTACTCTTAAGACCATCCAGTTGCACTCTGGCTCTCCTGTTATGCAGGTATGCTTTGACCCATTTGTACATCCTGCCATTTACTCCATAATTTCTCAGTTTCTTCAAAAGTCCTTCCTTCCATACCTTATCAAATGCTTTCTTCAGGTCTATCCATGCTGCTAGTACCAGTTTCTTTTCTTGAAACGCATCCTCAATTTCCTGGGAAAGATAGATTGCCTGGTCTTCGGTAGAATAGCACTGTCTAAAGCCTGCTTGCTGTGGGACAAGGAGGTTTTCACTTTTCAGGTACCACTGTAGTCAGAGATTGATTACACGTTCCATTGTTTTACACAAACAGCTTGTAAGGCTGATTGGTCTATAGCTGGATGTGGTTGAACCATCTTTTCCTGGCTTTAGTAATAGTACCATAATTGCTTCTCTCCATACCTGTGACACTCGACCTGTGATCCAGCAAATGTTGTAGATCTGCAGTAGTTTTGCTTTAGCTGCAGTTCCCAAGATCCTAATCATTTCATTGGACACTCCATCACTGCCTGGTGACTTTTTCATTTTTAATTAGGATATTGCGAGCTTTAGTTCTTTTTTTGTGTAATGGGTATTTCCATGACTTCATGTGCGGTCTCTTCTTGTCTTGCATTTTGTTGTTTTAAACGGGTCTCTTGTCGTTTCTCTAGGCTAATTTCAATATTGTTGTCATTTGCAAAGGATTCTGCAAATTTGTTGCATTGCTTTCCCATAAAAAACATCCGGTAGCCAATAAAGGCTGGGTGAACCTGGTACCGTCAGTTGGGATCGAACCCTACCTCTTGCCCTTTGTAGCCAATTATCTTTTTTACTGTACACATCTCTTTTGCTGTTGATGTCTTCAGCATTCCAGTACATTATTTTAAGAGGTCTTAGTTTTGCTTGGCCAGTATCTCCATTCTCTCGCCCCCTGACTCCTCGGGGCGGCTGAGAAGGACATCCAGTAATACAGGTTTTGCCCTTTCGAGGCTGAGGGCCCGGCGCTGCACCAGCCTGAGTGTCCATCACAGGACGAGTGCCATATCGATTCGCAGTTATAGACATACTTCCAAAAGGCGTGAATGCGTAACATCCTGATTACTGAGGTGCGCCATCTAGCTAGTTGCCTCCCACTTCAGCATTTAAACTAGCCAGAGCAGACTGTGGTCTTGACTTGCTAGAGCAGACTGTGGTCTTGACTTGCTAGAGTAGACTGTGGTCTTGACTTGCTAGAGTAGACTGTAGTCTTGACTTGCTAGAGCAGACTGTGGTCTTGACTTGCTAGAGTAGACTGTGGTCTTGACTTGCTAGAGTAGACTGTGGTCTTGACTTGCTAGAGTAGACTGTAGTCTTGACTTGCTAGAGCAGACTGTGGTCTTGACTTGCTAGAGTAGACTGTGGTCTTGACTTGCTAGAGTAGACTGTGGTCTTGACTTGCTAGAGTAGACTGTGGTCTTGACTTGCTAGAGTAGACTGTGGTCTTGACTTGCTAGAGCTGACTGTGGTCTTGACTTGCTAGAGTAGACTGTGGTCTTGACTTGCTAGAGTAGACTGTGGTTTTGACTTGCTAGAGTAGACTGTGGTCTTGACTTGCTAGAGTAGACTGTGGTCTTGACTTGCTAGAGTAGACTGTGGTCTTGACTTGCTAGAGTAGACTGTAGTCTTGACTTGCTAGAGCAGACTGTGGTTTTGCTCGGTTGTAGGAATTCATGGCCAGTCTTGGTTTTCAGTCCCTGGTGACTGTTATGTCCTGTCCACACGACAAGGAGCTGGCCTTCATGGGGAAAGTACAGAATTAAAGTTGGCACTTAAAGTAGAGAATTAAATTAGAAATTTAAAGTACAGAATATAAGTAATTAATTAAAGTAGTGAACGAAAGTAGAGAATTAATCTAGATAATTAAAGTACATATTTAAAGTAGAGAATGAAAATAGAGAATTTAAGATTAAAATTAAAGTTGCGAATTAAAGTAGTGAACGAAAGTAGAGAGTCAATCTTGATAATTAAAGTACAGATTTAAAGCAGAGAATTAAATTACATAATTAAAATGCATGTTTGAAGTAGAGAATGAAATTAGAGAATTAAAGATTAAAATTAAAGTAGAAAATTAATGTTGAGAATTAAAGTTGAGAACTAAAGTACAGATTTAAAGTAGAGAATTAAAGGTACAAAATTAAAGTAGAAAATTAAAGTAGAGAAAAATTAATTACATCATTAAATTAGAGATTTAAAGTAGACAATCTAAGTAGAGAATTAAAGTAGTGGACGAAAGTAAAGAATCAAAATACTTAATTAAAGTACATATTTAAAGTAGAGAATTAAAGTAGAGAATAAAATTAGAGAATTAAAGTACAAAATTAAAGTAGAAAATTAAAGTTGAGAATTAAAGTAGAGAATTAAAGTTGAGAATTAAAGTTGAGAATTAAAGTAGAGAATTAAAGTACCAAATTAAAGTAGAGAATGCAATTAGAGAATTAAAGTACACAATTAAAGTAGAGAATTATTGTAAAGGATTAAAGTAGAGAATTAAAATAAAGAATTAGAGGATTAAAGTAGAGAATTAATGTAGAGGATTAAAGTAGAGAGTTAAAGTGCAGAATTACAGTTGAGAATTAAAGTTGAGAATGATAGTAGACAGAATTCAAACAGTTTTAAGAGACTATCTAAAGTAACGAAAAAATCAGAATTCAGCAAACTTCTAATGAACAGAGACCAGCAAAAAATAGCCAAAAATAATCATTCGCATACTGTGTAAATGTATAACGATATGAACCATTATTTGCTCAAAATCATTCATTGAATATATTAGAAGAATAATGACAGCGACGAGAGACTAACACAGGTGACACAGAGAACAGTAGTCTCACAATTTATTAATATTACTTTTACTGATTTAGACCAGGCATTAGGAATACCATTTCTAAAACAATATTTCTACAGTGACCGAGGACAAAACGTGTTCAATCATAAAGTTTTCTTTAAACGACAGTGACCGAGGACAAGACGAGAGAACAAACAGAAAGCTCCACTCAACAAAACGACAGTGATCGAGGATAAGACGAGAACAAACAGAAAGCTCCACTCAACAAAACGACAGTGATCGAGGATAAGACGAGAACAAACAGAAAGCTCCACTCAACAAAACGACAGTGATCGAGGACAAGACGAGAACAAACAGAAAGCTCCACTCAACAAAACGACAGTGATCGAGGATAAGACGAGAACAAACAGAAAGCTCCACTCAACAAAACGACAGTGACCGAGGACAAGACGAGAGAACAAACAGAAAGCTCCACTCAACAAAACGACAGTGATCGAGGATAAGACGAGAGAACAAACAGAAAGCTCCACTCAACAAAACGACAGTGATCGAGGACAAGACGAGAGAACAAACAGAAAGCTCCACTCAACAAAACGACAGTGATCGAGGATAAGACGAGAGAACAAACAGAAAGCTCCACTCAACAAAACGACAGTGACCGAGGACAAGACGAGAGAACAAACAGAAAGCTCCACTCAACAAAACGACAGTGATCGAGGATAAGACGAGAACAAACAGAAAGCTCCACTCAACAAAACGACAGTGACCGAGGACAAGACGAGAGAACAAACAGAAAGCTCCACTCAACAAAACGACAGTGATCGAGGATAAGACGAGAACAAACAGAAAGCTCCACTCAACAAAACGACAGTGGCCGAGGACAAGACGAGAACAAACAGAAAGCTCCACTCAACAAAACGACAGTAACTGAGGACAAGACAAGAACAAACAGAAAGCTCCACTCAACAAAACGACAGTGATCGAGGATAAGACGAGAACAAACAGAAAGCTCCACTCAACAAAACGACAGTGATCGAGGATAAGACGAGAACAAACAGAAAACTCCACTCAACAAAACGACAGTGATCGAGGATAAGACGAGAACAAACAGAAAGCTCCACTCAACAAAACGACAGTGATCGAGGATAAGACGAGAACAAACAGAAAACTCCACTCAACAAAACGACAGTGATCGAGGACAAGACGAGAACAAACAGAAAGCTCCACTCAACAAAACGACAGTGGCTGAGGACAAGACGAGAACAAACAGAAAGCTCCACTCAACAAAACGACAGTGATCGAGGACAAGACGAGAACAAACAGAAAGCTCCACTCAACAAAACGACAGTGATCGAGGACAAGACTAGAACAAACAGAAAACTCCACTCAACAAAACGACAGTGATCGAGGATAAGACGAGAACAAACAGAAAGCTCCACTCAACAAAACGACAGTGATCGAGGACAAGACGAGAACAAACAGAAAGCTCCACTCAACAAAACGACAGTGATCGAGGACAAGACTAGAACAAACAGAAAGCTCCACTCAACAAAACGACAGTGATCGAGGATAAGACGAGAACAAACAGAAAGCTCCACTCAACAAAACGACAGTGATCGAGGATAAGACGAGAACAAACAGAAAGCTCCACTCAACAAAACGACAGTGGCCGAGGACAAGACGAGAACAAACAGAAAGCTCCACTCAACAAAACGCCAGTGACTGAGGACAAGACGAGAACAAACAGAAAGCTCCACTCAACAAAACGACAGTGACTGAGGACAAGACGAGACAACAAAACAATAAACAACAAACCTTGACGACTGTCCATGATCTGCTACCAGGACACGAGACATGATCGCCTCAGAGAGTCTGGGTTTGAAGTGAGAGCGCGTGCTCGTCTCGCGGCCGAGAGCTGCCGATTCGTGATTCAAGAGCTGAGTTGAATTCAGATCTCTCGAGTTGATGAAGTTGTACCCTGGTCTCTGAGTGTCAAATATTCAAATGTCAACATTGGAGTGTCATCTTTGTTGTCAGAACTTGTTTGTTGATGTAGATGTTAGCGATAGGGTCGTTGTTGGACAGATTCTCAAAGTACGACTTGTGAACTGCGCCGCTTCTGGTAACGCCGTTTTATTCTCTTTTGTGTGAATAAACTAATCGCTATCTTAGTTCTGTCACCGTCTCTTTGATCTCTCTTCTCTTTGTTTTGTTCTGTTATTGTACTCTCACGGCTCTTATTTGTTTCTAGTTTCTATACCTTTTAGTTCTGTCACCGTCTCTATGTTCTCTCTTCTCTTTGATTTTGTTCTGCTATTGTACTCTCATGGCTCGTATTTCTCTCTAGCTTCTATACCTTTTAGGTCTGTCACCATCTCTTTGTTCTCTCTTCTCTTTTATTTTGTTCTGTTATTGTACTCTCACGGCTCTTTTTTGTCTCTAGTTTCTATGTCTTTTAGTTCTGTCATTTTAATTTATTCTTTCTGGTTATTTTTCTTGTTGACAATGATTTGTGTATCTCTCATATGATACAAATGGTGATGATATACAGCCACAAAGTATCCAGTAATGAAATAGTGGAACGGTGGTGATATACGGACCATATAATCAAGGATACATGAGTATATATGATTTACGGGCATGTAGTAATACATATAAGATACTATGCAATCCATTTTTGACAATAGAAACAAGAAAGAGAGTTCTTAAATGTTATGTAGAGCCAGTCTTAACATATGGATGCGAATCATGGACAAAAGGACAACAGACAAGAAAATCATTGGAGTCTTGTAGAAATGTGGTTTTACAGAAGAATGTTGAGAGTACCATGGACAGCTAAGAAGAGTAATGAAGATGTTCTGAGAGAGGTCAAAGCAAAAAGAGAGCTAATTTCCAATATTAGGAAGAAATAATCATCATTTTTTGGCCATGTAATGAGAAGAGAACATCTGGAATATATTGTAACAACTGGAAAAATTGAGGGACGAAGAGATAGAGGGAAGCAAAGAGAAAAGATACCAGACAGCTTAAGAGAATGGCTTGGCAGAAGGTCATCAACTGAAATGATAAATAGCTGCCGAGATCGAATGTTGTGGAGAGGCATGATCACCTACGCCAGCAGACCCGGTACTTGATGATGATGAGTAATATAGAAGACAAGAGTGGACATGCGAAGATATACTGACTATAGTCACATGGACTTAGTTATTTGGTGGCGATAATATACGGACCATAGCCACATGGCCTTAATTGTTGTGTGGCGATGATATACGGACCATAGTCACATGGGCTTAATTGTTGTGTGGCGATGATATACGGACCATAGTCACATGGGCTTAATTGTTGTGTGGCGATGATATACGGACCATAGTCACATGGGCTTAATTGTTGTGTGACGATGATATACGGACCATAGCCACATGGGCTCAGTTGTTGTGTGGCGATGATATACGGACTATAGTCACAGGGGCTCAATTGTTGTGTGGCGATGATATACGGACCATAGTAACATGGGCTCAATTTTTGTGTGGCGATGATATACGGACCATAGTAACATGGATTCAATTTCTGTGTGGCGATGATATACGGACCATAGTAACATGGGTTCAATTTTTGTGTGGCGATGATATACGGACCACAGTAACATGGGCTCAGTTGTTGTGTGGCGATGATATACGGACCATAGTAACATGGGCTATATTTTTGTGTGGCGATGATATACGGACCACAGTAACATGGGCTCAATTGTTGTGTGGCGATGTTATACGGACCATAGTAACATGGGCTCAATTTTTGTGTGGCGATGATATACGGACTATAGTCACAGGGGCTCAATTGTTGTGTGGCGATGATATACGGACCACAGTAGCATGGACTCAATTTTTGTGTGGCGATGATATACGGACCATAGTAACATGGGCTCAATTTTTGTGTGGCGATGATATACGGACTATAGTCACAGGGGCTCAATTTTTGTGTGGCGATGATATACGGACCATAGTAACATGGGCTCAATTTTTGGGTGGCGATGATATACGGACCATAGTAACATGGGCTCAATTGTTGTGTGGCGATGATATACGGACCATAGTAACATGGGCTCAATTGTTGTGTGGCGATGATATACGGACTATAGTAACATGGGCTCAATTTTTGTGTGGCGATGATATACGGACCATAGTAACATGGGCTCAATTGTTGTGTGTCGATGATATACGGACCATAGTAACATGGGCTCAATTTTTGTGTGGCGATGATATACGGACTATAGTCACAGGGGCTCAATTTTTGTGTGGCGATGATATACGGACCACAGTAGCATGGGCTCAATTGTTGTGTGGCGATGATATACGGACCATAGTAACATGGACTCAATTTCTGTGTGGCGATGATATACGGACCTTAGTAACATGGGCTCAATTTTTGTGTGGCGATGATATACGGACAATGGTAAGATGGGCCCTAAAATGGCGTGGTATACAGAGTGTATCAGATGGATATTAAGTTGAGTGGCAATGATATACAATCTATGGTAGAAAGGTCAGTGTCGTGTTATGATGATATACAATCTATGGCAGGAAGGTCAGTGTCGTGTTGTGATGATATACAATCTATGGCAGGAAGGTCAGTGTCGTGTTGTGATGATATACAGTATATGGTAGGAAGGTCAGTGTCGTGTTGCGGTGATATACGGTCTATGGTAGGATGGTCAGTGTCGTGTTATGATGATATACAGTCTATGGTAGGAAGGACAGTGTCGTGTTATGATGATATACAGTCTATGGTAGGAAGGACAGTGTCGTGTAATGATGATATACGGTCTGTGGTAGGAAGGACAGTGTCGTGTTATGATGATATACGGTCTATGGTAAGATGGTCAGTGTCGTGTTATGATGATATACAGTCTATGGTAGGATGGTCAGTGTCGTGTTATGATGATATACAATCTATGGTAGGAAGGTCAGTGTCGTGTTATGATGATATACAGTCTATGGTAGGATGGTCAGTGTCGTGTTATGATGATATACAGTCTATGGTAGGAAGGTCAGTGTCGTGTTATGTTGATATACAGTCTATGGTAGGAAGGACAGTGTCATGTTATGATGATATACGGTCTATGGTAGGAAGGACAGTGTCGTGTTATAATGATATACAATCTATGGTAGGAAGGTCAGTGTCGTGTTATGATGATATACAATCTATGGTAGGAAGGTCAGTGTCGTGTTATGATGATATACAATCTATGGTAGGAAGGTCAGTGTCGTGTTATGATGATATACAGTCTATGGTAGGAAGGTCAGTGTCGTGTTATGATGATATACAGTCTATGGTAGGAAGTCAGTGTCGTGTTATGTTGATATACAGTCTATGGTAGGATGGTCAGTGACGTGTTGTGATGATATACGGTCTTTGGTAGGAAGGTCAGTGTCGTGTTTTGATGATATACAGTCTATGGTAGGAAGGTCAGTGTCGTGTTATGATGATATACAGTCTATGGTAGGAAGGTCAGTGTCGTGTTATGATGATATACAGTCTATGGTAGGAAGGTCAGTGTCGTGTTGCGATGATATACAGTCTATGGTAGGAAGGTCAGTGTCGTGTTGCGATGATATACAGTCTATGGTAGGAAGGTCAGTGTCGTGTTATGATGATGTACAGTCTATGGTAGGAAGGTCAGTGTCGTGTTATGATGATGTACAATCTATGGTAGGAAGGTCAGTGTCGTGTTATGATGATATACAGTCTATGGTAGGAAGGTCAGTGTCGTGTTATGATGATATACAGTCTATGGTAGGAAGGACAGTGTCATGTTATGATGATATACGGTCTATGGTAGGAAGGACAGTGTCGTGTTATGATGATATACAATCTATGATAGGAAGGTCAGTGTCGTGTTATGATGATATACAATCTATGGTAGGAAAATCAGTGTCGTGTTATGATGATATACAATCTATGGTAGGAAGGTCAGTGTCGTGTTATGATGATATACAGTCTATGGTAGGAAGGTCAGTGTCGTGTTATGATGATATACAATCTATGGTAGGAAGGTCAGTGTCGTGTTATGTTGATATACAGTCTATGGTAGGATGGTCAGTGTCGTGTTGTGATGATATACGGTCTTTGGTAGGAAGGACAGTGTCGTGTTATGATGACATACAGTCTATGGTAGGAAGGTCAGTGTCGTGTTATGATGATATACAGTCTATGGTAGGAAGGTCAGTGTCGTGTTATGATGATATACAATCTATGGTAGGAAGGTCAGTGTCGTGTTGCATTGATATACAGTCTATGGTAGGAAGGTCAGTGTCGTGTTGCGATGATATACAGTCTATGGTAGGAAGGTCAGTGTCGTGTTATGATGATATACAATCTATGGTAGGAAGGTCAGTGTCGTGTTATGTTGATATACAGTCTATGGTAGGAAGGTCAGTGTCGTGTTATGATGATATACAGTCTATGGTAGGAAGGTCAGTGTCGTGTTATGATGATATACAGTCTATGGTAGGATGGTCAGTGTCGTGTTATGATGATATACAGTCTATGGTGAGAAGGTCAGTGTCGTGTTATGTTGATATACAGTCTATGGTAGGAAGGTCAGTGTCGTGTTATGTTGATATACAGTCTATGGTAGGATGGTCAGTGTCGTGTTATGTTGATATACAGTCTATGGTAGGATGGTCAGTGTCGTGTTATGATGATATACAGTCTATGGTAGGAAGGTCAGTGTCGTGTTATGATGATATACAGTCTATGGTAGGAAGGTCAGTGTCGTGTTATGATGATATACAGTCTATGGTAGGATGGTCAGTGTCGTGTTATGTTGATATACAGTCTATGGTAGGAAGGTCAGTGTCGTGTTATGATGATATACAGTCTATGTTAGGAAGGTCAGTGTCGTGTTGCGATGATATACAATCTATGGTAGGAAGGTCAGTGTCGTGTTATGATGATATACAGTCTATGGTAGGAAGGTCAGTGTCGTGTTATGATGATATACAGTCTATGGTAGGAAGGTCAGTGTCGTGTTATGATGATAAACAGTCTATGGTAGGAAGGACAGTGTCGTGTTATGATGATATACAGTCTATGGTAGGATGGTCAGTGTCGTGTTGTGATGACATACAGTCTATGGTAGGAAGGACAGTGTCGTGTTATGATGATATACAGTCTATGGTAGGATGGTCAGTGTCGTGTTGCGATGATATGCAGTCTATGGTAGGAAGGTCAGTGTCGTGTTGTGATGATATACAGTCTATGGTAGGAAGGTCAGTGTCGTGTTGTGATGATATACAGTCTATGGTAGGAAGGTCAGTGTCGTGTTATGATGATATACAATCTATGGTAGGAAGGTCAGTGTCGTGTTATGATGATATACAATCTATGGTAGGAAGGTCAGTGTCGTGTTATGATGATATACAATCTATGGTAGGAAGGTCAGTGTCGTGTTGTGATGATATACAGTCTATGGAAGAAAGGTCAGTGTCGTGTTGTGATGATATACAGTCTATGGAAGAAAGGTCAGTGTCGTGTTATGATGATATACGGTCTATGGAAGAAAGGTCAGTGTCGTGTTATGATGATATACAATCTATGGAAGAAAGGTCAGTGTCGTGTTATGATGATATACGGTCTATGGAAGAAAGGTCAGTGTCGTGTTATGATGATATACAGTCTATGGAAGAAAGGTCAGTGTCGTGTTATGATGATATACAGTCTATGGAAGAAAGGTCAGTGTCGTGTTATGATGATATACAGTCTATGGAAGAAAGGTCAGTGTCGTGTTATGATGATATACGGTCTATGGAAGAAAGGTCAGTGTCGTGTTATGATGATATACAGTCTATGGAAGAAAGGTCAGTGTCGTGTTATGATGATATACGGTCTATGGAAGAAAGGTCAGTGTCGTGTTATGATGATATACAATCTATGGAAGAAAGGTCAGTGTCGTGTTGTGATGATATACAGTCTATGGAAGAAAGGTCAGTGTCGTGTTATGATGATATACGGTCTATGGAAGAAAGGTCAGTGTCGTGTTATGATGATATACAGTCTATGGAAGAAAGGTCAGTGTCGTGTTATGATGATATACAGTCTATGGTAGGAAGGACAGTGTCGTGTTATGATGATATACAGTCTATGGTAGGAAGGTCAGTGTCGTGTTATGATGATATACAATCTATGGTAGGAAGGTCAGTGTCGTGTTATGATGATATACAATCTATGGTAGGAAGGTCAGTGTCGTGTTATGATGATATACAGTCTATGGTAGGAAGGTCAGTGTCGTGTTATGATGATATACAATCTATGGTAGGAAGGTCAGTGTCGTGTTATGTTGATATACAGTCTATGGTAGGATGGTCAGTGTTGTGTTGTGATGATATACGGTCTTTGGTAGGAAGGTCAGTGTCGTGTTATGATGATATACAGTCTATGGTAGGAAGGTCAGTGTCGTCTTATGATGATATACAGTCTATGGTAGGAAGGTCAGTGTCGTGTTATGATGATATACAATCTATGGTAGGAAGGTCAGTGTCGTGTTGCGATGATATACAGTCTATGGTAGGAAGGTCAGTGTCGTGTTATGATGATATACAGTCTATGGTAGAAAGGTCAGTGTCGTGTTATGATGATATACAGTCTATGGTAGAATGGTCAGTGTCGTGTTATGATGATATACAGTCTATGGTAGAATGGTCAGTGTCGTGTTATGATGATATACGGTCAATGGTAGAATGGTCAGTGTCGTGTTATGATGATGTACAATCTATGGTAGAAAGGTCAGTGTCGTGTTATGATGATATACAGTCTATGGTAGAATGGTCAGTGTCGTGTTATGATGATATACAGTCTATGGTAGAATGGTCAGTGTCGTGTTATGATGATATACAGTCTATGGTAGAATGGTCAGTGTCGTGTTATGATGATATACAGTCTATGGTAGAAAGGTCAGTGTCGTGTTATGATGATATACAGTCTATGGTAGAAAGGTCAGTGTCGTGTTATGATGACACACACATAACGTCCTAAGTACAATTGATTAATAAAGAATGATCATTATATATAAATATATATATAGAAATATTGGAGTTGATAAATGAATGGAGAGAATATGCGATACTAAAGAAAGTGCATCGGTGCTATATAGAGCCAATTCTAACCCATGGAAGCGAATCATGGACGGCACAAAAAACAAAGGAAAAGGCGATTAGAGGCCACAGAGATGGGATGTCTCAGAAGAATGTTGAAAGTTCCCTGTACAGCTAAAAAGACCAATGAGGAAACTCTCAGAGACTAACACAAAAAGGATGCTTCTAAGGAATATCAGAAAGAAACAATCAACGTTTTTCGGGCACATCATGAGAAGAGGAAAGTTGGAATACTTGGTTACAACTGGCAAAATAAAAGGAAAGAGAGATCGCGGATGGCAAAGAGAGAAAATACAGGATAGCTTGGTGTCATGGCATGGAAAACAGTCAACAACAGAACTGATACGATGTACTGTTGATAGAAGATTGTGGAAGGACATGATCGCCTACGTCAATCGGTGTACAGACGGAGAGTGTAAACAGATGGAGAGTATAAACAGATGTAGAGTATAAAGAGACAGAGAGTATAAACAGAGAGTATAAAGCAGATAGAGAGAATATAAACAGACGGAGAGTATAAACTGATGGAGAGTATATACACAGACGGAGAGTATATACATACGGAGAGTATAAAGAGACGGAGAGTATAAAGAGACGGAGAGTATAAAGAGATTGAGAGTATAAACAGACGGAGAGTATAAACAGACGGAGAGAATAAAGAGACGGAGAGTATAAAGAGACGGAGAGTATAAAGAGACGGAGAGTATAAAGAGACGGAGAGTATAAACAGAGAATACAAACAGAGGGAGAGTATAAACAGATTATAAACAGACGGAGAGTATAAACCGATGGAGAGTATAAACAGAGAGTATAAACAGACGGAGAGTATAAACCGATGGAGAGCATAAACAGAAAGTATAAACAGACGGAGAGTATAAACAGAGAGTATAAACAGACGGAGAGTATAAACAAAGAGTATTAACTGTCGGAGAGTATAAACAGAGAGTATACACAGACGGAGAGTATAAACAGAAAGTATAAACAGGCGGCGAGTATAAACAGACGGAGAGTATAAACCGATGGAGAGTATAAACAGAGAATATAAACAGACGGAGAGTATAAACATAGAGTATACACAGACGGAGAGTATAAAAAGACGGAGAGTATAAACAGATGGAGAATATAAAAAGAGAGAATAAATAGACAGAGAGTATAAACAGATGGAGAGTATTAACAGATAAAATAAACAGACGGAGAGTATAAACAGAGAGTATAAAGAGACGGAGAGTATAAACAGATGGAGAATATAAAAAGAGAGTATAAACAGATGTATAAATAGATGGAGAGTATACACATAGAGAAAAAAACAGACGGAGGGTAAAACTATATGGAGATTATAAACAGATGGAGAGTGATAAACAGAAGGAGAGTATAAACACAAGGTAGAACATGAGGCAGAAAGAGTGAGCGATAGAGCGTTGCCTAGACGAGAACAATAAATGATCAGTAGAGACAGACCGAGGACTAAGCGAGGCCAACAACATGCACTCACTAACCCAACAACTGTAACCGAGGACTTGACGAGACTCAAATAAAAAGCGGACTTTCGAGAGCGAGTCGAGGTGCTATAATCCTTTGTGTTTATATTCAAATTATCAGTTTTCTGACAGCAGAGAGACAATAATGTTCACACACAGAGACCCGTAGCGGCCAAAATCAGCACCTGGACGTGTTTGTTTATGTAAATGTTGAGCTTGAAAGATCTGCTGATAGGTTCTCGAGCCCAGGTAACGAGCTGTCCCGTGTCTAGTGTGGCCATGTTTTAGTTTGTCATTTTAGTTTGTTTTCTACCTCTTTATTGTTTTTCGTTAAACCTCCATTTCCACCTATTTGTGACGAGTTCAACAATTCACTCAGTTAAACATTTTTCCACCTCTTGATTGTGTGGAGTTAAACTCTTCACCAAGTTAAACATTTCACCACCTTCTATTTGTTTCTGGTTTAACTCTCCAAACAATTAAATATTTCCCCATTTCTTCCTATTTGTTTTTGGTTTAACCCTCAAAACAATTAAATATTTCCCCATTTCTTCCTATTTGTTTCTGGTTTAACCCTCCAAACAATTAAATATTTCCCCATTTCTTCCTATTTGTTTTTGGCTTAACCCTCCAAACAATTAATAGTTTCTCAGTTTCTTCCTATTCGTGTGTGGTTTAACCCTCGAGACAATAAACAATTTCCCTATTTCTTCCTATTCGTGTGGGGTTTAACCCACGAGATAATTAAAAATGTCCCTATTTCTTCCTATTCGTGTGTGGTTTAACCCTCGAGACAATAAACAATTTCCCTATTTCTCCCTATTCGTGTGGAGTTTAACCCACGAGACAGTTAAAAATGTCCATATTTCTTCCTATTCGTGTGTAGTTTAACCCTCGAGACAATTACAAATTTCCATATTTCTTCCTACTTGTATATGTTTTAACCGTCCACACAATTAGACATTTCTCCATTTCTTACTTTTTCTATTGGTTTACCCGACCAGACAGTTAAATATTTCCTCATTTCTTCCTATTTGTGTGATGTTTAACCCTCTGATACATTACCCACTCCTTCCAATTCTTCTCACTCCTCTGGGAATTTATCCACTTCACGGATCTACGGTCATTTCTGTGATACATTACCCACTCTTCACTTGTTTCCACTCCTCTAAAACTACCCACTCCTCACCTCTGTTTCCACTCCTCCTAAAGGTTACACACTTGTCTCTTTTTGTACTTATCTAACAAATTCCCCACTCCTCGCCTGTCTAAACTCCTCTAACACATTACCCACTCCTCGTTTTTACCGCTCCTCTGTTCTATAACCCACTCCCCGTCTCTGTTTCCAAGTCTCTGATCTATTGCTCACTCCTCGTCTCTGTCTCCACTCCTTTAATACTTCTCCTCGTCTTTGTTTCCACTCCTCTTATCTATTATCCCCTCCTCGTCTCTGTCTCCACTCCTTTAATACTTCTCCTCGTCTTTGTTTCCACTCCTCTCATCTATTATCCTCTCCTCGTCTCTGTCTCCACTCCTTTAATACTTCTCCTCTTCTTTGTTTCCACTCCTCTCATCTATTATCCCCTCCTCGTCTCTGTCTCCACTCCTCTAATACACTCACTAAACATTTTTGTTTCCACTCATTTGATCTATTATCCACTCCACGTTTCTGTTCCACTATTCTGATCTATCACCCACTTTCAGTATCAGTTTTCAATCTCTTGATCAATTACCCCACTCCCGCCTCTGTTTCCACTCATCTGAACTAATAAAAAGTCATAGTCTCTGTTTCGACTCGTCTGATCTATCACCCACTCCCCGTCTCTGTTTCTACTCCTCTAATCTATCACCCATTCTCCGTCAGTGTTTCCACTCGTCTGATCTATCGCCAACTCCCTGTCTCTGTTTCTACTCCTCTAATCTATCACCCATTCTCCGTCTCTGTTTCGACTCGTCTGATCTATCACCCACTCCCCGTCTCTATTTCCACTCGTCTGATTTATCGCCCACTCCCCGTCTCTGTTTCTACTCCTTTAATCTATCACCCACTCCCCGTCTCTGTTTCCACTCGTCTGATCTATCGCCCACTCCCCGTCTCTGTTTCTACTCCTCTAATCTATCACCCATTCTCCGTCTCTGTTTCGACTCGTCTGATCTATCACCCACTCCCCGTCTCTGTTTCCACTCGTCTGATCTATCACCCACTCCCCGTCTCTGTTTCCACTCGTCTGATCTATCACCCACTCCCCGTCTCTGTTTCCACTCGTCTGATTTATCGCCCACTCCCCGTCTCTCTTTCTACTCCTATAATCTATCACCCACTCCCCGTCTCTGTTTCCACTCGTCTGATCTATCGCCCACTCCCCGTCTCTGTTTCTACTCCTCTAATCTATCACCCATTCTCCGTCTCTGTTTCCCCTCGTCTGATCTATCGCCCACTCCCCGTCTCTGTTTCCCCTCGTCTGATCCATTGCCCGCTCCCCGTCTCTTTTTCCACTTCTCTAATCTATTACCCACTCCTAATCTCTGTTTCCACTCATCTGATCTATCACCCACTCCTAATCTCTGTTTCCACTACTCTGATCTATCACCCACTCCCCGTCTCTGTTTCAACCCCTCTAATCTATCACCCACTCCCTGTCTCTGTTTCCCCAACTCTGATGTACTACCCATTCCTAGTATGTTTCCACTCCTCTGATCTATTACCCACTCTCTTTGTTTCCACTTCTCTGATCTATTATCCACTCTCTATGTTTCACCTTCTCTGATCTACTACCCACTCCCCGTATGTTTCCACTCCTCTGATCTATTACCCACTCTATCTGTTTCCACTCCTCTGATCTATTACCCACTCCCCTTCCATGTCTCCTCCTATGAACGGGCCACCTGTGACGTAATGATCACAAAATGGCTAGAGCAGAAATTTCACACTTTCAAACTTTGAGATCCGATCTCCGGACTCCTGGAGCGGACTACTACATGAACAAACACGGTCTGGCTCAAACTGTGACGGGAGATTTCGACATTTGAATACTGGCCCTCAGATGTTGGAGAATAGTTCTGCTAATCTGATCATCTGACTTGATGAACACACATTTTGTCCACTTGAGTTCGTGAATTTCCAGCCGCTCAACCTGACACTCGGACACAATAAATCTCCTCGACTCGACAGCCTCGCTACATAGCCAGACTCTGAGGTGCTCACATCTCGTGACTGGTTGAACATTGTGGACAAAAGGAAAGTAAGTTCTTTGTGGTTTTCTTGAGGTGGCTTTTCTGTGTTATCTGATCTAGACTGTGGTTAGTGTCATTGTTGAGGTGGCTTTTCTGTATTATCTGGTCTACACTATGTTTGGTGTCATTGTTGAGGTGGCTTTTCTGTATTATCTGGTCTAGTCTATGGTTAGTGTCGGTAAGGTGGCTTTTCGGTATTATCTGGACTACTCTATGGTTGGTGTCATTGTTGAAGTGGCTTTTCTGTATTATCTGGTGTAGTCTATGGTTGGTGTCGTTGTTGAGGTGGCTTTTCTGTATTATCTGGTCTAGTCTATGGTTAGTGTCGTTGAGGTGGCTTTTCTGTATTATCTGATCTAGTCTATGGTTGGTGTCGTTGAGGTGGCTTTTCTGTATTATCTGATCTATTCTATGGTTGGTGTCATTGTTGAGGTGGCTTTTCTGTATTATCTGATTTATTCTATGATTAGTGTCATTGTTGTTGAGGTGGTTTTTCTGTATTATCTGGTCTAGTCTATGGTTGGTGTCATTGTTGAGGTGGCTTTTCTGTATTATCTGATCTAGTCTATGTTTAGTGTCATTGTTGTTTAGGTGGTTTTTCTGTATTATCTGGTCTAGTTTATGGTTGGTGTCATTGTTGAGGTGGCTTTTCTGTATTATCTGATTTAGTCTGTGGTTAGTATCATTGTTGTTGATGTGGCTTTTCTGAATTACCTATTCTAGTAAATATAGTGTAACTGTTATTCAGGTGTGTTTTCTGCATGATCTGGTCTAGTCAGTGTAGTGTAATTGTTGTTGAGGTTTTTTTTTTTTTTTTTTTTGCATTATCTTGTCCAGTCAATGAGGTATCATTATTGTTGAGATGCATTTTTTGCATAATTTGATCTAATCTACGGTTGGTGTTACTGTTGTTCAGGTGGCTTTTCTGTATTACCTGGTTGTCTATGTTTAGTGTCATTGTTGCTGAGGTAGAGTTTCCGTAATTTCTGGTCTATTCCACGGTTAGTGTTTGTGTTGCTGATGTGATTTTTCTGTGTTATCTGGTCTAGATTATGGTTAGTGTCTGTGTTGTTGAGTTTGAGTTTCTGAATTATCGGATCTATTCAATGCTTTGGAATTTAATATAGTACACAATCACTTACGAATACACTACACATGTCAGCCCTCGACCTTCAGCTCGTGATATTGTCGATATTCTTGACTCCACAGATGAGATCTCTTCACCTTCTCGTCGCTGTTGTCGCCGTGACACTTTCATCAGTGAGGCCTGCTCCTGTTGATGATGCTAAGACTGATAAGAGGAATCTTATCGGTGGACTTCTCGGTGGAGAAGATGGTCTTTTGAGCGGAACTCTCGCAGGAAAAGGTGTCCATTTGAGTCGACGCCTTGCCGGGGGCGAAGATGGCGAATGTGAGGGACTCTTAGCCGCACTACTCGGTGGACTTCTCGGAGGAGGCAAAGATGGTGGACTCTTAGGAGGAATTTTTGGAGGCGAAGGTGGTGGACTCTTGGGTGGACTTCTTGGAGGCGAAGGTGGTGGACTCTTGGGTGGACTATTTAAAATGACATTTGGAATTGTTGGTGTACTCGCGAAAGTTTTTACCGAGGTGCTTGCAGGTCTTCTAGGTGGACTTGCTGGAGCCAAAACCAAGGAGTAAGTGTCTTGTGTTTGTCTGTCTAACAACGTTCATGTCTTTGTCTTTCTACTAACTTTTCTGTGTTTGTCTGTCTACAGTCGATCAAGTGTTTATCCGTCTATCAACGTTTATGTGTGTGTCTGTCGAAAAACCTTTATCCACATGTCTGACTACCAACGTTTACTTGTCTGTCTACCAACGTTTACTTGTCTGTCTACCAACGTTTACTTGTCTGTCTACCAACGTTTACATGTCTGTCTACCAACGTTTACTTGTCTGTCTACCAACGTTTACTTGTCTGTCTACCAACGTTTACTTGTCTGTCTACCAACGTTTACTTGTCTGTCTACCAACGTTTACTTGTCTGTCTACCAACGTTTACTTGTCTGTCTACCAACGTTTACTTGTCTGTCTACCAACGTTTACTTGTCTGTCTACCAACGTTTACTTGTCTGTCTACCAACGTTTACTTGTCTGTCTACCAACGTTTACTTGTCTGTCTACCAACGTTTACTTGTCTGTCTACCAACGTTTACTTGTCTGTCTACCAACGTTTACTTGTCTGTCTACCAACGTTTACTTGTCTGTCTACCAACGTTTACTTGTCTGTCTACCAACGTTTACTTGTCTGTCTACCAACGTTTACTTGTCTGTCTACCAACGTTTACTTGTCTGTCTACCAACGTTTACTTGTCTGTCTACCAACGTTTACTTGTCTGTCTACCAACGTTTACTTGTCTGTCTACCAACGTTTACTTGTCTGTCTACCAACGTTTACTTGTCTGTCTACCAACGTTTACTTGTCTGTCTACCAACGTTTACTTGTCTGTCTACCAACGTTTACTTGTCTGTCTACCAACGTTTACTTGTCTGTCTACCAACGTTTACTTGTCTGTCTACCAACGTTTACTTGTCTGTCTACCAACGTTTACTTGTCTCTCTACCAACGTTTACTTGTCTGTCTACCAACTTTCACTTGTCTGTCTACCAACGTTTACTTGTCTGTTTACCAACGTTTACTTGTCTGTCTACCAACTTTCACTTGTCTGTCTACCAACGTTCATGCCTCTGTCTACCAACGTTTACTTGTCTGTCTACCAACGTTTACTTGTCTGTCTACCAACTTTCACTTGTCTGTCTACCAACGTTTACTTGTCTGTCTACCAACGTTCATGCCTCTGTCTACCAACGTTTACTTGTCTCTCTACCAACGTTCATGCCTCTGTCTACCAACGTTTACTTGTCTGTCTACCAACTTTCACTTGTCTGTCTACCAACGTTTACTTGTCTGTCTACCAACGTTTACTTGTCTCTCTACCAACGTTCATGCCTCTGTCTACCAACGTTTACTTGTCTCTCTACCAACGTTCATGCCTCTGTCTACCAACGTTTACTTGTCTGTCTACCAACTTTCACTTGTCTGTCTACCAACGTTCATGCCTCTGTCTACCAACGTTTACTTGTCTGTCTACCAACGTTTACTTGTCTGTCTACCAACTTTCACTTGTCTGTCTACCAACGTTCATGCCTCTGTCTACCAACGTTTACTTGTCTGTCTACCAACGTTTACTTGTCTCTCTAACAACTTTCACTTGTCTGTCTACCAACGTTTACTTGTCTCTCTAACAACTTTCACTTGTCTGTCTACCAACGTTTACTTGTCTCTCTAACAACTTTCACTTGTCTGTCTACCAACGTTTACTTGTCTCTCTAACAACTTTCAATTGTCTGTCTACCAACGTTTACTTGTCTGTCTACCAACGTTTACTTGTCTCTCTAACAACTTTCAATTGTCTGTCTACCAACGTTTACTTGTCTGTCTACCAACGTTTACTTGTCTGTCTACCAACGTTTACTTGTCTCTCTACCAACGTTTACTTGTCTGTCTACCAACGTTTACTTGTCTCTCTACCAACGTTTACTTGTCTGTCTACCAACGTTTACTTGTCTCTCTACCAACGTTTACTTGTCTGTCTACCAACTTTCACTTGTCTGTCTACCAACGTTTACTTGTCTCTCTACCAACGTTTACTTGTCTGTCTACCAACTTTCACTTGTCTGTCTACCAACGTTTACTTGTCTCTCTACCAACGTTTACTTGTCTGTCTACCAACTTTCACTTGTCTGTCTACCAACGTTTACTTGTCTCTCTACCAACGTTTACTTGTCTGTCTACCAACTTTCACTTGTCTGTCTACCAAGGTTTACTTGTCTGTTTACCAACGTTTACTTGTCTGTCTACCAACTTTCACTTGTCTGTCTACCAACGTTCATGCCTCTGTCTACCAATGTTTACTTGTCTGTCTACCAACGTTTACTTGTCTCTCTACCAACGTTTACTTGTCTGTCTACCAACGTTTACTTGTCTGTCTAACAACTTTCAATTGTCTGTCTACCAACGTTTACTTGTCTCTCTACCAACGTTTACTTGTCTGTCTACCAACTTTCACTTGTCTGTCTACCAAAGTTTACTTGTCTCTCTACCAACGATTACTTGTCTGTCTACCAACTTTCACTTGTCTGTCTACCAACGTTTACTTGTCTCTCTACCAACGTTTACTTGTCTGTCTACCAACTTTCACTTGTCTGTCTACCAACGTTCATGTCTCTGTCTACCAACGTTTACTTGTTTGTCTACCAACGTTTACTTGTCTGTCTACCAACTTTCACTTGTCTGTCTACCAACGTTCATGTCTCTGTCTACCAACGTTTACTTGTCTGTCTACCATTTTTCACCTGTCTGTCTACCAACGTTTACTTGTCTGTCTACCAACGTTTACTTGTCTGTCTACCAACGTTCATGTCTCTGTCTACCAACGTTTACTTGTCTGTCTACCAACTTTTACTTGTCTGTCTACCAACGTTTACTTGTCTGTCAACCAACATTCACTTGTCTGTCTACCAACTTTCACTTGTCTGACTACCAACGTTCATGTCTCTGTCTACCAACGTTTACTTGTCTGTCTACCAACGTTTACTTGTCTGTCTACCAACGTTTACTTGTCTGTCTACCAACGTTCATGTCTCTGTCTACCAACGTTTACTTGTCTGTCTACCAACGTTTACTTGTCTGTCTACCAACGTTTACTTGTCTGTCTACCAACATTCACTTGTCTGTCTACCAACTTTCACTTGTCTGACTACCAACGTTCATGTCTCTGTCTACCAACGTTTACTTGTCTGTCTACCAACGTTTACTTGTCTGTCTACCAACGTTTACTTGTCTGTCTACCAACGTTTACTTGTCTGTCTACCAACGTTCATGTCTCTGTCTACCAACGTTTACTTGTCTGTCTACCAACGTTCATATCTCTGTCTACCAACGTTTACTTGTCTGTCTACCAACGTTCATGTCTCTGTCTACCAACGTTTACTTGTCTGTCTACCAACGTTCATGTCTCTGTCTACCAACGTTTACTTGTCTGTCTACCAACGTTTACTTGTCTGTCTACCAACGTTCACTTGTCTGTCTACCAACGTTCATGTCTCTGTCTACCAACGTTCATGTCTCTGTCTACCAACGCCCACATGTCTCTCTACAAACGCTCACTTGTCTGTCTACCAACGTTGACTTGTCTATCTACCAACGTTCATTTCTCTGTCTACCAACGTTCACTTGTCTGTCTACCAACGCTCACTTATCTGTCTACCAACGTTCATGTCTCTATCTACCAACGCTCACTTGTCTGTCTACCAACTTTGACTTGTCTATCTACCAACGTTCATTTCTCTGTCTACCAACGTTCACTTGTCTATCTACCAACGCTCACTTGTCTGTCTACCAACTTTGACTTGTCTATCTACCAACGTTCATTTCTCTGTCTACCAACGTTCACTTGTTTGTCTACCAACTTTGACTTGTCTATCTACCAACGTTCATTTCTCTATCTACCAACGTTCACTTGTTTGTCTACCAACTTTGACTTGTCTATCTACCAACGTTCATTTCTCTGTCTACCAACGTTCACTTGTTTGTCTACCAACTTTGACTTGTCTATCTACCAACGTTCATTTCTCTATCTACCAACGCTCACTTGTTTGTCTACCAACTTTGACTTGTCTATCTACCAACGTTCATGTCTCTGTCTACCAACGCTCACTTGTCTATCTACCAACGCTCACTTGTCTGTCTACCAACGTTGACTTGTCTATCTAGCAACGTTCATTTCTCTGTCTAGCAACGTTCACTTGTCTGTCTACCAACGCTCACTTGTCTCTCTACCAACGTTCACTTGTCTGTCTACCAACGCTCACTTATCTGTCTACCAACGTTCATGTCTCTGTCTACCAACGTTCACTTATCTATCTACCAACGTTCATGTCTCTGTCTACCAACGCTCACTTGTCTATCTACCAACGCTCACTTGTCTGTCTACCAACGTTCATGTCTCTGTCTACCAACGCTCACTTGTCTGTCTACCAACGCTCACTTGTCTATCTACCAACGCTCACTTGTCTGTCTACCAACATTCATGTCTCTGTCTACCAACGCTCACTTGTCTGTCTACCAACGTTCATGTCTCTGTCTACCAACGTTCACTTGTCTGTCTTCCAACGCTCACTTGTCTATCTACCAACGCTCACTTGTCTGTCTACCAACGTTCATGTTTCTGTCTACCAACGCTCACTTGTCTGTCTACCAACGTTCATGTTTTAGCGCGTTGGCTCAAATTACCCACTTGTATTCTGAGCTTTATATACGGACATCGTGTATGTGGCTTCCGTAAATGTCCGCTCGGTCTCACCTATTTTATGTGCTCTAATTACTAATTATTTATCGTGATATAATTACTAATTATTTATCGTGATATAATTACTAATTATTTATCGTGATCTAATTACTAATTATTTATCGTGATCTAATTACTAATTATTTATTGTAATCTAATTACTAATTATTTATCGTGATCTAATTACTAATTTTTAAATGTGATCTAATTACTAATTATTGATGGTGTTGTAACTAGTAATTATTTAATGTGTTTGAACTACTACTAATTAATGATTGTGCTATATAGACCACTAAAACGAACGTGTATTGGTACAGAAAAGTGACTCCCACCCTATTTGCGGTCTGTGCTCCAGAAGGAAGATTAAACGCTACCAGTAGATAATGATTTTAATAAATTGAGGACATCTTCTTCTGTCATTTCTTGATGAAACTCATCGTTAGCACCCGCCCTTAAATAACCAATATGTGAAAGTAGGTTAGTTGTACTACTAGCTTATAATCATCTGCGTTTGTTTTTTTCGACCCGACACATCCGCGCTCAGGATGGCACTGTTAGGGTGCTTTTCTCCTACCCTTAACCTCGATGACAAAATGGTTCCTGGAGCGTCAGCGGCAGGTAGGGCACTATTGTTTGACAATCTAAAGCGCGCAGTCAGCTATGAGTTGCTGTCCTCTTCCAACCGCCTTGTGTAGTTCTTGGTCCTCTTTGAGGAATCTCAGTGACCGACATACCAACAATGTTTGAAGAATATAAAAGTCAAACATTACTAAGGTCTCTAAGTACATCAAACACTACTCAGGTCTCTAAGTACATCAAACACTACTCAGGTCTCTAAGTACATCAAACACTACTCAGGTCTCTAAGTACATCAAACACTACTCAGATCTCTAAGTACATCAAACACTACTCAGATCTCATAGTACATCAAACACTACTCAGATCTCTAAGTACATCAAACACTACTCAGATCTCCTAGTACATCAAACACTACTCAGATCTCTAAGTACATCAAACACTACTCAGATCTCCTAGTACATCAAACACTACTCAGGTCTCCTAGTACATCAAACACTACTCAGATCTCTAAGTACATCAAACACTACTCAGATCTCTAAGTACATCAAACACTACTCAGATCTCCTAGTACATCAAACACTACTCAGATCTCTAAGTACAACAAACACTACTCAGATATCCTAGTAAATCAAACAATACTCAGATCTCCTAGTAAATCAAACACTACTCAGGTCTCCTAGTAAATCAAACACTACACAGGTCTCCTAGTAAATCAAACACTACTCAGGTCTCCTAGTAAATCAAACACTACTTAGGTCTCCTAGTAAATCAAACACTACTCAGGTCTCCTAGTAAATCAAACAATACTCAGGTCTCCTAATAAATCAAACACTACTCAGGTCTCCTAGAAAATCGAACACTACTCAGATCACCTAATAAATCAAACACTACTCAGGTCTCCTAGTAAATCAAACACTACTCAGGTCTCCTAGTAAATCAAACACTACTCAGATCACCTAGTAAATCAAACACTACTCAGGTCTCCTAATAAATCAAACACTACTCAGGTCTCTAAGAACATCAAACACTACTCAGATCTCCTAGTAAATCAAACACTACTCAGATCTCCTAGTAAATCAAACACTACTCAGGTCTCCTAATAAATCAAACACTACTCAGATCTCCTAGTAAATCAAACACTACTCAGGTCTACTAGTACATCAAACACTACTCAGGTCTCCTAAAAAATCAAACACTACTCAGATCTCCTAGTAAATCAAACACTACTCAGGTCTCCTAGTAAATCAAACACTTCTCAGGTCTCCTAGTAAATCAAACACTACTCAGGTCTCCTAGTAAATCAAACACTACTCAGGTCTCCTAGTAAATCAAACACTACTCAGATCTCTTAGTAAATCAAACACTACTCAGGTCTCCTAGTAAATCAAACACTACTCAGGTCTCCTAGTAAATCAAACACTACTCAGGTCTCCTAGTAAATCAAACACTACTCAGGTCTCTAAGTACATCAAACACTACTCAGATCTCCTAGTAAATCAAACACTACTCAGGTCTCCTAGTAAATGAAACACTACTCAGGTCTCCTAGTAAATCAAACACTACTCAGATCTCCTAGTAAATCAAACATTACTCAGGTCTCCTAGTAAATCAAACACTACTCAGGTCTCCTAGTAAATCAAACACTACTCAGGTCTCCTAGTAAATCAAACACTACTCAGATCTCCTAGTAAATCAAACACTACTCAGGTCTCCTAGTAAATCAAACACTACTCAGGTCTCCTAGTAAATCAAACACTACTCAGGTCTCCTAGTAAATCAAACACTACTCAGGTCTCCTAGTAAATCAAACACTACTCAGGTCTCCCAGTAAATCAAACACTACTCAGGTCTCCTAGTAAATCAAACACTACTCAGGTCTCCTAGTAAATCAAACACTACTCAGGTCTCCTAGTAAATCAAACACTACTCAGGTCTCTAAGTACATCAAACACTACTCAGGTCTCCTAGTACATCAAGCAATACTCAGATCTCCTAGTACATCAAACACTACTCAGATCTCCTAGCACACCAAACACTACTCAGGTCTCCTAGTAAATTAAACACTACTCAGGTCTCCTAGTACATCAAGCAATACTCAGATCTCCTAGTACATCAAACACTACTCAGATCTCCTAGCACACCAAACACTACTCAGATCTCCTAGTACACCAAACACTGCTCAGGTCTCTTAGTAAATCAAACACTACTCAGATCTCTAAGTACATCAAACACTACTCAGATCTCTAAGTACATCAAACACTACTCAGATATCCTAGTACATCAAACACTACTCAGATCTCTAAGTACAACAAACACTACTCAGATATCCTAGTAAATCAAACAATACTCAGATCTCCTAGTAAATCAAACACTACTCAGGTCTCCTAGTAAATCAAACACTACACAGGTCTCCTAGTAAATCAAACACTACTCAGGTCTCCTAGTAAATCAAACACTACTCAGGTCTCCTAGTAAATCAAACACTACTCAGGTCTCCTAGTAAATCAAACAATACTCAGGTCTCCTAATAAATCAAACACTACTCAGGTCTCCTAGAAAATCAAACAATACTCAGATCACCTAATAAATCAAACACTACTCAGGTCTCCTAGTAAATCAAACACTACTCAGGTCTCCTAGTAAATCAAACACTACTCAGATCACCTAGTAAATCAAACACTACTCAGGTCTCCTAATAAATCAAACACTACTCAGGTCTCTAAAAACATCAAACACTACTCAGATCTCCTAGTAAATCAAACACTACTCAGATCTCCTAGTATATCAAACACTACTCAGGTCTCCTAATAAATCAAACACTACTCAGATCTCCTAGTAAATCAAACACTACTCAGGTCTACTAGTACATCAAACACTACTCAGGTCTCCTAATAAATCAAACACTACTCAGATCTCCTAGTAAATCAAACACTACTCAGGTCTCCTAGTACATCAAACACTACTCAGATCTCCTAATAAATCAAACACTACTCAGGTCTCCTAGTAAATCAAACACTACTCAGGTCTCCTAGTAAATCAAACACTACTCAGGTCTCCTAGTAAATCAAACACTACTCAGGTCTCCTAGTAAATCAAACACTTCTCAGGTCTCCTAGTAAATCAAACACTACTCAGGTCTCCTAGTAAATCAAACACTACTCAGGTCTCCTAGTAAATCAAACACTACTCAGATCTCTTAGTAAATCAAACACTACTCAGGTCTCCTAGTAAATCAAACACTACTCAGGTCTCCTAGTAAATCAAACACTACTCAGGTCTCCTAGTAAATCAAACACTACTCAGGTCTCTAAGTACATCAAACACTACTCAGATCTCCTAGTAAATCAAACACTACTCAGGTCTCCTAGTAAATGAAACACTACTCAGGTCTCCTAGTAAATCAAACACTACTCAGATCTCCTAGTAAATCAAACATTACTCAGGTCTCCTAGTAAATCAAACACTACTCAGGTCTCCTAGTAAATCAAACACTACTCAGGTCTCCTAGTAAATCAAACACTACTCAGATCTCCTAGTAAATCAAACACTACTCAGGTCTCCTAGTAAATCAAACACTACTCAGGTCTCCTAGTAAATCAAACACTACTCAGGTCTCCTAGTAAATCGAACACTACTCAGGTCTCCTAGTAAATCAAACACTACTCAGGTCTCCCAGTAAATCAAACACTACTCAGGTCTCCTAGTAAATCAAACACTACTCAGGTCTCCTAGTAAATCAAACACTACTCAGGTCTCCTAGTAAATCAAACACTACTCAGGTCTCTAAGTACATCAAACACTACTCAGGTCTCCTAGTACATCAAGCAATACTCAGATCTCCTAGTACATCAAACACTACTCAGATCTCCTAGCACACCAAACACTACTCAGGTCTCTTAGTAGATTAAACACTACTCAGGTCTCCTAGTACATCAAGCAATACTCAGATCTCCTAGTACATCAAACACTACTCAGATCTCCTAGCACACCAAACACTACTCAGATCTCCTAGTACACCAAACACTGCTCAAGTCTCTTAGTAAATCAAACACTACTCATTTCTTCTAGCACACCAAACACTACTCAGGTCTCTAAGTACATCAAACACTACTCAGATCTCCTAGCACACCAAACACTACTCAGGTCTCTAAGTACATCAAACACTACTCAGATCTCCTTGCACACCAAACACTACTCAGGTCTCCTAGTACATCAAACACTACTCAGATCTCCTAGCACACCAAACACTACTCAGGTCTCTAAGTACATCAAACACTACTCAGATCTCCTAGCACACCAAACACTACTCAGATCTCCTAGCACACCAAACACTACTCAGATCTCCTAGCACACCAAACACTACTCAGGTCTCTAAGTACATCAAACACTACTCAGGTCTCCTAGTACATCCAACACTACTCAGGTCTCTAGTTACATCCAACACTACTCAGGTCTCCTAGTACATCAAACACTAGTCAGATCTCTAAGTACATCAAACACAACTCAGGTCTCCTAGTACATCAAACACTACTCAAATCTCCTAGTACATCAAACACTTTGGAGGATCTAGTAACAGAACCTTCTAGACGCGGAAAACTCAAGCTCCTGCAAGTGTCTTCATAATATAGAATACATTTCTTAGAATATTCCACCTTGTACTTTAACCAAACACTGTTAGAGAGGAGTGGTTCCAATTTGTGAGAGCACAATAAAATGTGAATGTTCAAGTTGAATGAGTTTGTGTGTTAGTGACGTTTTAGTAGATGAGTGTTTATGAGAAGAAATATTCCAAATATTGTCTCCCTTGTTGTCGCTGCTACAGAATAGACCATTTCTCTACCACAAATATCTGGACTATCTTAGCTCTTGTTGTCCTTGCTGAAAGTGAAGATATAGCCCATATATGTTTTTGTGTTAACAAAATTAATAAAAACTAAACTAAAATATCAGCGATATACGTGTGTGTATCTAACGTGCCTGTTCTTGTTGCAGGGACGTGATCAAAGAGTTCGACAGGTACCCCATTAATTATGTTTGCCAGCTGTGCCCACAGCTCAGAGAGGCCAGACATATTGAAGAATGCCATGTTTACTGCAGGGAGAGGAACTACAAGCCACGTAATGCTGCTGCTGGAGCTAGAGGGCAGATCGGTCAGGGCGGAGCTAAGGTGTATGGTGAAGGTGGCTTCCGTGCTGGGACATTTGTTGGCGATGGTGGCTTACATGCTGGGACACATGCTGGTGAAAGTGGCTTCCGTGCTGGGACACATGTTGGTGAAGGTGGCTTCCGTGCTGGGTTACATGGTGAAGGTGGCTTCCATCCTTGGACATATTTTGGTGAAGGTGGCTTCCACCCTGGGGCACATGTTGGTGAAAGTGGCTTCTTTATTGGGACACAAGCTGGTGAAAGTGGCATCCGTGATGGGATACATGTTGACGAAGGTGGATTCCGTGCTGGAACACATGCTAGTGAAGGTGGCTTCCGTGCTGGTTTGCATGGGGAAGGTGGCTTCTATGCTGGGACACATATTGGTGAAGGTGGCTTCCGTGCTGGGGCACATATTGGCGAAGGTGGATTCCTTGACCGAACAAATTTTGGTGAAGATGGATTCCGTGCTGGATTAAAAGTAGATGAAAGTGGCTTCCGTACTGGTTTAGGTGGCGAAGGTGGCTTCCGTGCTGGGACACATGTTGGGGAAGGTGGGTTACGTGCTGGAGCGCGTGTTGGTGAAGGTGCCTTACATGCTGGAGCAAGTGTTGGTGAAGGTGCCTTACATGCGGGAGCACGTGTTGGTGAAGGTGGGTTACATGCTGGAGCCCGTGTTGGTGAAGGTGGGTTACATGCTGGTGCACGTGTTGGAGAAGGTGGGTTACATGCTGGAGCACGTCTTGGTGAAGGTGGGTTACATGCTGGTGTACGTGTTGGTGAAGGTGGGTTACGTGCTGGTGTACGTGTTGGTGAAGGTGGCTTACATGCTGGATTACAAGTTGGTGAAGGTGGGTTACATGCTGGCGCACGTGTTGGTGAAGGTGGCTTACATGCTGGAGTGCGTGTTGGTGAAGGTGGCTTACATGCTGGAGAACGTGTTGGTGAAGGTGGCTTACATGCTGGAGCACGTGTTGGTGAAGGTGGGTTACATGCTGGCGCACGTATTGGTGAAGGTGGCTTACGTGCTGGATTACAAGTTGGTGAAGGTGGGTTACATGCTGGAGCACGTGTTGTTGAAGGTGGCTTACGTGCTGGATTACAAGTTGGTGAAGGTGGGTTACATGCTGGAGCACGTGTTGGAGAAGGTGGGTTACATGCTGGATTAAAAGTTGGTGAAGGTGGCCTACGTGCTGGATTACAAGTTGGTGAAGATGGCTTACATGCTGGAGCACGTGTTGGTGAAGATGGCTTACATGCTGGAGAACGTGTTGGTGAAGGTGGGTTACATGCTGGATTACAAGTTGGTGAAGGTGGGTTACATACTGGAGCACATGTTGGTGAAGGTGGCTTACGTCCTGCATTACAAGTTGGTGAAGGTGGGTTACGTGCTGGATTACAAGATGGTGAAGGTGGCTTACATGCTGGAGCACGTGTTGGTGAAGGTGGCTTACATGCTGGAGAACGTGTTGGTGAAGGTGGGTTACATGCTGGAGTACGTGTTGGTGAAGGTGGCTTACATGCTGGATTACAAGTTGGTGAAGGTGGCTTACATGCTGGATTACAAGTTGGTGAAGGTGGGTTACATGCTGGAGAACGTGTTGGTGAAGGTGGGTTACATGCTGGAGTACGTGTTGGTGAAGGTGGCTTACATGCTGGATTACTAGTTGGTGTAGGTGGGTTACATGCTGGCGCACGTGTTGGTGAAGGTGGGTTACATGCTGGAGCACGTGTTGGTGAAGGTGGGTTACATGCTGGTGTACGTGTTGGTGAAGGTGGCTTACATGCTGGATTACAAGTTGGTGAAGGTGGGTTACATGCTGGAGCACGTGTTGGTGAAGGTGGGTTACATGCTGGATTACAAGTTGGTGAAGGTGGGTTACATGTTGGCGCACGTGTTGGTGAAGGTGGCTTACATGCTGGCGCACGAGTTGGTGAAGGTGGCTTACATGCTGGAGCGCGTGTTGGTGAAGGTGGCTTACATGCTGGAGCACGTGTTGGTGAAGATGACTTACATACTGGAGCACGTGTTGGTGAAGGTGGGTTACATGCTGGCGCACGTGTTGGTGAAGGTGGCTTACGTGCTGGATTACAAGTTGGTGAAGGTGGGTTACATACTGGAGCACATGTTGTTGAAAGTGGCTTACGTGCTGGATTACAAGTTGGTGAAGGTGGGTTACATGCTGGAGCACATGTTATTGAAGGTGGCCTACGTGCTGGATTACAAGTTGGTGAAGGTGGCTTACATGCTGGAGCACGTGTTGGTAAAGGTGGGTTACATTCTGGAGAACGTGTTGGTGAAGGTGGGTTACATGCTGGATTACAAGTTGGTGAAGGTGGGTTACATGCTGGAGCACGTGTTGGTGAAGGTGGGTTACATGCTGGCACACATGTTGGTGAAGGTGGCTTACAAGCTGGAGCACGTGTGGAGAAGGTGGGTTACATGCTGGAGCACGTATTGATGAAGGTGGCTTACATGCTGGAGCACGTGTTGGTGAAGGTGGGTTACATGCTGGAGTACGTGTTGGAGAAGGTGGGTTACATGCTGGAGCACGTGTTGGAGAAGGTGGGTTACATGCTGGATTACAAGTTGGTGAAAGTGGCTTAGATGCTGGAGCACGTGTTGGTGAAGGTGGGTTACATGCTGGAACACGTGTTGGTGAAGTTGGCTTACATGCTGGATTACAAGTTGGTGAAGGTGGGTTACATGCTGGAGCACATGTTGGTGAAGGTGGATTACATGCTGGATTACAAGATGGTGAAGGTGGGTTACATGCTGGAGCACGTGTTGGTGAAGGTGGGTTACACGCTGGATTACAAGTTGGTGAAGGTGGCTTACATGCTGGAGCACGTGTTGGTGAAGGTGCCTTACTTGCTGGATTACATGTTGGTGAAGGTGGCTTACCTGCTGGAGCACGTGTTGGTGAAGGTGGGTTACATGCTGGATTACAAGTTGGTCAAGGTGGCATACATGCTGGAGCACGTGTTGGTGAAGGTGGCATACATGCTGGAGCACGTATTGGTGAAGGTGGGTTACATGCTGGAGCACGTGTTGGTGAAGGTGGGTTACATGCTGGAGCACGTGTTGGTGAAGGTGGGTTACATGCTGGAGCACGTGTTGGTGAAAGTGGCTTACATGCTGGATTACAAGTTGGTGAAGGTGGCTTACATGCTGGAGCACGTGTTGGTGAAGGTGGCATACATGCTGGAGCACGTGTTGGTGAAAGTGTCTTACATGCTGGATTACAAGTTGGTGAAGGTGGGTTACATGCTGGAGCACGTGTTGGTGAAGGTGGCTTACATGCTGGAATACAAGTTGGTGAAGGTGGCTTACATGCTGGAGCACGTGTTGATGAAAGTGGGTTACATGCTGGATTACAAGTTGGTGAAGGTGGCTTACATGCTGGATTACAAGTTGGTGAAGGTGGCTTACATGCTGGAGCACGTGTTGGTGAGGGTGGGTTACATGCTGGATTAGAAGTTGGTGAAGGTGGCTTACATGCTGGAGCACGTGTTGATAAAGGTGGGTTGCATGCTGGAGCACGTGTTGGTGAAAGTGGCTTACATGCTGGATTACAAGTTGATGAAGGTGGCTTACATGCTGGAGCAAGTGTTCGTGAAGGTGGCTTACATGCTGGAGCACGTGTTGGTGAAAGTGGCTTACATGCTGGTTTACAAGTTGGTGAAGGTGGGTTACATGCTGGAGCACGTGTTGGTGAAGGTGGTTTAAATGCTGGATTACAAGTTGGTGAAGGTGGTTTACATGCTGGAGCACGTGTTGGTGAAGGTGGCTTACATGCTGGATTACAAGTTGGTGAAAGTGGCTTACATGCTGGATTACAAGTTGGTGAAGGTGGCTTACATGCTGGATCACATGTTGGTGAAGGTGGGTTACATGCTGGAGCACGTGTTGGTGAAGGTGGCTTACATGCTGGATTACAAGTTGGTGAAAGTGGCTTACATGCTGGATTACAAGTTGGTGAAGGTGGCTTACATGCTGGATCACATGTTGGTGAAGGTGGGTTACATGCTGGAGCACGTGTTGATGAAGGTGGCTTACGTGCTGGATTACAAGTTGGTGAAGGTGGCTTATATGCTGGATCACATGTTGGTGAAGGTGGGTTACATGCTGGATTACAAGTTGGTGAAGGTGGGTTACATGCTGGAGCACGTGTTGGTGAAGGTGGCTTACATGCTGGATTACAAGTTGGTGAAGGTGGCTTATTTGCTGGATCACATGTTGGTGAAGGTGGCTTACATGCTGGATTAGAAGTTGGTGAAGGTGGCTTACATGCTGGTGCACGTGGTAGTGAAGGTGGCTTACATGCTGGATTACAAGTTGGTGAAGGTGGGTTACATGCTGGAGCACGTGTTGGTGAAGGTGGGTTACATGCTGGAGCACGTGTTGATGAAAGTGGGTTACATGCTGGATTACAAGTTGGTGAAGGTGGCTTACAAGCTGGAGCACGTGTTGGTGCAGGTGGGTTACATGCTGGAGCACGTGTTGGTGAAGATGACTTACATACTGGAGCACGTGTTGGTGAAGGTGGGTTACATGCTGGCGCACGTGTTGGTGAAGGTGGCTTACGTGCTGGATTACAAGTTGGTGAAGGTGGGTTACATACTGGAGCACATGTTGTTGAAAGTGGCTTACGTGCTGGATTACAAGTTGGTGAAGGTGGGTTACATGCTGGAGCACATGTTATTGAAGGTGGCCTACGTGCTGGATTACAAGTTGGTGAAGGTGGCTTACATGCTGGAGCACGTGTTGGTAAAGGTGGGTTACATTCTGGAGAACGTGTTGGTGAAGGTGGGTTACATGCTGGATTACAAGTTGGTGAAGGTGGGTTACATGCTGGAGCACGTGTTGGTGAAGGTGGGTTACATGCTGGCACACATGTTGGTGAAGGTGGCTTACAAGCTGGAGCACGTGTTGGAGAAGGTGGGTTACATGCTGGAGCACGTATTGATGAAGGTGGCTTACATGCTGGAGCACGTGTTGGTGAAGGTGGGTTACATGCTGGAGTACGTGTTGGAGAAGGTGGGTTACATGCTGGAGCACGTGTTGGAGAAGGTGGGTTACATGCTGGATTACAAGTTGGTGAAAGTGGCTTAGATGCTGGAGCACGTGTTGGTGAAGGTGGGTTACATGCTGAAACACGTGTTGGTGAAGTTGGCTTATATGCTGGATTACAAGTTGGTGAAGGTGGGTTACATGCTGGAGCACATGTTGGTGAAGGTGGATTACATGCTGGATTACAAGATGGTGAAGGTGGGTTACATGCTGGAGCACGTGTTGGTGAAGGTGGGTTACACGCTGGATTACAAGTTGGTGAAGGTGGCTTACATGCTGGAGCACGTGTTGGTGAAGGTGCCTTACTTGCTGGATTACATGTTAGTGAAGGTGGCTTACCTGCTGGAGCACGTGTTGGTGAAGGTGGGTTACATGCTGGATTACAAGTTGGTGAAGGTGGCTTACATGCTGGAGCACGTGTTGGTGAAGGTGGCTTACATGCTGGAGCACGTATTGGTGAAGGTGGGTTACATGCTGGAGCACGTGTTGGTGAAGGTGGGTTACATGCTGGAGCACGTGTTGGTGAAGGTGGGTTACATGCTGGAGCACGTGTTGGTGAAAGTGGCTTACATGCTGGATTACAAGTTGGTGAAGGTGGCTTACATGCTGGAGCACGTGTTGGTGAAGGTGGCATACATGCTGGAGCACGTGTTGGTGAAAGTGTCTTACATGCTGGATTACAAGTGGTGAAGGTGGGTTACATGCTGGAGCACGTGTTGGTGAAGGTGGCTTACATGCTGGAATACAAGTTGGTGAAGGTGGCTTACATGCTGGAGCACGTGTTGATGAAAGTGGGTTACATGCTGGATTACAAGTTGGTGAAGGTGGCTTACAAGCTGGAGCACGTGTTGGTGCAGGTGGGTTACATGCTGGAGCACGTGTTGGTGAAGGTGGCTTACATGCTGGAGCACGTGTTGGTGAAAGTGGATTACATGCTGGATTACAAGTTGTTGAAGGTGGCTTACAAGCTGGAGCACGTGTTGGTGAAGGTGGCTTACATGCTGGAGCACGTGTAGGTGAAGGTGGCTTACATGCTGGAGCACGTGTTGGTGAAGGTGGCCTACGTGCTGGATTACAAGTTGGTGAAGGTGGCTTACATGCTGGAGCACGTGTTGGTGAAGGTGGCTTACATGCTGGAGCACGTGTTGGTGAAGGTGGCCTACGTGCTGGATTACAAGTTGGTGAAGGTGGCTTACATGCTGGAGCACGTGTTGGTCAAGGTGGCTTACATGCTGGAGCACGTGTTGGTCAAGGTGGGTTACATGCTGGATTTCAAGTTGGTGAAGGTGTCTTAAATGCTGGAACACGTGTGGGTGAAGGTAAGTGAGTAATATCAAGTGCTTTGTTCTATAATTTTTGTCGCTTGTTATGTTGTGAACAACATGTTGTGTACGCGTTAATTGAATTAATGATCTGTGTTGTGAGCAACATGTTGTGTAGGCGTTAATTGAGTCTAGTTCAGTTATGAGGGTCTTGTGAATTGAGTCAGGAACTGTGTTGTTAATCTTGTCACGATCTGTGCTGTGGCAAGTGTTAAATATGTCACGATCTGTGTTGTGGGTCTTGTTAATTGAGTCAGGAACTGTGTTGTTAATCTTGTCACGATCTGTGCTGTGGTAAGTGTTAAATATGTCACGATCTGTGTTGTGGGTCTTGTTAATTGAGTCAGGAACTGTGTTGTTAATCTTGTCACGATCTGTTCTGTGGTAAGTGTTAAATATGTCATGATATGTGCTGTGGTAAGTGTTAAATATGTCACTATCTGTGTTGTGGTAAGTGTTAAATATGTCATGATCTGTGTTGTGGTAAGTGTTAAATATGTCATGATCTGTGCTGTGGTAAGTGTTAAATATGTCACGATCTGTGTTGTGGTAAGTGTTAAATATGTAATGATCTGTGTTGTGGGTCTTGTTAATTGAGTCAGGAACTGTGTTGTTAATCTTGTCACGATCTGTGTTGTGGTAAGTGTTAAATATGTCACGATCTGTGCTGTGGTAAGTGTTAAATATGTCACGATCTGTGTTGTGGGTCTTGTTAATTGAGTCAGGAACTGTGTTGTTAATCTTGTCACGATCTGTGCTGTGGTAAGTGTTAAATATGTCATGATCTGTGTTGTGGTACTTACTTAATGATAACTTAAACATCATGTTGTTGACCTCAGTAAGAAGATGTATTTGTCACGTTGGTTACCTTGTTACGTGTTCTTCATTGTTCTTTCTACCCGATGACATCATTTTAAGATGGGCCTTTTAATGTTCTGTGTTCCCCGGTGACTCAAACATGTTTGACAAGAGCGAAGTTTGCCTTTGTGGTTGCTTTCTCTGTGTCAACTCATGCTACGTCATGTCTCCATGTACACAGCACACTCAGAGAAATTGTCCAACATAACCACATTTGATGTAGTTGATGTATGTCTGATGTAGTTCTGATATAGCTGATGTGTGTTCGAAATAGCTGATGGATGTCTGATCTAGTTAATACCTGTCTGATATAGTTGATGTATGTCTAATGTAGGTCTGATGTACCTGATATATGTCTGATGTAGCTGATGCATGTCTGATGTAGTTAATACCTGTATGATGTAGTTTATGTATGTCTAATGTAGGTCTGATGTAGCTGATGCATGTCTGATGTAGTTGATGCATGTCTGATGTAGCTGATGCATGTCTGATTTAGTGTGTACTTGTCTGATGTGCGTGATGTATGTCTGCTGTATGTTTGATGTAGTTAATGCACGTTTAATGTAGATAATGTTTGTCTGATGTATTTGATGTTTGTCTGATGTAGGTGACGTATACCTGATAAAGTTAATGTATTACTGATGTAGCTGGTGTACATCTGATGCAGTTGGTGTATGTCTGAGAAGACACATGCTCTGTCCACGCTGCTACGTCACGTTGTTGATAACACGAACAAGATCGACCAACCTTTGTCCAACATAAATGTGTTTTGTTGTTTCAGGAAGCGAGAAGTGAAATCACAAGATGGAGAGTGTCAGCGACACCTGGTACAGCTCGTCATTGTGGTTATTTCTGTCTGTGACCTCGTCACATCAATAAATCATTCCTGGCATTAATCCATGACTTCATTGATTGTTGTCACGTGATATTTCCTAAAACAAGTTAATATTGTAAATTAAACATTAAATGGTATAAAACTGCTAAACTCATAGAGAGACGAGAGAAACTGCGACGTTTCAGTAAAAGCACCCAGAAACAACAGAAACGGTTGCAAAATAAGAAACAAATAAATTGAAACACGATAGAAAGCTAAACACAGCAAGAACTGTGAAAAATGGCGAATAGAAATGATGACCGGAATTTTCATAGTTGTTGGTCACGTGATTGATAATAAGGCAGGTAGGATAGGATTTCAGTGGACCAAAGGGAGCTATAAAAGGGGGTCTCGTGATGATGAAGGAAAGGTGTGGTCCCGTAGTGTGGGGTGAAAAGAGGGGTTCCATAGTTTAGGGTGAAAGGAGGGGTTACATAGTGTGGGGTGAAAGGAAGGGTTCCATAGTCTGGGGTGAAAGGAGGGGTTCCATAATGTGGCGTGAAAGCAGGGGTTCTATAGTGTGGGGTGAAAGGAGGGGTTCCATAGTCTGGGGTGAAAGGAGGGGTTCCATAATGTGGCGTGAAAGCAGGGGTTCTATAGTGTGGGGTGAAAGGAGGGGTTACGTAGTGTGGGATGAAAGGAGGGTTTACATAGTGTGGGATGAAAGGAGGGTTCCCTAGTCTGGGGTGAAAGGAGGGGTTTCATAGTGTGGGGTGAAAGGAGGCGTCCCATAGTGTGGAGTGAAAAGAGGGACCCCATAGTGTGGATAGAAAAGAGGGGTCCCATAGTGTGGGGCGAAAGGAATGATATTATAGTATGGGATAAAAGAGAGAAAAAGAGGAAAACAAGAGAAGACAGGAGTGGCAAAGGTGGACAAGTGCAGGGGAGGTAATAAAGACACCACAGGAAGGAATAAAAATGAGACACAGAAAAGGATGGGAGAGGAGGCCAGTGGTTAAAGACAAACATTGAAAGGAGTTTAAACCTATCAGATGGAGTGTGCCAACACGGGCTAATGGTCGGGCCTCTACCGGATATCAGAGGTACAAGAACCGGTACCGGTAAACCGGAAGTCATCGACGGTATGATGGCCTGGAGATCTGAAACGGGAGTAGCCTGAGAGCCGGTATCACGTCACATGTTACACAAGTGTTCCCGGATTCTCACCCTTAAACGTCTGCCTGTGTCGCCATTATAAATCTTTAGACAGCTTTTGACAGATGAATGCATATATGGGATTACCGTTATGACCACGAGTAGCATGACGATAGAGGTGATGGCACTGACCAAGGCATTCATCTGGTTAGTCACAAGACTACACACATGGCTGAATTCTGAGTGATTCGATGAGCATGATAAGAAAAGTGGAGACGGGATCTGTACGCGTGCAATGGGTAGAGTCATTGCAGAAGTCAAAAATACGTAAGGTCACATTTGTCTATGTCTCAGGACACGCCGGAGTACGGGGAAGTGCAAGAGCGGACACGTTGGCTAGCTGCGCTATTGTTGAGGACAGTCAACCGATGGATCGGGCGGACATGTTGGCTAGCTGCGCTATTGTTGAGGACAGTCAACCGATGGATCGGGCGGACATCATCAATGCCCTCCGGGAAGTAGGATGGACACAGGACTTCGACAACCATGAGTCCACGTCACTCCTTCGGTTGAAAGAGATGGGAGTTAAGATAGGCACAGCCAGAAACGAGAAACTTAGTGGGCGTGTAAGAAGACTTATCATCCAACACAGAACTGGAGTCGTCAGTCGCTGGACACTGAGGGAATTGCTGAGGAGGGGATCTGAGCAACTATGGACATGGTGAACACACAAGCGTTTCTAGACAGACAGGTTGGTAGACACAGAGCAAGAAGTGTCATAATTGTGAACACCCAAGCGTTTCTAGACAGATAGGGTGGTAGACACAGAACAAGAAGTGTCATAATTGTGAACACCCAAGCGTTTCTAGACAGATAGGGTGGTAGACACAGAACAAGAAGTGTCATAATTGTGAACACCCAAGCGTTTCTAGACAGACAGGTTGGTAGACACAGAACAAGAAGTGTCATAATTGTGAACACCCAAGCGTTTCTAGACAGACAGGTTGGTAGACACAGAACAAGAAGTGTCATAATTGTGAACACCCAAGCGTTTCTAGACAGATAGGGTGGTAGACACAGAACAAGAAGTGTCATAATTGTGAACACCCAAGCGTTTCTAGACAGATAGGGTGGTAGACACAGAACATGAAGTGTCATAATTGTGAACACCCAAGCGTTTCTAGACAGATAGGGTGGTAGACACAGAACAAGAAGTGTCATAATTGTGAACACCCAAGCGTTTCTAGACAGACAGGTTGGTAGACACAGAGCAAGAAGTGTCATAATTGTGAACACCCAAGCGTTTCTAGACAGACAGGTTAGTAGACACAGAGCAAGAAGTGTCATAATTGTGAACACCCAAGCGTTTCTAGACAGATAGGGTGGTAGACACAGAACAAGAAGTGTCATAATTGTGAACACCCAAGCGTTTCTAGACAGATAGGGTGATAGAGACAGAGCAAGAAGTGTCATAATTGTGAACACCCAAGCGTTTCTAGACAGACAGGTTGGTAGACACAGAACAAGAAGTGTCATAATGGTGAACACCCAAGCGTTTCTAGACAGACAGGTTGGTAGACACAGAACAAGAAGTGTCATAATTGTGAACACCCAAGCGTTTCTAGACAGATAGGGTGGTAGACACAGAGCAAGAAGTGTCATAATTGTGAACACCCAAGCGTTTCTAGACAGACAGGTTGGTAGACACAGAGCAAGAAGTGTCATAATTGTGAACACCCAAGCGTTTCTAGACAGACAGGTTGGTAGACACAGAACAAGAAGTGTCATAATTGTGAACACCCAAGCGTTTCTAGACAGATAGGGTGGTAGACACAGAACAAGAAGTGTCATAATGTGAACACCCAAGCGTTTCTAGACAGATAGGGTGGTAGACACAGAACAAGAAGTGTCATAATTGTGAACACCCAAGCGTTTCTAGACAGATAGGGTGGTAGACACAGAACAAGAAGTGTCATAATTGTGAACACCCAAGCGTTTCTAGACAGACAGGTTGGTAGACACAGAGCAAGAAGTGTCATAATTGTGAACACCCAAGCGTTTCTAGACAGACAGGTTGGTAGACACAGAGCAAGAAGTGTCATAATTGTGAACACCCAAGCGTTTCTAGACAGACAGGTTGGTAGACAGAGAAGCAACGTGAACCTTCACATATAACACATGAACGTTGATAGACAGAAAATCGTATAAATGACGAAAGACACATAATCTCATGATGGACAATCAGATGGACCTTTCATAGACAGACACGCAATTGGACATTTCAGACAGACAAAGAAATGGACATTGATAGACAGACACGCAATTGGACATTTGCAGACAGACAAAGAAATGGACATTGATAGACAGACACGCAATTGGACATTTGCAGACAGACAAAAATGGACATTGATAGACAGACACGCAATTGGACATTTGCAGACAGACAAAAAATGGACATTGATAGACAGACATGCACAAGCGACTTACTCTTTAGTTTTGGCTCTGGCAACGTCACATGCAACACGACTAATAAAACGGTCAAGGACTGTCTCTGTTTGCTCAGGAGTTCGAATTAGACTGGCTGTTAGATCACCATCGAAGATTGTTTATTTTTGAAGAGCGACAGAGTTTTGATATAGAATAGTTGATAGGGGGGGGGGGGATAGAATATGAGGGGACATAGAGACAGTAAATGAACGAGTACTAGACACTAAAATAAAAAAAGGTGACATCACAAAACCGACAATAACCGAGGTATAGACGAGACCACACAGAAAGCTACCCTAAATAAAACAACAAACAACATACCTTTTCTGTTTTCCTAAACCTGGATTCAGGACTCGAGATTACAGCACAAAGTCTGTGTATGAGCAAAAGATGGGGACAAAGATGAATGGAAGCTCACAGATACGGACAGTTATCGTGGAAAATATTGTCAAAGGAGAAGGGGAGATTGTTGGTGAGTGAGGGAAGGATATATAAGAGTTGTTGAGATGAGGGCATAGAAAGGTGTAGGGTAACGGGGGTGTTAAGGAAATTGTGGATGAGGATAGAGAGAACGGCGCTGGATGTAAAATAGTTGATAGGAGAACAGAGAAGATGATGTGGTGGAGCGACAGTTTTTGTTATAGAATAGTTGATAGGAGAAAGTAGAATATGAGAGGACAAAGGGATGGTTAAAGTACGAGTACTAGACGAGCAAACAAAACAATGACCTCACAAAACCGACAATAACCGAGGTATAGACGAGACCACACAGAAAGCTACCCTAAATAAACAACAAACAACATACCTTTTCTGTTTTCCTAAACCTTGATCAGGACTCGAGATTACAACACAAAGTCTGTGTATAAGCTAGGCTCTGGTGTCTATGTCTTTTATTGTGTCCGAGTGTCAAGTCTACCATCCGTTGCCAACTCGTGATTCACAAGCTGAGGTGCATTAAACCTGCACTGATCTATTGAGATTATCAGATTGGTCGAGTCGGTGCAGGACTTCTGAGGGGCAATATTCAAATATCGACACTTAACTGTCAAGTTTTGTTTCAGAACGTGTTTGTTTATGTAGATGTTCGCTGTAGAGATCTGTTGATAGTTTCTCAAAGTCAAACTTGTGAAATGTGAGGTTTCTGGTGTCGACATTTTGTGTTGGACACGTCAGAGTTGATCCATTGGTAGCTGACAGAGGAGAGGGCAGAAATGGGAAAATGGAGTAAAGTTGGGACTGGATGAATAGAGAGAAGAATTATAGTGGAGGAGTGAATGGAGAAGTGTGATTTGTACTGAGGAGAGGAAATAAAGGGATGACTGAGTGGTGAATGTTTAGATCTCATAAGTACCAGATTGGATTAATGAGTGGTGAAGTGAGTGGTGATGTGAGTGGTGTAGTGAGAAGAGCTATTGAGATGAATCAGAGTGGTGATGTGAGTGATGAAGTGATAAAGAGCTATTGAGATGAATCAGAGTGGTGATGTGAGTGATGAAGTGATAAAGAGCTATTGAGATGAATCAGAGTGGTGATGTGAGTGATGAAGTGATAAAGAGCTATTGAGATGAATCAGAGTGGTGATGTGAGTGATGAAGTGAGTAGAGGACTCAGAGATGGAGAGCGATTGGTGAAGTTGTTAGTGCTGGGGAGAGAGCGTTGAAGTTGTCCTGTGATCAACTCTCTGACTCGCCATGCTGCTCCATATTTCTGTTCATGTTCACACATTTGGGTAACAGCTGTGTCATGTCAGAGAGACAACGTTCACAGAGAGAGAGAGTGAGAGAGAGAGAGTGTCAAAATCAGCTCATGGACGTGTTTATGTAAATGTAGAGCAGCGGAGATGTGGTGTCAGGTTCTCGGGCCAGGCCAGTCAATTGAGTTGTTGCTGCTGTTGTCATGTTTTAGTTCCTCATTTCAACATCGGCAGCACAGGCTGTGGCCACAGCACATCAGGTAGTTCCAAACAGTGAATTTGAGCTGGCCGAGAGCAGTCGTTGGATTAATATTAACAACCTGAAATAGTTTGTCTACAGCAATAAAAACATAACAAAGATGGAAATATGTTTAACACATAAACTGGATGAAATAGTCATATGTTTAACACATAAACTGGATGAAATAGTCATATGTTTAACACATAAACTGGATGAAATAGTAATATGTTTAACACATAAACTGGATGAAATAGGCATCATCATCATTGAGTGCCGTCTCCGCATCGAAGGTTGGCTACCATGGGGCGCCATTCCACACTGTCTCTTGCTTTGATGGTGCAGATTGTCATAGGCTGACTTGTCATTCTTTTGATGTTACTCGTCCTTTTAGTCTTGGTCTGCCTTTTTCCAAGATTTTAGCGTATAGCTCCCTACATGGCTGAGAAGAGATATACATCTATATTGATTGCAGTCTCTTCTGCTACCTTTCTTTTTCCATATTGGTATGATGATTGCCTGTTGCCAGTCTTCTGGGGCTTGTTGTTGGTGCCATGCTGCATTAAATATTCTGTGCAGAGATTGTACTCCTGTTTCTCCTGCTGCTGCTATTATTTATATTGGTATGTTATCTATCCCCGGTGCTTTATTTCTTGGTGCATATTTGATTACTTCTTCGATTTTCTCTTTCATGATTTTGGGTTCAGTATTTGTGAGTTCTAGCGTGGTTTTTGTTGTCTTATTGGTAGTTGGTATGTTTAACAGGTCTTCAAAATATTATTTCCATCTCTGTTGCTCGTAATCGATCGAGACAAAATTAAGCCGGAGAGGTACAAAGTCAAAGCAATCAAATACATGTCCTACAGAAGTCAGAGAAGTGAAAAGTTGTAAGAGAAATATGCGGGTATTATAGCGGTTTTATAACTGCCTTTTCAGTTTTTGCGGAGCCTCCTGCGGTACTCACTATGGAGTTTGCGGGATTTAGATGGACACAAGTCTGTCATAATCTCTCTGACTGCCTGGAAGAAACACTTACCACAACACCATTACTATATATATATATAGTAACGTTGCTACTACCGAGTCAATGTAGGTTATTATGTGCAAGAACAGCAGCCTTGGACTTGGCAAACATTTCTCAAGACCTATCTCGTTTGGCGTTACCTCAGCAGCAACAGCAGTGGCCATATACAGCAACAACGAGAAGACCAGAATGCACATGACCACGATACTGGCGCGTCGCTTTGTGCACATAACCACAAAGCTTGTTGGATGACATATGGCGATGTAATTCTCCACTGTTATGCACACAACGTACCATACGGACAGAAAGCTAAATACGTAAGTGGCGAAAAACGAATTCTGCAAATTTTGTTGTTGGCTGTTGGGCTTTGTTAAAACGCAAACAAGCGTCCATCTTGGTGCGTTCCCAACATAAAACCATTACTATAACACGCGGACTTGGATGAGTAAAATTTCTTATAAAAAGACTCATTGGACCTGGCGCATACCTGACACAAATGTGCGAGAAGAGAGCAGAGACAATACCAGGGAGCAAAGTGAAAGACCAATCTTATTTTTGTCGTACAAAGTTTAGCAAAGTCACAACTAAACTGCTCGACTGTTGAAAAATTAGCCTGTGCAGTCCGCTATACTTTACAAAAAAACGTGATTTCCTTCTGCACAACGCCACATTTATTTTCATGACTGATCATAACCTCGGAGGGCAATACTGGAAGCAGTTGTGTCATACACAGTGATCCTTGGGCCCTGAATTTACCAGGGTACAGCGTGCAAACACAACATATTCATGGAAGAAAGAATACTCGTGCAGCTTAGCTTTCTGAGTCCCATATAAGGAATTTGAGGAAAGCAACGAAGGAGAACCTGAGATAGATGAAAGAAATCTCCAGCACGTTATAGTTAAACACAATAAGAATAAAAGTTCACCTCCACCGCGAACAAACAGAAGCAAAAGAAATGGGAATAGAAAAGATGTAATGAGAAAAAACAAGACGATGTAGAAGAAGTGCACATTTTTAACTCAAATAAAACAAGAAGACCCTGAAATAAAAGAAAATTATAGTGAACATCAAAAGTCTCAAGAAGCTACTGAAATAAATTTTGACATTGACGATGAAGACGAGGAAGTCGAGGAAACCTATTGTTTTATCTCCAGGAGAGGTGCATGTAGCAAGGTGTACATGCCCACAAGCTGCACGAGGCCATTCTTTGAAGCTTAAAATGAAAAAAAAATATACATGTGGTACGAGATAAAGTTCGCTACGCCATTCAAAAGAGATATTATTGGTTTGGGATGTTCCATAACGTATATGACCATGATAACAAGTGTAGATCATGTAGGCTTTGAAATATGCAAACAGTAAAGTGTCCTCATCAAGAATTTGAACAAAATATTCTTCCCCATGAAGAAAGTCAGCAAAGATATACCAGTCATTACCCCCAGAACATTCTCTGGAATCACGAACGTGATACATTTCATAGATTGTTGAAAAATATAGCCAGAGGTGGTTATGGTTATGGAAGGCCCTGGTATCACTGCAAGCGAATTAAAATCCATAATTGCTCAACCGCCTGTGTCAGTGAAATCATCCGAATTACTATCTCATCTCCCAAACAAAGAAAGGCAGCCGCAGCCACCATCACAGCATTCTCAGCACACACCAAAAGACATAAGGCGAAACCGCACAGAAAGTGAACACACCCGCCTGTTCCTTGTTATACGATATCATCATTCATCGTAAACAATTGGAATATTAAAACACAATTAAAGCAGATGAAACGCACAGCTCACGGTGTGCACAGAGCACTGAACTCAGTAGCTCTTGCAACAAGCCTGACGTGGGATAAGAGGAAACTGCAACAAGGAACACTTTCCAGACATAGCCTTTGATGGTTCCTGCCGCCTATCCACCATATTGACCGGAACTTCCAACAGCCAGAGAGCTTCCCGGGAGCTGATAACGACACAGAGATAGACATTCTGCTAAATGAATTTATTCCCAGATATAGCTGGCCACAGAATGAACTAACGGACAACAGAGACGAATTCACGAATCATTAGTTTGAAAAAAAACCACGAACAACGATGACATGAAACACATCACCACCGATGACATGAAACACATCACCACCGATGACATGAAACACATCACCACCGATGACATGAAACACATCACCACCGATGACATGAAACACATCACCACCGATGACATGAAACACATCACCACCGATGACATGAAACACATCACCACCGATGACATGAAACACATCACCACCGATGACATCAAACACATCACCACCGATGACATCAAACTCATCACTACCGATGACATCATACACATCACCACCGATGACATGAAACACATCACCACCGATGACATCAAACACATCACCACGGATGACATCAAACACATCACCACCGATGACATCAAACTCATCACTACCGATGACATGAAACACATCACCACCGATGACATCAAACACATCACCACCGATGACATGAAACACATCACCACCGATGACATGAAACACATCACCACCGATGACATGAAACACATCACCACCGATGACATGAAACACATCACCACCGATGACATGAAACACATCACCACCGATGACATCAAACACATCACCACCGATGACATGAAACACATCACCACCTTGTTTTACCACCCAAAGTCAAACGTTGACAACGAGCGGTAACACAGAACCTTCAATAAAACTCTAGAAACATTCACCAGTGAAGGACACAACGACTGGGACGTAGGATGTAATCATGGCAGCAACCCTTTCTAACGAACGGGAGCCCACTAATAAAGTCCACTGATAAAGCCCACTGATAAGTCCACTAATAAAGCCCACTGATAAAGTCCACTGATAAAGCATCCTGAACAACCTAACTGAGAAAGCCCACTGATAAAGCCCACTAATAAAGCATCCTGAACAACCTAACTGAGAAAGCCCACTGATAAAGCCCACTAATAAAGTCCACTGATAAAGCATCCTGAACAACATTACTGAGAAAGCCCACTGATAAAGTCCACTAATAAAGCATCCTGAACAACCTAACTGAGAAAGCCCACTGATAAAGTCCACTAATAAAGCATCCTGAACAACCTAACTGAGAAAGCCCACTGATAAAGCCCACTAATAAAGTCCACTGATAAAGCATCCTGAACAACCTGAGAAAGCCCACTGATAAAGCCCACTAATAAAGCATCCTGAACAACCTAACTGAGAAAGCCCACTGATAAAGCCCTCTAATAAAGTCCACTGATAAAGCATCCTGAACAACCTAACTGAGAAAGCCCACTGATAAAGCCCACTAATAAAGTCCACTGATAAAGCATCCTGAACAACCTAACTGAGAAAGCCCACTGATAAAGCCCACTAATAAAGCATCATGAACAACCCAATTGAGAAAGCCCACTTATAAAGCCCACTAATAAAGCATCCTGAACAACCCAATTGAGAAAGCCCACTGATAAAGCATCCTGAAAACCCAACTGAAACTTGAAAAACCCACTGATAAAGCCTGGAACAGCCTGGGATTCACAACTAACAAACATTGTATATAAGATTTTAAGCTGGAAAGATCGCATACAAGAAAGTGAAAGTAAACTCCACAAATATGAAGGGCCAGGAATTGGTCTACACTTTATATAAATAGAAGGGAAGAACAGGCTCGTATATTGTAGCTACAAGAACTAGGAGAACTTAAAGAGAAGTAGAGAAGAGAAATAGAGAAACAGAGTAGGCTATTGTGGTCGCTGTAAGCAGAGATGTTTAACTGATTAGAAATGAGAAATCAGTAACTAGAAAGCTGGAACAGTTGAGCTCGACATTAGATCTGATGGCGTCAACTGTCAAGAGCTGAACATAGAAATCATGTCAGCAAATAGCAAGTGCTAACCACATAGAATGGACAAGAGTGAGCGACTCAATCATTTAGAAGTGGTTTGATGAACAGTTACTGGTGCAAGGGAGGTAATACCAGCTGTATCGAAACGTTGTCAATGACGATGGTTAATTCCCTTTACTAGTGTACTACTAGCAGAAAATCCTAAAGCTACAGCAATTACAAAACTATGGACTAGATATGAATATCAAAGACTAAAACTATGATCATAAACAAAGAAAATACTCAAAACCCACAAGTGGATATCAAAATTGAAGGAATAGACCTGGAGGCAGTTCAGAACTACAACTACCTTGGACATACTATAACCAGTGATGGAAAATGTACAACTGAAATAAACAAAAGAATAGGAATGGCAAAAAGTAATTTTAATGCCACGAAGAACATACTAACATCAAAACAAATAACACCAGGGCTAAAACTAAGAATAGCAATATTCTCAATATTCCTATATGGTGCAGAAACATGAACATTAGACAAGAAAACAGAACAAAGAATTGAAGTCTTTGAAATGTGGATATATAGAAGAATAGGTAGAATTGGATGGAAGGAAAAGAAAACAAATGATGAAGTTTTAAAACAACTAAAAATGAAAAGAGAACTACTAAACACAATTCAAACAAGACAAATGTGATTTTTGGGCCATGTTAAAAGACACAACAGCCTACTAAAAGTAATCCTGGAGGGGAAAATACAAGGTAAAAGAGGCAGAGGCAAACCAAGACTAACATGGACGAGTAACATCAAAAGATGGACAAATCAGCCTATGACAACCTGCACCATCAAAGCAAGAGACAGAGCAGAATGACGCTCCATGGTAGCCAACCTTCGTTGCGGAGAAGGCATGTGATGATGAATTCCCTTTAAGCATTTCATTGTGTGTTTATAGAGTTGGCTTGGTCCAATCCTCAAGGTATATCACAGCCCAATGACAAAGTTATCATGACATCGTGAAGGTACTAATACAACAGTACATCGTGCCTATCCCCTCATTTAGTTTTCAATTACTCTACATTTAGTTGTCTCCCATTCTCCGCCGATTAAATCATCAATTATTGTACACATGTCTATCTCCAGTTCTCCTTTGATGTAAATGCATAATATCAAGCAACACTTCCTGGTGACAGGATAGTTAGTGCCCCTGAATTACCCTATTTATATAATAGACGGCACCTTGGGCACGCCATCATTGTAGGAAACAACATGGTGGCAGCTGAGGTAGATGTGTCTATGGGGGACAGTGAAGAATTGAGGTGCGTCATGTCAGATCGGCTTATGTGTTCCGGCTTTGTTTGGGACAGAACTGGATCACTAGTTGTCAGTTCGTTGAAGATTGCAGCGAAGTTGCACCTCTTTAGTTTTCCTTTTCATAAACCAATTATGCTTTGAACCTGTCACATTGAACAGAATACACGCATTCCCACCCACAACTCGGAGGTTATAGATATAACAAAGAGACATGGCTCAATGGGGCAGACTTCGCCTATTACGTCTTCATAGGCTTCCACAGACGAGAGGAGACATGTGCTGCTACTATAGATCTGGAGGATGCATACAGCAGGGTACCATCTGAATACCTTCATACACATACTCCGCAAACTGGCGGTGCACCTCTTCTTCATTAGATGGCTCACTGCAGCACTGTTTCAGAGGAAGGTGATACTCAGATGTGGAAGTTGGTCTTCCGAGCCAACATCCATTTGTCCAGGACTGCCACAAGGCTCACCATTGTCACCAGTTCTTTTTAACGTGTACACAATAACGATCACGGAACAACTGGATGGGAGGGGAAGAACTATGACTTTTGCTGATGATATTCTGGTATATCGACAGGGAAGAGACAGATGGGAAATCACCCACACACTGCAAAACGAATCTGTCGCATCTATTCTGGGTGTGGAGTATCAGGTGTCTTGGTAATCCTAATAAAGAATCAGGTGCACGTTTCTCCCTTAACAATAATATCGTTAACACGGAAAGACCGGTAGTACGAATCAGAGCTAATGAGGTGACCAGGGACAAGTTGGTGACGTATATCGGAGTTAAGTTTGATCGCAGCCTTTTTTCGGGACCACTTCGACCATGTGATAACAAAATCCCGCAAAGGATTAGCATCTTTGAAGATCATGTTAGCTGCCAATATCGAGTAGAAGCTACTTACCCTTCTATTCCAGGGACTAGTCCTCACACCAATCTAGTATACCCTAGCAATTCTTACTGTCAGTACTATGCAAATTTACAGGCTAGAGTGACGCTTATGCGCATTTGTACATCCAAATCTGTCGACTTACATATATCAACGCTGGCGAGGAGTGTATACTGGTGTCTACGAAATTCAGAGGCTCATTCTCGTGTATTGTCACACTCGATAGGAAATGTAGGGAACAGAACTCAGTCGAGGTTAATGAGGATGTCAACGATCTCATCAAAGATAACATCGATGAGAAAGATGCAGTCATCTATACAGACAGATCTGTAATACGACACCAACGGAGTGCATGGACATTTACAGCACGCTCGGCAGGCAGAAAAGTCAAGGAAGACAGTGGTGCATACGTTATAACCACGAAGTAGCATGACAATGGAGGCGATGGCAGTGACCAAGGCATTCAACAGGTTAGAGTCACAAGACTACACCCACGCATGTATAATGAGTGATTCGATGAGCATGATAAAAAAGTGGAGGTGGGCTCTGTACGCATGCAATGGGTAGAGTCATTGCATTAGTCAAAATTATGTAGGGTCACCTTTGTCTATGTCATTTGACATGGGGGAGTACGGTGAAATGAAAGAGCGGACAGGTTGGCTAGGTGAGCTGACGTTGAAGATGGTCAACCAATGGATCAGGCGGACATCATTAGTGCCCTCCGAGATGTGGGTAGGGCACAGGATATCAACAAACATGAGTCCTGGTCACTACTTCGGATGAATGAGATGGGAGTTAAGATGGGCACAGCCAGAAACGAGAAACTCAGTGGGCGTACGAGAAGACTTATCAACCAACACAGAACTGGAGTCGTCAGTCGCTGGACACTGCGGGGCGCTCTGAGGATGGGATCTGAGCACCTATGGACATGTTCGGAGTGTGATGATGGTGACCCGCTAATAATTTAATAACTCACAATGTATTTTCTGACAGGCTCAGCAAAGATTTGTTCTTGAGTTAACAGACTTCTCTAAACCGCCAATTCTCTAATAATTTGATCCAAAGTTTCTAGACATTTGGCACATTTCTAAACTAATACTATCTTTAGTTTCTATATACATGCTCCTGATTCTCTAATCCTATTCCCATATGTTACTGTACATGGCGTTGTCCGAGAATTTCAACAAAGATAATGGGTACGTTACTAGACATTTGTCCCTGATTCTACACTCATAATATCTTGTCACTAGACATTTGTCCCTGATTCTACACTCATAATATCATGTCACTAGACATTTGTCCCTGATTCTACACTCATAATATCATGTAACTAGACATTTGTCCCTGATTCTACACTCATAATATCTTGTCACTAGACATTTGTCCCTGATTCTACACTCATAATATCATGTCACTAGACATTTGTCCCTGATTCTACACTCATAATATCTTGTCAAAAGACATTTGTCCCTGAATCTACACTCAGAATATCTTGTCACTAGACATTTGATGCTAATTCTACACTCATAATATCTTGTCACTAGACATTTGTTCCTGATTCTACACTCATAATATATTGTCACTAGACATTTGTCCCTGATTCTACACTTATCATAATATCTTGTCACTAGACAATTGTCCCTGATTCTACACTCATAATATCATGTCACTAGACATTTGTCCCTGATTCTACACTCATAATATCTTGTCAAAAGACATTTGTCCCTGATTCTACACTCATAATATCTTGTCACTAGACATTTGACGCTAATTCTACACTCATAATATCTTGTCACTAGACATTTGACGCTAATTCTACACTCATAATATCTTGTCACTAGACATTTGTTCCGGATTCTACACTCATAATATCTTGTCACTAGACATTTGTCCCTGATTCTACACTTATCATAATATCTTGTCACTAGACAATTGTCCCTGATTCTACACTCATAATATCATGTCACTAGACATTTGTCCCTGATTCTACACTCATAATATCTTGTCAAAAGACATTTGTCCCTGATTCTACACTCATAATATCTTGTCACTAGACATTTGACGCTAATTCTACACTCATAATATCTTGTCACTAGACATTTGACGCTAATTCTACACTCATAATATCTTGTCACTAGACATTTGTTCCTGATTCTACACTCATAATATCCTGTCACTAGACATTTATCCCTAATTCTACACTCATAATATCTTGTCACTAGACATTTGTCTTTAATTCTACACTCATAATATCTTGTCACTAGATATTTGTCCCCAATTCTACACTCATAATATCATGTCACTAGACAATTGTCCCTAATTCTACACTCATAATATCTTGTCACTAGACAAGTGTCTTTAATTCTACACTCATAATATCTTGTCACTAGATATATGTCCCTGATTATAAACTCATAATATCTTGTCACTAGATATTTGTCCTGTTTCTACACTCATAATATCTTGTCACTAGACATTTGTCTTTAATTCTACACTCATAATATCTTGCCACTAAACATTTGTCCCTGATTCTACACTCATAATATCTTGTCACTAGGCAATTGTCTTTAATTCTACACTCATAATATCCTGTCACTAGACATTTGTCTTTAATTCTACACTCATAATATCTTGTCACTAGATATTTGTCCTGTTTCTACACTCATAATATCTTGTCACTAGACATTTGTCCCTAATTCTACACTCATAATATCTTGTCACTAGACATTTGTCTTTAATTCTACACTCATAATATCATGTTACTAGACATTTGTCTTTAATTCTACACTCATAATATCTTGTCACTAGACATTTGTTCCGGATTCTACACTCATAATATCTTGTCACTAGACAATTGTCCCTGATTATAAACTCATAATATCTTGTCACTAGATATTTGTCCTGTTTCTACACTCATAATATCTTGTCACTAGACATTTGACACTAATTCTACACAACAAAATATTTTGTCACTAGACATTCGTCTTTAATTCTACACTCACAATATCTTGTCACTAGACATTTGTCTCTGATTCTACACTCATAATATCTTGTCACTAGACATTTGTTTCTGATTCTACACTTATAATATCTTGTCATTAGAGAATTGTCCCTGATTATAAACTCATAATATCTTGTCACTAGATATTCGTCCTGTTTCTACACTCATAATATCTTGTCACTAGACATTTGTCTTTAATTCTACATTCATAATATCTTGTCACTAAACATTTGTCTTTAATTCTACACTCATAGCATCGTGTCACTGGACATTTGTCTTTAATTCTACACTCATAATATCGTGTCACTAGACATTTGTCTTTAATTCTACACTCATAATATCTTGTCACTAGACATTTGTCTCTAATTCTACACTCATAATTTCGTGTCACTAGACATTTGTCCCCGATTCTACACTCATAATATATTGTCACTAGGCATTTGTCCCTGATTATAAACTCATACTATCATGTCACTAGACATTTGTCCCTAATTTTATAATCATAATATTTTGTCACCTGGACATATGTTTCCGATTCTAAACTCATTATATCCTGAAACTAGACATTTGTCCCGGTTGTACACTCATACGATCTTATCACTAGACATTTGACCCTGATTCTAAACTCATAATATCTTGCCACTAGACATTTATAGGGAGCCGCGATAGCTCAGTGGTTAGTGAACTGGACTACAAAGGACAAGGAGTAGGGTTCGATCCCAACCGACGGCCCTGGTTCACCCAGCCTTAAATGGGTACCTGATTTTTTTATGGGAAAGTGAAGCGGCACGGGCGTAATACCGACCACATTACCCCAAAAATCATGTGCTGAAGGTTTGTAAAATATATGGTCACTAACACCATATTCCCTATACGCCACTTGACGTGACGGGGGTACTTTACTTTTTACTTTATTACTAGACGTTTATCTATGATTCTAGACTCATAATATCATGTCACTAGACATTTGTTCCCATTTCTACACTCATAATATCATGTCACTAGACATTTGTCCCTGTTTTTACACTCATAATATCCTGTCACTAGACGTTTGTCCCTCATTCTCATCTAAGCTTATCCTAACTCACTAGACATATATTTCCTCCCATTCTTTACATTTTCTGAAGTCACTAGACATTTTCCCACAATCCTCTAGTTTTGGAATCTCTTTGACTATCAGCCTTTCAGTGTTCTTCCTGTAAATCGCGACAAACTAGTGTTGTTGTTTTTCTCGACGCCGCTTGAGAAAATGGCGGAATATTTGGTTCCTCCCCGATCGCAAATTAATGATTACTTTTCCTGTAGTAGAGAGTTCTTTCCCCTACCATGGGAATCTATTTGAATGTCAACATGGACGCTGAATTGTGTTCGTTCTTTTCCTATAATTATTACGAGATGGTTTCTAATAGAAACCCTCCAGCTCAAATATTCTTCTTATCTTTTATCCTTCTATTTTGCCATTTTTTTCTTATCTTTTATCCTCCTACTTCCTCTTTCTTATTATACTTCTACTAGAATATTCTTCTTCTTATCTTTAATCTTCCTACTTTTATATTCTTTTTATCTTTATCTTTATTCATAGAAATTACTTTTTATCTTTTATATTTCAACTTTGTGATATTCTTCACCTTCTTTGTATCTCCTTCTTACATATTTTTCTTACTATCTTTTATCCTACTACTTGCCTCGTGAAGAGGAAATAGATCAACAATTTCTGTCCATCGGTGCTTGTCTAATTTAACCGTGGTATGCTACTTTAGTTTTAATGTCTCTTTAAGTTCGTCTAACCATCTATTTCTGGGTTTACTTGTTGATCTAGAACCTGGTGATTTCTTCAATCCGCTGGCGCTTCCAGTTTGTTGGGCTTACTTTTTGTCAGATGTACACATATTTGGATTCTTTGTTCTCCATTCTAGTCAATAGCTCGTCTTATACCGACCGTTTTTTTTTCAGTATTCGTAATAATTTATTCTGTTCTAGTTTTGTTTTCCAATTTTTCTTAAACATTTAATTTCCATGTAGTATTTGTAAGCTTGTTTGTCTGTCAAGAATTATCTTTTCTGACACTGGTACATAACTAGCGTATCGCTCAGCTAAGTGCAGTTCAGTTTAGTTAAGTATAGATGAGTTTAGTTTAGTATAGATGAGTTTAGTTTAGTATAGATGAGTTTAGTTTAGTATAACTTCGATGAGTTTAGTTTAGTATAGATGAGTTTAGTTTAGTATAGATGAGTTTAGTTTAGTATAGATGAGTTTAGTTTAGTATAACTTCGATGAATTTAGTTTAGTATAGATGAGTTTAGTTTAGTAGAGATGAGTTTAGTTTAGTATAGATGAGTTTAGTTTAGTTTAACTTCGATGAGTTTAGTTTAGTATAGATGAGTTTAGTTCAGTATAGATGAGTTTAGTTTAGTATAACTTCGATGAGTTTAGTTTAGTATAGATGAGTTTAGTTAAGTATAGATGAGTTTAGTTTAGTATAGATGAGTTTAGTTTAGTATAGATGAGTTTAGATTAGTATAACTTCGATGAGTTTAGTTTAGTATAGATGAGTTTAGTTTAGTATAGATGCGTTTAGTTTAGTATAGATGAGTTTAGTTTAGTATAACTTCGATGAATTTAGTTTAGTATAGATGAGTTTAGTTTAGTATAACTTCAATGAATTTAGTTTAGTATAGATGAGTTTAGTTTAGTATAGATGAGTTTAGTTTAGTATAGATGAGTTTAGTTTAATTTCGATGAGTTTAGTTTAGTATAGATGAGTTTAGTTTAGTATAGATGAGTTTAGTTTAGTATAACTTCGATGAGTTTAGTTTAGTATAGATGAGTTTAATTTAGTATAGATGAGTTTAGTTAAGTATAACTTCGATGAGTTTAGTTTAGTATAGATGAGTTTAGTTTAGTATAGATGAGTTTTGTTTAGTATAGATGAGTTTAGTTTAGTATAGATGAGTTTAGTTTAGTATAGATGAGTTTAGTTTAGTATAACTTCGATGAGTTTAGTTTAGTATAGATGAGTTTAGTTAAGTATAGATGAGTTTAGTTTAGTATAGATGAGTTTAGTTTAGTATAGATGAGTTTAGATTAGTATAACTTCGATGAGTTTAGTTTAGTATAGATGAGTTTAGTTTAGTATAGATGCGTTTAGTTTAGTATAGATGAGTTTAGTTTAGTATAACTTCGATGAATTTAGTTTAGTATAGATGAGCTTAGTTTAGTATAACTTCAATGAATTTAGTTTAGTATAGATGAGTTTAGTTTAGTATAGATGAGTTTAGTTTAGTATAGATGAGTTTAGTTTAACTTCGATGAGTTTAGTTTAGTATAGATGAGTTTAGTTTAGTATAGATGAGTTTAGTTTAGTATAACTTCGATGAGTTTAGTTTAGTATAGATGAGTTTAATTTAGTATAGATGAGTTTAGTTAAGTATAACTTCGATGAGTTTAGTTTAGTATAGATGAGTTTAGTTTAGTATAGATGAGTTTTGTTTAGTATAGATGAGTTTAGTTTAGTATAGATGAGTTTAGTTTAGTATAGATGAGTTTAGTTTAGTATAACTTCGATGAGTTTAGTTTAGTATAGATGAGTTTAGTTAAGTATAGATGAGTTTAGTTTAGTATAGATGAGTTTAGTTTAGTATAGATGAGTTTAGATTAGTATAACTTCGATGAGTTTAGTTTAGTATAGATGAGTTTAGTTTAGTATAGATGAGTTTAGTTTAGTATAGATGAGTTTAGTTTAGTATAACTTCGATGAATTTAGTTTAGTATAGATGAGTTTAGTTTAGTATAGATGAGTTTTGTTTAGTATAGATGAGTTTAGTTTAGTATAGATGAGTTTAGTTTAGTATAGATGAGTTTAGTTTAGTATAACTTCGATGAGTTTAGTTTAGTATAGATGAGTTTAGTTAAGTATAGATGAGTTTAGTTTAGTATAGATGAGTTTAGTTTAGTATAGATGAGTTTAGATTAGTATAACTTCGATGAGTTTAGTTTAGTATAGATGAGTTTAGTTTAGTATAGATGAGTTTAGTTTAGTATAGATGAGTTTAGTTTAGTATAACTTCGATGAATTTAGTTTAGTATAGATGAGTTTAGTTTAGTATAACTTCAATGAATTTAGTTTAGTATAGATGAGTTTAGTTTAGTATAGAAGAGTTTAGTTTAGTATAGATGAGTTTAGTTTAGTTTAACTTCGATGAGTTTAGTTTAGTTTAGATGAGTTTAGTTTAGTATAGATGAGTTTAGTTTAGTATAACTTCGATGAGTTTAGTTTAGTATAGATGAGTTTAATTTAGTATAGATGAGTTTAGTTAAGTATAACTTCGATGAGTTTAGTTTAGTATAGATGAGTTTAGTTTAGTATAGATGAGTTTTGTTTAGTATAGATGAGTTTAGTTTAGTATAGATGAGTTTAGTTTAGTATAGCTTCGATGAATTTAGTTTAGTATAGATGAGTTTAGTTTAGTATAGATGAGTTTAGTTTAGTATAGATGAGTTTAGTTTAGTTTAACTTCGATGAGTTTAGTTTAGTATAGATGAGTTTAGTTTAGTATAGATGAGTTTAGTTTAGTATAACTTCGATGAGTTTAGTTTAGTATAGATGAGTTTAGTTTAGTATAGATGAGTTTATTTAAGTATAGATGAGTTTAGTTTAGTATAGATGAGTTTAGTTTAGTATAGCTTCGATGAATTTCGTTTAGTATAGATGAGTTTAGTTTAGTATAGATGAGTTTAGTTTAGTATAGATGAGTTTAGTTTAGTTTAACTTCGATGAGTTTAGTTTAGTATAGATGAGTTTAGTTTAGTATAGATGAGTTTAGTTTAGTATAACTTCGATGAGTTTAGTTTAGTATAGATGAGTTTAGTTTAGTATAGATGAGTTTAGTTAAGTATAGATGAGTTTAGTTTAGTATAGATGAGTTTAGTTAAGTATAGCTTCGATGAGTTTAGTTTAGTATAGATGAGTTTAGTTAAGTATAGATGAGTTTAGTTTAGTATAGATGAGTTTAGTTTAGTATAGATGAGTTTAGTTTAGTATAACTTCGATGAATTTAGTTTAGTATAGATGAGTTTAGTTTAGTATAGATGAGTTTAGTTTAGTATAACTTCGATGAGTTTAGTTTAGTATAGATGAGTTTAGTTTAGTATAGATGAGTTTAGTTAAGTATAACTTCGATGAGTTTAGTTTAGTATAGATGAGTTTAGTTTAGTATAGATGAGTTTAGTTTAGTATAGATGAGTTTAGTTTAGTATAGATGAGTTTAGTTTAGTATAATTTCGATGAATTTAGTTTAGTATAACTTCGATGAATTTAGTTTAGTATAGTTTGGATTAGTTTAGTTTTGTAGACGGATCATCCACATTTCCCATGAGACATGTTAACAAGTACACAGATCTCCTCCCAGCATTCCATCAGCGTGTGGAGGCTGACGACTTCAGTTCTGTGTTGATTTCTTATTCTTCTGTGTCTTCAAATTCATCGCATCATTCTGGCATATCCAATTGTAACCTCACAGTCTGGACATAGACATAGATTAATGATCATTATCTGAATTATAATCTCCCCTTACTTCCTTGAGGGCATTCATAAATTAATATCAGTACATTGAACATCCGCTATCCCCGGCAGCCGCTCCAGGGAAGCTGTCAGCTCATTCATTTCTTCTCTCGATCGAGCACACAGGAACGAAAATAAAAGTCTCCGTGGCCAGTCAGTCCTAAGATGTTTAGTGACATCAACCACAGTCTTAGTGGTCAGTCAGTACTGAGTTGCTTAGTGACACCAACCACAGTCTTAGTGGTCAGTCAGTCCTGAGATGTTTAGTGACACCAACCACAGTCTTCGTGGCCTGTCAGTCCTGAGATGTTTAGTGACACCAACCACAGTCTCCGTGGCCAGTCAGTCCTGAGATGTTTAGTGATACCAACCACAGTCTCCGTGGCCAGTCAGTCCTGAGATGTTTAGTGACACCAACCACAGTCTCCGTTGCCAGTCAGTACTGAGTTGTTTAGTAGGAAGATAGATTGAAGGAGAATGGGAAACACAGACATAGAGGCAGTAGGAAGATAGATTGAAGGAGAATGGGAAACACAGACATAGAGGCAGTAGGAAGATAGATTGAGGGAGAATGAGAAACACAACCATAGAGACAGTAGGAAGATAGATTGAGGGAGAATGGGAAACACAGACATAGAGACAGTAGTAAGATAGATTGAAGGAGAATGGGAAACACAGACATAGAGACAGTAGGAAGATAGAAAGAGGTAGAATGGGAAACACAGACATGGAGACTGTATGAAGATAGAAAGAGGTAGAATGGGAAACACAGACATAGAGACTGTATGAAGATAGAAAGAGGTAGAATGGGAAACACAGACATAGAGACTGTATGAAGATAGAAAGAGGTAGAATGGGAAACACAGACATGGAGACTGTATGAAGATAGAAAGAGGTAGAATGGGAAACACAGACATGGAGACTGTATGAAGATAGAAAGAGGTAGAATGGGAAACACAGACATGGAGACTGTATGAAGATAGAAAGAGGTAGAATGGGAAACACAGACATGGAGACTGTATGAAGATAGAAAGAGGTAGAATGGGAAACACAGACATAGAGACTGTATGAAGATAGAAAGAGGTAGAATGGGAAACACAAACATAGAGACTGTATGAAGATAGAAAGAGGTAGAATGGGAAACACAGACATAGAGACTGTATGAAGATAGAAAGAGGTAAAATGACAAACTCAGACATAGAGACAGTAGGAAGATAGAAAGAGGTAGAATGGGAAACACAGACATGGAGACTGTATGAAGATAGAAAGAGGTAGAATGGGAAACTCAGACATGGAGACTGTATGAAGATAGAAAGAGGTAAAATGACAAACTCAGACATAGAGACAGTAGGAAGATAGAAAGAGGTAGAATGGGAAACTCAGACATGGAGACTGTATGAAGATAGAAAGAGGTAGAATGACAAACTCAGACATGGAGACTGTATGAAGATAGAAAGAGGTAGAATGACAAACTCGGACATAGAGACAGTAGGAAGATAGAAAGAGGTAGCATGGGAAACAGAGACATAGAGACTGTATGAAGATAGAAAGAGGTAGAATGACAAACTCAGACATGGAGACTGTATGAAGATAGAAAGAGGTAGAATGACAAACTCAGACATAGAGACAGTAGGAAGATAGAAAGAGGTAGCATGGGAAACTCAGACATAGAGACAGCAGACAGAAGATAGACAGAAGGAGATTGTGACAAATAAACGTAAAAAAAGAGAAGTAATAGACAGGAGAAGACTTTAGTGGGATGAGTAAATAAAGATGGTGAAGTCAAACAAAGACAACATAGATAAGGAAATATCACGTGATAACAATCAACGAACTCCTGGATTCATGTCAGGAATAATTTATTGATGTGACGAGGTCACAGACAGAAATAACCACAATGACGAGCTGTACCAGGTGTCGCTGACACTCTCCATCTTGTGATTTCACTTCTCGCTTCCTGAAACAACAAAACACATTTATGTTGGACAATTTCTCTGGACATAGAGACATGAGTTGACACAGAGAACATTGACAGACTTCTCTGCTGTGTAAACCATAAGCTAGAGAGAAACAAAGAACGTGTGACTCACTTGACGAGGTCACCAACAGGGCACGTAACTCTTTAAAGTTCTGTGTGGTTCGTTACAAAGTTCTATAACAATAAACGTGATCCAAAAAACATGAACCACCGGACAAAACGTGATTCATGTAACAGGATCCACACCACGACAACAAACTAAATACAGCACTTGACTGTAGTAGCAACACCCAGACTGCGCCATCTGACTTACCTAACGGAAAGCTACTGCACCAGAGGCTGCGAATCATGGATTACGATTCCCACCAAGGTTGACACCTGCCTGGAAACTTGCACCACCACCTCCTGCCTGGATACTTGCACCACCACCTGCCTGGACACCTGCACCACCACCACTTTAGATGATACAAGAAAGGCAATATTTAGACAACAATAGAAAATTACCGTTTAGATAACAATAGAAAGTTAACGTTTAGATAACAATAGAAAGTTAACGTTTAGATAACAATAGAAAGTTAACGTTTAGATAACAATAGAAAGTTAACGTTTAGATAACAATAGAAAGTTAACGTTTAGATAACAATAGAAAGTTAACGTTTAGATAACAATAGAAAATTAACTTTTAAAATTAAAAGCATAAAATATTTAGAAGACATCATCCATGAAGACCGTGGCTTAGAGGCCATGAACTCTCAACCTGGAGGTCCAGGGTTCGAGCCCCACAGAGATCTGTTTTTAAAGAAATCACGATTGGCGGGGTTACCTCCCTGGGGACTGACGTCAGAAGGCAATGACAAACCAGTGACGTTTAATGTCTGGAAAGTTCCACAGCCAAGAAATACTGCGGTAGTAGCAACCTTCTGTAAAGGTCATGCCACCTTTTTTGATATTTAGATCACGCAAATGTTGGATGTATTTTATAGCTTGAAATGTTAGATGTATTTTATAGCTTCAAATGTTGGGTGTATTTTATAGCTTCAAATGTTGGGTGTATTTTATAGCTTCATATGTTGGGTTCAGGGATGTGTCCTCGCCCCCACCCTTTTTGGTATATTTTTTGCTGCCCTCCTAAATTACACCTTCGAAAACAGCTCAGGAGATATTTACATTCGCACAAGACCAGATGGCTCACTGTTCAACCTAGCACGACTAAGAGCAAAAACCAAAACAAATGTTGCCCTACTTAAAGAATTTTTATTTGCTGACGATGCAGCCCTAGTCGCTCATAGTGAGGCCACCCTACAGTCGCTGATCAACAACCTGGATAAAGCATGCGACCTTTTTTCACTGTCAATTAATGTTCAGAAGACAGTAATACTAAATCAAGGTGACTTCAAACCTCTATCTATTACTCTAAAAGACTGCCCACTAGAATCAGTACAGAAATTTACATATCTTGGATCCACAGTTACGCAAACCATCTCTCTTGATGAAGAAATAAACTGTCGAATTGGTAAGGCAGCTACGACCTTCGGCAAACTCACAAAAAGGGCATGGAACAACACGAAACTAACTCGAAAGACTAAACTCTTAATATATCAAACTTGTGTGCTTAGCACACTACTATATGGATCCGAAACCTGGACAACATACTCAAACCAGGAAAAAAGACTAAATGTCTTCCACATGCGATGTCTCCGCAAAATAATGCACATCAAATGGCAGGACAAAATAACCAACTTAACTGTCCTGCAACGTGCTAAGACCCTAACAATCATGTCGATGCTCAGAAGTCGAAGGCTAAGATGGCTGGGGCATGTCCAACGGATGGAAGAAAAACGCATTCCTAGACAAATACTATATGGCGGACCTAAACTACGATATAGAGATATCTGCAAATCATCTCTGAAAGACTTCTCCATCTGTGAAAACGACTGGCAACATCTGGCAAGTGATCGCACATCATGGAGAGCATGCATAAGGAAAGGTATAACAACATTTGAGACTGTGCTAAGACAGGACTTAGAAGAGAAGAGACTCATGAAAAAGGATGGTAAACCCTGTGGACCAGCGAGCCTGACCTGTTCATTATGTGACCGCGTGTGTTTGTCAAACATTGGTAGAATTAGCCACGAGAGAAGCTGTTCGGCAAAAACAATACCTCAAAAAATACGCAATAGCCTCCACTAGACCGTCTGACAAGACGAAAAGGGCCATATATGTTGGGTGTATTTTATAGCTTCAGATGTTGGATGTATTTTATAACTTCAGATGTTGGATATATTTCATAGCTTCAAATGTTGGATGTATGTTACAGCTTCAAATGTTGGATGTATTTTATAGCTTCAGATGTTGGATGTATTTCATAGCTTCAAATGTTGGATGTATGTTATAGCTTCAAATGTTGGGTGCATTTTATAGCTTCAGATATTGGATGTATATTATAGCTTCAGCTGTTGGGTATATTTTATAGCTTCAGATGTTGGATGTATTTTATAGCTTCAAATGTTGGGTGTATGTTATCGCTTCAAATGTTCGGTGTATTTTATAGCTTCAGATGTTGGATGTATTTTATAGCTTCAAATGTTGGGTGTATTTTATAGCTTCAAATGTTGGATGTATTTTATAGCTTCAAATGTTGGGTGTATTTTATAGCTTCAGATGTTCGATGTATTTTATAGTTTCAAATGTTGGGTGTATTTTATAGCTTCAAATGTTGGGTGCATTTTATCGCTTCAGATGTTGGGTGTATTTTATAGCTTCAGATGTTAGGGTGTATTTTATAGCTTCAGATGTTGGATGTATTTTTTAGCTTCAAATGTCGGGTGTATTTTATAGCTTCAGATGTTGGATGTATTTTATAGCTTGAAAAGTTGGATTTATTTTATAGCTTTAAATGTTGGTTGTATTTTATAGCTACAAATGTTGGATGTATTTTATAGCTTCAAATGTTGGATGTATTTTATAGCTTCAAATGTTGGATGTATTTTATAGCTTCAAATGTTGGATGTATTTTATAGGTTCAAATGTTGGATGTATTTTATAGCTTCAAATGTTGGATGTATTTTATAGCTTCAAATGTTGGATGTATTTTATAGCTACAAATGTTGGATGTATTTTATGGCTTCAAATGCTGGTTGTATTTTGTAGCCTCAAATGTTGGATGTATTTTATAGCTTCAGATGTTGGATGTATTTTATAGCTTCAAATGTTGGATGTATTTTATAGCTTCAAATGTTGGGTGTATTTTATAGCTTCAAATGTTGGATGTATTTTATAGCTACAAATGTTGGATGTATTTTATAGCTACAAATGTTGGATGTATTTTATAGCTTCAGATGTTGGATGTATTTTATAGCTTCAAATGTTGGATGTATTTTATAGCTTCAGATGTTGGATGTATTTTATAGCTTCAAATGTTGGATGTATTTTATAGCCTCAAATGTATCACATAACGTATCAGTTCTGTTGTTGACTGTTTTCCATGCCATGACACCAAGCTATCCAGTATTTTCTCTCTTTGTTGCCCGCGATTTCTCTTTCCTTTTTTATTTTGCCAGTTGTAATCAAGTATTCCAACTTTCCTCTTCTCATGATGTGCCCGAAAAATGTTGATTGCTTCTTTCTGATGTTTTTTAAGAGCTTCCGTTTTGTGATGGCCTCTTTGGGAACATCCTCATTGGTCTTTTTAGCTGTCCAGGGAACTTTCAACATTCTTCTGAGAAATCCCATCTCTGTGGCCTCTAATCGTTTTTTTTCATTTGTTTGTCTATTGTCCATGATTCGCTTCCATAGGTCAGAATTGGTTCTATATAGCACCGATGAACTCTCTTTCTCATTTTCCTTGACATAGTCTTGTTGCATAAGATATTTTTCATTTTCTGAAATGCTATTTTGGCCTGAGCTATTCTGCTTTTTTATTTCTGTGGTGCATCTCCAATCTGATGTTATTATTGTACCCAAGTATTTGACGCGTTGTACTTGTTTCAGATTTGTCTCGTTTATTTTTATGCTGCATGATGGTGATGATTGTTTCTTCGATATAACCATTACTTCTGTTTCCTTACTATTGACTGAGACCTTTCTTTTTGCTTTCTTTTACTATTATGTCTATCATTTCTTGTAGCTCATTCTCTGTCTCTGCTATTAAGACTGTGTCATCCGCATATCGCAAATTATTTATGTTGTGACCGTTGACTTCAATTCCTTTTTTGTCTTCTATTGATCTCATAAAATGTTCGCTGTAAAGTGAAAACAAATCCGGTGACAGAACACAGCCTTGTCTGACTCCTTGTTTTATAAGTTGGAATTGGAATGTATTTTATAGCCTCAAATATTTGATGTATTTTTTTAGTTATAAGTGTTGAATACATTTCACAAATTCTAATATTTGATGTATTTTTTCAGTTATAAGTGTTGAATACATTTCACAAATGGGTGTCCGGTTAGCGCAATCGATAGGCGGTTGGCTTACCACGGCAACAGCCGGGGTTCGTACCCTGGCGAGGACACCTGGGTTTTACTAATTCCCTAAAAATTAGTAGGAGCCGCGATAGCTCAGTGGTTAGTGAACTGGACTACTACGGACAAGGGGTAGGGTTCGATCCCAACCGACGGCTTCGGGTTCACCCAGCCTTAAATGGGTACCGGATTTTTTCTGGGAAAGTAAAAGCAGAACGGGCGTAATACCGACCACATTACCCCAAAAATCATGCGCTGAAGGTCTGTAAAATATAGGGTCACTAACACCATATTTCCCTATACGCCACTCGGCGTGACGGGGGGTACTTTACTTAACTTACTACATTTCACAAATTCTAATGTTGGATTTATTTTATAGCCTCAAATATTTGATGTATTTTTTCAGCTATAAGTGTTGAATACATTTCACAAATTCTAATATTTGATGTATTTGTAACCATAAATGCTGGATTTTTTCATGTTCATACAAATTGTGAGTAAATGTTCAACAAGGCTCATAAACGTTGTTAGACAGACAAATATATGAATGTTGGTAGACTGACGCACATATGAACGTTGTTAGACAGACAAACATATGAATGTTGGTAGACTGACGCACATATGAACGTTGTTAGACAGACAAATACATCAACGTTGTTAGACTGACGCACACATAAACGTTGTTAGATAGACAAATATATGAATGTTGGTAGACAGACGCACACATAAACGTTGTTAGACAGACAAATATATGAACGTTGTTAGACAGACGCACACATAAATGTTGTTAGACAGACAAATATATGAACGTTGTTAGACAGACAAATATATGAACGTTGTTAGACAGACAAATATATGAACGTTGTTAGACAGACAAATATATGAACGTTGTTAGACAGACAAATATATGAACGTTGTTAGACAGACGCACACATAAATGTTGTTAGACAGACAAATATATGAACGTTGTTAGACAGACAAATATATGAACGTTGTTAGACAGACAAATATATGAACGTTGTTAGACAGACAAATATATGAATGTTGGTAGACAGACGCACACATGAACGTTGTTAGACAGACAAATTTATGGATGTTGGTAGACTGACGCACACATGAACGTTGTTAGACAGACAAATTTATGGATGTTGGTAGACTGACGCACACATGAACGTTGTTAGACAGACAAATTTATGGATGTTGGTAGACTGACGCACACATGAACGTTGTCAGAGAGACAAATATATGAACGTTGTTAGACAGACAAACACATGAACGTTGTTAGACAGACAAACACATGAACGTTGTCAGACAGACAAACACAAGACACTTACTCCTGAGCATTGCCTCCAGAAAGTCCACCTAGAAGACCACCAAGGATGTCGGTTACAGTTTGCACAAGTCCTCCAACAAGTCCAGTTACAGTGCCCAGTATTCCACCCAAGAGTCCACCGTCTTCTCCACCGAGAAGCCCACCCAAGAGTCCACCTCCATCTTTTCCTCCACCGAGAAGCCCACCCAAGAGACCTCCACCACCTCCATCACCACCTCCACCGAGCAGTCCCCTCTTGTCAAGCTCGACCTCTTCAACAGGAAGGGACCTCACTGAGGTCACGGCGACAACAGCGACAAGAAGGTGAAGAGATCTCATCTGTGGAGTGGAGGGCAATGTTAGAATGGATCACATTGAGTTGACGGATACACCGGGCTCTCTACAGGAGGTTATTGTAACAATAACGGAACTACAAGGAAATGAAAATAGAGAAATGGTAGACAGTAAACAAGAAAAAAAGAATGGGACAAAGAGGAACGGAAGCTCACAGATACGGACAGTTATCGTGGAAAATATTGTCAAAGGAGGAGGGGAGATTGTTGGTGAGTGAGGGAAGGATATATAAGATTTATTGAGATGAGGGCATAGAAAGGTGTAGGGTAATAGAGGAGTTAAGGAAATTGTGGATAGAGGGAAGGAAGAGTAGATGAGGATGAGGATAGAGAGAACGGCGCTGGATGTAAAATAGTTGATAGGAGAACAGAGAAGATGATGTGGTGGAGCGACAGTTTTGTTATAGAATAGTTGATAGGAGAAAGTAGAATATGAGAGGACAAAGGGATGGTTAAAGTACGAGTACTAGACGAGCAAACAAAACAATGACCTCACAAAACCGACAATAACCGAGGTATAGACGAGACCACACAGAAAGCTACCCTAAATAAAACAACAAACAACATACCTTTTCTGTTTTCCTAAACCTGGATTCAGGACTCGAGATTACAGCACAAAGTCTGTGTATGAGCTAGGCTCTGGTGTCTGTGTCTTTTATTGTGTCCGAGTGTCAAGTCTACCATCCGTTGCCAACTCGTGATTCACAAGCTGAGGTGCATTAAAGGTGCACTGATCTATTGAGATTATCAGATTGGTCGAGTCGGTGCAGGACTTCTGAGGGGCAATATTCAAATATCGACACTTAACTGTCAAGTTTTGTTTCAGAACGTGTTTGTTTATGTAGATGTTCGCTGTAGAGATCTGTTGATAGTTTCTCAAAGTCAAACTTGTGAGGTTTCTGGTGTCGCCATTTTGTGTTGGACACGTCAGAGTTGATCCATTGGTAGCCGGCAGAGGAGAGGGCAGAAATGGGAAAATGGAGTAAATTTGGGAATAGATGAATAGGGGTGGGTGGGTGGGTGGACAGAGATGGAGAGTGAGTGGTGAAGTGATTAGAGCTGAGAAAATACAGGCGTGAGTGGTTAAGTAAATGGTACTATAATGTGTAGCAGAGGGTAGAAATGAAGGGCGATGTGATTCAAGCTGAGGATACAAAATAGAGCAGAGAAGTGAAGTGGTTAAAGCTATGAAGATAAAACTGTGCAGGGTAGTGAAGTGAAATAATTATCAATGAGGAGACAAAAATATTTAGGTAGTGAAGTGATTAGAACTGTGGAGACAAAACAGAGCGGGGTAGTGAAGTTATTAGAACTGTGGAGACAAAACAGAGCGGGGTAATGAAGTGATTAGAACTGTGGAGACAAAACAGAACGGGGTAGTGAAGTGATTAGAACTGTGGAGACAAAACAGAACGGGGTAGTGAAGTGATTAGAACTGTGGAGACAAAACAGAGCGGGGTAGTGAAGTGATTAGAACTGTGGAGACAAAACAGAACGGGGTAGTGAAGTGATTAGAACTGTGGAGACAAAACAGAACGGGGTAGTGAAGTGATTAGAACTGTGGAGACAAAACAGAACGGGGTAGTGAAGTGATTAGAACTGTGGAGACAAAACAGAACGGGGTAGTGAAGCGATTAGAACTGAGGAAGCAAAACAGAACGGGGTAGTGAAGTGATTAGAACTGAAGAAACAAAACAGAACGGGGTAGTGAAGTGATTAGAACTGTGGAGACAAAACAGAACGGGGTAGTGAAGTAATTAGAACTGAGGAAGCAAAACAGAACGGGGTAGTGAAGTGATTAGAACTGAAGAAACAAAACAGAGCGGGGTAGTGAAATGATTACACATGTAAAATGCAATAGAGACTGGGTGTGAGTGAAAATATTGGAAAGTTAAAGGAAGAGGGAGGGGGCAGTGTTGGAGAGCGTTTAAAGATATTTTAGTTTAGGAGATGGAACGTAACGGAGGGAGAGGTGAGAGCTGATTGAGCTGAGAAGAAATCAGGGAGAGGTGTGAGCTGATTGAGCTGAGAAGAAATCAGGAAGAGGTGTGAGCTGATTGAGCTGAGAAGAAATCAGGAAGAGGTGTGAGCTGATTGAGCTGAGAAGAAATCAGGAAGAGGTGTGAGCTGGTTTAGCTGAGAAGAAATCAGGAAGAGGTGTGAGCTGATTAAGCTGAGAAGAAATCAGGGAGAGGTGTGAGCTGATTGAGCTGAGAAGAAATCAGGAAGAGGTGTGAGCAGATTTAGCTGAGAAGAAATCAGGAAGAGGTGTGAGCTGATTAAGCTGAGAAGAAATCAGGAAGAGGTGTGAGCTGATTGAGCTGAGAAGAAATCAGGGAGAGGTGTGAGCTGATTGAGCTGAGAAGAAATCAGGAAGAGGTGTGAGCTGATTAAGCTGAGAAGAAATCAGGAAGAGGTGTGAGCTGATTGAGCTGAGAAGAAATCAGGGAGAGGTGTGAGCTGATTGAGCTGAGAAGAAATCAGGAAGTGGTGTGAGCTGATTAAGCTGAGAAGAAATCAGGAAGAGGTGTGAGCTGATTTAGCTGAGAAGAAATCAGGGAGAGGTGTGAGCTGATTAAGCTGAGAAGAAATCAGGAAGAGGTGTGAGCTGATTTAGCTGAGAAGAAATCAGGAAGAGGTGTGAGCTGATTGAGCTGAGAAGAAATCAGGAAGAGGTGTGAGCTGATTGAGCTGAGAAGAAATCAGGGAGAGGTGTGAGCTGATTAAGCTGAGAAGAAATCAGGAAGAGGTGTGAGCTGATTGAGCTGAGAAGAAATCAGGGAGAGGTGTGATCTGATTTAGCTGAGAAGAAATCAGGGAGAGGTGTGAGCTGATTGAGCTGAGAATAAATCAGGGAGAGGTGTGAGCTGATTGAGCTGAGAAGAAATCAGGGAGAGGTGTGAGCTGATTGAGCTGAGAAGAAATCAGGGAGAGGTGTGAGCTGATTAAGCTGAGAAGAAATCAGGAAGAGGTGTGAGCTGATTTAGCTGAGAAGAAATCAGGAAGAGGTGTGAGCTGATTTAGCTGAGAAGAAATCAGGTAGAGGTGTGAGCTGATTTAGCTGAGAAGAAATCAAGGAGAGGTGTGAGCTGATTGAGCTGAGAAGAAATCAGGGAGAGGTGTGAGCTGGTTGAGCTGAGAAGAAATCAGGGAGAGGTGTGAGCTGATTGAGCTGAGAAGAAATCAGGGAGTGGTGTGAGCTGATTAAGCTGAGAAGAAATCAGGAAGAGGTGTGAACTGATTTAGCTGAGAAGAAATCAGGAAGAGGTGTGAGCTGATTTAGCTGAGAAGAAATCAGGAAGAGGTGTGAGCTGATTTAACTGAGAAGAAATCAGGAAGAGGTGTGAGCTGATTTAGCTGAGAAGAAATCAGGAAGAGGTGTGAGCTGATTTAGCTGAGAAGAAATCAGGAAGAGGTGTGAGCTGATTTAGCTGAGAAGAAATCAGGAAGAGGTGTGAGCTGATTGAGCTGAGAAGAAATCAGGAAGCGTGTGATCGAAAGAAAAAATATATCAGAAAGTGGGAGAATATATCTGTGATGGGCATAGAGACAAGAACTGAGTGGTAAACTGAATATACAAGAGAACATAGAGGCGTGAAATGAGAGGTAACTAGATTATACAAGTGGACATAGAGGCATGAAATGAGAGGTAACTAGATTATACTAGAGGACATAGAGACGTGAATTGAGAGGTAACTAGATGATACAAGACAACATAGAGACGTGAAATTAGAGGTAACTAGATTATACAAGTGGATATAGAGGCGTGAAATGAGAGGTAACTAGATTATACTAGAGGACATACAGACGTGAAATGAGAGGTAACTAGAATATACAAGTGGACATAGAGACGTGAAATGAGAGGTAACTATATTATTCAAGTGGATATAGAGGCGTGAAATGAGAGGTATCTAGATTATACAAGAGGATATAGAGCGTGAATTGAGAGATAACTAGATTATACAAGAGGACACAAGAGGACATAGAGACGTGAATTGAGAGGTAACTAGATTATACAAGTGGAATTATAGGCGTGAAATGAGAGGTGACTAGATTATACAAGTGGACATAGAGGCGTGTAATGAGAGGTAACTAGAATATACAAGTGGACATAGAGACGTGAAATGAGAGGTAACTAGATTATACAAGAGGATATAGAGCGTGATTTGAGATATAACTAGATTATACATGTGGACATAAAGGCCTGAAATGAGAGTAACTAGATTATACAAGAGGACATAGAGGCGTGAATTGAGAGTAACTAGATTTTAAGAGGGTATAGAGCGTGAATTGAGAGATAACTAGATTATACAAAAGGACGCAGACGCGTGAATTGAGAGGCAAATAGATTATAGAAGAGGACATAGCAGACGTGACCTGAGAGGTAACTAGATTATACTAGAGAACATAGCAGACGTGGCCTTAGAGGTAACTAGATTATACAAGAGAACATAGCAGACGTGACCTGAGAGGTAACTAGATTATACACGAGAACATAGCAGACGTGGCCTGAGAGGTTACTAGATTATACAAGAGAACATAGCAGACGTGGCCTGAGAGGTAACTAGATTATACACGAGAACATAGCAGACGTGGCCTGAGAAGTAACTAGATTATACACGAGAACATAGCAGACGTGGTCTGAGAGGTAACTAGATTATACACGAGAACATAGCAGACGTGGCCTGAGATGTAACTAGATTATACACGAGAACATAGCAGACGTGGCCTGAGATGTAACTAGATTATACACGAGAACATAGCAGACGTGGTCTGAGATGTAACTAGATTATACACGAGAACATAGCAGACGTGGTCTGAGAGGTAACTAGATTATACACGAGAACATAGCAGACGTGGTCTGAGAGGTAACTAGATTATACACGAGAACATAGCAGACGTGGTCTGAGAGGTAACTAGATTATACACGAGAACATAGCAGACGTGACCCGAGAGGTAACTATCTTTTGCCAGAAACATTTCCATTACCCATTTTTACTGACTGAGTGAACATGTGAGCCCATTGTCAGAAAAGAACAAATCCTCTTCATTTGGGAACTGAACCAAGAACTTTATGACCAGAAAACGAGCGCATTAACCACTCAGCCACTGATGATCTACACCAGAACGTGGTAGGGAGTTACGAAAGGGGACATAACGCACACATAAATAAAGGGAGGTAATAAACTAAACCATGCCTAGACCAGACACCAGGCAGCTCGTTAGCCAGGCCCGAGAACCTAGAACCTATCAGCAGATCTTTGGAGCTCAACATTTACATCAACAAACACGTCCAGGAGCAGAGTTTCGCCGTTACGAGTCTCTATGTGTGAACATTGTCCCTCTGGTGTCAGAAAACTGCTCGACAAATCGGAAAATCTAAATGGAAATTCTAATCGTCGTAGCAACTCATCTCAGGATCAAAATTCCGATTTCCTTTTTATCTCGCCAACTTCTCGGTCAAAGGTTCAAACATTTTGTTAGTCTCGTTCAGTCATCGGTCACAGTTTGAAAAAAATTTTGTTAGTCTCGTTCAGTCCTCGGTCACAGTTTGATGCATTATTTAGTCTCTTTTAGTCCTCGGTCACCGTTTGAAACAATTTGTTAGTCTCGTTCAGTCCTCGGTCACAGTTTGATGCGTTTTGTTAGTCTCGTTCAGTCCTCGGTCACAGATTAAAACAATTTGTTAGTCTCGTTCAGTCCTCGGTCACAGATTAAAACAATTTGTTAGTCTCGTTCAGTCCTCGGTCACAGATTAAAACAATTTGTTAGTCTCGTTCAGTCCTCGGTCACAGATTAAAACAATTTGTTAGTCTCGTTCAGGCCTCGGTCACAGATTAAAACAATTTGTTAGTCTCGTTCAGTCCTCGGTCACAGATTAAAACAATTTGTTAGTCTCGTTCAGTCCTCGGTCACAGATTAAAACAATTTGTTAGTCTCGTTCAGTCCTCGGTCACAGTTTGAAACATTTTGATTGTCTCGTTCGGTCCTAGGTTTGTGCACGAGTTTGGTTTTCAATTTTCTAGTTGTAACCTACTCTATTCTCATCTCTTTCTCTAGCACTCTGTCCACATTATTCACTTCTCAAATAAAAGATCGTCTGTTCTTCCCATATGATCCTTTATTTCTTCTCTTCCCCAAACATCACGTACTTGTTTTCTTCTCTCTATTATAATATCACCCAATCCCTCTCTATATCCTCTCCTCTATCACAATGAACGATTGACGTAATCTCATATTCAATAAAAATATTCCAGTTTACATACGTCCGTCTATCATCGCATCTTTATTCACACAATCTTGTTAACTCTCCGTGTGTGTAACATCTCCTCTCAGCTCATGTAACCTTATTAACTCTACGTGACTGTAACATATCCTACCCACTCAGTGAACAATTCGACATGTGAACATCAATCCTCATACACTCAGTACATCTGTGATCAACAAAATATATGTCATTCTTCTTCTCTCCACTCATTTTCACTTGCAGCTTTACGTTCATATATAAGTTCCTGCCTCCACAAGAATGCCTTGTTATGTGTGATCTCCTTCACTACTCATGCATCTTTCTATACTATAAGTTCATACACATCCCTTCCCTACTCGCATGTACTTAATTTACTCTAGGATCATTTACCACAAATTAATAACTTGAACTTCTACCATATATGCGTGCATTATTACCTAAAAGTACATCCGTAGTTGCTATTTGTCTTGAGTTTCTCCTGTCCTCATCTCTATACTGAAGTTTTCACAATCTTCTAAACATTTCTATGTCCTCAACTATCAACTCATTTTATCACAAGCTACTAAACATTTCTATGTCCTCGACTATCAACTCATTTTATCACAAGCTACTAAACATTTCTATGTCCTCAACTATCAACTCATTTTATCACAAGCTACTAAACATTTCTATGTCCTCGACTATCAACTCATTTTATCACAAGCTACTAAACATTTCTATGTCCTCAACTATCAACTCATTTTATCACAAGCTACTAAACATTTCTATGTACTCAACTATCAACTCATTTTATCACAAGCTACTAAACATTTCTATGTCCTCAACTATCAACTCATTTTATCACAAGCTACTAAACATTTCTATGTCCTCAACTATCAACTCATTTTATCACAAGCTACTAAACATTTCTATGTCCTCAACTATCAACTCATTTTATCACAATCTACTAAACATTTCTATGTCCTCAACTATCAACTCATTTTATCACAAGCTACTAAACATTTCTATGTCCTCAACTATCAACTCATTTTATCACAAGCTACTAAACATTTCTATGTCCTCAACTATCAACTCATTTTATCACAATCTACTAAACATGTCTATGTCCTCAACTATCAACTCATTTTATCACAAGCTACTAAACATTTCTATGTCCTCAACTATCAACTCATTTTATCACAATCTACTAAACATTTCTATGTCCTCAACTATCAACTCATTTTATCACAATCTACTAAACATTTCTATGTCCTCAACTATCAACTCATTTTATCACAAGCTACTAAACATTTCTATGTCCTCAACTATCAACTCATTTTATCACAAGCTACTAAACATTTCTATGTCCTCAACTATCAACTCATTTTATCACAAGCTACTAAACATTTCTATGTCCTCAACTATCAACTCATTTTATCCCAATCTACTAAACATTTCTATGTCCTCAACTATCAACTCATTTTATCACAAGCTACTAAACAAGTGCAAAGTTTCAAATACTTGGACACAATAGATCATCAGATGGGAGATGCACCACAGAAATAAAAAAGCAGAATAGCTCAGACCAAAATAGCATTTCAGAAAATGAAAAATATCTTATGCAACAAATCTGTCAATAAAAATGAGAAAGAGAGTTCATCGGTGCTATATAGAACCAATTCTAACCTATGAAAGCGAATCATGGACAGTAAACAAACAAATGAAAAGACGATTAAAGGCCACAGAGATGGGATTTCTCAGAAGAATGTTGAAAGTTCCCTGGACAGCTAAAAAGACCAATGAGGATGTTCTCAAAGAGGCCAACACAAAACGGGTGCTCTTAAAAAACATCATAAAGAAGCAATCAACATTTTTCGTGCACATCATGAGAAGAGGAAAGCTGGAATACTTGGTTACAACTGGCAAAATAAAAGAAAAGAGAGATCGCGGATAACAAAGAGAGAAAATACTGGACAGCTTGGTGTCATGGCATGGAAAACAGCCAACAACAGAACTGAAACGATGCACTGTAGATAGAAGATTGTGAGGGACATGATCGGTACGCCAGCCGCTATGGCACATGATGAGGACTACACATTTGTATGTCCTCATATCTATATTCATGTTGTCCCAAGCTGCTAAACATTTCTATGTTCTAATCTCTATACTCATGTTGGCCCAAGCTACTAAACATTTATATGTCCTCAACTATCAACTCATTTTATCACAAGCTACTAAACATTTCTATGTCCTCAAATATCAACTCATTTTATCACAAGCTACTAAACATGTATATGTCCTCAACTAACAACTCATTTTATCACAATCTACTAAACATGTCTATGTCCTCAACTATCAACTCATTTTATCACAAGCTACTAAACATTTCTATGCCCTCAACTATCAACTCATTTTATCACAAGCTACTAAACATTTCTATGTCCTCAACTATCAACTCATTTTATCACAATCTACTAAACATGTCTATGTCCTCAACTATCAACTCATTTTATCACAATCTACTAAACATTTCTATGTCCTCAACTATCAACTCATTTTATCACAATCTACTAAACATGTCTATGTCCTCAACTATCAACTCATTTTATCACAAGCTACTAAACATTTCTATGCCCTCAACTATCAACTCATTTTATCACAATCTACTAAACATTTCTATGTCCTCAACTATCAACTCATTTTATCACAATCTACTAAACATTTCTATGTCCTCAACTATCAACTCATTTTATCACAATCTACTAAACATTTCTATGTCCTCAACTATCAACTCATTTTATCACAATCTACTAAACATTTCTATGTCCTCAACTATCAACTCATTTTATCACAATCTACTAAACATGTCTATGTCCTCAACTATCAACTCATTTTATCACAATCTACTAAACATTTCTATGTCCTCAACTATCAACTCATTTTATCACAATCTACTAAACATTTCTATGTCCTCAACTATCAACTCATTTTATCACAAGCTACTAAACATTTCTATGTCCTCAACTATCAACTCATTTTATCACAATCTACTAAACATTTCTATGTCCTCAACTATCAACTCATTTTATCACAATCTACTAAACATTTCTATGTCCTCAACTATCAACTCATTTTATCACAATCTACTAAACATTTCTATGTCCTCAACTATCAACTCATTTTATCACAATCTACTAAACATTTCTATGTCCTCAACTATCAACTCATTTTATCACAAGCTACTAAACAAGTGCTAAGTTTCAAATACTTGGACACAATAGATCATCAGATGGGAGATGCACCACAGAAATAAAAAAGCAGAATAGCTCAGACCAAAATAGCATTTCAGAAAATGAAAAATATCTTATGCAACAAATCTGTCAATAAAAATGAGAAAGAGAGTTCTTCGGTGCTATATAGAACCAATTCTAACCTATGAAAGCGAATCATGGACAGTAAACAAACAAATGAAAAGACGATTAAAGGCCACAGAGATGGGATTTCTCAGAAGAATGTTGAAAGTTCCCTGGACAGCTAGAAAGACCAATGAGGATGTTCTCAAAGAGGCCAACACAAAACGGGTGCTCTTAAAAAACATCATAAAGAAGCAATCAACATTTTTCGTGCACATCATGAGAAGAGGAAAGCTGGAATACTTGGTTACAACTGGCAAAATAAAAGAAAAGAGAGATCGCGGATGACAAAGAGAGAAAATACTGGACAGCTTGGTGTCATGGCATGGAAAACAGTCAACAACAGAACTGAAACGATGCACTGTAGATAGAAGATTGTGAGGGACATGATCGGTACGCCAGCCGCTATGGCACATGATGAGGACTAAACATTTGTATGTCCTCATATCTATATTCATGTTGGCCCAAGCTACTAAACATTTCTATGTTCTAATCTCTATACTCATGTTGGCCCAAGCTACTAAACATTTATATGTCCTCAACTATCAACTCATTTTATCACAAGCTACTAAACATTTCTATGTCCTCGACTATCAACTCATTTTATCACAAGCTACTAAACATTTCTATGTCCTCAACTATCCACTCATTTTATCACAAGCTACTAAACATTTCTATTTCCTCAACTAACAACTCATTTTATCACAAGCTACTAAACATTTCTATGTCCTCAACTAACAACTCATTTTATCACAAGCTACTAAACATTTCTATGTCCTCAACTATCAACTCATTTTATCACAATCTACTAAACATTTCTATGTCCTCAACTATCAACTCATTTTATCACAAGCTACTAAACATTTCTATGTCCTCAACTATCAACACATTTTATCACAAGCTACTAAACATTTCTATGTCCTCAACTATCAACTCATTTTATCACAAGCTACTAAACATTTCTATGTCCTCAACTCTATATTCATGTTGTCCCAAGCTACTAATCTTTTCTATGTCCTCAACTCTATATTCATGTTGTCCCAAGCTACTAATCATTTCTATGTCCTCAACTCTATACTCATGTTTTGGCCCAAGCTACTAAACATTTCTATATACTCAACTCTATACTAATGTTTTGGCCCAAGCTACTAAACATTTCTATGTACTCAACTCTATACTCATGTTATACCAAGCTACTAAACATTTCTATGTCCTCAACTCTATACTAATGTTTTGGCCCAAGCTACTAAACATTTCTATGTACTCAACTCTATACTCATGTTATACCAAGCTACTAAACATTACTATGTCATCAACTCTATACTCATGTTTTGGCCCAAGCTACTAAACATTTCTATATACTCAACTCTATACTAATGTTTTGGCCCAAGCTACTAAACATTTCTATGTCCTCAACTCTATACTCATGTTATACCAAGCTACTAAACATTTCTATGTCCTCAACTCTATACTCATGATTTGTCCCAAGTTACTAAACATTTCCATGTCCTCGATGTCCTTGCATCACTCAGTGTTAAATGTTATTGTTTTACTCATAGTTCAATGTTTTAGAGAGTTATAGTTAGATTGTTAGTATCACTCAGAGATCAGTGTTCTGGTGTCACTCAGAGATCAGTGTTCTAGTATCACTCAGAGATCAGTGTTCTAGTGTCACTCAGAGATCGGTGTTCTAGTATCATTCAGAGATCAGTGTTCTAGTGTCACTCAGAGATCAATGTTCTAGTGTCACTCAGAGATCAATGTTCTAGTGTCACTCAGAGATCGGTGTTCTAGTATCATTCAGAGATCAGTGTTCTAGTGTCACTCAGAGATCAATGTTCTAGTGTCACTCAGAGATCAATGTTCTAATGTCACTGAGAGATCAGTGTTCTAGTGTCACTCAGAAATTAGTGTTCTAGTATCATTCAGAGATCAGTGTTCTAGTGTCACTCAGAGATCAGTGTTCTAGTATCATTCAGAGATCAGTGTTCTAGTGTCACTCAGAGATCAGTGTTCTAGTATCACTCAGAGATCAGTGTTCTAGTATCACTCAGAGATCAGTGTTCTAGTATCATTCAGAGATCAGTGTTCTAGTGTCACTCAGAGATCAGTGTTCTAGTATCACTCAGAGTTTAGTTTGAGAAGCAGTTAGCAGAATTATGCAGTCAAAATGAGAGATAATATCAGTATTGTTCTGACGTGTTCTAGTCGTATCGATTGGACTGTGCTAATTTGCATTTAACTGTAGTTCAAATGTAGCTAAAGCAAGGAATGGTCGCAAAGATGTGCTACAAAACATGACAATGTTTTTGGAGACTGTAGAACGGTTAAACAGTTTGAGACGGGTTCCGTACCCCCATGAGACGATAAGTAGAAGTGTTAATGAAATGGGGGAGATATGTTTCAGCTACATTGCATGAAATTGGGAACAGCCATGAATGATATCTCTGGCTCTTGACGTAGACACAGATATAACTTATTAAACATCTTATTTCAGAAATAACGAATAACAGCGATATTATCTCAGATATAACTGATATTAAACAGCTTCTTATCTCAGAAATAACTGAAATTAACTTTGCTTGTCATACATAATTGATACCACCTTATTTATTATCTCAGATACAACTGATATCAACTATCTGCTTCTTTATGACAGAACAATAAACTTTAAATTTGAATTTCACAAAAAAAAAAAAAACTCGTCAAGCCAAATCCAGTAGAAGCCAGCACTAAAGGTATTGACATATTTAATGTCTGGAATGGTGGAGTTTCTCAATTTGGAGACTTTGGGAACCGCTCTGACATTGCATCAAATGGAGTCAGAGCTGAGTTTTTTAGTGAAACCAAACACTGCCTTCGTGACCAGTCAGTCCTGAGTTGTTTAGGACACCAATCACAGTCTTCGTGACCAGTCAGTCCTGAGTTGTTTAGGACACCAATCACAGTCTTCGTGACCAGTCTGTCCTGAGTTATTGAGTTATTTGCGAATCATCATCATTGCACTCCGAACATGTCCATAGGTGCTCAGATCCCCACTTCAGGAATTCCCTCAGTGTCCAGCGACTGACGACTCCAGTTCTATGTTGGTTGATAAGTCTTCTTACACGGCCACCAAGTTTCTCATTTCTGGCTGTGCCCATCTTAACTCCCATTTCCATCATCCGAAGAAGTGACGTGGATCTGTGTTTGTCGAAGTCCTGTGCTCTTCCCACATCTCGGAGGGCATTGATGATGTCCACCCGATCCATTGGTTTCCCGTCCTCAGCGACAGCGCAGACAGCCAACCTGTCCGCTCTTTCATTTCCCCGTACTCCCGCATGTCCAGGGATATAGACAAAGGTGACCTTACGTATTTTGGATTTCTGCAATGACTCTAACCATTGAATGAGTACAGAGCCTGCCTCCACTTTTTTTATCATGCTCATCGAATCACTCAGTATAAATGCGTGGGTGTAGTCTTGCGACTCTAACCATTTGAATGCCTTGGTCACTGCCATCACCTCCATTGTCATGGTACTCGTGGTCATGACGTATGCACCACTGTCTTCTTTGACTATTCTGCCTGCCGAGCGTGCTGTAAATGCCCATGCACTTCTTTGGTGTCGTCTTACAGATCCGTCTGTATAGATGACTGCATCTTTCTCATCGGTGTTATCGCAGATGAGACCGTTGACCTCAGCATTAACCACGACCGGGTTCTGTTCCCTACTTTTCCTGTCGAGTGTGACAATACACGAGAAAGTCCCCTTAAATGACGTAGGCACCGGTATCCACTCCTCACCAATGCTGAAATTGGTAAGCCCACAGACCTGTTTGATGACATCTTCTGCTCGACCCACCCATGATTTGCTTCTTTTTAGCCTGGTACCTTTCACTGTGTTGAGCACGTGGGGCAATGGATGCTCTTTATCTGTACTAATCTTCAGGTATGCTCGTGCTCTCCAGATCTTGATTCTGTGATCCATGGTTGGACGTCCTGAGTTGTTTAGTGACACCAACCGTAGACTTCTTGGACAGTTAGTCCTGAGTTGTTTAGTGACACCAACCGTAGTCTTCTTGGACAGTTAGTCCTGAGTTGTTTAGTGACACAAATCACAGTCTTCCTTTCCTGGCTACACTCTGCCAATTTTCCGAGCCTACTCATCGAGTCACTCAGAGAACACACTTTGTAGCCAAGCTGCTGCTTCAGTTGTTGCCAAGATCTCCTTGGTCAAACTGTTGGTAGTTGCGGCCATGATCTCTATGGTCAAACTGCTGGTAGTTACTGCCATGATCTCCATGGTCAAACTGCTGGTAGCTGCTGCCATGATCTCTATAGTCAAACTACTGGTAAATGATGCCACGATCTCTATAGTCAAAGTGCTGGTAGTTGCTGTCATGATCTCTATAGTCAAACTGCTGGTAGTTGCTGCCATGATCTCTATAGTCAAAGTGCTGGTAGTTGCTGCCATGATCTCTATAGTCAAAGTGCTGGTAGTTGCTGCCATGATCTCTATAGTCAAAGTACTGGTAGTTACTGCCATGATCTCCATGGTCAAACTACTGGTAGTTGCTGTCATGATCTCCATGGTCAAAGTGCTGGTAGTTGCTTCCATGATATCTATAGTAAAAATGCTGGTAGTTGCGGCCATGATCTCTATAGTCAAAGTGCTGGTAGTTGCTGTCATGATCTATATAGTTAAAGTGCTGGTAGTTGCTGTCATGATCTCTATAGTCAAAGTGCTGGTAGTTGCTGCCATGATCTCTATAGTCAAAGTGCTGGTAGTTGCTGCCATGATCTCTATAGTCAAAGTGCTGGTAGTTGCTGTCATGATCTCTATAGTCAAAGTGCTGGTAGTTGCTGTCATGATCTCTATAGTCAAACTGCTGGTAGTTGCTGCCATGATCTCCATGGTCAAACTACTGGTAGTTGCTGTCATGATCTCTATAGTCAAAGTGCTGGTAGTTGCTGTCATGACCTCTATAGTCAAAGTGCTGGTAGTTGCTGTCATGATCTCTATAGTCAAACTGCTGGTAGTTGCTGTCATGATCTCTATGGTCAAACTGCTGGTAGTTGCTGTCATGATCTCTATAGTCAAAGTGCTGGTAGTTGCTGTCATGATCTCTATAGTCAAACTGCTGGTAGTTGCTGTCACGATCTCTATAGTCAAAATGCTAGTAGTTGCGGCCATGATTTCTATAGTCAAACTGCTGGTAGTTACTGTCATGATCTCTATAGTCAAAGTGCTGGTAGTTGCTGTCATGACCTCTATAGTCAAAGTGCTGGTAGTTGCTGTCATGATCTCTATAGTCAAACTGCTGGTAGTTGCTGTCATGATCTCTATGGTCAAACTGCTGGTAGTTGCTGTCATGATCTCTATAGTCAAAGTGCTGGTAGTTGCTGTCATGATCTCTATAGTCAAAGTGCTGGTAGTTGCTGTCACGATCTCTATAGTCAAAGTGCTGGTAGTTGCTGTCATGATCTCTATAGTCAAACTGCTGGTAGTTGCTGTCATGATCTCCATGGTCAAACTGCTGGTAGTTGCTGTCATGATCTCTATAGTCAAAGTGCTGGTAGTTGCTGTCATGATCTCTATAGTCAAAGTGCTGGTAGTTGCTGCCATGATCTCTATAGTCAAAGTGCTGGTAGTTGCTGCCATAATCTCTATAGTCAAACTGCTGGTAGTTGCTGTCATGATCTCTATAGTCAAAATGCTAGTAGTTGCTGCCATGATCTCTATAGTCAAAGTGCTGGTAGTTGCTGCCATAATCTCTATAAACAAAGTGCTGGTAGTTGCTGCCATGATCTCTATAGTCAAAGTGCTGGTAGTTGCTGTCATGATCTCTATAGTCAAAATGCTAGTAGTTGCTGCCATGATCTCTATAGTCAAAGTGCTGGTAGTTGCTGCCATAATCTCTATAAACAAACTGCTGGTAGTTGCTGCCATGATCTCTATGGTCAAAGTGCTGATAGTTGCTGTCATGATCTCTATAAACAAAACAACTGGTAGTTGCTGCCATGATCTCTATAAACAAACTGCTGGTAGTTGCTGCCATGATCTCTATAGTCAAAGTGCTGGTAGTTGCTGTCATGATCTCTATAGTCAAACTGCTGGTAGTTGCTGTCATGACCTCTATAGTCAAAGTGCTGGTAGTTGCTGTCATGACCTCTATAGTCAAACTGCTGGTAGTTGCTGCCATGATCTCTATAAACAAACTGCTGGTAGTTGCTGTCATGATCTCTATAGTCAAACTGCTGGTAGTTGCTGTCATGACCTCTATAGTCAAAGTGCTGGTAGTTGCTGCCATGATCTCCATGGTCAAACTGCTGGTAGTTACTGCCATGATCTCCATGGTCAAACTGCTGGTAGTTGCTGCCATGATCTCTATAAACAAACTGCTGGTAGTTACTGCCATGATCTCCATGGTCCAACTGCTGGTAGTTGATTCCATGATCTCTATGGTCAAACTGCTGGTAGTTGATTCCATGATCTCTATGGTCAAACTGCTGGTAGTTGATTCCATGATCTCTATGGTCAAACTGCTGGTAGTTGCTGCCATGATCTCTATGGTCAAACTGCTGGTAGTTGATTCCATGATCTCTATAGTTAAGCTGCTGGTAGTTGCTGTCATGATCTCTATAGTCAAAGTGCTGGTAGTTGCTGCCATGATCTCTATAGTCAAAGTGCTGGTAGTTGCTGCCATGATCTCTATAGTCAAAGTGCTGGTAGTTGCTGCCATGATCTCTATAGTCAAAGTGCTGGTAGTTGCTGCCATGATCTCTATAGTCAAAGTACTGGTAGTTGCTGTCATGAACTCTATAGTCAAAGTGCTGGTAGTTGCTGCCATGATCTCTATAGTCAAACTGCTGGTAGTTGCTGTCATGATCTCTATAGTCAAACTGCTGGTAGTTGCTGTCATGATCTCTATAGTCAAACTGCTGGTAGTTGCTGTCATGATCTCTATAGTCAAACTGCTGGTAGTTGCTGTCATGATCTCTATAGTCAAACTGCTGGTAGTTGCTGCCATGATCTCTATAGTCAAAGTGCTGGTAGGTGATGCCATGATCTCTATAGTCAAACTGCTGGTAGTTGCTGTCATGATCTCTATAGTCAAACTGCTGGTAGTTGCTGTCATGATCTCTATAGTCAAACTGCTGGTAGTTGCTGTCATGATCTCTATAGTCAAACTGCTGGTAGTTGCTGCCATGATCTCCATGTCAAACTGCTGGTAGTTGCTGCCATGATCTCCATGGTCAAACTACTGGTAGTTGCTGCCATGATCTCCATTGTCAAACTACTGGTAGTTGCTGCCATGATCTCCATGGTCAAACTGCTGGTAGTTGCTGCCATGATCTCCATGTCAAACTGCTGGTAGTTGCTGCCATGATCTCCGTGATCAAACTGCTGGTAGTTGATGCCATGATATCTATGGTCAAACTACTGGTAGTTGCTGTCATGATCTCTATGGTCAAACTGCTGGTAGTTGCTGCCATGATCTCCATTGTCAAACTGCTGGTAGTTGCTGCCATGATCTCTATGGTCAAACTACTGGTAGTTGCTGCCATGATCTCCATGGTCAAACTGCTGGTAGTTGCTGCCATGATCTCCATGGTCAAACTACTGGTAGTTGCTGTCATGATCTCCATGGTCAAACTACTTGTAGTTACTGCCATAATCTCCAAGGTCATACTGCTGGTAGTTGCTGTCATGATCTCCAAGGTAATACTGCTGGTAGTTGCTGTCATGATCTCCAAGGTCATACTGCTGGTTGTTGCTGTCATGATCTCCAAGGTCATTCTGCTGGTAGTTGCTGTCATGATCTCCATGATCAAACTGCTGGTAGTTGCTGCCATGATCTCCTTGATCAAACTGCTGGTAGTTGCTGTCATAATCTCCAAGGTCATACTGCTGGAAGTTGCTGTCATGATCTCCAAGATCATACTGCTGGAAGTTGCTGTCATAATCTCCAAGGTCATACTGCTGGTAGTTGCTGTCATGATCTCCAAGATCATACTGCTGGTAGTTGCTGTCATGATCTCCATGGTCAAACTACTTGTAGTTACTGCCATAATCTCCAAGATCAAACTGCTGGTAGTTGCTGTCATGATCTCCAAGATCATACTGCTGGTAGTTGCTGTCATGATCTCCATGGTCAAACTACTTGTAGTTACTGCCATAATCTCCAAGGTCATACTGCTGGTAGTTGCTGTCATGATCTCCAAGGTCATACTGCTGGTAGTTGCTGTCATGATCTCCAAGGTCATACTGCTGGTAGTTGCTGTCTTGATCTCCATGGTCAAACTACTTGTAGTTACTGCCATAATCTCCAAGGTCATACTGCTGGTAGTTGCTGTCATGATCTCCAAGGTCATACTGCTGGTAGTTGCTGTCTTGATCTCCATGGTCAAACTACTTGTAGTTACTGCCATAATCTCGAAGGTCATACTGCTGGTAGTTGCTGTCATGATCTCCAAGGTCATACTGCTGGTAGTTGCTGCCATGATCTCCAAGGTCAAACTGCTGGTAGTTATTGCCATGATCTCCAAGGTCAAAATGCTGGTTGTTGCTGTCATGATCCCCATGATCAAACTGCTGGTAGTTGCTGCCATGATCTCCTTGATCAAACTGCTGGTAGTTGCTGCCATGATCTCCATGGTCAAACTACTGGTAATTGCTGCCATGATCTCCATGGTCAAACTGCTGGTAGTTGCTGCCATGATCTCCTTGATCAAACTGCTGGTAGTTGCTGCCATGATCTCCTTGATCAAACTGCTGGTAGTTGCTGCCATGATCTCCATGATCAAACTGCTGGTAGTTGCTGCCATGATCTCCATGATCAAACTGCTGGTAGTTGCTGCCATGATCTCCATGATCAAACTGCTGGTAGTTGCTGCCATGATCTCCATGATCAAACTGCTGGTAGTTGCTGCCATGATCTCCATGGTCAAACTACTGTTAGTTACTGCCATGTTCTCCATGTTAAAACTGCTTGTTGTTGCTATAATGATCTCCATGTCAAACTACTGGTATTTGCTGTGATGATCTCCGTGGTTAAAATACTTCTATTTACAGCGTAGGTACGGCTCTCCTAAGTTACTGTTTTTGATTGTATATGTGCCGTGAAGGCCCATGTGCTCCGACTGTGTCGAACAACAGACCCATCAGTGTTGATGACTGCAGTGAAAAACACGGAAAAGTACATAGATAATTCTGCTGGTACCCGTAACTATTTTTACCGTGTTCAATGTCTCTTAGTTAACAAATCTATTGTCCTTACAATGTCCTTAGTCCGCCCCATTCATGATCTTCCTCTTTTGACATCATTATTCGGTCTCCGATTGTGGAAAAAGCGCTAGCACATCTCCTTGCAAGGTGTGGCTTTCCGTCATCCAATTATGATGCGCATGGTCCCGTTTGTATTTGTTTCAGTCTTTTAGTCTAAGTGTAGTGAAGAGTTAGAATGTTCAGTGCATGCTCAATAAGAGACACCAAACGTCCTTGGTACAGGAGCACAAGAAGATGCCGTTCGCTGCCGCTGTGCCCCTCATTGTTGAGATGTCTTTCCTAGCCTTCATTAACACTTGATCTGTGTACTGGGTAGAAGCAAGAATCTGTGTATAGAGAATGTTTCTATTCGTTTATTTCTTTCCACAAAAATATTCAGATGTTTCAGTATGGGTGATATTTGGTAGCTTGCATTTGTTGTCTTCTAGATTCTGTCTTAAGACAAATAAGATACAGCGCTCTTTTCTTCTGTGGATGCTTCTGATATTTCATTATTCTGTATCGCTATAGCCACGTCCGGTGATTTATCTTTAGCGCAAACCTCTCATCGAACCGGTAAGATCTTCATTTAATATTTATAAATAAGGTTTAGATTTTCAACTCGTTTCTTTCTTTGCTTTGTAATCACCTAGCCCTCAGTTTAAGAAAAGAGCATCACCTCCCTGGTCTACGAAGATAGAAAGATGTAACCGTAAATGATGACACAAACATATTTAGATCATAATTAAGCGAGGACATGGGACAAAACAGGACTAGACAAATTTAGCATAGGGATGACTAAGAGACCATGTTAAACCGCCTTGACTGACCACAAGGTTGTAAACTGGGAATGACCCTAGCTGTCCTCTGTACTTGAGTGCAGAGAGGAGTGGAGCAGTGTCAGATGGTTAGAGAGGGTCACTTGAGTGCAGAGAGGAGTGGAGCAGTGTCAGATGGTTAGAGAGGGTCACTTGAGGGCAGAGAGGAGTGGAGCAGTGTCAGATGGTTAGAGAGGGTCACTTGAGTGCAGAGAGGAGTGGAGCAGTGTCAGATGGTTAGAGAGGGTCACTTGAGTGCAGAGAGGAGTGGAGCAGTGTCAGATGGTTAGAGAGGGTCACTTGAGGGCAGAGAGGAGTGGAGCAGTGTCAGATGGTTAGAGAGGGTCACTTGAGTGCAGAGAGGAGTGGAGCAGTGTCAGATGGTTAGAGAGGGTCACTTGAGTGCAGAGAGGAGTGGAGCAGTGTCAGATGGTTAGAGAGGGTCACTTAGAATGACCTTAGCTGTCAGTAAGGAACGTAGAACTCATAAACTAAAGGCTAGTCACGCAGTGTCAGATGGTTAGAGAGGGTCAGTTGAGTGCAGAGAGGAGTGGAGCAGTGTCAGATGGTTAGAGAGGGTCAGTTGAGTGCAGAGAGGAGTGGAGCAGTGTCAGATGGTTAGAGAGGGTCACTTGAGTGCAGAGAGGAGTGGAGCAGTGTCAGATGGTTAGAGAGGGTCACTTGAGTCAGAGAGGAGTGGAGCATTGTCAGATGGTTAGAGAGGGTCACTTGAGTCAGAGAGGAGTGGAGCAGTGTCAGATGGTTAGAGAGGGTCACTTAGAATGACCTTAGCTGTCGGTAAGGAACGTAGAACTCATAAACTAAAGTCACGCAGTGTCAGATGGTTAGAGAGGGTCAGTTGAGTGCAGAGAGGAGTGGAGCATTGTCAGATGGTTATAGAGGGTCACTTGAGTGCAGAGAGGAGTGGAGCAGTGTCAGATGGTTAGAGAGGGTCACTTGAGTGCAGAGAGGAGTGGAGCAGTGTCAGATGGTTAGAGAGGGTCACTTGAGTGCAGAGAGGAGTGGAGCAGTGTCAGATGGTTAGAGAGGGTCACTTGAGGGCAGAGAGGAGTGGAGCAGTGTCAGATGTTTAGAGAGGGTCACTTAGAATGACCTTAGCTGTCGGTAAGGAACGTAGAACTCATAAACTAAAGTCACGCAGTGTCAGATGGTTATAGAGGGTCACTTGAGTGCAGAGAGGAGTGGAGCAGTGTCAGATGGTTAGAGAGGGTCACTTTAGTGCAGAGAGGAGTGGAGCAGTGTCAGATGGTTAGAGAGGGTCAGTTGAGTGCAGAGAGGAGTGGAGCAGTGTCAGATGGTTAGAGAGGGTCACTTGAGTGCAGAGAGGAGTGGAGCAGTGTCAGATGGTTAGAGAGGGTCACTTGAGTGCAGAGAGGAGTGGAGCAGTGTCAGATGGTTAGAGAGGGTCAGTTGAGTGCAGAGAGGAGTGGAGCATTGTCAGATGGTTATAGAGGGTCACTTGAGTGCAGAGAGGAGTGGAGCAGTGTCAGATGGTTAGAGAGGGTCACTTGAGTGCAGAGAGGAGTGGAGCAGTGTCAGATGGTTAGAGAGGGTCACTTGAGTGCAGAGAGGAGTGGAGCAGTGTCAGATGGTTAGAGAGGGTCACTTAGAATGACCTTAGCTGTCGGTAAGGAACGTAGAACTCATAAACTAAAGTCACGCAGTGTCAGATGGTTATAGAGGGTCACTTGAGTGCAGAGAGGAGTGGAGCAGTGTCAGATGGTTATAGAGGGTCACTTGAGTGCAGAGAGGAGTGGAGCAGTGTCAGATGGTTAGAGAGGGTCACTTGAGTGCAGAGAGGAGTGGAGCAGTGTCAGATGGTTAGAGAGGGTCACTTGAAGGCAGAGAGGAGTGGAGCAGTGTTAGATGTCATTTTTATCTGGAGAAAGAATAGTTGGCAGCGGGTAAAGTTAACTGTCGGTAAAAGGATAGGAGTATAAAAGTTAGAGGGCTGACTTGAGAAAGGGGCTTCCACTTCCACACTTAGACTTCGAGTTAAGAACATACAGAGATAGCCAGGCATTAGGGACTGATGGGAACTGAGATAGCCACAGAAGAACTTCAACTTAGAGAAGAGACTAGAAATAGAGAAGCAAAACGACAGGAGAGCAGAATTATAATTACAGATCAGAATTAGAAGTCACGCACCAGAATTTGAGGACGAGAACTTGAACGAGAGACGGAGAACTCGAGATAGGCACCGAGACTGCCATTGGAGAACGTTAGAAACAGAAGACACAGAGACGAAAGAGAAACAATAGACAGAGAGACAGCTAGAATATCCACTATACGAATAGCTGAGGTACAGCACCGACGGTAGTCGAAGTGCTTCAGCGGCCAAGACTGTTAACAGATCGAACAAGCATCTACAGAAACGCTAGGGAGGATAGCCTGATAGTATCTATATGTATATAGATAATAAATGATGACTTATTGATAACACACCAAGTTTGTTCATTCTTCAATGTGTGGTGTCGTGTCTTATACGAAGAACAATTAGAACACGGCTATAAAGAGGGAGGGTGAGAAACACAGACAAAGAGATAGTAGACAGAAGACAATCATGTAACAGAGACATAAAAATAGTAGGAAGATAGACAGAAGGAGATTGTGACAAATAAACGTAAACAAAGAGAGGAAATAAAGGAAGACTATAGTGGCATGAGAATTAATGAAAATGGTGAAGTCAAACAAAGACAACATAAATCAGGAAATATTACGTGACAATAAACAATGAACTCCTGGATTCATGTCTGGAATAATTTATTGATGTGACGAGGTCACAGACAGAAATAACCACAATGACGAGCTGTACCAGGTGTCGCTGACACTCTCCATCTTGTGATTTCACTTCTCGCTTCCTGAAACAACAAAACACATTTATGTTGGACAATTTCTCTGGACATGGAGACATGAGTTGACACAGACAACATTGACAGACTTCTCTTCTGTGTAAACCATAAGCTAGTGAGAAACAAAGAACGTGTGACTCACTTGACGAGGTCACCAACAGGGCACGTTACTCTTTAAAGTTCTGTGTGGTTAGTTACAAAGTTCTACAACAATAAACGTGATCCAATAATTAAGTCCAACGTGACCCACGACACATAATGTGATCCAATAAACGTGACCAACAACACAAAACATGATTAAATAAACATGACCCACAATAATAAATATTATTCAATAAACATGAATCACTGGACAAAACGTGTTTCTTTTAACAAGATCAACACCACTACAACAAACTAAATACAGTACTTGGCTGTAGTAGCAACACCCAGACTGCGCCATCTGCCTTACCTAACGGAAAGCTACTGCACCAGAGGCTGCGAATCATGGATTAGAATTCACACCAGCTTTGCCACCTGCTTGGGCACCTGCACCACCACCTCCTGTCTGGTAACCTGCACTGCCACCTGCCTGGAATCCCGCACCACCACCACCTGTCTGGTAACCTGCACTGCCACCTGCCTGGAAACCTGCACCACCACCACCTGTCTGGAAACTTGCGCCACCACCTGCCTGGACACCTGCACCACCACCACTTTAGATGATAAAAGAAAGGCAATATTTAGACAACAATAGAAAGTTAAAGTTTAAAGTTAAAAATATAAAATATTCAGAACACATCGTCCATGACGGCTGGCAGCATAGAGGCCGTGAACTCTCAACCTCGAGGTCCAGGGCTCGAGTCCCACTGAGCGCGGTCGAGATATCTCGACTCGTGGGGTTACCGCCTTGAGGACTGACCTGCCATCAGAAGGCAATGACAAACTCATCATCATCATCGTATGCCTTCTCCGCAACGAAGGTTGGCTACCATGTAATTGTCTGTTCTGTTTTCTTGTCTAATGTCCATGTTTCTGCACCATACAGGAATATTGAGAAGATGTAACATTTTGCCATTCTTAGTTCAGCCCTGTTGATATTTGTTTTGTTGTTAATATATTTTTCATGGCATTAAAATTACTTTTTGCCATTCCTATTCTTTTGTTTATTTCAATTTTGCATTTTCCATCATTGGTTATAGTATGTCCCAGGTAGTTGTAACTCTGGACTGTCTCCAGATGTGTTCCATCAACTGTGCTTTTTAATTGTAGGTCTTGAGAATTTTCTTTGTTTATGATCATAGTTTTAGTCTTTTTGATATTCATATCTAGTCCATATTTTTTGCTTGTTGTGTTTATCACATTAATCAATTGTTGTAGATCTTTAGGATTTTCTGCTAGTAGAACAGTATCATCAGCATATCTTAGGTTATTGATTATCTTTCCATTAATGTTTAGGCCTGGTATCTCTGTGATGTTTTTAAAGATTTGCTCAGTGTATAGATTGAACAAGCTTGGTGATAGGATGCATCCTTGTCTTACTCCTCTTTTTATGTCCATGGGTGTAGAGTTCTCCTTGTTATATTTCATTATTGCTGTTTGCTCCCAGTACAAATTACATATTAGTCGTATGTCTGTGTCGTCTAGGTTTATATCCTTTAGGCAGTCTATGAGTTGGTGACAAACTCTTGGTTAAAAAATGGCGGTTTGTTTTCACCGGTCTGTTGTTAAGGACGCCTAATTAATTTATTTGTCAAAAGCTCACGGTGTGTCCGCGTGCTGCAGAGCGATTTACTGGAGTTGGCCAGTCTATAATGTGGAAAATGGTTCTGGACCGTGCGACTGAGTGAGTGCACGTGTGTCTAGACCATCCACAGCATCGACGTTTAGCGACAATATATTTGATACTATGACGACGGTAAGTATTCAGATACAGCCCAAACGACATCGAAGAAGGAAAACATGACACGGTAAGAGAGGTGGCGTTAAACTGTCGAAGTGTGAGAGGCTAGGCCTAAAGTATGTGCGTGTTACATATTGGAATTGTGGGTCTATAAATACACGATGGCCTATTATTGATAAGCTACTGTGCGGCGCCGATATAATGGTTTTGCAAGAAACTCTTCATGGTGACAGGACAGTTAATGCCCTTGGATTTAATTCTTTCTACAATAGACGCCACTTTGGGCAGGCCATCCTTGTGCGCAACAATATGTTGGCAGCCGAGGTTGATATGTCTGCGTGGGACAATGCAGAATTGCAGGTACATTTCGTAATTGTAAATGTGTATGCCTGTAATGGGAAGGTGAACACACAACAATGGCAGAATCTATTCGACTTCGAGGAAGAGAACGTCATTTTTTGCGGAAAAATGCTATAGTCAACCAATGGGGTAACGTCATAACCAACATGCAGGGGGGAGACCTAGAGAATGCACAAGTGTCAATTTAGTGTGCTTAAATAATGGAAGGGCAACAAGAATGGCCACTCGAACAGGGGAATCTGATAGTGTCATAGACCTGGCACTTGTGTCATCACCTTCGCACCGCTTTCCATGTGGAGTGCACTGGAATTGCACGGAAGTGATCACTATCCATGTGCCCTCCTAAATGAGAAAAGCTTATTTATAAGGCAGAAAAGAAAGCTCCACACATTCCACTATGAAAACAGACCAGGACGTCATTAGTAAAACCAGATATAGGAAACAGAACGACCCTCGTAGGAGGCAGGAGAGATGGACGCAGCGACCCTGGTGGAACGTAGAAGGTGAGGAAGCTTGGCGGAATAAGAGACAAACGGCCAAGACATGGTAGAAAGCCAGAAGGAATGGAAAAAAAAACATGAGCTCTTGAAGCGTCTGAGTCGAGGTCGACCAACAAATGATGCACTTTAAACTATGTGCTAGGCAGGCTAAGGATGACAAGTGGGATGAATTCTGTAAAAAAAATGTGTGCTCAGAAAAATCGTTAGTCACATTCTGGAGCCTTCATCAAAACATGAATGGTACTACACGACATAACTACACGACGGCAAGGTATGGCACAAATCTGATGACAGCAAAGGGAAGGCCCTGCTTGCCCGTTACATTGAACAGAATGACCAAAGAAATGAGGCTGTAAGAATGAGGATACGGGGATCTTTGTCAAATTTGTGTAAGGATGTAGTGCTGGAAGAAGATCTCACAATCACAACCGATACCATTCGCACGACACTTAAAAAGTCACACAACACTGCTCCTGGTCCAGATGGTGTTCGATACGATGACATAGGAGATTTAGCTGACGACGACTTGACACAACTGGCCAATGAGTTTAATGCCAGTATTCGGAGTGGCCAGATTAAGGAGGAGTGGATACACATCTACTTACTACCGCTACCGAAGCCAAACAAGGACCATTCTCAGATCATTGCCTATAGAATCATCACAATGCAGAACACTGCGGGCAAGTTACTAGAGAAAATAGCTGCCCGTATCCTCACCTGTCACCTTGAACAGATACGCGCATTCTCACCAATACTCGAAGGTTATAGATATAACAAAGAGACATGGCTCAATGCGGCAGTATTTGCCTATGACGTCTTCGAAGGCTTCCACAGACGAGAGGAGACATGTGCTGCTGCTATAGATCTGGAGGATGCATACAACAGGGTACCATTTGAATATTAGAACAAAGAAGTATGTGTTAGCACTCGGAAAAATTGACAGACAAACAACAATAGAAAAAAACGAAGAACAATATATGGTCCGAAGTGGGATCGAACCCGTACTCAGTGGCACCGCGCCTTGCCACGAGAAGCCGAACGCTTGGCACACTACCACGCAGCCAACTAAAAAATTGGCTATTGCAGTAGTGTCTTACACGATGACGTTCTCAATGACTATAGCATAGGGTAACGATCACAGACCGGAAATAAATTGTATATTTGTACTTTCCTATTAATGCAAGTATCTCCCAGTAGGGCTGAATACTTGTGTTGTAGACAAACATTTATTGGACGAAACAGCACGAATAGTAGTTCCCAGTGATTATATACTGGGTACAAATAATAATACATAAATATTATTATATGGGGAACTTCCGAGGCGATAATAGGGAATAATAGAACAAAGAAGTATGTGTTAGCACTCGGAAAAATTGACAGACAAACAACAATAGAAAAAAACGAAGAACAATATATGGTCCGAAGTGGGATCGAACCCGTACTCAGTGGCACCGCATATACTGAGTACCCACTTCGGACCATATATTGTTCTTCGTTTTTTTCTATTGTTGTTTGTCTGTCAATTTTTCCGAGTGCTAACACATACTTCTTTGTTCTATTATTCCCTATTATCGCCTCGGAAGTTCCCCATATAATAATATTTATGTATTATTATTTGTACCCAGTATATAATCACTGGGAACTACTATTCGTGCTGTTTCGTCCAATAAATGTTTGTCTACAACACAAGCATTCAGCCCTACTGGGAGATACTTGCATTAATAGGAAAGTACAAATATACAATTTATTTCCGGTCTGTGATCGTTACCCTATGCTATAGTCATTGAGAACGTCATCGTGTAAGACACTACTGCAATAGCCAATTTTTTAGTTGGCTGCGTGGTAGTGTGCCAAGCGTTCGGCTTCTCGTGGCAAGGCGCGGTGCCACTGAGTACGGGTTCGATCCCACTTCGGACCATATATTGTTCTTCGTTTTTTTCTATTGTTGTTTGTCTGTCAATTTTTCCGAGTGCTAACACATACTTCTTTGTTCTATTATTCCCTATTATCGCCTCGGAAGTTCCCCATATAATAATATTTATGTATTATTATTTGTACCCAGTATATAATCACTGGGAACTACTATTCGTGCTGTTTCGTCCAATAAATGTTTGTCTACAACACAAGTATTCAGCCCTACTGGGAGATACTTGCATTAATAGGAAAGTACAAATATACAATTTATTTCCGGTCTGTGATCGTTACCCTATGCTATAGTCATTGAGAACGTCATCGTGTAAGACACTACTGCAATAGCCAATTTTTTAGTTGGCTGCGTGGTAGTGTGCCAAGCGTTCGGCTTCTCGTGGCAAGGCGCGGTGCCACTGAGTACGGGTTCGATCCCACTTCGGACCATATATTGTTCTTCGTTTTTTTCTATTGTTGTTTGTCTGTCAATTTTTCCGAGTGCTAACACATACTTCTTTGTTCTATTATTCCCTATTATCGCCTCGGAAGTTCCCCATATAATAATATTTATGTATTATTATTTGTACCCAGTATATAATCACTGGGAACTACTATTCGTGCTGTTTCGTCCAATAAATGTTTGTCTACAACACAAGCATTCAGCCCTACTGGGAGATACTTGCATTAATAGGAAAGTACAAATATACAATTTATTTCCGGTCTGTGATCGTTACCCTATGCTATAGTCATTGAGAACGTCATCGTGTAAGACACTACTGCAATAGCCAATTTTTTAGTTGGCTGCGTGGTAGTGTGCCAAGCGTTCGGCTTCTCGTGGCAAGGCGCGGTGCCACTGAGTACGGGTTCGATCCCACTTCGGACCATATATTGTTCTTTGTTTTTTTCTATTGTTGTTTGTCTGTCAATTTTTCCGAGTGCTAACACATACTTCTTTGTTCTATTATTCCCTATTATCGCCTCGGAAGTTCCCCATATAATAATATTTATGTATTATTATTTGTACCCAGTATATAATCACTGGGAACTACTATTCGTGCTGTTTCGTCCAATAAATGTTTGTCTACAACACAAGTATTCAGCCCTACTGGGAGATACTTGCATTAATAGGAAAGTACAAATATACAATTTATTTCCGGTCTGTGATCGTTACCCTATGCTATAGTCATTGAGAACGTCATCGTGTAAGACACTACTGCAATAGCCAATTTTTTAGTTGGCTGCGTGGTAGTGTGCCAAGCGTTCGGCTTCTCGTGGCAAGGCGCGGTGCCACTGAGTACGGGTTCGATCCCACTTCGGACCATATATTGTTCTTCGTTTTTTTCTATTGTTGTTTGTCTGTCAATTTTTCCGAGTGCTAACACATACTTCTTTGTTCTATTATTCCCTATTATCGCCTCGGAAGTTCCCCATATAATAATATTTATGTATTATTATTTGTACCCAGTATATAATCACTGGGAACTACTATTCGTGCTGTTTCGTCCAATAAATGTTTGTCTACAACACAAGTATTCAGCCCTACTGGGAGATACTTGCATTAATAGGAAAGTACAAATATACAATTTATTTCCGGTCTGTGATCGTTACCCTATGCTATAGTCATTGAGAACGTCATCGTGTAAGACACTACTGCAATAGCCAATTTTTTAGTTGGCTGCGTGGTAGTGTGCCAAGCGTTCGGCTTCTCGTGGCAAGGCGCGGTGCCACTGAGTACGGGTTCGATCCCACTTCGGACCATATATTGTTCTTCGTTTTTTTCTATTGTTGTTTGTCTGTCAATTTTTCCGAGTGCTAACACATACTTCTTTGTTCTATTATTCCCTATTATCGCCCCGGAAGTTCCCCATATAATAATATTTATGTATTATTATTTGTACCCAGTATATAATCACTGGGAACTACTATTCGTGCTGTTTCGTCCACTAAATGTTTGTCTACAACACAAGTATTCAGCCCTACTGGGAGATACTTGCATTAATAGGAAAGTACAAATATACAATTTATTTCCGGTCTGTGATCGTTACCCTATGCTATAGTCATTGAGAACGTCATCGTGTAAGACACTACTGCAATAGCCAATTTTTTAGTTGGCTGCGTGGTAGTGTGCCAAACGTTCGGCTTCTCGTGGCAAGGCGCGGTGCCACTGAGTACGGGTTCGATCCCACTTCGGACCATATATTGTTCTTCGTTTTTTTCTATTGTTGTTTGTCTGTCAATTTTTCCGAGTGCTAACACATACTTCTTTGTTCTATTATTCCCTATTATCGCCTCGGAAGTTCCCCATATAATAATATTTATGTATTATTATTTGTACCCAGTATACCATTTGAATATCCCTTGCATATGCTTCTCAAACTGGCGGTGCACCCCTTCCTCATTAGATGGATCGCCGCGGCACTGTTTCAGAGGAAGGTGATACTCAGATGTGGAAGTTGGTCTTCCAAGCCAACATCTATTTGTCCAGGGCTGCCACAAGGCTCACCATTGTCACCAGTTCTATTTAACGTGTACACAATAACGATCACGGAACAACAGCTGGATGGGAGGGGAAGAACTATGACTTTTGCTGATGATATTCTCTTATATCGACAGGGAAGAGACAGACGGGGAATCGCCTCCACAATGCAAGACGAACTCGATCGCATTTCTTCCTGGTGTGGGGTTACAGGGGCCTTGGTTAATCCTAATAAAGCATCAGTTTCCTGGTTCTCCCTTAACAATCATATCGTTAATACGACCACACCGGTAGTACGAATGGGAGCTGATGAGGTGTCCAGGGACAAGTTGATGACATACCTCGGAGTTAGGTTTGATCGCAGCCTGTGTTTTCGGGACCACGTCGACCATGTGATAACAAAATCCCGAAAGGATTAGCCGCCTTGAAGGTCATGGCAGCTGTCAACATCGAGCAGAAGCTACTTACTCTTCTGTTCCAGGGATTAGTCCTCGCACCAATCGAGTATGCCCTGACAATTCTTACTGTCAGTACGACTCAAATTGATAGGCTGGAGAAAGTACATAATGAAGCCATGCGCATTATCTTGGGATGTACGAGGGACACTCCCTGTGTAGCAATGAGGTATCTTCTTGACTTTCCAATCGTGGATGACAGAAGCAAGATCTGGAGAGCGCGAGCATACCTGAAGAGCTTTATAGCTTCAAATGGTGGATGCATTTTATAGCCAAAAATGTTGGATGTATTTTAAAAATACAATGGTTGGGTGTGTTTTATTACGGATATGGTATGTGTATTTTATAACCACGACTGCTGGATGTATTTGACAGCCACAAAAGGTGAATGTTTTTTTATAGCCTCAAATATTTGATGTATTTTTTTTAGCTGTAAATGTTGAATGCATTTCCAAGATGTAATTGTTGGATGGTTTTGACAGTCATATATGTTGGATGTGTATGGCAGTCACATATGTTGGATGTGTGTGACAGTCACATATCTTGGATGTGTGTGACAGTCACATATGTTGTATGTGTTTGACAGTCACATATGTTGGATGTGTTTGACAGTCACATATGTTGGATGTGTTTGACAGTCACATATGTTGGATGTGTTTGACAGTCACATATGTTGGATGTGTTTGACAGTCACAAATGTTGGGTGTGTTTGACAGTCACATATGTTGGATGTGTTTGACAGTCACATATGTTGGATGTGTTTGACAGTCACATATGTTGGATGTGTGTGACAGTCACATATGTTGGATGTGTTTGACAGTCACATATGTTGGATGTGTTTGACAGTCACATATGTTGGATGTGTGTGACAGTCACATATGTTGGATGTGTTTGACAGTCACATATGTTGGATGTGTTTGACAGTCACAAATGTTGGATGTGTGTGACAGTCACATATGTTGGATGTGTTTGACAGTCACATATGTTGGATGTGTTTGACAGTCACATATGTTGGATGTGTGTGACAGTCACATATGTTGGATGTGTTGACAGTCACATGTGTTGGATGTGTTTGACAGTCACATATGTTGGATGTGTGTGACAGTCAGATATGTTGAATGTCTTTTATAGCCATAAATATTAAATGCATTTTTGCCATAAACGCTGGATATTTTTCATGTTCATACAAATTGTAAGTATCTCAACTAAACTAAGGATATATTTGTTGACATTGTGTAGGGATAGAGGAAATGTTCAACAATAAAGTTCATGGACGTTGGAAGACAGACAAGTGAACGTTGGTAGACAGACATGTGAACGTTAGTAGGGAGACTAGAGAACGTTGGCAGACAGACAAGTGAACGTTGGCAGACAGACATGTGAACGCTGGCAGACAGACAAGTGAAAGTAGCCAGCAAGTGAACGTTGATAGACAGACAAGTGAACGTTGGCAGACAGACAAGTGAACGTTGGCAGACAGACAAGTGAACTTTGGCAGCAAGTGAACGTTGGTAGAGAGACAAGTGAACGCTGGTAGAGAGACAAGTGAACGCTGGTAGAGAGACAAGTGAACGCTGGTAGAGAGAGACAAGTGAACGCTGGTAGAGAGACAAGTGAACGCTGGTAGAGAGACAAGTGAACGCTGGTAGAGAGACAAGTGAACGCTGGTAGAGAGACAAGTGAACGCTGGTAGAAAGACAAGTGAACGCTGGTAGAGAGACAAGTGAACGCTGGTAGAGAGACAAGTGAAAGTAGCCAGCAAGTGAACGTTGATAGACAGACAGGGGAACGTTGGTAGACAGACAGGGGAACGTTGGTAGGGAGACAAGTGAACGTTGGCAGACAGACAGGGGAACGTTGGTAGGGAGACAAGTGAACGTTGGCAGACAGACAAATGAACGTAGCCAGCAAGTGAACGTTGGTAGACAGGCAAATGAATGTTGGCAGACAGACAAATGAATGATGGTAGACAGACACGTGAACGTTGGTAGACAGACAAGTGAACGTTGGTAGACAGATAAGTGAACGTTGGTAGACTGACAGGGGAACGTTGGTAGAGAGAAAAGTGAACGTTGGTAGACAGACAAGTGAACGTTGGTAGACAGAAAGGGGAACGTTGGTAGACAGAAAGGGGAACGTTGGTAGAGAGACAAGTGAACGTTGGCAGACAGACAAATGAATGTTGGTAGATAGACGTACACATGAACGTTGTTAGACAGACAAACACACGAAAGTTGTTAGACAGACAAACACAAGACACTTACTCCTGAGCATTGCCTCCAGAAAGTCCACCTAGAAGACTACCAAGGAGGTCGGTTACAGTTTGCACAAGTCCTCCAACAATTCCTGTTACAGTGCCCAGTACTCCACCCAAGAGTCCACCGTCTTCTCCACCGAGAAGCCCACCCAAGAGACCTCCACCACCTCCATCACCACCTCCACCGAGCAGTCCCCTCTTGTCAAGCTCGACCTCATCAACAGGAAGAGACCTCACTGAGGTCACGGCGACAACAGCGACAAGAAGGTGAAGAGATCTCATCTGTGGAGTGGAGGGCAATGTTAGAATGGATCACATTGAGTTGACGGATACACCGGGCTCTCTACAAGAGGTTATTGTAACAATAACGGAGCTACAAGGAAATGAAAATAGAGAAATGGTAGACAGTAAACAAGAAAAAAAGATGGGGTCAAAGATGAATGGAAGCTCACAGATACGGACAGTTATCGTGGAAAATATTGTCAAAGGAGGAGGGGAGATTGTTGGTGAGTGAGGGAAGGATATATAAGATTTATTGAGATGAGGGCATAGAAAGGTGTAGGGTAATAGAGGAGTTAAGGAAATTGTGGATGAGTATAGAGACAAGGGCGCAGGATGTAGAATAGTTGATAGCAGAAAGTAGAATATGAGAGGACAAAGAGATGGTCAATGAACGAGCACTGGACGAGCAAAGAAAAAAATGACCTCACAAAACCGACAATAACCGAGGTATAGACGAGACCACACAGAAAGCTACCCTAAATAAAACAACAAACAACATACCTTTTCTGTTTTCCTAAACCTGGATTCAGGACTCGAGATTACAGCACAAAGTCTGTGTATGAGCTAGGCTCTGGTGTCTGTGTCTTTTATTGTGTCCGAGTGTCAAGTCTACCATCCGTTGCCAACTCGTGATTCACAAGCTGAGGTGCATTAAACCTGCACTGATCTATTGAGATTATCAGATTGGTCGAGTCGGTGCAGGACTTCTGAGGGGCAATATTCAAATATCGACACTTATCTGTCAAGTTTTGTTTCAGAACGTGTTTGTTTATGTAGATGTTCGCTGTAGAGATCTGTTGATAGTTTCTCAAAGTCAAACTTGTGAAATATGAGGTTTCTGGTATCGCCATTTTGTGTTGGACACGTCAGAGTTGATCCATTGGTAGCCGGCAGAGGAGAGGACAGAAATGGGAAAATGGAGAAAAGTTGGGAACAGATGAATACAGAGTATTGGGAGTGATTAGGAGTGAGTGGTGAAGTGAGTAGATGCGAGGGGTAGAAATAGAGTGGAGGGATCAGTTGCGAAATGAGTAGAGCTGAGAAAAAAAAGGAGTGAGTGGTTAAGTAAATAGTGCTATAAAGAGTGTAGAAATGAGGGGTGATGTGATTCCAGCAGAGGAAACATAAAAATGAGTGGAGGATTGAGTGGTGACGTTGTTAGAAATGAGGACAGGAAATAGAGTTGCTGCATGAGTAAAGTATGTATTGCTTTTAAGAGGATAGAAGTGGATGGGTGAATGGGGAAGTGTTTAGAGGAGAAGAGACAACACAGAGCGGTAGTGAAGTGATTAGAGATCTGGAGATAAAACAGAGCGGGGTAATGAAGTGATTAGAACTCTGGAGACAAAACAGAGCGGGGTAATGAAGTGATTAGAGCTCTGGAGACAAAATAGAGCGGGGTAATGAAGTGATTAGAGCTGAGGGACAAAACAGAGCGGTGTAGTGAAGTGATTAGAGCTGAGGGACAAAACAGAGCGGTGTAGTGAAGTGATTAGAGCTCTGGAGACAAAACAGAGCGGGGTAATGAAGTGATTAGAGCTGAGGAGACAAAACAGAGCGGTGTAGTGAAGTGATTAGAGCTGAGGAGACAAAACAGAGCGGTGTAGTGAAGTGATTAAAGCTCTGGAGACAAAACAGAGCGGGGTAATGAAGTGATTAGAGCTCTGGAGACAAAACAGAGCGGGGTAGTGAAGTGATTAGAGCTCTGGAGACAAAACTGAGCGGGGTAATGAAGTGATTAGAGCTCTGGAGACAAAACAGAGCGGGGTAATGAAGTGATTAGAGCTCTGGAGACAAAATAGATCGATGTAGTGAAGTGATTAGAGATCTGGAGACAAAACAGATCGGGGTAGTGAAGTGATTAAAGCTCTGGAGACAAAACAGATCGGGGTAGTGAAGTGATTAGAGCTCTGGAGACAAAACAGAGCGGGGTAATGAAGTGATTAGAGCTCTGGAGACAAAACAGAGCGTGGTAATGAAGTGATTAGAGCTCTGGAGACAAAACAGAGCGGGGTAGTGAAGTGATTAGAGCTCTGGAGACAAAATAGATCGATGTAGTGAAGTGATTAGAGCTCTGGAGACAAAACAGATAGGTGTAGTGAAGTGATTGAAGCTCTTGAGACAAAACAGAGCGGAGTATTGAAGGGATTAGAGCTCTGGAAAAAAAAATAGAGCGGATAGTGAAGTGATTAGAATTGAGGTGACAAAATATAAAGGGGTATTGATGTGAATAGTTTATCGGATACAAAACAGGGCAGGGTAGTGAAGTGATTATAACTGAAGAGACGAAATAGAGTGGGATAGTGAAGTGATTAGAGCTGTGGATACAAAACAGAGCGGAGTATTGAAGTGGTTAGACTAAAGGAGACAAAACAAAGCGGGGAAGTGAAGTAACTACAGTTGAGGAGACAAAACAAAGAAGGGTAGTGAAGTGATTAACGCTGAGGTGACAAAACAAAGAACGGTAGTGAAGTGATTAGAGATGAGGAGGCAAAACAGAGAGGGGTAGTTATGTGATTAGAGCTGAGGAGACAAAACAAAGAAGAGTAGTGAATTTATTATAGCTGTGGAGACAAAATAGAGCGGGTTAGTTAATGTGATTAGATCTGAGGAGACAAAACAGAACGGAGTAGTGACGTGAATATATTTTCTGATACAAAACAGAACAGGGTTAGTGAAGTGATTAATGCTGCGCTGACAAAACAGAAAGGTGTAGTGACGTAAATAGTTTTTCTGATACAAAATAGAGTTTGGTTTGGTAGTGAAGTGATTAGAGCTGAGGAGACAAAACAGAAAGAGGTATTGAAGTGATTAGAGCTAAGGAGACAAAAATAGCGGGGTAGTGACGCGTTTTCAGATGAGGAGACAATACACAGCGGGGTAGTGAAGTGATTACAGCTGTGAAGACACAATAGAGCGAAGTAGTGAAGCGAATAGAACTGAGTAGACAAAACAAACATGAGTAGTGAAGTGATTAGAGATGAGGCGCAAGAATAGAGCGGTGTAGTGAAGTGATTAGAGCTGAGGACAAAAAAAAATAGTGAAGTAATTAGATCGGTGCAAACAAAAATTGAAAGGAGTAGTGAAGTGATTTGAGCTGAGGAGACAAAACAGAGCTTGGTAGGGAAGTGATTACAGCTGTGGAGACACAACGGAGCGGGGAAATTAAGTAATTAGAGCTAATGAGACAAAACATAGCGGGGTAGTTAAGTGATTAGAGCTGAGGAGACAAAACAGAGAAGAGTAGTGAAGTGATTAAAGCTGTGGTGGCAAAGAAAACAGTAGTGAAGTGATTAGAGCTGAGGAGGTAAAGTAGAGTGGTGCAGTGAAGTGATTAGAGCTGAAGAGACAAAACAAAGAAGAGTAGTGAATTGATTATAGCCTGTTGAGACAAAATAGAGCGGGGTAGTTAACTGTTTACAGCTGAGGAGACAAAACAGAACGGAGTAGTGACGTGAATAGTTTTCTGATACAAAATAGATTGGCGTAGTGAAGTGATTATAGCTGTGGAAACAAAACAGAACGGAGTAGTGATGCGATTAATGCTGCGGAGAAAAAAACAGAGCAGGGGTAGTGAAGTGATTAGAGCTGTGGAGACAAAAACAGAGCTGAGTAATGAAGTGATTAAAGTGGTGAATCAATTCAGAGGAAGAGGTATGTTTACAGCACTCGCAAAAATGACAAATAATCAACAACAGAAAAAAATATGGACCAAGGCAGGATCGAACCCGTACTCAGTAGCACAGCGCCTTGCCGCGAAAAGCCAAACGCTTAGGAACTCTGCCACTCAGCTAACTAAAAAATTAGCTTCGTAGGCAAAGTCCTTTCGCGAAGGTTTAAAGTGGTTGAGGCAAAACAGAGCGGAGTATTGCAGTGATTAGATCTGAGGAGATAAAACAGAGCAGGGTGGTGAAGTGATTAGTGTTGAGGTGGCAATATTGAGCGTGTTAGTGAAGTGAATAGAGATGAGGAAACAAAGCAAAGAATTGTGTTGAAATAATTAGGGCTGAGGAGAGAAAATAGTGCGTGGTGGTGAAGTGATTAAATCTGTTGAGACAAAATAGAGTGGAGTAATGAAGTCATTAGAGCTAAGTAGACAAAATAAAGAAGAGTAGTAAAGTGATTATACCTGTGGAGACAAAATAAGTCAGGGTAGTTAAGTGTTTTGATCCTTGGAGATAAAACAGAGCCTTTGTAGTGAAGTCATTAGAACTGAGGTGACACAACAGAACGGAGTAGTGAAGTGATTAGAGCATTGGAGACAAACCAGAGCGGAGTAGTGAAGTGATTAGAACTGAGGTGACAAAACAAAACGGAGTAGTGAAGTGATTAGAGCTGAGGAGATAAAGTAGAGCGGGGTAGTGAAGTGATTAGAGCTGAGAAGACAAAACAGAGCGGGGTAGTGAAGTGAATAGAACTGCGGAAACAAAGTAGAGCGGGGTAGTGGAGCGGTTAATGCTGCGAAGACAAAACAGAGCAGGGGTAGTGAAGTGATTAGAGCTGAGGAGACAAAACAAAGCGGGGAAGTGAAGTGAATAGAGCTGTGGAGACAAGACAGAGCGGGGCAGTGAAGAGATTAGAGCTGAAGTGACAAAACAGAAAGGGGCAGTGGGGTGAATAGAGCTGAGGAGACAAAACAGAGCGGAGTATTGCAGTTATTTAACTGGAGGAGACAAAAAAAATTCGGGGAAGTGAATTTATAGAGCTGAGGAGACAAAACAAAGAAGAGTAGTGAAGTGATTAGAGAAGAGAGACAGAACAGAGCGGGGTAGTGAAGTGAATAGAGCTGAGGAGACAAAACAGAGCGGGATAGTGAAGTGAATAGAGCTGAGGAGACAAAACAGAGCCGGGTAGTGAAGTGATTAGACATGTAAATTGCAGCAGGTACATGGTGTGAGTGAAAATATTACAAAGTTAAAATGGAGGGGGAGGGGTGTCAGTGTAGGGGAGAGTTTAAAGATAGTTTAGTTTAGGAGAGGGAACGATAACGGAAGGGGGGGGGTGTCAGTGTTGGGGAGAGTTTAAAGAAAGTTTAGTTTAGGAGAGGGAACGATAACGGAAGGGGGGGGGGTGTCAGTGTTGGGGAGAGTTTAAAGAAAGTTTAGTTTAGGAGAGGGAATGATAACGGAGGGAGAGGTGTGAGCTGATTGAGCTGAAAAGAAATCAGGGAGAGGGTGATCAAACGAAAAAAAATATATCAGAAAGTGGGAGACTATCTGTGATGGACATAGAGACAAGAACTGAGAGGTAAATAGAATATAACAGAGAACATAGAGGCGTGAGTTGAGAGGTAACTAGATGATATAAGAGGACATAGAGTCGTGAATTGAGAGGTAACTAGATTATACTGGAGGACATAGAGACGTGAATTGAGAGTAACTAGATTATACTGGAGGACATAGAGACGTGAATTGAGAGGTAACTAGATTATACTGGAGGACATAGAGACGTGAATTGGGAGGTAACTAGATTATACTGGAGGACATAGAGACGTGAATTGAGAGTAACTAGATTATACAAGAGGACATAGAGTCGTGAATTGAGAGATAACTAGATTATACTGGAGGACATAGAGACGTGAATTGAGAGGTAACTAGATTATACTGGAGGACATAGAGTCGTGAATTGAGAGGTAACTAGATTATACTGGAAGACATAGCGACGTGAATTGAGAGGTAACTAGATTATACAAAAGGACATAGAAACGTGATTTGAGAGGTAACTAGATTATACTGGAGGGCATAGAGACGTGAATTGAGAGTAACTAGATTATACAAGAGGACATAGAGACGTGAATTGAGAGGTAACTAGATTATACTGGAGGACATAGAGACGTGAATTGAGAGGTAACTAGATTATACTGGAGGACATAGAGACGTGAATTGAGAGTAACTAGATTATACAAGAGGACATAGTGATGTGAATTGAGAGGTAACTAGATTATACAAGAGGACATAGAGACGTTAATTGAGAGGTAACTAGATTATACTGGAGGACATAGAGACGTGAATTGAGAGTAACTAGATTTTACAATAGGACATAGAGACGTGAATTGAGAGGTAACTAGATTACACTGGAGGACATAGAGACGTGAATTGAGAGTAACTAGATTATACTAGAGGACATAGAGAGGTGAATTGAGAGGTAACTAGATTATACTGGAGGACATAGAGACGTGAATTGAGAGGTAACTAGATTATACTGGAGGACATAGAGACGTGAATTGAGAGGTAACTAGATTATACAAGAGGCCATAAAGACCTGAATTGAGAGGTAACTAGATTATACAATATGACATAGAGGCGTGAATTGAGAGGTAACTAGATTATACTAGAGGACATAGAGTCGTGAATTGAGAGGTAACTAGATTATACAAGAGGACATAGCGACCTGAATTGAGAGTAACTAGATTATATAAGAGGACATAGCGACCTGAATTGAGATTAACTAGATTATATAAGAGGACATAGAAGACGTGACCTGCGAAGTAACAAGCTTTTAATTTCTAGAAAAATTTCCGGTGCCATTTTTAATTACTGGGTGAACACCCGGGTCCATTATCAGAAAAGAAAAAAATCCTCTTCTTGTGGGAACTGAACCAAGAACTTTATGACCAGAAAACGAGCGCTTTAACCACTCAGCCACTGATGATCTACACCAGAACGTGGTAGAGAGTTGCGGCAGGGGACATAACGCACACATAAATAAAGGGAGGTAATAAACTAAACCATGCCTACAGCATGACACCAGACAGCTCGTTAGCCAGGCCCGATAACCTATCAGCAAATCTCTAGATCTCAACATTCACATCAACAAACACGTCCAGGTGCAGAGTTTGGGCGCTACGATGTGTGTGACGCCCTGCGGTGTCAGAAAACCTGCTGGACAAATCGGAAAATCTGAATGGAAATTCAAATGTTCGTAGCAACTCATCATTTTGTTAGTCTCGTCCAATCCTCGGTCACAGTTTGAAGCACTTTATTAGTCTCGTCCAGTCATAATTTGAAACACTTTATTAGTCTCGTCCAGTCATAATTTGAAACACTTTGTTAGTCTCATCCAGTCATAATTCGAAACATTTTATTAGTCTCGTCCAGTCATAATTCGAAATAACTTTGTTAGTCTCGTCCAGTCATAATTTGAAACACTTTGTTAGTCTCGTCCAGTCATAATTTGAAACACTTTGTTAGTCTCGTCCAGTCATAATTTGAAACACTTTGTTAGTCTCGTCCAGTCATAATTTGAAACACTTTGTTAGTCTCGTCCAGTCATAATTTGAAACACTTTGTTAGTCTCGTCCAGTCATAATTTGAAACACTTTGTTAGTCTCGTCCAGTCATAATTTGAAACACTTTGTTAGTCTCGTCCAGTCATAATTTGAAACACTTTGTTAGTCTCGTCCAGTCATAATTTGAAACACTTTGTTAGTCTCGTCCAGTCATAATTTGAAACACTTTGTTAGTCTCATCCAGTCATAATTTGAAACACTTTGTTAGTCTCGTCCAGTCATAATTTGAAACACTTTGTTAGTCTCGCCCAGTCATAATTTGAAACACTTTGTTAGTCTCATCCAGTCATAATTTGAAACACTTTGTTAGTCTCGTCCAGTCATAATTTGAAACACTTTGTTAGTCTCGACGAGGCCTCGATTAAAGTTTTAAGCATTTTGTTAGTCTCGTTAAGTCCTCGGTCATAGTTTGAAGCATTTTGTTAATCTCGTTTAGGCTCATTCGGTTCTAGGTTTGTAAACGAGTTGGGGCTTTCATTTTCCTCGTTGTAACCTACTCTGTTTTCACCTCTTTCTCTCGCTCTCTGTCTACCTTATCCACTTCTCAAATAAAAGATCGCCTACTCTTCCTCTATGATCCTTTATTTCTTCTCTTCCCCAAACATCGCTCACTCTTCTTGTTTGTTTCCTACTCTCTATTACAAATTCACACAACCCTCTCTATTACAAATTCACACAACCCTCTCTATTACAAATTCACACAACCCTCTCTATTACAAATTCACACAACCCTCTCTATTACAAATTCACACAACCCTCGCTATTACAAATTCACACAACCCTCTCTATTACAAATTCACACAACCCTCTCTCTTACAAATTCACACAACCCTCTCTATTACAAATTCACACAACCCTCTCTATTACAAATTCACACAACCCTCTCTATTACAAATTCACACAACCCTCTCTCTTACAAATTCACACAACCCTCTCTATTACAAATTCACACAACCCTCTCTATTACAAATTCACACAACCCTCTCTATTACAAATTCACACAACCCCCTCTCTTACAAATTCACACAACCCTCTCTATTACAAATTCACACAACCCTCTCTATTACAAATTCACACAACCCTCTCTATTACAAATTCACACAACCCTCTCTTGTTTCCTCTCCTATATCACAATGAACGATTGCGCCATTTCTTTCCAATAAAAATATCCTTAATTAGCTGAGTGGCAGTGTACCAACCGTTCGGTTTCTTGTGGCAAGGCGCAGTGCCATGGAGTACGGGTTCGATCCTGCTTCGGACCATATATTGTTCTTTGTTTTTTTCCTTTTGTTGTTTATTTGTCATTTTTTTCTGAGTGTTAACACATACCTTTTCCTTCTATGATTCACTAACCATTTCTATGTCCTCAACTCTATACTCATGTTGTACCAAGCTACTAAACATTTCTATGTCCTCAACTCTATACTCATGTTGTACCAAGCTACTAAACATTTCTATGTCCTCAACTCTATACTCATGTTGTACCAAGCTACTAAACATTTCTATGTCCTCAATTCTCCACTACATTTTGTCCCAAGCTACTAAACATTTCAAAGTCCTCGATGTCCTTGCATCACTTAGTGTTAAATGTTATAGTTTTACTCATAGTTCAATGTTTTAGAGAGTTATAATTAGAATGTTAGTATCACTCAGAGATCAGTGTTCTAGTATCACTCAGAGTTTAGTTTGAGAAACAGTTAGCAGAATTATGCAGTCAAAATTAGAGATAATATCAGTATTGTTCTGACGTGTTCTAGTATCACTCAGAGATCAGTGTTCTAGTGTCACTCAGATATCAGTGTTCTAGTATCACTCAGAGATTAGTGTTCTAGTATCACTCAGAGATCAGTGTTCTAGTATCACTCAGAGATCAGTGTTCTAGTGTCACTCAGAGATCAGTGTTCTAGTATCACTCAGAGATCAGTGTTCTAGTGTCACTCAGAGATCAGTGTTCTAGTATCACTTAGAGATCAGTGTTCTAGTGTCACTCAGAGATCAGTGTTCTAGTGTCACTCAGAGATCAGTGTTCTAGTATCACTCAGAGATCAGTGTTCTAGTGTCACTCAGAGATCAGTGTTCTAGTATCACTCAGAGATCAGTGCTCTAGTATCACTCAGAGTTTAGTTTGAGAAGCAGTTAGCAGAATTATGCAGTCAAAATGAGAGATAATATCAGTATTGTTCTGAAGTGTTCTAGTCGTATCGATTGGACTGTGCTAATTTGCATTTAACTGTAGTTCAAATGTAGCTAAAGCAAGGAATGGTCGCAAAGATGTGCTACAAAACATGACATGTTTTTGGAGTCTGTAGAACGGTTAAACAGTTTGAGACGGGTTCCATGCCCCATGAGACGATAAGTAGAAGTGTTAATGAAATGGGGACGATATGTTTCAGCTACATTGCATGAAATTGGGAACAGCCATGAATGATATCTCTGGCTCTTGACGTAGACACAGATATAACTTATTAAACATCTTATTTCAGAAATAACGAATAACGGCGAGATTATCTCAGATATAACTGATATTAGACAGCTTCTTATCTCAGATATAACTGATATTAGACAGCTTCTTATCTCAGATATAACTGATATTAACATTGCTTGTCATATATAATTGATACCACCTTATTTATTATCTCAGATACAACTGATATCAACTATCTTCTTACATATGACATAAAAAAAATTTTAAATTTGAATTTCACAAAAAAACTCGTCAGGGTAAATCCATAAGAAGCCAGCAATAAATGTATTGATATATGTAACATCTGGAATGGTGGAGTTTCTCAATTTGAAGACTTTGGGAAACGATCTGACATTGCAACAAATGGTGCCAGAGATGAGTTGTTTAGTGAAACCAAACACAGTCTTCGTGACCAGTCAGTCCTGAGTTGTTTTGTGACACCAACCACTGTCTTCGTAGCCAGTCATTCCTGAGTTGTTTAGTGACACTAGCCACATTCTTCGTGACCTGTGAGTCCTGAGTAGTTTAGTGACACCAGCCACATTCTTCGTGACCTGTGAGTCCTGAGTTAATGACACTAACCACAGCCTTTGTGACCAGTGAGTATTGAGTTTGTATAGTGAAACTAACCACTATCTTCTTGACCAGTCATTCCTGAGTTGTTTAGTGACACCAACCACAGACTTCGTGACCAATCAGTCCTGAATTGTTTAGTGACACCAATCACTGTCTTCGTGGCCAGTCAGTCCTGAGTTGTTTAGTGACACCAACCACTGTTTTCGTGACCAGTCAGTCCTGAGTTGTTTAGTGACACTAACCACAGTCTTCGTGACCAGTCATTCCTGAGTTGTTCAGTGACACCCACCACAGTCTTCGTGGCCAGTCAGTCCTGAATTGTTTAGTGACACCAAGCACTGTCTTCGTGACCAGTCATTTCTGAGTTGTTTAGTGACACCAACCACTGTTTTCGTGACCAGTTAGTACTGAGTTGTTTAGTGACACCAACCACAGACTTCGTGACCAGGCAGACCTGATTTATTAAGTGACACTAACCTCAGTCTTCGTGACCAGTGTCCAGAATTGTATAGGGACATCAAACACTGTCTTCGTGGTCAGTCTGTCATGAGTTGTTAGTGACACCAATCATGGTCTTCATGACCAGTCAATCCTGAATTGTTTAGTGACAACAAGCATGGTCTTCGTGGTCAATGTGTCCTGAGTTGTTTAGAGACACCAAACACAGTCTTCGTGGCCAGTCAGTCCTGAGTTGTTTAGTGACACCAATCATGGTCTTCATGACCAGTCAATCCTGAATTGTTTAGTGACAACAAGCATGGTCTTCGTGGTCAATGTGTCCTGAGTTGTTTAGAGACACCAAACACAGTCTTCGTGGCCAGTCAGTCCTGAGTTGTTTAGAGACACCAAACACGGTCTTCGTGACCTGTGAATACTGAGTTTTTTAGTGACACTAACCACAGCCTTCGTGACCAGTGAGTATTGGGTTTTTATAGTGAAACTAACCTCTGTCTTCGTGACAAGTCTGACCTGGCTTATTTAGTGACACCACACAAACCACAGTCTTCGTGACCAGTGTGTCCAGAGTTGTTTAGTGACATCAACCACTGTCTTCGTGGTCTGTCTGTCATGAGTTGTTTAGTGACACCAATCATGGTCGTCATGACCAGTCAGTCCTGAGTTGTTAAGTGACACCAAGGTTAGTCTTCGTGACCAGCGAGTCCTGAGTTGTTTAGTGACACTAACCACAGTTTTCATGAACAGTGAGTCCTGAGTTGTTTAGTGACACTAACCACAGTTTTCATGAATAGTGAGTCCTGAGTTGTTTGGTGACATCACCTACAAGCTTCGTGACCAGTCAGTCCTGACTTGTTTGGTGACATCACCTACAAGCTTCGTGACCAGTCAGTCCTGACTTGTTTGGTGACATCACCTACAATCTTCGTGACCAGTCAGTCCTGAGTTGTTTAATGACACTAATCACAGTTTTCATGACCAGTGAGTACTGAGTTGTTTAATGACACTAACCACAGTTTTCATGACCAGTGAGTCCTGACTTGTTTAGTGACACCAACCACAGTCTTCGTGGTCAGTCTGTCGTGAGATGTGTAGTGACGCCAAAGACGGTCTTCCAGACCAGTCAGTCTGGAGTTTTTTTTAGTGACAGCAACCACTGTCTTCGTAACCAGTATGTCATGTGTTGTTTAGTGACACCAACGACGGTATTCGTAACCAATGAGTCCTGAGTTGTTTAGTGACACTAACATCAGTCTTCGTGACCAGTGAGTCCTGAGTTTGTACAGTGACATCAAACACAGTCTTCGTGACCAGTGTGTTAAGAGTTGTTTACTGACATCAACCACTGTCTTCGTGGTCAGTCTGATATGAGTTGTTTAGTGACACCAATCATGGTCTTCGAGACCAGTCAGACCTGAATTGTTTCGTGACAACAAGCACGGTCTTCGTGATCAGTGTGTTTGAGTTGTTTAGTGACACCAAACACAGTCTTCGTGGTCAGTCTGCCCTGATTTGTTTCGTGACACCAGTCACAGTCTTCATGACCAGCCAGTCCTGAGTTGTTTAGTGACATCAACCACGGTCTTTGTGACCACTGAGTATTGAGTTTTTATAGTGAAACTAATCACTGTCTTCGTGACCAGTCAGTCCTGAGTTGTTTAGTGACACAGACCACAGTCTTCGTAACCAGTTATTCCTGAGTTGTTTAGTGACACCAACTTCAGTCTTAGTGGCTAGTCTCTCCTGAGTTGTTTAGTGACAGCCACAGTCTTCGTGACCAGTAAGTTCTGAGTTGTTTAGTGACACCAACCACAGTCTTCGTGATCAGTAATTTCTGAGTTGTTTAGTGACACCAACGACAGTCTTCGTGATCAGTAATTTCTGAGTTGTTTAGTGACACCAACGACAGTCTTCGTTGTCAGTCAGTCCTGAGTTGTTTAGTGACACCAACTTCAGTCTTAGTGGCTAGTCTCTCCTGAGTTGTTTAGTGACAGCCACAGTCTTCGTGATCAGTAATTTCTGAGTTGTTTAGTGACATCAACCACAGTCTTCGTGATCAGTAATTTCTGAGTTGTTTAGTGACACCAACGACAGTCTTCGTTGTCAGTCAGTCCTGAGTTGTTAAGTGACACCAAGCACGGTCTTCGTGACCAGTGAGTCCTGAGTTGTTAAGTGACACTAACCACAGTCTTCATGACCAGTGAGTCCTGAGTTTGTATGGTGACACCAACCACTTTCTTCGTGACCATTTTATCCTGAGTTGTTTAGTGACACCAACCAGTCTTCATGACTAGTGAGTCCTAAGTTGTTTAGTGAAATCATCCACTGCATTCGTGACCAGTCTGTCCTGAATTGTTTAGTGACAAAAATCACAGTCTTCATGACCTGTCAGTCCTGAGTTTTTTAGTGACACCCACCCACAGTCTTCGTGGCCAGTCAGTCCTGAGTTGTTTAGTGACACCAACCACAGTTATCGTGGCTAGTCTCTCCTGAGTTGTTTAGTGACAGCAACCACAGTCTTCGTAACCAGTCAATCCTGAGTTGTTTATTCACACTAACCATTGTCTTCGTGACGAATTTGTCCTGAGTTTTTAATTCACACCAACCACTGTCTTCGTGACGAATTTGTCCTGAGTTGTTTATTCACAATAACCATTGTCTTCGTGACCATTCAGTCCAGATTTGTTTATTGAGATCAACCACTGTGTTCGTGTCCAGTCAGTCCTGATTTGTTTAGTGTGATTAGCACTTGTTTTCGTGACCATTCAGTCCTGAGTTATTTAGTGACACCAACCACAGTTTTCATGACCAGTGAGTCCTGACTTGTTTAGTGACACCAACCACTGTCTTTGTGACCAGTCAGTCCTGAGTTGTTTAGTGACACCAACTACTGTCTTCGTCACCAGTCAGTCCTGAGTTGTTTAGTGACACCAACCACTGTCTTCGTGACCAGTCAATCCTGAGTTGTTTGGTGACATCACCTACAAGCTTCGTGACCAGTCAGTCCTGACTTGTTTGGTGACATCACCTACAATCTTCGTGACCAGTCAGTCCTGCGTTGTTTGGTGACATCACCTACAAGCTTCGTGACCAGTCAGTCCTGAGTTGTTTGGTGACATCACCTACAAGCTTCGTGACCAGTCAGTCCTGACTTGTTTGGTGACATCACCTACAATCTTCGTGACCAGTCAATCCTGAGTTGTTTGGTGACATCACCTACAAGCTTCGTGACCAGTCAATCCTGAGTTGTTTGGTGACATCACCTACAAGCTTCGTGACCAGTCAATCCTGAGTTGTTTGGTGACATCACCTACAATCTTCGTGACCAGTCAATCCTGAGTTGTTTGGTGACATCACCTACAAGCTTCGTGACCAGTCAATCCTGAGTTGTTTGGTGACATCACCTACAATCTTCGTGACCAGTCAGTCCTGCGTTGTTTGGTGACATCACCTACAATCTTCGTGACCAGTCAGTCCTGAGTTGTTTGGTGACATCACCTACAATCTTCGTGACCAGTCAGTCCTGATTTCTTTAGTAATACCAAACAAAGTCTTCGTGACCAGTCAGTCCTGTGTTGTTTAGTGAACCAAACAAAGTCTTCGTAGCCAGTCTGTCCATATTTGACACCAACCACGGTCTTCGTGGTCTGTGAGTCCTTGCTAAGCTCTGCTCTATCTAGTCAGTAGCAGTTTTCAATTTGGAGATTGTGCATCAGCTTTTCTCGTGCTGTTGGCTGCTTTTATTATAATATCTGGGATATTGTGAGTGCAACCATTTTTGTGTGAGCTACGTCATCATGTTATTTGCATAGCCCTAGGCTCGTCGTACTCTAATCAATGAAAGACGGAGTGGGGTTTCGTACATGACTTGTCAGCAAGGGTGAGACTCCCGGAGGTTCGTGTTAGTTATGTACTGAGAGAGAGAGAGAGAGAGAGAAAGAGAGAGAGAGAGAGAGAAAGAGAGAGAGAGAGAGAGAAAGAGAGAAAGAGAGAAAGGGAGAGAGAGAAAGAGAGAGAGAGAAAGAAAGAGAGAGAGAGAGAGAAAGAGAGAGAGTGAGATGCGTTATTTAGTGACACCAATTTTCCGCAGGATCAGCTCATCGAGTCACTCAGAGAACACACTTTGTAGCCAGGCCACCGCTTTAGTTGTTGCCATGATCTCCAGTGTCAAACTACCGGTAGGTGTTGCCATGATCTCAATGATCAAACTACCGGTAGTTGCTGTCAGGATCACCATGATCAAAATGCTGGTAGTTGTTGCCATGATCTCAATGATCAAACTACCGGTAGTTGTTGCCATGATCTCAATGATCAAACTACCGGTAGTTGCTGCCATGATCTCAATGATCAAACTACCGGTAGTTGTTGCCATGATCTCCATGATCAAACTACTGGTAGTTGCTGCCATGATCTCAATGATCAAACTACCGGTAGTTGTTGCCATGATCTCAATGATCAAACTACCGGTAGTTGTTGCCATGATCTCAATGATCAAACTACCGGTAGTTGCTGCCATGATCTCCATGGTCAAAATGCTGGTAGTTGCTGCCATGATCTCCATGGTCAAAATGCTGGTCCTAGCTGCCATGATCTCCATGGTCAAAATGCTGGTACTTGCTGTCATGATCTCCATGGTCAAAATGCTGGTACTTGCTGTCATGATCTCCATGGTCAAAATGCTGGTACTTGCTGTCATGATCTCCATGGTCAAAATGCTGGTACTTGCTGTCATGATCTCCATGGTCAAAATGCTGGTACTTGCTGCCATGATCTCCATGGTCAAACTACTGGTAGTTGCTGCCATGATCTCCATGGTCAAACTAGTGGTAGTTGCTGCCATGACCTCCATGGTCAAACTAGTGGTAGTTGCTGCCGTGTTCTGCATGGTCAAACTACTGGTAGTTGCTGTCATGATCTCCATGGTCAAAATGCTGGTAGTTGCTGTCATGACCTCCATGGTCAAAATGCTGGTAGTTGCTGTCATGACCTCCATGGTCAAAATGCTGGTAGTTGCTGTCATGATCTCCATGGTCAAAATGCTGGTCGTTGCTGCCGTGTTCTGCATGGTCAAACTACTGGTAGTTGCTGTCATGATCTCCATGGTCAAAATGCTGGTAGTTGCTGTCATGACCTCCATGGTCAAAATACTGGTAGTTGCTGTCATGATCTCCATGGTCAAAATACTGGTAGTTGCTGTCATGACCTCCATGGTCAAAATGCTGGTAGTTGCTGCCATGATCTCCATGGTCAAAATGCTGGTAGTTGCTGGTATGATCTCCATGGTCAAAATGCTGGTAGTTACTGCCATGTTCTTTATGGTATTGTAGTTACAGCTAATATGTGAGATGCGATGCTTGAGAAAGGTAACAAACAACACAAGAAGAGATAGACTACCAATCGAACCATAAGAAAAATGGTAGGAACAAACCCTGCCAAGAATATATAGAAGAACAACAACTTAAATGGTTTGGACACATGGTCTGAATGAATCCTTACCAATCACCATCAAGTGCGTTCTTCTCGAGAATGCATGGAAAAAGACTAAGAGGAAGACGCAGAAGATGTATAGATGCAATGCAAGAGAGACAAGTAACAACAAAGGAAAATCATTAATTCAGACAATTCGAGCAGCACAAGAACGACAAATGATATAAGCCACGACACCTTTTAGGTATCAGTGAGAAAGAGAAAAGAAAGAATATGGATAGATGCAGTGACAGAGACATGTAACAACAAAGGAAAATCACTAATTCAGACAGTTTGAGCAGCTCAAGAACGACAAATGATATAAACCACGACACCTTTTAGGTATCAGTGAGAGAGAGAGAAAAAGAAGAAAGAAGAAGAAGTTACAGCGAAGTTACGGCTCTCTTAATTTACTGTTCTTCCATGGATCTGTGCCGTGAAGGCCCATGTGCTCTGATTGTGCCGAACAACAGACAAGCCAGTGTGGATAATTGACCCATCCTCTCGTGAATCAAGGTCTACACTTCTGGGGAGGGAACAGGCAAATAATTGCAATGCTGCGGTAAAGCTGGTAGCAAGGAGCCAGTGATGGGGAGTGTTAGACACTCCAAGGTATGGTGACAGCTTTACAAATAGGGAACACAATACAATGCTGACGTTTCGGCTAGTAGCCTTCTTCAGAAAACAAGGACAACAACCACAAACAATGAAGCACAATTATCTATATCTACATGTTAGATGATCAGGAGAATGGAGAGGTGGACAGAAAAGAATAAAAGAAAGTAGGATTATGCAATAAGAAAGGAGGCTACATGAGGGGAGGTAGGATGAGAATCAAGATGTGTAGAAAAGAGAGATAGGGAAATTGAGGAAGAGATAGAAAATCAGAAGTAAAACGAAGGTAATATATAAAACGTATAAGAAAAGTCAACTTAGCTGGCGAAACTTGACTGTCCGTCGTAGAGCAATCGAGAAAATGAGCGGTGGACACGAGGCCTACAACAGATACGGGTGGATGGGGAGGAGAGGGGAGGGGGGGGAGAACAAAGCCAGACAAGTAATAAAAAAATGGTGGAAATAGATATAAAGGAGTCTAAACAGTGGTCAGGGAAAGAAAAGTGTCAGTAGCCAGACACAAGGCAGATGCCGGAGAAGATAATAGGCCCCATAAAAGTTAATGGGGCCTAACACAGAGGGGAACAATCTCAACAAAGGAATCGTAGAAGCAAGAGACAAAGGTGAGAACGGGGGAAAGAGCAACACAGTTAGTCATAGGTGGGCTAACTCCTCCTTCCTCTCCATTTCTTTCTCCATTTATTATTTCCTGCCTCCTCCTTCCTCTCATAATTCTTTTCCCCGGTTGTTATCTCCTTCCTCTCCTGCTCTTTTCTTTCCTTGATGTTTATTTCCTTTCTCTCCACCCTGTCCTTTTTTAGCCCACCTATGACTAACTGTGTTGCTCTTTCCCCCGTTCTCACCTTTGTCTCTTGCTTCTACGATTCCTTTGTTGAGATTGTTCCCCTCTGTGTTAGGCCCCATTAACTTTTATGGGGCCTATTATCTTCTCCGGCATCTGCCTTGTGTCTGGCTACTGACACTTTTCTTTCCCTGACCACTGTTTAGACTCCTTTATATCTATTTCCACCATTTTTTTATTACTTGTCTGGCTTTGTTCTCCCCCCCTCCCCTCTCCTCCCCATCCTCCCGTATCTGTTGTAGGCCTCGTGTCCACCGCTCATTTTCTCGATTGCTCTACGACGGACAGTCAAGTTTCGCCAGCTAAGTTGACTTTTCTTATACGTTTTATATATTACCTTCGTTTTACTTCTGATTTTCTATCTCTTCCTCAATTTCCCTATCTCTCTTTTCTACACATCTTGATTCTCATCCTACCTCCCCTCATGTAGCCTCCTTTCTTATTGCATAATCCTACTTTCTTTTATTCTTTTCTGTCCACCTCTCCATTCTCCTGATCATCTAACATGTAGATATAGATAATTGTGCTTCATTGTTTGTGGTTGTTGTCCTTGTTTTCTGAAGAAGGCTACTAGCCGAAACGTCAGTATTGTATTGTGTTCCCTATTTGTAAAGCTGTCACCATACCTTGGAGTGTCTAACACTCCCCGTCACTGGCTTCCTCTACACTTCTGCCTACACAACCACATATGTTTGTTGTCTCCATTCTCTATCCAAAGTGAAGCGAAGAGAACAATACATAGAGAATTCTGCTGGCACCCGTACCCGCTCTTCACTGTGTTCAATGTCTCCTAGTTAACAAATCTATTGAACAATGTGTTTAATGTCTCCTAGTTAACAAATCTATTGAACAATGTGTTTAATGTCTCCTAGTTAACAAATCTATTGAACAATGTGTTTAATGTCTCCTAGTTAACAAATCTATTGAACAATGTGTTTAATGTCTCCTAGTTAACAAATCTATTGAACAGTGTGTTTAATGTCTCCTAGTTAACAAATCTATTGAACAATGTGTTTAATGTCTCCTAGTTAACAAATCTATTGAACAATGTGTTTAATGTCTCCTAGTTAACAAATCTATTGAACAATGTGTTTAATGTCTCCTAGTTAACAAATCTATTGAACAATGTGTTTAATGTATCCTAGTTAACAAATCTATTGAACAATGTGTTTAATGTCTCCTAGTTAACAAATCTATTGAACAATGTGTTTAATGTCTCCTAGTTAACAAATCTATTGAACAATGTGTTTAATGTCTCCTAGTTAACAAATCTATTGAACAATGTGTTTAATGTATCCTAGTTAACAAATCTATTGAACAATGTGTTTAATGTCTCCTAGTTAACAAATCTGTTGAACAATGTGTTTAATGTCTCCTAGTTAACAAATCTATTGAACAATGTGTTTAATGTCTCCTAGTTAACAAATCTATTGAACAATGTGTTTAATGTCTCCTAGTTAACAAATCTGTTGAACAATGTGTTTAATGTCTCCTAGTTAACAAATCTGTGTGAACAATGTGTTTAATGTCTCCTAGTTAACAAATCTGTTGAACAATGTGTTTAATGTCTCCTAGTTAACAAATCTGTTGAACACTGTGTTTAATGTCTCCTAGTTAACAAATCTGTTGAACAGTGTGTTTAATGTCTCCTAGTTAACAAATCTATTGAACAGTGTGTTTAATGTCTCCTAGTTAACAAATCTATTGAACAGTGTGTTTAATGTCTCCTAGTTAACAAATCTATTGAACAATGTGTTTAATGTCTCCTAGTTAACAAATCTATTGAACAATGTGTTTAATGTCTCCTAGTTAACAAATCTATTGAACAATGTGTTTAATGTTTCTTAGTTAACAAATCTATTGAACAATGTGTTTAATGTTTCCTAGTTAACAAATCTATTGAACAATGTGTTTAATGTTTCCTAGTTAACAAATCTATTGAACAATGTGTTTAATGTCTCCTAGTTAACAAATCTATTGAACAATGTGTTTAATGTCTCCTAGTTAACAAATCTATTGAACAATGTGTTTAATGTCTCCTAGTTAACAAATCTATTGAACAATGTGTTTAATGTCTCCTAGTTAACAAATCTATTGAACAATGTGTTTAATGTCTCCTAGTTAACAAATCTATTGAACAATGTGTTTAATGTCTCCTAGTTAACAAATCTATTGAACAATGTGTTTAATGTCTCCTAGTTAACAAATCTATTGAACAATGTGTTTAATGTCTCCTAGTTAACAAATCTATTGAACAATGTGTTTAATGTCTCCTAGTTAACAAATCTATTGAACAATGTGTTTAATGTCTCCTAGTTAACAAATCTATTGAACAATGTGTTTAATGTCTCCTAGTTAACAAATCTATTGAACAATGTGTTTAATGTCTCCTAGTTAACAAATCTATTGAACAATGTGTTTAATGTCTCCTAGTTAACAAATCTATTGAACAATGTGTTTAATGTCTCCTAGTTAACAAATCTATTGAACAATGTGTTTAATGTCTCCTAGTTAACAAATCTATTGAACAATGTGTTTAATGTCTCCTAGTTAACAAATCTATTGAACACTGTGTTTAATGTCTCCTAGTTAACAAATCTATTGAACAATGTGTTTAATGTCTCCTAGTTAACAAATCTATTGAACAATGTGTTTAATGTCTCCTAGTTAACAAATCTATTGAACAATGTGTTTAATGTCTCCTAGTTAACAAATCTATTGAACAATGTGTTTAATGTCTCCTAGTTAACAAATCTATTGAACAATGTGTTTAATGTCTCCTAGTTAACAAATCTATTGAACAATGTGTTTAATGTCTCCTAGTTAACAAATCTATTGAACAATGTGTTTAATGTCTCCTAGTTAACAAATCTATTGAAAATGTGTTTAATGTCTCCTAGTTAACAAATCTGTTGAACAGTGTGTTTAATGTCTCCTAGTTAACAAATCTGTTGAACAGTGTGTTTAATGTCTCCTAGTTAACAAATCTATTGAACACTGTGTTTAATGTCTCCTAGTTAACAAATCTATTGAACAATGTGTTTAATGTCTCCTAGTTAACAAATCTATTGAACAATGTGTTTAATGTCTCCTAGTTAACAAATCTATTGAACAATGTGTTTAATGTCTCCTAGTTAACAAATCTGTTGAACAATGTGTTTAATGTCTCCTAGTTAACAAATCTGTTGAACACTGTGTTTAATGTCTCCTAGTTAACAAATCTGTTGAACACTGTGTTTAATGTCTCCTAGTTAACAAATCTGTTGAACAATGTGTTTAATGTCTCCTAGTTAACAAATCTGTTGAACAATGTGTTTAATGTCTCCTAGTTAACAAATCTGTTGAACAATGTGTTTAATGTCTCCTAGTTAACAAATCTGTTGAACAATGTGTTTAATGTCTCCTAGTTAACAAATCTGTTGAACAATGTGTTTAATGTCTCCTAGTTAACAAATCTGTTGAACAATGTGTTTAATGTCTCCTAGTTAACAAATCTGTTGAACAATGTGTTTAATGTCTCCTAGTTAACAAATCTATTGAACAATGTGTTTAATGTCTCCTAGTTAACAAATCTATTGAACAATGTGTTTAATGTCTCCTAGTTAACAAATCTATTGAACAATGTGTTTAATGTCTCCTAGTTAACAAATCTGTTGAACAATGTGTTTAATGTCTCCTAGTTAACAAATCTGTTGAACAATGTGTTTAATGTCTCCTAGTTAACAAATCTATTGAACAATGTGTTTAATGTCTCCTAGTTAACAAATCTGTTGAACAATGTGTTTAATGTCTCCTAGTTAACAAATCTATTGAACAATGTGTTTAATGTCTCCTAGTTAACAAATCTATTGAACAATGTGTTTAATGTCTCCTAGTTAACAAATCTGTTGAACAATGTGTTTAATGTCTCCTAGTTAACAAATCTATTGAACAATGTGTTTAATGTCTCCTAGTTAACAAATCTGTTGAACAATGTGTTTAATGTCTCCTAGTTAACAAATCTGTTGAACAATGTGTTTAATGTCTCCTAGTTAACAAATCTATTGAACAATGTGTTTAATGTCTCCTAGTTAACAAATCTGTTGAACAATGTGTGTAATGTCTCCTAGTTAACAAATCTGTTGAACAATGTGTTTAATGTCTCCTAGTTAACAAATCTGTTGAACAATGTGTTTAATGTCTCCTAGTTAACAAATCTGTTGAACAATGTGTTTAATGTCTCCTAGTTAACAAATCTGTTGAACAATGTGTTTAATGTCTCCTAGTTAACAAATCTGTTGAACAATGTGTTTAATGTCTCCTAGTTAACAAATCTGTTGAACAATGTGTTTAATGTCTCCTAGTTAACAAATCTGTTGAACAATGTGTTTAATGTCTCCTAGTTAACAAATCTGTTGAACAATGTGTTTAATGTCTCCTAGTTAACAAATCTGTTGAACAATGTGTTTAATGTCTCCTAGTTAACAAATCTGTTGAACACTGTCTTCTGTCCGCGTCATTCATGATCTTCCTCTATTGAGCCTGCTGTTGCCCTTCTCCATCGCTATAGCCTTGTCCGGTGATTTATCTTTAGCTCAAACCTCTCATCGAACCGGTTAGATCTTCATTTAATATTTATAGATAAGGTTTAGATTATCAACTTCTTTCTTTCTTTCTTTCTTTCTTTCTTTCTTTCTTTCCTTCCTTCCTTCCTTCCTTCTTTCTTTCTTTCTTTCTTTCTTTGTATCATGCCTTCTTTCTTTATTTCTACCTCCTATGTCTATCTCTCTTATTACACTCTCCTCTCTATTGGAGGACTCTAAATGCCCCGGCATTTTGTTTGTAATCACGTGACCCACAGTTAAAGAAGAGATGGTGACCGCCTCTGGTCTATAAGATTGAAAGAGGAAGAATGGGAAACACTGACAAAGAGATAGTTGGAAGTTTGAGTTAGATGATGGAGTAGAGACATAAAGATGGTAGGAAGTTTGAGTTAGATGATGGAGTAGAGACATAAAGATGGTAGGAAGTTTGAGTTAGATGATGGAGTAGAGACATAAAGATGGCAGGAAGTTTGAGTTAGATGATGGAGTAGAGACATAAAGATGGCAGGAAGTTTGAGTTAGATGATGGAGTAGAGACATAAAGATGGTAGGAAATTTTGAGTTAGATGGTGGAGTAGAGACATAAAGATGGTAGGAAATTTTGAGTTAGATGGTGGAGTAGAGACATAAAGATGGTAGGAAGTTTGAGTTAGATGGTGGAGTAGAGACATAAAGATGGTAGGAAGTTTGAGTTAGATGATGGAGTAGAGACATAAAGATGGTAGGAAGTTTGAGTTAAATGGTGGAGTAGAGACATAAAGATGGCAGGAAGTTTGAGTTAGATGATGGAGTAGAGACATAAAGATGGCAGGAAGTTTGAGTTAGATGATGGAGTAGAGACATAAAGATGGTAGAGGTAAAGGCATGAAGATGCACCAAGATACGTAGAGTTGCGAAGCTGATGATAATGGCGATACTAAAAAAAAGTAGAAGAAAAGTGGTATGGTGACAGCTTTACGTGGTAATGGACGAAACAAAAGTCGACGTTTCGGCCAAGTAGGCCTTCATCTGGACGAACAACAAACACAAAAATTATATATAACGATATATAAACAAATCTAACTACATGGCGATAATATGCTAGATACTAAAGAGATGAAATATAAATTGGTCACTTCCCTGTGTTCCTGAGCTGGGTCAGTCTCGAAATGGACTGAATTGATACGACAGGGCCGATATAAATCTCTCTGACCAGGAAGTCAGGTGAGAAGACGGAAAGGAAGGGTTCTAAAAATATGGGGAGGTGGATACAGGATATGTGTAAACTATGCACGTCTAACTCTGTGTATACAACCCGAACCGATGTGTAAACATAAGTATGTGTATGTAACAATGCATGCGTAAAAGCATAAATCGGCACATATATAGCCGCAAGGCCCACAAAAGAAAAACCCAAAGGAGCCCAAATGTGCCAATACATGTGCAGACAAATGTATCCAAATATACAGATTAAGTAGCGCATGGAGGTATGAAATATGTAGTGGGTGTCCTATGAGTATGAGAGTGATATGTTCATACCTTGGGGGGACAGCGAACCCAATTGGGCAATAAGGCGATTCTCAAGGGCGAACCTGCTGCGATTGCTAGAGTGACATGAGACAATGCCAGTAACTTGCATGTCGAGTTTACCACTATGTCCAGGGGAGTTGAAAAAAACCTACGGACGCCCACTGTTATCTTCTCTACACCTCGTCTCATCCATCTCACTGCAGAGATTCCATTCCATATTCTCAATTATTACGACTTCGTCGTATCTGCCAGAATGATCACGATTTTCTTCAACAAGCCCACCTGATGTTAAATTTCTTTAGGCGTCGCCTCTATCATGATTCGGTTCTCCAATCTGCCTTTAAGAGAGCTATATATATATTCCCCGTTCGGCGGCACTCACCCCATCCACCCGCCGTTCCTCTGACAGGACCATATTTACCCTCACCTACCACCCCCATAACTTGGCTGCGGTGAGGATCCTTAACCGGTATCGCTCCATTCTCCACTCAGATCCTACTACCCGCCTACTTTTCAGTGATCCTCCATTGGTCGCCTTCAAACGTGACAAGAGTCTGAGAGACATTCTTGTCACTAGCCGCCTCCCCCGCTCAAACCACAAACACCTCGGTACTGTTCCTTGTGGACGTCGGGTTTGCAGAACGTGTGACTACGTGCTTTGCACCGATTCGGTCTTGTTCCCTAATAAGCGATTTGACATCAAGGAGGGGTTCACTTGTGTGTCGCGGAATATCATCTACACCATAATATGCAAGCACTGCCAGATGACGTATGTGGGTGAAAGTGGACGACGCTTGAGTGAAAGATTTTGTGAGCATCTTCGTGATGTTGAGCAAAAGACTGGCAGCCCGGTGTCTGCCCATTTCAACTCCCCTGGACATAGTGGTAAACTCGACATGCTGGTTACTGGCATTGTCTCATGTCACTCTAGCAATCGCAGCAGGTTCGCCTTTGAGAATCGCCTTATTGCCCAATTGGGTTCGCTGTCCCCCCAAGGTATGAACATATCACTCTCATACTCATAGGACACCCACTACATATTTCATACCTCCATGCGCTACTTAATCTGTATATTTGGATACATTTGTCTGCACATGTATTGGCACATTTGGGCTCCTTTGGGTTTTTCTTTTGTGGGCCTTGCGGCTATATATGTGCCGATTTATGCTTTTACGCATGCATTGTTACATACACATACTTATGTTTACACATCGGTTCGGGTTGTATACACAGAGTTAGACGTGCATAGTTTACACATATCCTGTACCCACCTCCCCATATTTTTAGAACCCTTCCTTTCCGTCTTCTCACCTGACTTCCTGGTCAGAGAGATTTATATCGGCCCTGTCGTATCAATTCAGTCCATTTCGAGACTGACCTAGCTCAGGAACACAGGGAAGTGACCAATTTATATTTCATCTCTTTAGTATCTAGCATATTATCGCCATGTAGTTAGATTTGTTTATATATCGTTATATATAATTTTTGTGTTTGTTGTTCGTCCAGATGAAGGCCTACTTGGCCGAAACGTCGACTTTTGTTTCGTCCATTACCACGTAAAGCTGTCACCATACCACTTTTCTTCTACTTTTTTTTTAGTATCGCCATAAAGATGGTAGGAAGTTTGAAGTAGATGATGGAGCAGAGACATAAAGATAGTAGGAAGTTTGAAGTAGATGATGGAGTTGAGACATAATGATTGTAGGAAGTTTGAAGTAGATGATGGAGCAGAGACATAAAGATAGTAGGAAGTTTGAAGTAGATGATGGAGTTGAGACATAATGATGGTAGGAAGTTTGAAGTAGATGATGGAGTAGAGACATAATGATGGTAGGAAGTTTGAAGTAGATGATGGAGTTGAGACATAAAGATGGTAGGAAGTTTGAAGTAGATGATGGAGTAAGACATAAAGATGGTAGGAAGTTTGAAGTAGATGATGGAGTTGAGACATAAAGATGGTAGGAAGTTTGAAGTAGATGATGGAGTAGAGACATAATGATTGTAGGAAGTTTGAAGTAGATGATGGAGTTGAGACATAAAGATGGTAGGAAGTTTGAAGTAGATGATGGAGTAAGACATAAAAATGGTAGGAAGATTGAAGTAGATGGTGGAGCAGAGACATAAAGATGGTTGGAAGATTGAAGTAGATGGTGGAGCAGAAACATAAAGATGGTTGGAAGTTTGAAGTAGATGGCGAAGCAGGGACATAAAGATGGTTGGAAGTTTGAAGTAGATGGTGAAGCAGAGACATAAAGATGGTTGATCGTGGAGCAGAGGCATAAAGCTATTTGGAAGATATACAGAAGGAGATGGTGGATCAGAGACATAAAGATATTTGGAAGATGGATAGAAGGAGATGGTGGAGCAGAGACATAAAGATATTTGGAAGATATACAGAAGGAGATGGTGGAGCAGAGACATAAAGATATTTGGAAGATATACAGAAGGAGATGGTGGAGCAGAGACATAAAGATATTTGGAAGATATACAGAAGGAGATGGTGGAGCAGAGACATAAAGATATTTGGAAGATATACAGAAGGAGATGGTGGAGCAGAGACATAAAGATATTTGGAAGATGGATAGAAGGAGATGGTGGAGCAGAGGCATAAAGATATTTGAAAGATATACAGAAGGAGATGGTGGAACAGAGACATAAAGATAGTAGGAAGATAGAAGGAGATGGTGGTGTATGTATATAAAGAAATAGTATGACGATAGATAGAAAGAGATTGTCACAAATAAAGTTATAGAACATGAAGTAATAGACAGGAGAAGACTATAGTGGGATAAGTAAATAAAGATGGTGAAGTCAAACAAAGACAACATAGATCAGGAAATATCACGTGACAACAAACAATGAACTCCTGGATTAATGTCAGGAATGATTTATTGATGTGACGAGGTCACAGACAGAAATAACCACAATGACGAGCTGTACCAGGTGTCGCTGACACTCTCCATCTTGTGATTTCACTTCTCGCTTCCTGAAACAACAAAACACATTTATGTTGAACAATTTCTCTGGACATGGAGACATGAGTTGACACAGAGAACATTGACAGACTTCTCTTCTGTGTAAACCATAAGCTAGTGAGAAACAAAGAACGTGTGACTCACTTGACGAGGTCACCAAGAGGGCACGTAACTCTTCAACGTTCTGTGTGGTTCGTTACAAAGTTCTACAACAATAAACGTGATCCAATAAACATGACCCATAACAGAAAACATCGTGATCCAATAAACATGACCCATAACAGAAAACATCGTGATCCAATAAACATGACCCATAACAGAAAACATCGTGATCCAATAAACATGACCCATAACAGAAAACATCGTGATCCAATAAACATGACCCATAACAGAAAACATCGTGATCCAATAAACAGGATCTACAATAATAAACATGACCCTCAAAAGAAAATATGACCCAATAAATATGACCCAATAAATATGACCCAATAAATATGACCCAATAAATATGACCCAATAAATATGACCCACGCGACAAAACGTGCTTCATTTAACAGGATCCACATTACCGGACCCAACAAAAATACACCACGTGACTGTATTAACAAGACCCAGAACACGTGATCTGACTTACTTAACCAGCTTGGTAACCTGCGCTACCACCTGCCTGGTATCCTGAGCTACCACCACCACCAGACCCTTGGTTGACATAAACTGAGGGATTATAAGCGGGTGGCTTGAATCCCTTGCGCTGGCAGTAATTCTCACACGCTGTTTTATGTTCACCCAGACGATCGCAAAGTAAACAGAGCTTGTCTGTGGGCACCTTGTCGAACTCTGCCGTCACATCGCTGGAACGAGATGGAATGTTAGATAAGCAAACGTTTGTGGCTGATAACAATGATGATGATAGATCCAGGTTTAGTAGAAGAAGTTATAACTAAAATAGTCCAGATATTTGTGGTAGAGAAATGGTCTATTCTTTAGCAGCGACAACAAGTGAGACAATATTTGGAATATTTCTTCTCATAAACACTCATCTACTAAAACGTCACTAACACAAAAACTCATTCAACTTGAACATTCACATTTTACTGTGCTCTCGCAAATTGGAACCACTCCCTGAAAATATCAGCTAACTAAAGAGAGATGTTCTAAGAAAGTGGCCCTACATTGTTGAAGTCCTGCAAGTACTGGTGGTTTAATAAGTGCCAAGATGGAACCAGGAATCAGATATTCAAGGGTAGAAAGTTAGCATTGACAGGAAAACAAAATGTTTGCTTTTAAGGAGAAATCGAAAGTTAGAGTTTAGAATATTACACAATGTTTGTGGCATTTAGATAGCAATAGGAAGGCAGTGTTTAGATAACAATAGAAGGTTAGTGTTTAGATAACAATAGAAGGTTAGTGTTTAGATAACAATAGGAAGGTAGTGTTTAGATAGCAATAGAAAGTTAGTGTTTAGATAACAATAGAAGGTTAGTGTTTAGATAACAATAGAAGGTTAGTGTTTAGATAACAATAGAAGGTTTATGTTTAGATAACAATAGAAGGTTAGTGTTAGATAACAATAGAAGGTTAGTGTTTAGATAACAATAGAAGGTTTATGTTTATATAACAATAGAAGGTTAGTGTTTAGATAACAATAAAAGGTTAGTGATTAGATAACAATAGAAGGTTAGTGATTAGATAACAATAGAAGGTTAGTGTTTAGATAACAATAGAAGGTTAGTGCTTAGATAACAATAGAAGTTAGTGTTTAGATAACAATAGAAAGTTAGTGTTTAGATGACAATAGAAGTTAGTGTTTAGATGACAATAGAAAGTTAGTGTTTAGATAACAATAGAAGGTTAGTGTTTAGATAACCATAGAAGTTAGTGTTTAGATAACAATAGAAAGTTAGTGTTTAGGTAACAAATGCAAATTAGTGTTTCGATAACAATAGAAAGTTAGTGTTTAGATAACAATATAAATTTAGTGTTTAGATAGCAATAGAAATTAGTGTTTATGTAACAATAGAAAGTTAGTGTTTAGATAACAATAGGTTAGTGTTTAGATAACAATAGAAGTTAGTGTTTAGATAACAATAGAAGGTTAGTGTTTAGATAACAATAGAAAGTTAGTGTTTAGATAACAATAGAAAAATAGTGCTTAGATAACAATAGAAAGTTAGTGTTCAGATAACAATAGAAATTTAGTTTTTAGATAGCAATAGAAATTAGTGTTTATGTAACAATAGAAAGTTAGTGTTTAGATAACAATAGGTTAGTGTTTAGATAACAATAGAAGTTAGTGTTTTGATAACAATAGAAGGTTAGTGTTTAGATAACAATAGAAAGTTAGTGTTTAGATAACAATAGAAGTTAGTGTTTAGATAACAATAGAAAGTTAGTGTTTAGATAACAATAGAAACTTAGTGTTTAGATAGCAATAGGAAGGTAGTGTTTAGATAACAATAGAAGATTAGTGTTTAGATAACAATAGAAAGTTAGTGTTTAGATAACAATAGGTTAGTGCTTAGATAACAATAGAAAGTTAGTGTTTAGATAACAATAGAAAGTTAGTGTTTAGATAACAATAGAAGGTTAGTGTTTAGATAACAATAGAAAGTTAGTACTTAGATAACAATAGAAGATTAGTGTTTAGATAACAATAGAAAGTTAATGCTTAGATAACAATAGAAAGTTAGTGTTTAGATAACAATAGAAAGTTAGTGTTTAGATAACAATAGAAAGTTAGTGTTTAGATAACAATAGAAGGTTAGTGTTTAGATAACAATAGAAGGTTAGTGTTTAGATAACAATAGAAGGTTAGTGTTTAGATAACATTAGAAAGTTAGTGTTTAGATAACAATAGAAAGTTAACGTTTAAAGTTAAATCATAAACTCTTTAAAACTTGCTGTCGGGGAAGGCCCGTGGCTTAGAGGCCGTGAACTCTTAACCTCGAGGTCAAGGGTTCGAGTCCCACAGAGAGCGGTTGTTAAAGAAATCACGACTGGCGGGGTTACCTCCCTGGGGACTGACGTCAGAAGGCAATGACAAACCAGTGACGTTTAATGTCTGGAAAGTTCCACAGCCAAGAAATGCTGCGGTAGTAGCAACCTTCTGTAAAGGTCATGACACGGTTTTTTTTATATTTATATCAAGCTAATGGAGGCCAAGGTTGTCAGCGACCACAAGCTGATGGCTTGCGCCAGGATCGGTGAACCAAAACCATCCAGACCCTGCTCCACCTCTCCGTGGTGTCTCCAGTAACAGACTAACCTGTCTAGTCTGGCCAAGCGAGCGGGATCGAAGAGGGAAGACAACCCGGTACTCAGAAATGTCGTACTGAAGTCGGATGTGTTGGGCCGAAAGGCGCAAATATAAGTTATACTGCAAACCACAACACAACGCAGATACGTCCACTTAACGTCCTTTTAAGGGCGGATGACGGTGAGGAATTCTACAGTCTACGAATACTCTAGAATACTTTAGTCATCGGGCGAACGTAAGCAAGCAAGAACAAGCTAATGATGGGTATATTTTATAGCTTCAAATGTTGGGGTAACTTTATAGCTTCAAATGTTGGGTGTATTTTATAGCTTCAAATGTTGGGTGTATTTTAGAGCTTCAATTGTTGAATGTATTTGATAGCTTCAAATGTTGGGTGTATTTTATAACTTCAAATGTTGGGTGTATTTTATAGCTTCAAATGTTGGATGTATTTTATAGCTTCAAATGTTGGGTGTATTTTATAGCTTCAAATGTTGGGTGTATTTTATAGCATCAAATGTTGGGTGTATTTTATAGCTTCAAATGTTGGGTGTATTTTATAGCTTCAAATGTTGGGTGTATTTTATAGCTTCAAATGTTGGGCGTATTTTTATAGCTTCAAATGTTGGGTGTATTTTATAGCTTCAAAATCCACAAAAGATATATTTGTTGACATTGTGTAGGAATAGAGGAAAAGTTCAACAACAAGGTTCATGGATGTTGGTAGACAGACAAGTGAACGTTGGTAGACAGACAAGTGAACGTTGGTAGACAGACAAGTGAACGTTGGTAGACAGACAAGTGAACGTTGGTAGACAGAGACATGGACGTTGGTAGACAGACTAGTGAACGTTGATAGACAGACAAGTGAACATTGGTAGACAGAGACATGGACGTTGGTAGACAGACAAGTGAACGTTAGTAGACAGAGACATGGACGTTGGTAGACAGAGACATGGACGTTGGTAGACAGAGACATGGACGTTGGTAGACAGAGACATGGACGTTGGTAGACAGACAAGTGGACGTTGGTAGACAGACAAGTGAACGTTGGTAGACAGAGACATGGACGTTGGTAGACAGACAAGTGAACGTTGGTAGACAGACAAGTGAACGTTGGTAGACAGAGACATGGACGTTGGTAGACAGACAAGTGAACGTTGGAAGACAGACAAGTGAACGTTAGTAGAGAGACAAGTGAACGTTGGTAGAGAGACAAGTGAACGTTTGTAGAGAGACATGTGAACGTTAGTAGACAGACAAGTGAACGTTGGTAGACAGACAAGAGAACGTTGGTAGACAGACAATTGAACGTTGGAAGACAGACAAGTGAACGTTAGTAGAGAGACAAGTGAACGTTGGTAGAGAGACAAGTGAACGTTTGTAGAGAGACATGTGAACGTTAGTAGACAGACAAGTGAACGTTGGTAGACAGACAAGAGAACGTTGGTAGACAGACAATTGAACGTTGGAAGACAGACAAGTGAACGTAAGTAGAGAGATAAGATTACGTTGGTGGACAGACAACGGAACGTTGGTAGACAGACAAGTGAACGTTTGTAGAGAGACAAGTGAACGTTGTTAGATAGACAACTGAACATTAGTAGAGAGACAAGAAAACGTTGGAAGACAGACAATTGAACGTTAGTAGAGAGACAAGTGAATGTTAGTAGAGAGACAAGTGAACTTTAGTAGAGAGACAAGTGAACTTTAGTAGAGAGACAAGTGAATGTTTGTAGTGATATAAGTGAACGTTAGTAGAGGGACAAGTGAATGTTTGTAGAGAGACAAGTGAACGTTAGTAGAGAGACAAGTAAACGTTAGTAGAGAGACAAGTGAACGTTAGTAGAGGGACAAGTGAATGTTTGTAGAGAGACAAGTGAACGTTAGTAGAGAGACGAGTGAACGTTAGTAGAGAGACAAGTAAACGTTAGTAGAGAGACAAGTGAACTTTAGTTGAGAGACAAGTGAATGTTTGTAGTGATATAAGTGAACGTTAGTAGAGGGACAAGTGAATGTTTGTAGAGAGACAAGTGAACGTTAGTAGAGAGACGAGTGAACGTTAGTAGAGAGACAAGTAAACGTTAGTAGAGAGACAAGTGAACGTTAGTAGAGAGACAAGTAAACGTTAGTAGAGAGACAAGTGAATGTTTGTAGAGAGACAAGTAAACGTTAGTAGAGAGATAAGTGAACGTTAGTAGAGGGACAAGTGAATGTTTGTAGAGAGACAAGTGAACGTTAGTAGAGAGACAAGTAAACGTTAGTAGAGAGACAAGTGAATGTTTGTAGAGAGACAAGTGAACGTTAGCAGACAAACAAATGAACGTTGGTAGACAGACAAGTGAACGTTTGTAGTTAGACAAGTGAACGTTAATAGAGAAACAAGTGAACTTTAGTAGAGAGACAAGTGAACGTTAGTATAGAGACAAGTGAATGTTGGTAGACTTTCAAGTGAACGTTGGTAGACAGACAAGTTAACGTTCGCAGAGAGACAAGAGAACGTTAGTGGACAGACAAGTGAACTTTAGTAGAGAGACAAGAGAACGTTAGTGGACAGACAAGTGAACTTTAGTAGAGAGACTAGAGAACGTTAGTGGACAGACAAGTGAACTTTAGTAGAGAGACAAGAGAAAGTTAGTGGACACACAAGTAAACGTTAGTAGAGAGACAAGAGAACGTTGGTGGACAGACAAGAGAGCCCTGGTAGACAGACAAGTGAACGTTTGTAGAGAGATAAGTGAACGTTGATAGACAGACAAGATAACGTTGGTAGACAGATATGTGAACGCTAGTAGAGAGACAAGAGAAAATTTTTTAGACAGACAACAGAACGTTGGTAGAGAGTCAATGGTACGGTTGTAGACAGACAAGTGAACTTTGGAAGACAGACATGTGAACGTTAGTAGAGAGAAAAGAGAACGTTAGTAGGATGATAACGGAACGTTGGTAGACAGACAAGTGAATGTTAGTAGAGAGACAAGAGAACGTTGGTAGACAGACAAGATAACTTTGTTGGACAGACAAGTGATCGTTAGTAGAGAGACAAGAGATTGTTGGTAGAGAGACAAGAGAACATTGGTAGACAGAAGTGAACGTTAGTAGAGAGAGAAGGAGAGAACGTTGGTAGAGAGACAAGAGAACATTGGTAGACAGAGGTGAACGTTAGTAGAGAGAGAAGGAGAGAACGTTGGTAGATTGACAAGAGAACTTTGTTAGACAGCCAAGAGATCGTTAGTAGAGTGACAAGAGAACGTAGGTAGAGAGACAAGAGAAATTTATTAGACAGAAAAGTGATCGTTAGTAGAGAGACAAGAGAACTTTGTTAGACAGACAAGTGATCGTTAGTAGAAAGACAAGAGAACGCTGGTAGACAGTCAAGTGAACGTTATTGGAGAGACAAGAGAAAGTTGGTAGACAGACAAGTGAACGTTAGTAGAGAGACAAGAAAACGTTGGTAGACAGTCAAGTGAACGTTATTGGAGAGACAAGAGAAAGTTGGTAGACAGACAAGTTGACGTTGGTAGAGAGACAAAAAAGCTGATAGACTGACAAATCAACATTAGTAGAGAGACAAGAGAAAGTTGGTAGACAGACAAGTTGGCGTTTGTAGATAGACAAGAGAATGTTGTAGACAGACAAGTTGGCGTTAGTAGAGAGACAAGAGAAAGTTGGTAGACAGACAAGTGAACATTAGTAGAGAGGCAAGAGAAAGTTGATAGACAGACAAGTTGGCGTTAGTAGAGAGACAAGTGAATGTTTATAGAGAGACTAGTGAACGTTTGTAGACAGACAAGTTAACCTTGGTAGACAGACAAGTGAAAGTTAGTAGAGAGACAAATGAACATTGGTAGACAGACAAGTGATCGTTAGTAGATAGACAAGTGAATATTCGTAGAGAAACAAGTGCACGTTGGTAGACAGACAAGTTAACGTAAGTAGAGAGACAAGTGAACGTTGGTAGACAGACAAGTTAACATAAGTAGAGAGACAAGTGAATGTTTTTAGAGAGACAAGTGAACGTTGGTAGACAGATAAGTGAAAGTTAGTAGAGAGACAAAGGAACTTTGGTACACAGACAAATGAACGTTCGTAGAGAAACAAGTGAACGTTGATAGACAGACAAGTTAACGTTGGTTGAGAGACAAGTGAACTTTGGTAGACAGATAAGTGAACGTTAGTTGAGAGACAAGCGAACTTTGGTAGACAGATAAGTGAACGTTGGTTGAGAGACAAGTGAACGTTAGTTGAGAGACAAGTGAACGTTAGTTGAGAGACAAGTGAACTTTGGTAGACAGATAAGAGAACGTTAGTAGAGAGACAAGTGAACGTTGGTAGACAGACAAGTGATCGTTGGTAGACAGATTAGTGAACGTTACTAGGCTGACAAGTGAACGTTGGTAGAGAGAAAAGTTAACATTGGTAGACAGATAGATGAACGTTGGTAGACAGACAAGTTTATGGACGTTGTTAGACAGAGAAGTTTATGGACGTTGTTAGACAGAGAAGTTTATGGACGTTGTTAGACAGACAAGTTTATGGACGTTGTTAGACAGACAAGTTTATGGACGTTGTTAGACAGACAAGTTTATGGACGTTGTTAGGCAGACAAGTTTATAGACGTTGTTAGACAGACAAGTTTATGGACGTTGTTAGACAGACAAGTTTACGTTGTTAGACAGACAAGTTGGACGTTGTTAGACAGACAAGTTTATGGACGTTGTTAGACAGACAAGTTTATGGACGTTGTTAGACAGACAAGTTTATGGAGACAGACAAGTTGGACGTTAGACAGACAAGTTTATGAACGTTGTTAGACAGACAAGTTTATGGACGTTGTTAGACAGACAAGTTTATGGACGTTGTTAGACAGACAAGTTTATGGACGTTGTTAGACAGACAAGTTTATGACGTTGTTAGACAGACAAGTTTATGGACGTTGTTAGACAGACAAGTTTATGGACGTTGTTAGACAGACAAGTTTATGGACGTTGTTAGACAGACAAGTTTATGGACGTTGTTAGACAGACAAGTTTATGAACGTTGTTAGACAGACAAGTTTATGGACGTTGTTAGACAGACAAGTTTATGGACGTTGTTAGAGACAAGTTTACGTTGTTAGACAGACAAGTTTATGGACGTTGTTAGACAGACAAGTTTATGGACGTTGTTAGACAGACAAGTTTGGACGTTGTTAGACAGACAAGTTTATGGACGTTGTTAGACAGACAAGTTTATGGACGTTGTTAGACAGACAAGTTTATGGACGTTGTTAGACAGACAAGTTTATGGACGTTGTTAGACAGACAAGTTAATGAACGTTGTTAGACAGACAATTTTATGTTGTTAGACAGACAAGTTTATGGACGTTGTTAGACAGACAAGTTTATGGACGTTGGTAGACAGACAAGTTTATGGACGTTGTTAGACAGACAAGTTTATGGACGTTGTTAGACAGACAAGTTGAACGTTGTTAGACAGACAAGTTTATGAACGTTGTTAGACAGACAAGTTGGACGTTGTTAGACAGACAAGTTTATGAACGTTGTTAGACAGACAAGTGAACGTTGTTAGACAGACAAGTTTATGGACTTTGTTAGACAGACAAGTTTATGAACGTTGGTAGACAGACAAGTTTATGGACGTTGTTAGACAGACAAGTTTATGAACGTTGGTAGACAGACAAGTTTATGAACGTTGTTAGACAGACAAGTTTATGAACGTTGTTAGACAGACAAATTTATGGACGTTGTTAGACAGACAAGTTTATGAACGTTGTTAGACAGACAAGTTTATGGACGTTGTTAGACAGACAAGTGAACGTTGTTAGATAGACAAGTTTATGAACGTTGTTAGACAGACAAGTGAACGTTGTTAGATAGACAAGTTTATGGACGTTGTTAGACAGACAAGTGAACGTTGTTAGACAGACAAGTTTATGGACGTTGTTAGACAGACAAGTGAACGTTGTTAGACAGACAAGTTTATGGACGTTGTTAGACAGACAAGTGAACGTTGTTAGACAGACAAGTTTATGGACGTTGTTAGACAGACAAGTGAACGTTGTTAGACAGACACGTTTATGGACGTTGTTAGACAGGCAAGTGAACGTTGTTAGATAGACAAGTTTATGGACGTTGTTAGACAGACAAGTTTATGGACGTTGTTAGACAGACAAGTGAACGTTGTTAGACAGACAAGTTTATGGACGTTGTTAGACAGACAAGTTTATGAACGTTGTTAGACAGACAAGTTTATGGACGTTGTTAGACAGACAAGTGAACGTTGTTAGACAGACAAGTTTATGGACGTTGTTAGACAGACAAGTTTATGGACGTTGTTAGACAGACAAGTTTATGGACGTTGTTAGACAGACAAGTTTATGGACGTTGTTAGACAGACAAGTGAACGTTGTTAGACAGACAAGTTTATGGACGTTGTTAGACAGACAAGTTTATGGACGTTGTTAGACAGACAAGTTTATGGACGTTGTTAGACAGACAAGTTTATGGACGTTGTTAGACAGACAAGTTTATGGACGTTGTTAGACAGACAAGTTTATGGACGTTGTTAGACAGACAAGTTTATGAACGTTGTTAGACAGACAAGTTTATGGACGTTGTTAGACAGACAAGTTTATGGACGTTGTTAGACAGACAAGTTTATGGACGTTGTTAGACAGACAAGTTTATGGACGTTGTTAGACAGACAAGTTTATGGACGTTGGTAGACAGACAAGTTTATGGACGTTGTTAGACAGACAAGTTTATGGACGTTGTTAGGCAGACAAGTTTATGGACGTTGTTAGACAGACAAGTGAACGTTGTTAGACAGACAAGTTTATGGACGTTGTTAGGCAGACAAGTTTATGGACGTTGTTAGGCAGACAAGTTTATGGACGTTGTTAGACAGACAAGTTTATGGACGTTGTTAGACAGACAAGTGAACGTTGTTAGACAGACAAGTTTATGGACGTTGTTAGACAGACAAGTAAACGTTGTTAGATAGACAAACACAAGACACTTACTCCTTGGTTTTGGCTTGAGAAAGTCCACCTAGAAGACCACCAAGGATGTCGGTTACAGTTTTCAGAATTCCTTCAAGTAAGCCAGTTACAGTGCCCAGTAGTCCACCCAAGAGTCCACCACCTTCTCCACCGAGAAGCCCACCCAAGAGTCCACCACCTTCTCCACCGAGAAGCCCACCCAAGAGTCCCCCACCACCACCTCCACCGAGCAGTGCCCTCTTGTAAAGCTCGACCTCATCAACATGAACAGACCCCACTGTGGTCACGGCGACAACAGCGACAAGAAGGTGAAGAGCTCTCATCTGTGGAGTGGAAGGCAATGTTAGAATGGATCACATTGAGTTGACGGATACACCGGGCTCTCTAAGGGAGGTTATTGTAACAATAACGGTGCTACAATAAAATGAAAATAGATAAATGGCAGACAGTGAACAAGAGAAATAGATGGGGACAAAGAGGAATGGAAGCTCACAAATATGGACAGTTATCGTGGTAAATAGTGTCAAAGGAGGAGGGGATATTGTTGGTGAGTGAGGGAAGGATATATAAGAGTTGTTGAGATGAGGGCATAGAAAGTGTAGGGTAACAGGGGAGTTAAGGAAATTGTGGATGAGGATAGAGGCAAGGGCGCATATGTAGAATGGTTGATAGGAGCGCAGAGAAGATGATGTGGTGGAGCGATAGTTTTGTTATAGAATAGTTGATAGGAGCGCAGAGAAGATGATGTGGTGGAGTGATAGTTTTGTTATAGAATAGTTGATAGGAGCGCAGAGAAGATGATGTGGTGGAACGATAGTTTTGTTATAGAATAGTTGATAGGAGAGCAGAGAAGATAATGTGGTGGAGCGATAGTTTTGTTATAGAATAGTTGATAGGAGAGCAGAGAAGATGATGTGGTGGAGCAATAGTTTGGTTATAGAATAGTTGATACTAGAAGTAGAATATGAAAGGACAAATTGATGGTCAATGAACGAGGACTAGAAGAGCAAAGAAAAAAACTGACCTCACACACCGACAATAACCGAGGTATAGACGAGACCACACAGAAAGCTACCCTAAATAAAACAACAAACAACATACCTTTTCTGTTTTACTCAACCTGGGTTCAGGACTCGAGATTACAGCACAAAGTCTGTGTATGAACTAGGCTCTGGTGCCTGTGACTTTTATTGTGTCCGAGTGTCAAGTCTACCATCCGTTGCCAACTCGTGATTCACAAGCTGAGGTGCATTAAACCTGCACTGATCTATTGAGATTATCAGATTGGTCGAGTCGGTGCAGGACTTCTGAGGGGCAATATTCAAATATCGACACTTAACTGTCAAGTTTTGTTTCAGAACGTGTTTGTTTATGTAGATGTTCGCTGTAGAGATCTGTTGATAGTTTCTCAAAGTCAAACGTGTGAAATGTGAGGTTTCTGGTGTCGCCATTTTGTGTTGGACACGTCAGAGTTGATCCATTGGTAGCCGGTAGAGGAGAGGGCCGAAATGGGAAAATGGAGTAAATTTGGGAATAGATGAATAGAGAGGGGGAGAGATGGAGAGTGAGTGGTGACATGATTAGAGGAGAAGATAGGAAACAGACTTTAAGGATGAGTGATGAATGATTATAGCTGAGGAGACAAAACAGAGAGGGGTAGTCAAACGATTATAAATTTAAAATGCAAATGAGACAGGGTGTGAGTGACAATTTTAGAAATTGCTAGACGATTACACAAGAGTTCAGAGTTCGAGACCTGAACTAAGAGATAACTAGAATATAGAATAGAGAATAGAGAATAGAGAATAGAGATGTAATTTTAGAGAAAACTAGGTTATGCAACAAGAGGTTACAGTGACGTAAAGGAAAGGTAACTAGATTATACAAGAGGACATCGAGATGTGAATTGACAGGTAACTAGCCATTACTTCCCAGAAAAATCTCCAGTACCCATTTTTACAGAATGGGTGAACAGCCGGGGCCCATTATCAGAAAAGAAGAAATCCGTCTCTTCTGGGAGCTGAATCCGGAGCTTTATGACCATAAAACGAGAGCACTAACTTCTCAGCCACCGAGGCTCTATACAAGAATGGGGTAGGCTGTTACGGAAAGGGACATAACGCACACATAAATAAAGGGGGGTAATAAACTTAACATTGACCGAACCATACACGAGACAGTTCGTTAGCCGGGCCGGAGAACCTGTCAGCAGATCTATGGAGCTCAACATTTACATCAACAAACATGTCCAGGTGCAGAATTTGGCCGCTACGTGTCTTTGTGTGTGAACATTGTCCCTCCGTTGTCAGAAAACTGCTCGACAAATCGGAAAATCTGAATGGAAATTCTAATGTTCGTAGCAACTCATCTCTGGATCAAAATTTCATTTTTTTAAAATTTCGATCTCGCCAACTTCTCGGTCACATTTTGAAACATTTTGTTAGTCTCGCTCAGTCTTCGACTCGTGTACGATTGGAGGCTTTTAAGTTTTATCGTTGTAACCTACTCGGATCCGATCCCCACCCCCCCCCCTCTCTCTATATATATATATATATATATTCTTCCTTCACTTCTCTAGTAAAACATCTTCTACTCTTCCTCTATGGTCCATTATTTCTTCCCTTTCCCAAACATCACTCACCTTTCTTATTTGTTTCCTTCTGTCTATTCCAAAATCGCTCAATCCCTCTCTATTTCCTCCTCTCTATCACAATTGACGTCATCTCCACTCCAATAAAAATATCATAGTTTCATATACATCCGTGTATCATTGCCACATACATCCGTGTATCATTACCACATACATCCGTGTATCATTGCCACATACATCCGTGTATCATTGCCACATACATCCGTGTATCATTGCCACGTACATCCGTGTGTCATTGCCACATACATCCGTGTGTCATTGCCACTTTGTTCACACATAGTTTCATATACATCCGTGTATCATTGCCACATACATCCGTGTATCATTGCCACATACATCCGTGTATCATTGCCACATACATCCGTGTATCATTGCCACATACATCCGTGTATCATTGCCACATACATCCGTGTATCATTGCCACATACATCCGTGTATCATTGCCACATACATCCGTGTATCATTGCCACATACATCCGTGTATCATTGCCACATACATCCGTGTGTCATTGCCACATACATCCGTGTATTATTGCCACATACATCCGTGTGTCATTGCCACTTTGTTCACACATAGTTTCATATACATCCGTTTATCATTGCAACATACATCCGTGTATCTTTGCCACATACATCCGTGTATCATTGCCACATACATCCGTGTATCATTGCCACATACATCCGTGTATCATTGCCACATACATCCGTGTATCATTGCCACTTTGTTCACACATAGTTTCATATACATCCGTGTATCATTGCCACTTTGTTCACATAATCTTTTTAAATCTTCGTGCTTTTAACATCACCACTCCGCTCATGCTAGTTTGTTAGCTCTCTGTGGCTGTAACATCTACTCCCCACTCATGAGAACAATTCGACATCTGAACATCAATCCTCATACACTCTGTACATCTCTGATCAACAAAATATATGTAATTATTCTTCTCTCCACTCATTTTCACTTGCAACTATACATTGATATATAAGCTCCCGCCTCCACAACAATGCCTTGTTATATGTGATCTCCTCTACCCCTCATACATCTTTCTATACTATTAGTTCATATATAAGCTCCCGCCTCCACAACAATGCCTTGTTATATGTGATCTCCTCTACCCCTCATACATCTTTCTATACTATTAGTTCATATATAAGCTCCCGCCTCCACAACAATGCCGTTATATGTGATCTCCTCTACCCCTCATACATCTTTCTATACTATTAGTTCATATATAAGCTCCCGCCTCCACAACAATGCCTTGTTATATGTGATCTCCTCTACCCCTCATACATCTTTCTATACTATTAGTTCATTTACATGCTTTCCCGACTCGTGTTTCCTTAATTGACTCTTTGATCATCAACCACACCTGATTCACTTTTTTTTTATCATCAACCACACCTGATTCACTTTTTTTTGATCATCAACCACACCTGATTCATTTTTTTTTGATCATCAACCACATCTGATTCACTCGGACTTCTTTCATATATTCGTGCATTATTGCCTCACCATACATCCATCATCATCATCATCATCGAGTGCCTTCTCCGCAACGAAGGTTGCGGACCATGGATCACCATTCTACTCTGTTTCTTGCTTTGATGGTGCAGGCTGTCATAGATTGAATTGTCCATCTTTGATGTTACTCGTCCATGTTAGTCTTGGTCTGCCTCTGCCTCTTTTATCTTGTATGTTCCCTTCCAATATTACTTTTAGTAGGCTGTTATGTCTTTTAACATACCTCAAAAATGTCATTTGTCTTGTCTTAATTGTATTTAGTAATTCTCTTTTTTCAGTTGTTTTAAAACTTCATCGTTTGTTTTCTTTTCTTTCCATCCAATTCTACCTATTCTTCTATAAATCCACATTTCAAAGGCTTCAAGTTTCTGATCTGTTTTCTTGTCTAATGTCCATGTTTCTGCACCATATAGGAATATTGAGAAGATATAACATTTTGTTATTCTTAGTTTCAGCCCTGTTGATATTTGTTTTGTTGTTAGTATATTTTTCATGGCATTAAAATTACTTTTTGCTATTACTATTCTTTTTTTTTTTCAGTTGTACATTTTCCATCATTGGTTATAGTATGTCCCAGGTAGTTGTAGCTCTGGACTGTCTCTAGATGTATTCCCTCAACTGTGATATTTAATTGTAGGTCTTGATAATTTTCTTTGTTTATGATCATAGTTTTAGTCTTTTTGATATTCATATATAGTCCATATTTTTTTACTTGTTATGTTTATTACATTAATCAATTGTTGTAGATCTTTAGGATTTTCTGCTAGTAGAACAGTATCATCAGCATATCTTAGGTTATTGATTATCTTTCCATTAATGTTTAGACATGGTATCTCTGAGATGTTTTTAAAGATTTGCTCAGTGTATAGATTAAACAAGCTTGGTGATAGGATGCATCCTTGTCTTACTCCTCTTTTTATATCAATGGGTGTAGAGTTCTCCTTGTTATATTTTATTATTTCTGTTTGCTCCCAGTACAAATTACATATTAGTCGTATGTCTGTGTCGTCTAGATTTATATCCTTTAGGCAGTCTATGAGTTGGTTATGGTGTATTATATAGAAAGCTTTGGTGTAGTCTATAAAGCAGGCATATATTGGTTTGTTTACTTCTGTGTACTTTTCAATCAATGTTCTCATGCTGAATATGGCCTCTTTTGTCCCACTGTTTTTCATGAATCCAAATTGTTGCTTATCTAATTCAGTATTGATTTTATTCTGAATCCTTCCCTGTATAACTTTTAGTAAAATTTTTGTTACCTGGCCCATTAGGCTTGTTGTTCTGAAATCACTGCATTCAACTGCACCTTTCTTTTTAGGCAATGCAATGAATGTTGATGTTTTTAGTTCGTTTGGTATGTATCCCGTATGGTATATGTCATTGCATATGTTTGTGATCACTTCGATGCCAAAATCTTCTAGTGCCTGTATCATCTCTATCTGTATATTGTCAGGTCCTGCTGCCTTTCCCTTTTTCATTGTTTTTATAGCTTTTGCTACTTCAGATTTCAGGATTTTATAGTTGTATGTACATTTTATGTCTGGCTTTTTGTCCCTTTCGTCATGAAATAATTCTGTTATATATTCTTGCCATCTATCTATTATATATTTGTTGTGTGTTAGCATTCTACCCTCTTTGTTTACATCCGTTTCCTGCAGCTTTTTTGTCTTTATTCGTCATTCTCTTTATTTCTGTGTGCATCTCTCTTAAGTTTTGTTTACTTTCCATTGTTTCAATTTCTAGACATCTTTGGTTGAGCCAGTCTTCTTTTGCCTTTTTGCACATTCTCCGTATTTCATTGTCTATATTCTTGTATCTGGCAGTGTTTTTCGCCTGTCTTCTTTCTTCCATTTTTTCTAAGATTTTGTCAGTTATCCATTTGTGTTTTTTGTTACTTTCCTTTTTGGGCAAGGTGTTGCAGGATTCTTGTATGCTGTTTTTTATGCATTGCCATTTTGTTGTGACTTTTTCCTCAGGATTTTCTCTTCTTTACTGCTGAATCCCCTCTTCTAGCAGCTTCTGATATGTGTTCTTTACTTGTATAGTATAAGTTTCTTTTACAACTTTCTGGTTTAACGCTGTTATATCTATTGGTGTTGCTGAATTAGTTTTTTGGTTGTTTCTCTTTAATTTGATTCTCATTTTAATCATTACAGGATTGTGATCTGAATTAATATCTGCTCCTGGGTAGGATTTGGCTTTCTTGATGCTGTTCCGGAATCTGTCTTTTATCATTATGTAATCTATTTGATTTCTCTTCATGTCTCCAGGGCTTTCCCATGTGTATAATTTCCTTTTCTCTTGCTCAAAGAAGGTGTTGCATATTATCAGTCTGTTTTCTTCACAAAATTGTATTAATCTTTCTCCTCTGTTATTTCTTTTTCCTAGACCATGATTTCCTATAATGATCTTATATTTACCTTTTCCTACTTTAGCGTTCATATCACCCATTATAATCAAGGTGTCTGATGATTTCACTTGCTTCATAACTGTATTTAGATCTTCATAGTATGCCTCTATTTGTTCGTCAGTATAGTCTTGAGTAGGTGTGTATGTCTGTATTATTGCTATGTCGAATGGTTTTGCCTTCATTTTTACTAGTATAATCCTATCACTGTATGTCAGGTGAGTATTTATATATTTTTGTAGTTCTCGTTTTATTAGAATGCCTACTCCTCTTTGATGTTCTGTTGTGTTACCTGAATATATAAATGTATATTTATCGTCTTGTATGTATCCACTTTCCTTCCATCTTGTTTCTGATATGCCTAAGATATCTATGTTTAATCGCTCTGCTTCTACCATTAGATTTTCTAATTATCCTTGTTGGTATAAGGTCCTAACATTCCATGTAGCTATTTGTAATTCCTTCTTAAAACAATAGTTAGAATTTACCATACATCCATGCTTGTTATTTGTCTCTCAATCTAAACTTCTCCACTCATCAGTGGTTGCTATTTGTCTCTTAATCTCAACTTCTCCACTCATCAGTGGTTGCTATTTGTCTCTTAATCTCAACTTCTCCACTCATCAGTGGTTACAACTTGTATCTCAATCTCAATTTCTCCACTCACCAGTGGTTGCTATTTGTCTCTCAATCTCAACTTCTCCACTCATCAGTGGTTACAACTTGTATTTCAATTTCTCCACTCACCAGTGGTTGCTATTTGTCTCTCAATCTCAACTTCTCCACTCATCAGTGGTTGCTATTTGTCTCTCAATCTCAACTTCTCCACTCATCAGTGGTTGTTATTTGTCTCTCAATCTCAACTTCTCCACTCATCAGTGGTTGCTATTTGTCTCTCAATCTCAACTTCTCCACTCATCAGTGGTTGCTATTTGTCTCTCAATCTCAACTTCTCCACTCATCAGTGGTTGCTATTTGTCTCTCAATCTCAACTTCTCCACTCATCAGTGGTTGCTGTTTTAAAGTTTGAAAAAAAAACACTTAAAATGTGTTCTATCAAATAAGGAAAATATTTCATTGAAAATGTATGTATTTTAGGAAAACGGCCTTTTGATAATATTGTCCACAAGCTCTCCGGAATGTAGCACTTTTTGGCTTGGAAAAGTGATCATCCTGAAGATGGCAAATCTTCATTTGAAAACCAAAGGGCCGGTGGTCACCATTGCCTTAGCTCCATTTGTTGCAATGTCAGAGTGGTTCCCAAAGTCTCCAAATTGAGAAACTCCACCATTCCAGACATTAAATATGTCAATACCTTTAGTGCTGGCTTCTACTGGATTTGGCTTGACGAGTTTTTGGTGAAATTCAAATTTATAGTTTATTGTTCTGTCATAAATAAGATGATGGTTGATATCACTTGTATCAGAGATAAGATGATGGTGGATATCAGTTGTATCTGAGATACGATGATGGTGGATATCAGTTGTATCTGAGATACGATGATGGTGGATATCAGTTGTATCTGAGATAAGATGATGGTGGATATCAGTTGTATCTGAGATAAGATGATGGTGGATATCAGTTGTATCTGAGAAAAGATGATGGTTGATATCAGTTGTATCTGAGATAAGATGATGGTTGATATCAGTTGTATCTGAGAAAAGATGATGGTTGATATCAGTTGTATCTGAGATAAGATGATGGTGGATATCAGTTGTATCTGAGAAAAGATGATTGTTGATATCAGTTGTATCTGAGATAAGATGATGGTGGATATCAGTTGTATCTGAGAAAAGATGATGGTTGATATAAGTTGTATCTGAGATACGATGATGGTGGATATCAGTTGTATCTGAGAAAAGATGATGGTTGATATCAGTTGTATCTGAGATAAGATGATAGTGATATCAGTTGTATCTGAGATAAGATGATGGTGGATATCAGTTGTATCTGAGATACGATGATAGGGATATCAGTTGTATCTGAGATAAGATGATGGTTGATATCAGTTGTATCTGAGATAAGATGCTGATTCATATCTGTTGTATCTGAGACAAGATGCTGATTCATATCAGTTGTATCTGAGATAAGATGATGGTTGATATCAGTTGTATCTGAGATATGATGATGGTTGATATCAGTTGTATCTGAGATACGATGATGGTTGATATCAGTTGTATCTGAGACAAGATGCTGATTCATATCTGTTGTATCTGAGACAAGATGCTGATTCATATCAGTTGTATCTGAGAAAAGATGCTGATTCATATCAGTCGTATCTGAGAAAAGATCATGAATCATATCAGTTGTATTTGAGACAAGATGCTGATTCATATCAGTTGTATCTGAGATAAGATGATGGTTGATATCTGTTGTATCTGAGACAAGATGCTGATTCATATCAGTTGTATCTGAGACAAGATGCTGATTCATATCAGTTGTATCTGAGACAAGATGCTGGTTCATATCAGTTGTCTCTGAGACAAGATGCTGATTCATATCAGTTGTATCTGAGACAAGATGCTGATTCATATCAGTTGTATCTGAGACAAGATGCTGATTCATATCAGTTGTATCTGAGAAAAGATGCTGGTTCATATCAGTTGTATCTGAGATAAGATGCTGGTTCACATCAGTTGTATCTGAGATAAGAAACTGAATGCTATCCGTTATATCTTAGATACGATATTTGGTTTCAGTTATACAGGTGTCCACGTTTAGAGCCAGGGATAGCATTATCAGATGTTTACACTGTCATCCAGTCTAACTGATGTTCACAATATCATCCAGTGTAACTGATGTTCACAATATCATCCAGTGTAGCTTATGTTCACAATATTATCCAGTCTAACTGATGTTCACAATATCATCCAGTCTAACTGATGTTCACAATATCATCCAGTCTAACTGATGTTCACAATATCATCCAGTGTAGCTTATGTTCACAATATCATCCAGTGTAGCTTATGTTCACAATATCATCCAGTGTAGCTTATGTTCACAATATCATCCAGTGTAGTTGATGTTCACAATATTATCCAGTGTAGCTGATGTTCACAATATCATCCAGTGTAGTTGATGTTCACAATATTATCCAGTGTAGCTGATGTTCACAATATCATCCAGTCTAACTGATGTTCACAATATCATCCAGTGTAGCTGATGTTCACAATATCATCCAGTGTAGCTGATGTTCACAATATCATCCAGTGTAGCTGATGTTCACAATATCATCCAGTGTAGCTGATGTTCACAATATCATCCAGTGTAGCTGAAATATCTCTTCCCCATTTCATTAACTCTTCTACTTGTCGTCTTATGGGTCAAGGAAACCGTCTCAAACTGGTTAACCCTTCAACAGTTTCCAAAAACATATGTCATGTTTTGTAGCACATCTTTGCGCCGTTATCTTGCTTTAGCCACAGTTAAACTACAGTTACAAGCAAATTAGCACAGTTCAGTCGATACGACTAGAACACGTCAGAATAATACCCATGGTAACTCTAATTTTGACTGCATTATTCTGATACCTGTTTCTAAATCTTAACTGAGTGACACTACAACACTGAACTCTGAGTGATACTACAACACTGAACTCGAGTGACACTACAACATTGAACTCTGAGTGACACTACAACATTGAACTCTGAGTGACACTACAACATTGAACTCTGAGTGACACTACAACACTGAACTCGAGTGACACTACAACATTGAACTCTGAGTGACACTACAACATTGAACTCTGAGTGACACTACAACATTGAACTCTGAGTGACACTACAACATTGAACTCTGAGTGACACTACAACACTGAACTCTGAGTGACACTACAACATTGAACTCTGAGTGACACTACAACATTGAACTCTGAGTGGCACTACAACATTGAACTCTGAGTGACACTACAACATTGAACTCTGAGTGACACTACAACATTGAACTCTGAGTGACACTACAACATTGAACTCTGAGTGACACTACAACATTGAACTCTGAGTGACACTACAACATTGAACTCTGAGTGACACTACAACACTGAACTCTGAGTGACACTACAACACTGAACTCTGAGTGACACCACAACATTGAACTCTGAGTGACACCACAACATTGAACTCTGAGTGGCACTACAACATTGAACTCTGAGTGACACTACAACATTGAACTCTGAGTGGCACTACAACATTGAACTCGAGTGACACTACAACATTGAACTCTGAGTGACACTACAACATTGAACTCTGAGTGACACTAACATTCTAAGCTCAGAGTACACTGGAACACTGAACTCTGAGTGACACTACAAACTGGGCACCCCTCGCAGGAGGCAGGAGAGATGGACGCAGTCACCCCGTCTGAGGTCGAGGAAGCTTGGCGCAACAAGAGACAAACAGTAAAGACATGGTAGAAAGTCAGAAGAAAAAATACAACCTGAGCTCTTGAAACTTCTGAAAGAAGAGGTCGACCAAAACATTATGAACTTTAAACTATGCGCTAAGCAGGCTAAGCATGTCAAGTGAGATCATTTTTGTCAAAATGTGTGCTCAGAAAAATCGCTAGCCACAATCTGGCACCTTCATCAGAGCATAAATGGCACAACACGACACATTGGCATGCCATACTTCCAGAGCACAGGCCGGATATGGCACAAATCTGATGAGAGCAAAGGGAAGGCCCTGCTTGCCCGCTACATTGAGCAGACAGACCAAAGAAATGAGGCTGTAAGAATGAGGATACGGGGATCTTTGTCAAAATTGTGTAAGGATGTAGGGCTGGAAGAAGATCTCACAATCACAACCGATACCATTCGCACGACACTTAAAAGGCCACACAACACTGCTCCTGGTCCAGATGGTGTTCGGTACGATGACATAGGCGATTTAGCTGACGACGACTTGACAAAACTGGCCAAAGAGTTTAATGCCAGCATTCGGAGTGGCCAGATTAAGGAGGAGTGGCTACACAGCTACGTACTACCGCTACCGAAGCCAAACAAGAACCATTCTCAGATCAGTGACAACAGAATCATCACAATGCAGAACACTGCAGCATGCTACAGAAGAAAATAGTTGCCCGTGTCCTCACCTGTCACCTTGAACAGAAACGCGCATTCCCACCCACACTCGGAGGTTATAGATATAACAAAGAGACATGGCTCAATGAGGCAGGATAGCGGTGCATAGATCATTTAGGAGGACATTGTCACTCTCCACAGGAAAAGTTTGGAACAGAACTCAGTCGTAGTCAATGCGTAGATCAACGGTCCTATCTTGGAGGACTTATCAACCAACACACAACTGGAAACGTCAGTCGCTGGACACTGCGGGAATTGCTGAAGAGGAGATCTGAGCAGCTATGGGCATCTTCGGAGTGCAGTGATGATGACCGGCAAATCACTCAAAAACTCATTGACAAAGTAAACGCCCGAGGCGATGCTGATGGCGGAACTATCCCCCTGTCATAAGCCCTTGATGACGTGGCAGCTCCAACTTCATTGTTTGCGTCATCCTTTATCCATGAAACATCATAACTGAGTATCTCAGGTTGAATTAGATCATGCGGCATGATGCAGGCGGTTGCCACGCAATGTACTCCATTATCTCCGAAACGCTCTCATATTCTCTCATCTCATTATTTACTTATTTATGCTTCCTATGTGCCTCTAAATGCTCACTAATCTCATTTCTTCATTATTTTATTTTCTTATCTGTACTCTCACATACAATTCCTTCATCGTTTATTCTTTGTCTTGTATTCTCCAATTTATTCCTCTCTGATCTCTGAATATATTATGAGATCAATAGTAGGCAAACAAGGAATTGAAGTCAACGGTCACAACATAAATAATTTGCGATATACGGATGACACAGTCTTAATAGCAGAGACAGAGAATGAACTACAAGAAATGGTAGATATAATAGTAAAAGAAAGCAACATGAAAGGTCTCAGTCTGAATAGTAAGAAAACAGAAGTAATGGTTATATCGAAGAGACAATCACTACCATCATGCAGCATAAAAATAAACGAGACATATCTGAAACAAGTGCAACGTTTCAAATACTTGGACACAATAATAACATCAGATGGGAGATGCACCACAGAAATAAAAAGCAGAATAGCTCAGGCCAAAATGGCATTTCAGAAAATGAAAAATATCTTATGCAACAAATCTATGTCAATAAAAATAAGAAAGAGAGTTCATCGGTGCTATATAGAACCAATCCTGACCTATGGAAGCGAATCATAGACAGTATACAAACAAATGAAAAGACGATTAGAGGTCACAGAGATGGGATTTCTCAGAAGAATGTTGAAAGTTCCCTGGACAGCTAAAAAGACCAATGAGGAAGTTCTCAAAGAGGCCAATACAAAAAGGGAACTCTTAAAAAACATCAGAAAGAAGCAATCAACATTTTTCGGGCACATCATGAGAAGAGGAAAGTTGGAATACTTGGTTACACCTGGCAAAATAAAAGGAAAGAGAGATCGCGGGCGACAAAGAGAGAAAATACTGGATATCTTGGTGTCATGGCATGGAAAACAGTCAACAACAGAACTGATAATATGCACTGTAGATAGAAGATTTTGGAGGGACATGATCGCCTACGCCAACCGGTATGGCACATGATGATGAATGATGATCTCTGTCATTTAATTTATTTTGACTCTTCTTTTTCGTATTCTCTCCTCTTATTTCTTCCTACATTTATACATTTCTTTATACATTTTCTACTTATTTTTTTAAAAACTCATTCCTTTTTCTTTTTTAAAAATCTTCTATTCTGCTCTCTCACTTTATTTCTTCCTCATTTAATTATTATCCCTGTTTCCTAATTATGTTCTCTTTTCTCATTTTCGCGTAATCTTCCTTTCTTTGTAATAACATTAGTTTCTTTATTTATCTCCCCTATATGCTCATCACATTTATTCCTTTTGTTACATCTGTAACATATTTTACAATCATTTCTACCTCGTTAATTTTACACCCTGTGCTACCTCATCTCCTTTTCTTTGAGCATTCTATCTTGCATTGACTCATCATTTCCTCATTAAATCATCATCTGTCCGGCTTGTCTCATCAATATCCTCGTTAAATAATCATCTCTCCGGCTTGTCTCATCACTCCCTTGTTAAATCTTCCCCTCTCTCGTGTAGAGCAATCTATTCGTGTTAAATACTCTTCTCTCTTTGTTGCCCAATTTGTCTCATCTCTCCCTCGTTAAATCTCCGTCTCTCCTTGTTAAACTATATCTTCCTCATTAAGTCTTCCTCTCTCTGTGTTGCCTTATTTCTTCCTTGTTAAATCTTCCCGTCTCTATGTTCTCTCATCTCATCGATTATTACGATATATCTCAATGCACAGAGAGATGGGAGACAACTAAGAAGCGATATTCTACTTCAACATAGCAAAGCCACAAAACAAACAAGGGAGGAGAGAACGGAATAACTGAGAGGAATAAAACCAACAGCGACCTATCTCTGACATCTACAGCTACAACCATGGTCTGGCACAAAAGGTGACGGCTTCATTTCGAGATTAAGATATTAACTCTCTGATATCAGAAAAATCTCGTGCAATTTTGAAAAGCAATAAATATTAATATAAGTTTTATCACCTTCAGCTCGTGAATCACGTGAGACAGGATTTGTCCCTCGGACACAAAACAAGCACACTCGCTCAAGCGCCTCGTTTCGTACTAGTCTCTCTTCTGCTCTCAAACTTCGTGTTCTGGTAGCAGATTGTGGAAAATATGAATGATGACGTGTTTGTTGAGGGACGTTTTCTGTTTGGTCTCGTCTAGTCCTCGATCAACACTCTGATATTGAGAAGTGCTCTCTTTCAGCTCTCGTCTATTCCTCTGTCACTTCTGTTATAGTGAGAAGTACTGTATGTTTCCTTTCACCTACGTCTCGGCACATGTTCTTGACGTGCGTTTGTAGATTTCTTTGGGATCTTGCCTAGTCAAGTTTCCCATATCCTTCTTGTGAAGGAAGTTGTCCACGTTATTGAGTCGAGTCTTCGTTGTCTGCCATGTTGTGAGAGAAAGACTTGTTTTGTTTCACACTCCTCTAGACCGCTGTGTCAATATCCTGGTTTCGAAACTCTGTGTTTTCTGTGTGATCTAGTCCCTGGTCACTGCCTTCAGTCACGTTGGAATTTTGTGAAAGAGTTTTGTTGGCGGGTTCATTCACTCTAATGGAAGTCAGTAAAAGATTGTGTGACATCTGTTTCTTATAGTCCTCAATCACTATGCTAAAAGTCATGTAAAGATTGGATTGTAGCATATCATGCTTCAAATAAAAACGGAAATCAAATTTTAGTGACAGATTTGACGGATGTTCAGTGTTTTTAGAGACTGAAGGGGCGTTTCTATAGGGATGGGTAGTTGAGGTTATAAAAAAGGAGAAAATGGAAAGAAGAGTAGCGAAGCAAAATTGTTCAAGAAATGTAGAGAATATAGCGAATCAGGATTGACAGAAGGAAAAAAAGAAGGTGGTAAATGGAGCAAATTGTAGGGTATGGGAGGGGTATTGAGAAGGAGAAGAAAAAGAAACAAGTTTGTATTTAAGAAGAGCGTTTGATCAAATATTGGTGAACGAACCAAAGCTGACAAGGGATAAAAGATAGTAGAGGGTGAATTGTTGAATTTAGCTTTATTTTAACTTTAGATGCGAACTGGTATTTGTAGGGTAGTGGAAACGAGGTAAAAGGCATGTAATAATCAAAATGTGAATATAACAGAAGAATAGGCGGGGGGGGGGACGAAAAATGGTCACAAAAAATATGGTGACGTAAATGGTAGATGTTTGGTGTATTGAAGGTTTTCCATATCACTAGCCACAGGCACATGCACACACACACACACACATGCACACACACGCACACATGCACACACACATGCACACACACGCATGCACACACACGCACACATGCACACACACATGCACACAAATGGTAGATGTTTGGTGTATTGAAGGTTTTCCATATCACTAGCCACAGGCACATGCACACACACAGACACACACATGCACACACACATGCACACACACACACAGGCACATGCACACACACAGGCACATGCACACACACACAGGCACATGCACACACACATGTGCACACACACATGCACACACACACACACACGCACACACACACACTCACACACACACGCACACACACACTCACACACACATGCACACACACACATACGCATGTATATGTATATATATATGAAGACAAACAATTTATAAAGTGAAACAATGAATGTCACGATAAGTGCCAGGTGTATTTAACTTCTTTTAACTCCTTTTTAAAATAAAATCATGTCAAAAAATGTAAAAGTTGGAGTTTATAAAGTCGTCAAATACATGAAACAAAAAATATTATGTACATTCGGAATCTAAATGTAAGCAATCTTCTGAAAAAAATACATGTATTGTTTCTTTACATTCTGAAACATACAGTTACAATTACGCCGAACAAGCAAATATAATGTGAATTAGAAAAGTTAATTGCAGATCACTTGATAAGCTTATGAGATAACCCCGTGAACATATGACATGGACACGCCAGTAACGTTGGCTCAACAGGTCAAGCACTGATAAACAAATATCTTTGTTAATTACCGTGGCAACAGGCGAAAAGTTGACCATTATAAAGACGTGTTCTTTGTCACGTTTCTAGAAGCATTCTGACAGTTTCCACCAAGAATTGGCAATTTGTGTACGTAAATGTTATTAGGTGATCCAATAAGGCCGTTTTATATTGGCTTCTATTTAGTTGCTGTTTATGTTTTGAGTATAAAGAACAAGAGAGAGATAAGAGGAAATTCATTAATACATGTAGTAACATTTTCAAATTAATTAATAGACATGGCATTTTTCTCTGTACATTTTGTAGATTATTCTAATCCAATCCGTGCTCTATAAATTAGACATACCGCCTTCTTGCGAAGGTTAGCCTATTTTTATAATACAGAGCGGTATCGCCATGACATCAGAAACGACGGTGACCAAATATTTAACGATTTCCTCAACTACATGACTGCAGTAGTTCACCCATCGTTCTTGTTTTCTGTTGGTTCCGTTGCGATGGGGTGAAGGTCACTAGGATCACTATAACAAGCGCAGACAACTCACACCAGGTGGCGTCCCCAACAACAAACTAACGATCGTCCCCCAGAAATCAGTCTCCAGAAGAAACCATCAACTTTATTCAATATTTCCATCTTGGTATTCAGGTGTAGCGGGGTTTTGGATTTTCTCATTTCGTGTATGTCACTGCCTAAAGGCAGACCTTTGAATAATTGTGTTGTTGCAGTTCCACACACATGATATATTCCTCTTGATATGTCCCTGGTATTTTTTACTTATTGCTTCTTGTAAATTATTAATATCTGTTTTACTTTTACATTTTATACAATACAGTTTCACAGACATTTAATAGCACAGCCTCTTAGCACTAAAGAAATGAAATATTTGGAAAATATCTGCAGATAATTTTGAATAATGGGAGATGATTCTAATTTTCGAAATAAACAGATAATAAAGCATGCTATAAATTGAGATGTTTGGAAAATGTAGAAAGACTTGAAATAAAAGGTAAAAATTATGACTTATATTGCTTTTGTTTAATGACTTAAAAGTATTTATGTTCTAACCGAACTACCACCGCCTAGTGGCAACAGTTTAATTTCTGATATACATTTAATTGGTTTATGCTCTACAGCGGTGAATTCAGTTTGAATAATTAAACCAAAAACAATCCCCACTACCTCTGGCATAATTCAATCAATTAAAACATGTTCTTTTACTTCTTTTGAAGAAAAAAAATGAGTTCAGATTTAATTATTTCAATACAGCACATTATATCTTCTATATTGATGTTTTTCTTGCAGAGAAATTTACATATTTCTGTTTTGCTTTTATATTACTTATTCAAATATAACATCTTTTATATATCAATAAACCATTTATTAAGATCATCATATTTCGTTTCTACTTTACTTATCCTAAATGCATGATTGACGTTTGAACTAATTTATCCGATTAAAATAAAACATTTATTTGTCAAATACATTTGCAGGAAGAAATAGAGAAAGTTTTAAATATGAGGAGTAGATAGCAACGCTGAAAGACAATTAGGCACTGGAGATAATGAGAAATTTGAAGAAAAACATAAATAGTTTAGCTAGTAAAATTTGACTTGTTGAAAATGAGTCATTGTTATCATGTGCCACACCGGTTGGTGTAGGAGATCAAATTCTTCTAAAACATTGTATCCACAGTGCTTCGTATCAGTTCTGTTTTTTGCCTGTTTTCCATGCCATGACACCAAGCTATCCAGTATTTTCTCTCTTTGTCGTCAGCGATCTCTCTTTCCCTGTATTTTGCCAGTTGTAACTGAGATTCCAACTTTCCTATTCTCATGATGTGCCCGAAAAATGTTGATTGTTTCTCTCTGATGTTTCTTAGGAGCTCTCTTTTAGTGTTGGTCCCTTTGAGAATTCCCTCGTTAGTCTTTTAAGCTGGCCAGCGAACTTTCAACATTCTTCTGAGAAACGCCATCTCTGTGGCATGTAATCGTCTTTTCATTTGTTTGTTTGCTGTTCATACTTCACTTCCATGGGTCAGAATTGGCTTTATTTAGCACCGATGAAATCGCTTTCTCACTTCTATTGACATTGATTTGTTGCACAAGACGCTTTTTATTTTCTGAAATGATATTTTGGCCTGAGCAATTCTGCTTTTTACTTGTGTGGTGCATCTTCCATCTGATGTTATTATTGTATCCAAGTATTTGATGCATTGCACTTGTTTAAGATTTGTTCAGTTTATTTTTATGCTGCATGATGATGATTATAGTTTCTTTGATATGACCATTACTTCTGTTTTCTTTTACTGTTATGTCTATCATTTTGTGTAGCTCAATCTCTGTCTCTGCTATTACGACTGTGTCATCCGCATATCACAAATTATTTATGTTGTGACCGTTGATTCCGACTCCTATTTTTTCTACTATTGATCTCATACAATTTTCTCTACAAAGATAGATTTTAGTAGATCTTCGGGTTTGTTTGCAGTGTTATATATGTCATTGAGTAGTTTTTTTTATTTCCTTCCTTTTATTTCATACATCCTGAAACTAGGACTTCTTTGATTATCGTTATGGAAGGCCTCGGTATCACTGCAAACGAATTAAAATCCATAATTGCTCCACCGTCCGTGCCAGTGGAATCATTCGAATTACTAACTCATCTCCCAAACAAAGAAAGGTAGATGTAGTCTCCATCATCGCAGTCTCAGCACACGCCAAAAGACATAAGGCGAAACCGCAGAGAAAGTGGACACAGGTATCTGTTTTCTGTCATACGATATCATCGTTCATCGTAAACAATTGGAATATCGTAACACGATCAAAACGGATGAAACACACAGCTCACGGTGTGCACAGAGCACCTAACTCAGTAGCTCCTGCAACAAGCCGGGCTTTTATACAATTTTTTTCTTCATGTTAATTCATTTACCTGATTTTGCATAAATTTTGAGTCGTTCTATTGTTGTTTTTCCATTTCTTCAAACTGCTGCTTTAACCATCCATCCGTTGCCTATCTGCATTTATTTTGGATCTCTTTTTTTTTTTTGCAATATTTGTGTGCATCCTTTCTTATTTTTTTGTAATAAAATGAATAAGTAAAGTAAAGTGCCCCGGCACGCCAAGTGACGTACAATGAAGATGGTGTTAGTAAACATACTTTTTATAAACCGTCCGCACATGATTTTTAGGGTAATATGGTCGGTATTACGTCAGTCCCGCTTTACATTCCCAGAAAAAATTCCAGTACCCATTTAAGGCTTGGTGAACTAGGAAGCCGTCGATGAGGATCGTACCCGACCTCTTGCCCTTTGTAGTCCAGTTCACTAACCACATAGCTATTGCGATTTCCTCCGAAAATGAGTACTGGACCCTTAATTTGTCCGTCACACAGGCGATATATAGGAAAAATAGATTACCCTTTACCCTGGTACATCCTGTGTATGTGATAGTGGGAGGCAAACAGGGAGAGTACGACTCGATGAGCCACCATCCATGCACCATCATCATGAGCTAGAGAGACCATCAGGAGATTTGAATCTGGAAATGTAGCTGGTACTTAAAAGCGTGGAGACACAAATGTTCCAGCTGAGATCATAAGCTGCACATCGTCTCTCGCTCCTGTTCAGACCATAAAGGTGGCTGCCATATTTCTCATGAAAATGTGATCGGCGGAATAGTCAGATGGCTTGGTGGTATGTGCTCGGAAATATAAATTTCAACTTCATGACTATCTGACTTGATTTTATCTGACATGATTTTATCTGACATGACTTTATCTGCCATAATTTATCTGGTGTCACCGGTGAAGTAAATACAATGTTTGTATGGGGAGACTACACTTTTAGTCTTTGTTCAAATATTTATTTTTGTTCCAACGATTTTTTAGTGAATCTTCTTCTTCTTTCCCTACTCATTTGCCTTTCAGCGTCGAGGGGAGATATAATTTGCAGTCTTTTGCTCTTCTGTTTGCCTCTGCTGCTGTTATGCTTCCTAGTGCTTCTAATATTACATAGATCCATCTTTTTCGTGGTCGACCCTTGGATCTGGTGTTCTCACAATGTTTGTTGAAGGCTCGTTGTGTTGTGTTTTGAATTTTCTGCCTTGTCACGTGGCCAAACCAATTTATCTGTTGTTTCCTTACATATTCTATGGTGGGGGCTATTCCTAGCTTTTTTCTCAGTTCTTCATTTCTGATCTTATTTCTCAGACTGTTTCCTGTCATTCGTCTAACACATTTCATCTCAGTAGATTTTATTTTTCTTATTGTTCTTGCATCTAGGGTCCAGGTCTGGTATTTTATCTATCTCCATCTTATGTGTATTTCTCTGAGCATAAAACATTTATCCCTTACCGACCAGCTGAATCAGTCGTAAGTTAAGGGCTTAACTGAAAAAAAAAAAACACGTTGGGGGTTTAGCCTGGCTGGTGTTTCCCCAACGTGTTTGATCGCTAAGGTCTCACACGCGATCTTTTACGACCTAACTATAAATCTTTAGCTGTTTACATTTTAAAAACTACTTATCGGGTCTTATCCTCCTCCTTGGTAGAAAACTTTACTCAACTTTTTGAAAATTATAATCCATTGGAAAAACTATATTCAATCCCTTTAATAACATAAACTACACTCCGAAAATAAAGCAACCGCCATTTTGGTCGCCATCTTGTTAGTGAATAAGAGATATAATAATAAGACTGTAATTATTTATAGAGAAAAAGAGAAAGTATTAGAGGTGTAGATAGATTGAGAGAAACACAAATAATAGAGAGAAGGAGAAACGGACAAAGGAAAGAAATACGGCCTAGTAAACATAAGTCAGGCAAGACCTAAGAGGAATGCACACAGAAATAAAGAGAATGACTAATAAAAATAAAACAGCCACAGAAGGTGGATGCATTGCAGACAAAAAAGGAAAAATGCTAATAGACAATAAGGATATCATAGATAGATGGCAGGAATATATAACAGAACTATTTCATGATCAAAGGGACAAGAAACCAGTTATAAAATGTACATCAGGCTATAAAATCTTAAAATCTGAGGTGGAAAAAGCTATAAAAACAATGAAAAGGGGAAAAGCAGCAGGACCTGAAAGCATACAGATAGAGATGATACAGGCACTTGAAGATTTTGGCATTGAAGTGATTACAGACATATGCAACGACATATACCACACAGGATACATACCAAATGAACTAAAAACATCAACTTTCATTGCATTGCCTAAAAAGAATGGTGCAGTTGAATGCAGTGACTTTAGAACAATAAGCCTAATGAGCCATGTTACAAAAATCTTGCTAAAAGTTATACAAGGAAGGATTCAGAATAAAATCAATACTGAATTAGATGAGCAGCAATTTGGATTTAGGAAAAATAGCGGGACAAAAGAAGCCATATTCTGCATGAGAACATTAATCGAAAAATACACAGAAGTAAACAAACCAATATATGCCTGCTTCATAGACTACACCAAAGCTTTTGATAGAGTACACCACAAACAACTTATAGAATGCCTAAAAGAGATACATCTAGATGACATGGATATACGACTAATATGCAATCTATACTGGGAGCAAACAGCAATAATAAAATATAACAAAGAGTTCTCTACACCCATTGATATAAAAAGAGGAGTAAGACAATGATGCATCCTATCACCAAGCTTGTTCAATCTATACACTGAGCAAATCTTTAAAAACATCATAGAGATGCCAGGCCTACAAATTAATGGAAAGATAATCAATAACCTAAGATATGCTGACGATACTGTACTACTAGCAGAAAATCCTAAAGACCTACAACAATTACTTAATGAAATAAACACGACAAGCAAAAAATATGGACTAGATATGAATATCAAAAAGACTAAAACTATGATCATAAACAAAGAAAATACTCAAAACCCACAAGTGGATATCAAAATTGAAGGAATAGACCTTGAGACAGTTCAGAACTATAACTACCTTGGACATACTATAACCAGTGATGGAAAATGTACAACTGAAATAAACAAAAGAATAGGAATGGCAAAAAGTAATTTTAATGTCATGAAGGACATACTAACATCAAAACAAATAACACCAGAGCTAAAACTAAGAATAGCAAAATGTTACATCTTCTCAATATTCCTATATGGTGCTGAAACATGGACATTAGATAAGAAAACAGAACAGAGAATTGAAGCCTTTGAAATGTGGATATATAGAAGAATAGGTAGAATTAGATGGAAGGAAAAGAAAACAAATGACAAAGTCTTAAAACAACTAAAAATGAAAAGAGAACTTCTGAACACAATTAGAACAAGACAAATGCGATTCTTAGGCCATGTTAAAAGACACAACAGCCTACTGAAAGTGATCCTGAAGGGAAAATACAAGGTAAAAGAGGCAGAGGCAGACCAAGATTAACATGGACGAATAACATCAAAAGATGGACAAACCAACCGATGACAACCTGCACCATCAAAGCAAGAGATAGAGCAAAATGGCGCTCCATGGTAGCCAACCTTCGTTGCGGAGACGGCACTCAATGATGATGAAACATAAGTCAGTAGGGGAAACAAGCGTAATAAATAAAGTACTGTAGATTTGCAAGAACGTTGTCTCCCTGGACAAGCCAATGGTTGGCACACAGACCGACATTGTGTCCATGTTTCCTGTGGTTCACATTTGTCCTGAATTTGTTTGTCTATGAGATAGGAAAGGCTCTTTATTTAGCTGTTGATCATCGGAGTGGTCGGGACGTTAGTGGCGATAATTTATGATAACTTTGTTGTTGAAACATGTTAACTTCAGTGTGACAAAGGTCTTTATGTTGAAGGTCATTGGGTTCGGGGATGGAAGGCTACCAACATTGTCTGGAAACAGCAAACTTTACCCAGGCATGCCAACAATAGCAAACATTACAGAGAATAACAAGAAATAGCAAACATTACAGAGAATAACAAGAAATAGCAAACATTACAGAGAATAACAAGAAATAGCAAACATTACAGAGAATAACAAGAAATAGCAAACTTTACAGAGAATAACAAGAAATAGCAAACATTACAGAGAATAACAAGAAATAGCAAACATTACAGAGAATAACAAGAAATAGCAAACTTTACAGAGAATAACAAGAAATAGCAAACATTACAGAGAATAACAAGAAATAGCAAACATTACAGAGAATAACAAGAAATAGCAAACATTACAGTGAATAACAAGAAATAGCAAACTTTACAGAGAATAACAAGAAACAGCAAACATTATAGTGAATAACAAGAAACAGCAAACTTTACAGAGAATAACAAGAAATAGCAAACATTACAGTGAATAACAAGAAATAGCAAACACTCCCTTGCAGTATGTTCTATTTGTGTGTGTGTGTTAGGTGGGTCACACTCCCTTGCAGTATGTTCTATTTGTGTGTGTGTTAGGTGGGTCACACTCCCTTGCAGTATGTTCTATTTGTGTGTGTGTAAGGTGGGTCACGCTCCCTTGCAGTATGTTTTGTTTTTGGGCATCAAGTGACAGACGTTTTGACCGAACTGAACCCAAAGATGTCGACACCAGACATGGCTTGTTTCGCGAGTTTGGCTGTAGAACCTATCAGCAGATCTCTGGAGCTCAACATTTACATCAACAAACACGTCCAGGTGGTGCAGGTTTTGAGCGTTATCTACCTCCACGTGTTGTCCCTCTGATGTCAGAAAACTGCTGAACAAATGTTATAGGCTGTTTGCTCATCACAGGTTTACAACATATCAAATGCATTCACCAGCATCACGACTTCTACTTTATACTCTCGTTTAATCCTCGGTTTCCGTCGTTGTTGTGAAAATGAATGTTACTACATACTTCTTTCTTCCCATGTTTGTATCCCCATCATTTTCTTCATTTTTTTCTTGTACACGTTCGGGTGTCGAGGGAGATGCAAAGTTCTGCTTCTCGCCTTTTCGACGGCTTCAATCATTGTCAGCTTATATTCTTTTAACTTCCATTCCACATCTCACTCAATTTTTCACTCTTTAATCTTTTGTCTTCCCCCTCTTCTATTCAGAACAAAAATATTAATTTTTTTTTATTTGTAGTATGGCATTGTCTCTGGAAACACACTCTCCTCAAACAAGAAGCAGACAGATTCATTGAGAAAGAGAATACACGACGAGAGAAAATAAAAGAAAAGAGAAAAAATAACATTTCTAGAGGCACTGAAAAGTCTATAGTCAAACTATGACTGACGGAGGATACTAATGGCATTGTCACTCTCTCTACGTCCTCTTTACTCCCCTACTACAAACATCCCTCGTTATCACCCTTTGTGTCCTCTTTACTCCCCTACCACAAACATGACTCGTTATCACCCTTTGTGTCCTCTTTACTCCCCTACTACAAACATGACTCGTTATCACCCTTTGTGTCCTCTTTACTCCCCTACTACAAACATGACTCGTTATCACCCTTTGTGTCCTCTTTACTCCCCTACTACAAACATCCCTCGTTATCACCCTTTGTGTCATCTTTACTCCCCTACTACAAACATAGCTCACTGCCACTCTCTGTGTCCTCTTTACTTCCCTACTACAAACATCCCTCACTGCCACTCACTGTGGCCTCTTTACTCCCCTACTACCAACATCCATCACTGCCACTCTCTGTGTCCTCTTTACTCCCCTACTACAAACATCCCTCACTGCCACTCTCTGTGTCCTCTTTACTTCCATACTACAAACATCCCTCACTGCCACTCTCTGTATCCTCTTTACTCCCCTAGTACAAACATCCCTCACTGCCACTCTCTGTATCCTCTTTACTCCCCTACTACAAACATCCCTCACTGCCACTCTCTGTATCCTCTTTACTCCCCTACTACAAACATCCCTCACTGCCCCTCTCTGTGTCCTTTTTACTCCCCTACCACAAACATCCATCACTGCCACTCTCTGTGTCCTCTTTACTTCCCTACCATAAACATCCCGCACTGCCACTCTCTGTATCCTCTTTACTCCCCTATCACAAACATCCCTCACTGCCACTCTCTGTGTCCTCTTTACTCCCCTACTACAAACATTCCCCACTACCACTCTCTGTGTCCTCTTTACTCCCCTACTACAAACATCCCTCACTGCCTCTCTCTGTGTCCTCTTTACTCCCCTACTACAAACATCCCTCACTGCCACTCTCTGTGTCCTCTTTACTCCCCTACTACAAACATCCCTCACTGCCACTCTCTGTATCCTCTTTACTCCCCTACCACAAACATCCCTCACTGCCACTCTCTGTGTCCTCTTTACTCCACTACTACAAACATCCCTCACTACCACTCTCTGTGTCAACTTTACTCCCATACTACAAACATCCCTCACTACCACTCTCTGTGTCCTCTTTACTCCACTACTACAAACATCCCTCCCTGCCACTCTCTGTGTCCACTTTACTCCCCTACAACAAACATCCCTCATTACTACTCTCTGTGTCCTCTTTACTCCACTACTACAAACATCCCTCCCTGCCACTCTCTGTGTCCACTTTACTCCCCTACAACAAACATCTCTCATTACCACTCTCTGTGTCCTCTTTACTCCCCTACTACAAACATCCCTCACTGCCACTCTCTGTGTCCTCTTTACTCCCCTACTACAAACATCCCTCACTGCCACTCTCTGTGTCCTCTTTACTCCCCTACTACAAACATCCCTCACTGACACTCTCTGTGTCCTCTTTACTCCCCTACTACAAACATCCCTCACTGCCACTCTCTGTGTCTTCTTTATTCCCCTACTACAAACATCCCTCACTGCCACTCTCTGTGTCCTCTTTACTCCACTACTACAAACATCCCTCCCTGCCACTCTCTGTGTCCACTTTACTCCCCTACAACAAACATCTCTCATTACCACTCTCTGTGTCCTCTTTACTCCCTACTACAAACATCCCTCACTGCCACTCTCTGTGTCCTCTTTACTCCCCTACTACAAACATCCCTCACTGCCACTCTCTGTGTCCTCTTTACTCCCCTACTACAAACATCCCTCACTGCCACTCTCTGTGTCCTCTTTCCTCACATGTGTATATGTACATGTATATCAGGTACTGTAGTGTTTATGAACAAACATATCAGATCTAAGTTATCATCAATGTTAATACATTAGTCACTACATCGATGGTGGAGATGTGGTCACGTTGCCGTAGTGCACACAGAGAATTATGTAAAAGAAGGACAGATAGTTTCTATATTGTATGTAGGAGTAGACAATCGAGTTATATGTTTTAAACCTTACATTTTACACTACCTGAGCCTGATGATATAGTACAAAATGGGAAATATTTCTCGTAAAAATGTGTACAGTGGAATAGTCAGATGGCTTGGTGGTATGTTTTCGGTGAAATATCTGCTTCAAACTCATGACTATCTGACATGATTTTATCTGGTGTCACCGGTGATGTAAATAAAATGTTTGTGTTTTATTTCGCTGATAAACTCACGGAACTGGTTGTTACTGTACTCTGTGAAAAGTTGTTTCTTTTATGTAAATACTGAAACGTTTGTATGATCTAAAGAGTGATGCCCCGAACGTTGTTATCTGGTGAGGAAAGTGGTGCCAGTGATAATTTTGGTGGTGATATGAGTAGTGTTAAGGTGTGAGCACAGATGACACAATGTGATTCGATGTATAGTAACTTTGGGATGATGAATCTGCTTCTCTCATGTGGGAAACAACAGGTAAGAGAAAAAGAGGAAGACCCAGTGAGACACTGAGAAGAACATTGATGAGAGAGGCAAGATCACAAGGAATCGGCTCCCTCTATGAGTGAATCATTTCAGAGGAAGAGGTATGTTTACAGCACTCGGAAAAATGACAAATAATCAACAACAGAAAAAAAATATGGACCAAGGCAGGATCGAACCCGTACTCAGTGGCACAGCGCCTTATCACGAAAAGCCAAACGTTAGGGAACACTGCCACTCAGCTAACTAAATATATTATTTGTCACCCTCTATGAGATAGAGCTGCTTGCACAGAATAGAGACAAATGTCGAGATTTTATAAAATATCTTTAAACGAATTGAAAACTGCTAGAATAAAAAAATTAGATAAGAGAAGGAGTATCTTAGTCGGCTACGGCTCGAAAAGTCAGTAGATAGATAGAATGTCATTGCTGCATTAACTTAAAAAAAGTCTGCGTGTATTAAGGCAGGTGCTACTGATAATGTTATTAGTGTTGTAATGATGATATAATGAGAGTGCTCTTTGACACAAACAAAAGGGCTTGAACTTTGCAAACATCGGGTAGTAACAATTTCCTAGGGAGAAATAGTCAGATCGTAGCTGCTGCAGCTTCATGTCTCGGTAAAATCTTTTTATGCGCTGTAAGTGGTTCACTCATGAAAAAGTTTCTTTTTGTTGATGAGAGGTCCTCATACAAAGAACGTGTTCGTGCTCGTTGAGCCGATGGGATTTGACACTGTTTGAGATGTCAGTGATGTTGGTGTCGAGACTGAGATTGGGATCATGAAAACAATCATGTTTTTATTATGACAGATTTTGTTCTTGTTGGTAATAAATGTAACCATGTTTCGTCGTGTTAGTGTCGAAGTGTATGAGTTAGAATGTTGTGGAAACAACAGATGTTGTTGCTGGCAACAAAGTTTGTGGTGTAGATCATGAAAATAATCATGTTGTCATGACAGGGGTGGGTGAAACGATGGGATGTGGGGAATATAGGGACTTTGTGTTTCTGCTGCAGCTTACGACAAGATGAAAGGTTTTAGCTGGTGGCTCTGATGTACGCGATGAAAGGTTTGTAACTCACTCCCAGAATTTGTAATGTCAGCACAGTCGACATGTTCAGGTACCTCGACACTGGATTGTGATGCCTCTGGTTCACATGTGATGTTGGTGACATAAGTCACGCAATACTCTCGCAAATATTTAATATCACCAATCACAAAAGCATATGTTCCCATTTCAGAAGTATATAGTGTCACAATTAACAGAAGTATCAAATGCCTCGCACTGTCCTGCAAGGATATATCATCTAAATGTTCTGTTCTAATGGCTTAGCCTTCCGCTCCATCCAAGTGTCTGGGTTGACCCTCTTCTCTCTAATACTTGACTCTGAGGCTGTATTCCCCTATCACTTAGGATCTAAGCATCTTGCTCCATCCAAGTGTCTGGGTTGACCCTCTTCTCTCTAATACTTGACTCTGCGGCTGTGTTCCCTCATCACTTAGGATCTAGCCATTCCGCTCCATCCAAGTGTCTGGGTTGACCCTCTTCTCTCTAATACTTGACTCTGCGGCTGTGTTCCCTCATCACTTAGGATCTAGCCATTCCGCTCCATCCAAGTGTCTGGGTTGACCCTCTTCTCTCTAATACTTGACTCTGCGGCTGTGTTCCCCTATCACTTAGGATCTAGCCATTCCGCTCAATCCAAGTGTCTGGGTTGACCCTCTTCTCTCTAATACTTGACTCTGCGGCTGTGTTCCCTCATCACTTAGGATCTAGCCATTCCGCTCCATCCAAGTGTCTGGGTTGACCCTCTTCTCTCTAATACTTGACTCTGCGGCTGTGTTCCCCTATCACTTAGGATCTAGCCATTCCGCTCCATCCAAGTGTCTGGGTTGACCCTCTTCTCTCTAATACTTGACTCTGCGGCTGTGTTCCCTCATCACTTAGGATCTAAGCATCTTGCTCCATCCAAGTGTCTGGGTTGACCCTCTTCTCTCTAATACTTGACTCTGCGTCTGTGTTCCCCTATCACTTAGGATCTAGGCATTCCGCTCCATCCAAGTGTCTGGGTTTATGCTCTTCTCTCTAATACTTGACTCTGCGGCTGTGTTCCCTCATCACTTAGGATCTAGGCATCTTGCTCCATCCAAGTGTCTGGGTTGACCCTCTTCTCTCTAATACTTGACTCTGCGGCTGTGTTTCCTCATCACTTAGGATCTAGGCATTCCGCTCCATCCAAGTGTCTGGGTTCACGCTCTTCTCTCTAATACTTGACTCTGCGTCTGTGTTCCCTCATCACTTAGCATCTAGGCATCTTGCTCCATCCAAGTGTCTGGGTTGACGCTCTTCTCTCTAATACTTGACTCTGCGGCTGTGTTCCCTTATCACTTAGCATCTAGGCATCTTGCTCCATCCAAGTGTCTGGGTTGACCCTCTTCTCTCTAATACTTGACTCTGCGGCTGTGTTCCCTCATCACTGAGGATCTAGGCATTCCGCTCCATCAAAGTGTCTGGGTTGACGCTCTTCTCTCTAATACTTGACTCTGCGGCTGTGTTCCCCTACCACTTAGGATCTAGGCATCTTGCTCCATCCAAGTGTCTGGGTTGACCCTCTTCTCTCTAATACTTGACTCTGCGGCTGTGTTCCCTCATCACTTAGGATCTAAGCATCTTGCTCCATCCAAGTGTCTGGGTTGACCCTCTTCTCTCTAATACTTGACTCTGCGTCTGTGTTCCCTCATCACTTAGGATCTAAGCATCTTGCTCCATCCAAGTGTCTGGGTTGACCCTCTTCTCTCTAATACTTGACTCTGCGTCTGTGTTCCCTCATCACTTAGGATCTAAGCATCTTGCTCCATCCAAGTGTCTGGGTTGACCCTCTTCTCTCTAATACTTGACTCTGAGGCTGTATTCCCCTATCACTTAGGATCTAAGCATCTTGCTCCATCCAAGTGTCTGGGTTGACCCTCTTCTCTCTAATACTTGACTCTGCGGCTGTGTTTCCCAATCACTTAGGATCTAGGCATCTTGCTCCATCCAAGTGTCTGGGTTGACCCTCTTCTCTCTAATACTTGACTCTGCGGCTGTGTTCCCCTATCACTTAGGATCTAGGCATCTTGCTCCATCCAAGTGTCTGGGTTGACCCTCTTCTCTCTAATACTTGACTCTGCGGCTGTGTTCCCTCATCACTTAGGATCTAGCCATTCCGCTCCATCCAAGTGTCTGGGTTGACCCTCTTCTCTCTAATACTTGACTCTGCGGCTGTGTTCCCCTATCACTTAGGATCTAGCCATTCCGCTCCATCCAAGTGTCTGGGTTGACCCTCTTCTCTCTAATACTTGACTCTGCGGCTGTGTTCCCTCATCACTTAGGATCTAAGCATCTTGCTCCATCCAAGTGTCTGGGTTGACCCTCTTCTCTCTAATACTTGACTCTGCGTCTGTGTTCCCCTATCACTTAGGATCTAGGCATTCCGCTCCATCCAAGTGTCTGGGTTTATGCTCTTCTCTCTAATACTTGACTCTGCGGCTGTGTTCCCTCATCACTTAGGATCTAGGCATCTTGCTCCATCCAAGTGTCTGGGTTGACCCTCTTCTCTCTAATACTTGACTCTGCGGCTGTGTTTCCTCATCACTTAGGATCTAGGCATTCCGCTCCATCCAAGTGTCTGGGTTCACGCTCTTCTCTCTAATACTTGACTCTGCGTCTGTGTTCCCTCATCACTTAGCATCTAGGCATCTTGCTCCATCCAAGTGTCTGGGTTGACGCTCTTCTCTCTAATACTTGACTCTGCGTCTGTGTTCCCTCATCACTTAGGATCTAAGCATCTTGCTCCATCCAAGTGTCTGGGTTGACCCTCTTCTCTCTAATACTTGACTCTGAGGCTGTATTCCCCTATCACTTAGGATCTAAGCATCTTGCTCCATCCAAGTGTCTGGGTTGACCCTCTTCTCTCTAATACTTGACTCTGCGGCTGTGTTCCCTCAGCACTTAGGATCTAGGCATCTTGCTCCATCCAAGTGTCTGGGTTGACCCTCTTCTCTCTAATACTTGACTCTGCGGCTGTGTTCCCTCATCACTTAGGATCTAGCCATTCCGCTCCATCCAAGTGTCTGGGTTGACCCTCTTCTCTCTAATACTTGACTCTGCGGCTGTGTTCCCTCATCACTTAGGATCTAGCCATTCCGCTCCATCCAAGTGTCTGGGTTGACCCTCTTCTCTCTAATACTTGACTCTGCGGCTGTGTTCCCCTATCACTTAGGATCTAGCCATTCCGCTCCATCCAAGTGTCTGGGTTGACCCTCTTCTCTCTAATACTTGACTCTGCGGCTGTGTTCCCTCATCACTTAGGATCTAGCCATTCCGCTCCATCCAAGTGTCTGGGTTGACCCTCTTCTCTCTAATACTTGACTCTGCGGCTGTGTTCCCCTATCACTTAGGATCTAGCCATTCCGCTCCATCCAAGTGTCTGGGTTGACCCTCTTCTCTCTAATACTTGACTCTGCGGCTGTGTTCCCTCATCACTTAGGATCTAAGCATCTTGCTCCATCCAAGTGTCTGGGTTGACCCTCTTCTCTCTAATACTTGACTCTGCGTCTGTGTTCCCCTATCACTTAGGATCTAGGCATTCCGCTCCATCCAAGTGTCTGGGTTTATGCTCTTCTCTCTAATACTTGACTCTGCGGCTGTGTTCCCTCATCACTTAGGATCTAGGCATCTTGCTCCATCCAAGTGTCTGGGTTGACCCTCTTCTCTCTAATACTTGACTCTGCGGCTGTGTTTCCTCATCACTTAGGATCTAGGCATTCCGCTCCATCCAAGTGTCTGGGTTCACGCTCTTCTCTCTAATACTTGACTCTGCGTCTGTGTTCCCTCATCACTTAGCATCTAGGCATCTTGCTCCATCCAAGTGTCTGGGTTGACGCTCTTCTCTCTAATACTTGACTCTGCGGCTGTGTTCCCTTATCACTTAGCATCTAGGCATCTTGCTCCATCCAAGTGTCTGGGTTGACCCTCTTCTCTCTAATACTTGACTCTGCGGCTGTGTTCCCTCATCACTGAGGATCTAGGCATTCCGCTCCATCAAAGTGTCTGGGTTGACGCTCTTCTCTCTAATACTTGACTCTGCGGCTGTGTTCCCCTACCACTTAGGATCTAGGCATCTTGCTCCATCCAAGTGTCTGGGTTGACCCTCTTCTCTCTAATACTTGACTCTGCGGCTGTGTTCCCTCATCACTTAGGATCTAAGCATCTTGCTCCATCCAAGTGTCTGGGTTGACCCTCTTCTCTCTAATACTTGACTCTGCGTCTGTGTTCCCTCATCACTTAGGATCTAAGCATCTTGCTCCATCCAAGTGTCTGGGTTGACCCTCTTCTCTCTAATACTTGACTCTGCGTCTGTGTTCCCTCATCACTTAGGATCTAAGCATCTTGCTCCATCCAAGTGTCTGGGTTGACCCTCTTCTCTCTAATACTTGACTCTGAGGCTGTATTCCCCTATCACTTAGGATCTAAGCATCTTGCTCCATCCAAGTGTCTGGGTTGACCCTCTTCTCTCTAATACTTGACTCTGCGGCTGTGTTCCCCAATCACTTAGGATCTAGGCATCTTGCTCCATCCAAGTGTCTGGGTTGACCCTCTTCTCTCTAATACTTGACTCTGCGGCTGTGTTCCCCTATCACTTAGGATCTAGGCATCTTGCTCCATCCAAGTGTCTGGGTTGACCCTCTTCTCTCTAATACTTGACTCTGCGGCTGTGTTCCCTCATCACTTAGGATCTAGCCATTCCGCTCCATCCAAGTGTCTGGGTTGACCCTCTTCTCTCTAATACTTGACTCTGCGGCTGTGTTCCCCTATCACTTAGGATCTAGCCATTCCGCTCCATCCAAGTGTCTGGGTTGACCCTCTTCTCTCTAATACTTGACTCTGCGGCTGTGTTCCCTCATCACTTAGGATCTAAGCATCTTGCTCCATCCAAGTGTCTGGGTTGACCCTCTTCTCTCTAATACTTGACTCTGCGTCTGTGTTCCCCTATCACTTAGGATCTAGGCATTCCGCTCCATCCAAGTGTCTGGGTTTATGCTCTTCTCTCTAATACTTGACTCTGCGGCTGTGTTCCCTCATCACTTAGGATCTAGGCATCTTGCTCCATCCAAGTGTCTGGGTTGACCCTCTTCTCTCTAATACTTGACTCTGCGGCTGTGTTTCCTCATCACTTAGGATCTAGGCATTCCGCTCCATCCAAGTGTCTGGGTTCACGCTCTTCTCTCTAATACTTGACTCTGCGTCTGTGTTCCCTCATCACTTAGCATCTAGGCATCTTGCTCCATCCAAGTGTCTGGGTTGACGCTCTTCTCTCTAATACTTGACTCTGCGTCTGTGTTCCCTCATCACTTAGGATCTAAGCATCTTGCTCCATCCAAGTGTCTGGGTTGACCCTCTTCTCTCTAATACTTGACTCTGAGGCTGTATTCCCCTATCACTTAGGATCTAAGCATCTTGCTCCATCCAAGTGTCTGGGTTGACCCTCTTCTCTCTAATACTTGACTCTGCGGCTGTGTTCCCTCAGCACTTAGGATCTAGGCATCTTGCTCCATCCAAGTGTCTGGGTTGACCCTCTTCTCTCTAATACTTGACTCTGCGGCTGTGTTCCCTCATCACTTAGGATCTAGGCATCTTGCCCCATCCAAGTGTCTGGGTTGACCCTCTTCTCTCTAATACTTGACTCTGCGGCTGTGTTCCCTCATCACTTATGTTCTAAGCATCTTGCTCCATCCAAGTGTCTGGGTTGACCCTCTTCTCTCTAATACTTGACTCTGCGGCTGTGTTCCCTCATCACTTAGGATCTAGGCATCTTGCTTCATCCAAGTGTCTGGGTTGACCCTCTTCTCTCTAATACTTGACTCTGCGGCTGTGTTCCCTCATCACTTAGGATCTAGGCATCTTGCTCCATCCAAGTGTCTGGGTTGACCCTCTTCTCTCTAATACTTGACTCTGCGGCTGTGTTTCCTCATCACTTAGGATCTAGGCATTCCGCTCCATCCAAGTGTCTGGGTTGACGCTCTTCTCTCTAATACTTGACTCTGCGGCTGTGTTCCCTCATCACTTAGGATCTAGGCATCTTGCTCCATCCAAGTGTCTGGGTTGACCCTCTTCTCTCTAATACTTGACTCTGCGGCTGTGTTCCCTCATCACTTAGGATCTAAGCATCTTGCTCCATCCAAGTGTCTGGGTTGACCCTCTTCTCTCTAATACTTGACTCTGCGGCTGTGTTCCCTCAGCACTTAGGATCTAGGCATCTTGCTCCATCCAAGTGTCTGGGTTGACCCTCTTCTCTCTAATACTTGACTCTGCGGCTGTGTTCCCTCATCACTTAGGATCTAGGCGTTTTGCCCCATCCAAGTGTCTGGGTTGACCCTCTTCTCTCTAATACTTGACTCTGCGGCTGTGTTCCCCAATCACTTAGGATCTAGGCATCTTGCTCCATCCAAGTGTCTGGGTTGACGCTCTTCTCTCTAATACTTGACTCTGCGTCTGTGTTCCCTCATCACTTAGGATCTAAGCATCTTGCTCCATCCAAGTGTCTGGGTTGACCCTCTTCTCTCTAATACTTGACTCTGCGTCTGTATTCCCCTATCACTTAGGATCTAAGCATCTTGCTCCATCCAAGTGTCTGGGTTGACCCTCTTCTCTCTAATACTTGACTCTGCGGCTGTGTTCCCTCATCACTTAGGATCTAAGCATCTTGCTCCATCCAAGTGTCTGGGTTGACCCTCTTCTCTCTAATACTTGACTCTGCGTCTGTGTTCCCCTATCACTTAGGATCTAGGCATTCCGCTCCATCCAAGTGTCTGGGTTTATGCTCTTCTCTCTAATACTTGACTCTGCGGCTGTGTTCCCTCATCACTTAGGATCTAGGCATCTTGCTCCATCCAAGTGTCTGGGTTGACCCTCTTCTCTCTAATACTTGACTCTGCGGCTGTGTTTCCTCATCACTTAGGATCTAGGCATTCCGCTCCATCCAAGTGTCTGGGTTCACGCTCTTCTCTCTAATACTTGACTCTGCGTCTGTGTTCCCTCATCACTTAGCATCTAGGCATCTTGCTCCATCCAAGTGTCTGGGTTGACGCTCTTCTCTCTAATACTTGACTCTGCGGCTGTGTTCCCTTATCACTTAGCATCTAGGCATCTTGCTCCATCCAAGTGTCTGGGTTGACCCTCTTCTCTCTAATACTTGACTCTGCGGCTGTGTTCCCTCATCACTGAGGATCTAGGCATTCCGCTCCATCCAAGTGTCTGGGTTGACGCTCTTCTCTCTAATACTTGACTCTGCGGCTGTGTTCCCCTACCACTTAGGATCTAGGCATCTTGCTCCATCCAAGTGTCTGGGTTGACCCTCTTCTCTCTAATACTTGACTCTGCGGCTGTGTTCCCTCATCACTTAGGATCTAAGCATCTTGCTCCATCCAAGTGTCTGGGTTGACCCTCTTCTCTCTAATACTTGACTCTGCGTCTGTGTTCCCTCATCACTTAGGATCTAAGCATCTTGCTCCATCCAAGTGTCTGGGTTGACCCTCTTCTCTCTAATACTTGACTCTGCGTTTGTGTTCCCTCATCACTTAGGATCTAAGCATCTTGCTCCATCCAAGTGTCTGGGTTGACCCTCTTCTCTCTAATACTTGACTCTGAGGCTGTATTCCCCTATCACTTAGGATCTAAGCATCTTGCTCCATCCAAGTGTCTGGGTTGACCCTCTTCTCTCTAATACTTGACTCTGCGGCTGTGTTCCCTCAGCACTTAGGATCTAGGCATCTTGCTCCATCCAAGTGTCTGGGTTGACCCTCTTCTCTCTAATACTTGACTCTGCGGCTGTGTTCCCCTATCACTTAGGATCTAGGCATCTTGCTCCATCCAAGTGTCTGGGTTGACCCTCTTCTCTCTAATACTTGACTCTGCGGCTGTGTTCCCTCATCACTTAGGATCTAGCCATTCCGCTCCATCCAAGTGTCTGGGTTGACCCTCTTCTCTCTAATACTTGACTCTGCGGCTGTGTTCCCCTATCACTTAGGATCTAGCCATTCCGCTCCATCCAAGTGTCTGGGTTGACCCTCTTCTCTCTAATACTTGACTCTGCGGCTGTGTTCCCTCATCACTTAGGATCTAAGCATCTTGCTCCATCCAAGTGTCTGGGTTGACCCTCTTCTCTCTAATACTTGACTCTGCGTCTGTGTTCCCCTATCACTTAGGATCTAGGCATTCCGCTCCATCCAAGTGTCTGGGTTTATGCTCTTCTCTCTAATACTTGACTCTGCGGCTGTGTTCCCTCATCACTTAGGATCTAGGCATCTTGCTCCATCCAAGTGTCTGGGTTGACCCTCTTCTCTCTAATACTTGACTCTGCGGCTGTGTTTCCTCATCACTTAGGATCTAGGCATTCCGCTCCATCCAAGTGTCTGGGTTCACGCTCTTCTCTCTAATACTTGACTCTGCGTCTGTGTTCCCTCATCACTTAGCATCTAGGCATCTTGCTCCATCCAAGTGTCTGGGTTGACGCTCTTCTCTCTAATACTTGACTCTGCGGCTGTGTTCCCTTATCACTTAGCATCTAGGCATCTTGCTCCATCCAAGTGTCTGGGTTGACCCTCTTCTCTCTAATACTTGACTCTGCGGCTGTGTTCCCTCATCACTGAGGATCTAGGCATTCCGCTCCATCCAAGTGTCTGGGTTGACGCTCTTCTCCTAATACTTGACTCTGCGGCTGTGTTCCCCTACCACTTAGGATCTAGGCATCTTGCTCCATCCAAGTGTCTGGGTTGACCCTCTTCTCTCTAATACTTGACTCTGCGGCTGTGTTCCCTCATCACTTAGGATCTAAGCATCTTGCTCCATCCAAGTGTCTGGGTTGACCCTCTTCTCTCTAATACTTGACTCTGCGTCTGTGTTCCCTCATCACTTAGGATCTAAGCATCTTGCTCCATCCAAGTGTCTGGGTTGACCCTCTTCTCTCTAATACTTGACTCTGCGTCTGTGTTCCCTCATCACTTAGGATCTAAGCATCTTGCTCCATCCAAGTGTCTGGGTTGACCCTCTTCTCTCTAATACTTGACTCTGAGGCTGTATTCCCCTATCACTTAGGATCTAAGCATCTTGCTCCATCCAAGTGTCTGGGTTGACCCTCTTCTCTCTAATACTTGACTCTGCGGCTGTGTTCCCTCAGCACTTAGGATCTAGGCATCTTGCTCCATCCAAGTGTCTGGGTTGACCCTCTTCTCTCTAATACTTGACTCTGCGGCTGTGTTCCCTCATCACTTAGGATCTAGGCATCTTGCCCCATCCAAGTGTCTGGGTTGACCCTCTTCTCTCTAATACTTGACTCTGCGGCTGTGTTCCCTCATCACTTATGTTCTAAGCATCTTGCTCCATCCAAGTGTCTGGGTTGACCCTCTTCTCTCTAATACTTGACTCTGCGGCTGTGTTCCCTCATCACTTAGGATCTAGGCATCTTGCTTCATCCAAGTGTCTGGGTTGACCCTCTTCTCTCTAATACTTGACTCTGCGGCTGTGTTCCCTCATCACTTAGGATCTAGGCATATTGCTCCATCCAAGTGTCTGGGTTGACCCTCTTCTCTCTAATACTTGACTCTGCGGCTGTGTTTCCTCATCACTTAGGATCTAGGCATTCCGCTCCATCCAAGTGTCTGGGTTGACGCTCTTCTCTCTAATACTTGACTCTGCGGCTGTGTTCCCTCATCACTTAGGATCTAGGCATCTTGCTCCATCCAAGTGTCTGGGTTGACCCTCTTCTCTCTAATACTTGACTCTGCGGCTGTGTTCCCCTATCACTTAGGATCTAGGCATCTTGCTCCATCCAAGTGTCTGGGTTGACCCTCTTCTCTCTAATACTTGACTCTGCGGCTGTGTTCCCTCAGCACTTAGGATCTAGGCATCTTGCTCCATCCAAGTGTCTGGGTTGACCCTCTTCTCTCTAATACTTGACTCTGCGGCTGTGTTCCCTCATCACTTAGGATCTAGGCGTTTTGCCCCATCCAAGTGTCTGGGTTGACCCTCTTCTCTCTAATACTTGACTCTGCGGCTGTGTTCCCCAATCACTTAGGATCTAGGCATCTTGCTCCATCCAAGTGTCTGGGTTGACCCTCTTCTCTCTAATACTTGACTCTGCGGCTGTGTTCCCTCATCACTTAGGATCTAGGCATCTTGCCCCATCCAAGTGTCTGGGTTGACCCTCTTCTCTCTAATACTTGACTCTGCGGCTGTGTTCCCTCATCACTTATGTTCTAAGCATCTTGCTCCATCCAAGTGTCTGGGTTGACCCTCTTCTCTCTAATACTTGACTCTGCGGCTGTGTTCCCTCATCACTTAGGATCTAGGCATCTTGCTTCATCCAAGTGTCTGGGTTGACCCTCTTCTCTCTAATACTTGACTCTGCGGCTGTGTTCCCTCATCACTTAGGATCTAGGCATCTTGCTCCATCCAAGTGTCTGGGTTGACCCTCTTCTCTCTAATACTTGACTCTGCGGCTGTGTTTCCTCATCACTTAGGATCTAGGCATTCCGCTCCATCCAAGTGTCTGGGTTGACGCTCTTCTCTCTAATACTTGACTCTGCGGCTGTGTTCCCTCATCACTTAGGATCTAGGCATCTTGCTCCATCCAAGTGTCTGGGTTGACCCTCTTCTCTCTAATACTTGACTCTGCGGCTGTGTTCCCTCATCACTTAGGATCTAAGCATCTTGCTCCATCCAAGTGTCTGGGTTGACCCTCTTCTCTCTAATACTTGACTCTGCGGCTGTGTTCCCTCAGCACTTAGGATCTAGGCATCTTGCTCCATCCAAGTGTCTGGGTTGACCCTCTTCTCTCTAATACTTGACTCTGCGGCTGTGTTCCCTCATCACTTAGGATCTAGGCATTTTGCTCCATCCAAGTGTCTGGGTTGACCCTCTTCTCTCTAATACTTGACTCTGCGGCTGTGTTCCCCAATCACTTAGGATCTAGGCATCTTGCTCCATCCAAGTGTCTGGGTTGACGCTCTTCTCTCTAATACTTGACTCTGCGTCTGTGTTCCCTCATCACTTAGGATCTAGCATCTTGCTCCATCCAAGTGTCTGGGTTGACCCTCTTCTCTCTAATACTTGACTCTGCGTCTGTGTTCCCCTATCACTTAGGATCTAAGCATCTTGCTCCATCCAAGTGTCTGGGTTGACCCTCTTCTCTCTAATACTTGACTCTGCGGCTGTGTTCCCTCATCACTTAGGATCTAAGCATCTTGCTCCATCCAAGTGTCTGGGTTGACCCTCTTCTCTCTAATACTTGACTCTGCGTCTGTGTTCCCCTATCACTTAGGATCTAGGCATTCCGCTCCATCCAAGTGTCTGGGTTTATGCTCTTCTCTCTAATACTTGACTCTGCGGCTGTGTTCCCTCATCACTTAGGATCTAGGCATCTTGCTCCATCCAAGTGTCTGGGTTGACCCTCTTCTCTCTAATACTTGACTCTGCGGCTGTGTTTCCTCATCACTTAGGATCTAGGCATTCCGCTCCATCCAAGTGTCTGGGTTGACGCTCTTCTCTCTAATACTTGACTCTGCGTCTGTGTTCCCTCATCACTTAGGATCTAGGCATCTTGCTCCATCCAAGTGTCTGGGTTGACGCTCTTCTCTCTAATACTTGACTCTGCGGCTGTGTTCCCTTATCACTTAGCATCTAAGCATCTTGCTCCATCCAAGTGTCTGGGTTGACCCTCTTCTCTCTAATACTTGACTCTGCGGCTGTGTTCCCTCATCACTGAGGATCTAGGCATTCCGCTCCATCCAAGTGTCTGGGTTGACGCTCTTCTCTCTAATACTTGACTCTGCGGCTGTGTTCCCCTACCACTTAGGATCTAGGCATCTTGCTCCATCCAAGTGTCTGGGTTGACCCTCTTCTCTCTAATACTTGACTCTGCGGCTGTGTTCCCTCATCACTTAGGATCTAAGCATCTTGCTCCATCCAAGTGTCTGGGTTGACCCTCTTCTCTCTAATACTTGACTCTGCGTCTGTGTTCCCTCATCACTTAGGATCTAGGCATCTTGCTCCATCCAAGTGTCTGGGTTGACCCTCTTCTCTCTAATACTTGACTCTGCGGCTGTGTTCCCTCATCACTTAGGATCTAGGCATCTTGCTCCATCCAAGTGTCTGGGTTGACCCTCTTCTCTCTAATACTTGACTCTGCGGCTGTGTTCCCTCATCACTTAGGATCTAGGCATTCCGCTCCATCCAAGTGTCTGGGTTGACGCTCTTCTCTCTAATACTTGACTCTGCGGCTGTGTTCCCTATCACTTAGGATCTAGGCATCTTGCTCCATCCAAGTGTCTGGGTTGACCCTCTTCTCTCTAATACTTGACTCTGCGGCTGTGTTCCCTCATCACTTAGGATCTAAGCATCTTGCTCCATCCAAGTGTCTGGGTTGACCCTCTTCTCTCTAATACTTGACTCTGCGTCTGTGTTCCCTCATCACTTAGGATCTAAGCATCTTGCTCCATCCAAGTGTCTGGGTTGACCCTCTTCTCTCTAATACTTGACTCTGCGTCTGTGTTCCCTCATCACTTAGGATCTAAGCATCTTGCTCCATCCAAGTGTCTGGGTTGACCCTCTTCTCTCTAATACTTGACTCTGAGGCTGTATTCCCCTATCACTTAGGATCTAAGCATCTTGCTCCATCCAAGTGTCTGGGTTGACCCTCTTCTCTCTAATACTTGACTCTGCGGCTGTGTTCCCTCAGCACTTAGGATCTAGGCATCTTGCTCCATCCAAGTGTCTGGGTTGACCCTCTTCTCTCTAATACTTGACTCTGCGGCTGTGTTCCCTCATCACTTAGGATCTAGGCATCTTGCTCCATCCAAGTGTCTGGGTTGACCCTCTTCTCTCTAATACTTGACTCTGCGGCTGTGTTCCCTCATCACTTAGGATCTAAGCATCTTGCTCCATCCAAGTGTCTGGGTTGACCCTCTTCTCTCTAATACTTGACTCTGCGGCTGTGTTCCCTCATCACTTAGGATCTAGGCATCTTGCTCCATCCAAGTGTCTGGGTTGACCCTCTTCTCTCTAATACTTGACTCTGCGGCTGTGTTCCCTCATCACTTAGGATCTAGGCATCTTGCTCCATCCAAGTGTCTGGGTTGACCCTCTTCTCTCTAATACTTGACTCTGCGGCTGTGTTCCCTCATCACTTAGGATCTAAGCATCTTGCTCCATCCAAGTGTCTGGGTTGACCCTCTTCTCTCTAATACTTGACTCTGCGGCTGTGTTCCCCTATCACTTAGGATCTAAGCATCTTGCTCCATCCAAGTGTCTGGGTTGACCCTCTTCTCTCTAATACTTGACTCTGCGGCTGTGTTCCCTCATCACTTAGGATCTAGGCATCTTGCTCCATCCAAGTGTCTGGGTTGACCCTCTTCTCTCTAATACTTGACTCTGCGGCTGTGTTCCCTCATCACTTAGGATCTAGGCATCTTGCTCCATCCAAGTGTCTGGGTTGACCCTCTTCTCTCTAATACTTGACTCTGCGGCTGTGTTCCCTCATCACTTAGGATCTAAGCATCTTGCTCCATCCAAGTGTCTGGGTTGACCCTCTTCTCTCTAATACTTGACTCTGCGGCTGTGTTCCCTCATCACTTAGGATCTAGGCATCTTGCTCCATCCAAGTGTCTGGGTTGACCCTCTTCTCTCTAATACTTGACTCTGCGGCTGTGTTCCCTCATCACTTAGGATCTAGGCATCTTGCTCCATCCAAGTGTCTGGGTTGACCCTCTTCTCTCTAATACTTGACTCTGCGGCTGTGTTTCCTCATCACTTAGGATCTAGGCATTCCGCTCCATCCAAGTGTCTGGGTTGACGCTCTTCTCTCTAATACTTGACTCTGCGGCTGTGTTCCCTCATCACTTAGGATCTAGGCATCTTGCTCCATCCAAGTGTCTGGGTTGACCCTCTTCTCTCTAATACTTGACTCTGCGGCTGTGTTCCCTCATCACTTAGGATCTAAGCATCTTGCTCCATCCAAGTGTCTGGGTTGACCCTCTTCTCTCTAATACTTGACTCTGCGGCTGTGTTCCCTCATCACTTAGGATCTAGGCATCTTGCTCCATCCAAGTGTCTGGGTTGACCCTCTTCTCTCTAATACTTGACTCTGCGGCTGTGTTCCCTCATCACTTAGGATCTAGGCATTTTGCTCCATCCAAGTGTCTGGGTTGACCCTCTTCTCTCTAATACTTGACTCTGCGGCTGTGTTCCCCATCACTTAGGATCTAGGCATCTTGCTCCATCCAAGTGTCTGGGTTGACCCTCTTCTCTCTAATACTTGACTCTGCGGCTGTGTTCCCTCATCACTTAGGATCTAAGCATCTTGCTCCATCCAAGTGTCTGGGTTGACCCTCTTCTCTCTAATACTTGACTCTGCGGCTGTGTTCCCCTATCACTTAGGATCTAGGCATCTTGCTCCATCCAAGTGTCTGGGTTGACCCTCTTCTCTCTAATACTTGACTCTGCGGCTGTGTTCCCTCATCACTTAGGATCTAAGCATCTTGCTCCATCCAAGTGTCTGGGTTGACCCTCTTCTCTCTAATACTTGACTCTGCGTCTGTGTTCCCCTATCACTTAGGATCTAGGCATTCCGCTCCATCCAAGTGTCTGGGTTGATGCTCTTCTCTCTAATACTTGACTCTGCGGCTGTGTTCCCTCATCACTTAGGATCTAGGCATCTTGCTCCATCCAAGTGTCTGGGTTGACCCTCTTCTCTCTAATACTTGACTCTGCGGCTGTGTTTCCTCATCACTTAGGATCTAGGCATTCCGCTCCATCCAAGTGTCTGGGTTCACGCTCTTCTCTCTAATACTTGACTCTGCGTCTGTGTTCCCTCATCACTTAGGATCTAGGCATCTTGCTCCATCCAAGTGTCTGGGTTGACGCTCTTCTCTCTAATACTTGACTCTGCGGCTGTGTTCCCTTATCACTTAGGATCTAGGCATCTTGCTCCATCCAAGTGTCTGGGTTGACCCTCTTCTCTCTAATACTTGACTCTGCGGCTGTGTTCCCTCATCACTTAGGATCTAGGCATTCCGCTCCATCCAAGTGTCTGGGTTGACGCTCTTCTCTCTAATACTTGACTCTGCGGCTGTGTTCCCCTATCACTTAGGATCTAGGCATCTTGCTCCATCCAAGTGTCTGGGTTGACCCTCTTCTCTCTAATACTTGACTCTGCGGCTGTGTTCCCTCATCACTTAGGATCTAAGCATCTTGCTCCATCCAAGTGTCTGGGTTGACCCTCTTCTCTCTAATACTTGACTCTGCGTCTGTGTTCCCTCATCACTTAGGATCTAAGCATCTTGCTCCATCCAAGTGTCTGGGTTGACCCTCTTCTCTCTAATACTTGACTCTGCGTTGTGTTCCCTCATCACTTAGGATCTAAGCATCTTGCTCCATCCAAGTGTCTGGGTTGACCCTCTTCTCTCTAATACTTGACTCTGCGGCTGTGTTCCCTATCACTTAGGATCTAAGCATCTTGCTCCATCCAAGTGTCTGGGTTGACCCTCTTCTCTCTAATACTTGACTCTGCGGCTGTGTTCCCTCATCACTTAGGATCTAGGCATCTTGCTCCATCCAAGTGTCTGGGTTGACCCTCTTCTCTCTAATACTTGACTCTGCGGCTGTGTTCCCTATCACTTAGGATCTAGGCATCTTGCTCCATCCAAGTGTCTGGGTTGACCCTCTTCTCTCTAATACTTGACTCTGCGGCTGTGTTCCCTCATCACTTAGGATCTAGCCATTCCGCTCCATCCAAGTGTCTGGGTTGACCCTCTTCTCTCTAATACTTGACTCTGCGGCTGTGTTCCCCTATCACTTAGGATCTAGGCATTCCGCTCCATCCAAGTGTCTGGGTTGACCCTCTTCTCTCTAATACTTGACTCTGCGGCTGTGTTCCCTCATCACTTAGGATCTAAGCATCTTGCTCCATCCAAGTGTCTGGGTTGACCCTCTTCTCTCTAATACTTGACTCTGCGTCTGTGTTCCCCTATCACTTAGGATCTAGGCATTCCGCTCCATCCAAGTGTCTGGGTTTATGCTCTTCTCTCTAATACTTGACTCTGCGGCTGTGTTCCCTCATCACTTAGGATCTAGGCATCTTGCTCCATCCAAGTGTCTGGGTTGACCCTCTTCTCTCTAATACTTGACTCTGCGGCTGTGTTTCCTCATCACTTAGGATCTAGGCATTCCGCTCCATCCAAGTGTCTGGGTTGACGCTCTTCTCTCTAATACTTGACTCTGCGTCTGTGTTCCCTCATCACTTAGGATCTAGGCATCTTGCTCCATCCAAGTGTCTGGGTTGACGCTCTTCTCTCTAATACTTGACTCTGCGGCTGTGTTCCCTTATCACTTAGCATCTAGGCATCTTGCTCCATCCAAGTGTCTGGGTTGACCCTCTTCTCTCTAATACTTGACTCTGCGGCTGTGTTCCCTCATCACTGAGGATCTAGGCATTCCGCTCCATCCAAGTGTCTGGGTTGACGCTCTTCTCTCTAATACTTGACTCTGCGGCTGTGTTCCCCTACACTTAGGATCTAGGCATCTTGCTCCATCCAAGTGTCTGGGTTGACCCTCTTCTCTCTAATACTTGACTCTGCGGCTGTGTTCCCTCATCACTTAGGATCTAAGCATCTTGCTCCATCCAAGTGTCTGGGTTGACCCTCTTCTCTCTAATACTTGACTCTGCGTCTGTGTTCCCTCATCACTTAGGATCTAAGCATCTTGCTCCATCCAAGTGTCTGGGTTGACCCTCTTCTCTCTAATACTTGACTCTGCGTCTGTGTTCCCTCATCACTTAGGATCTAAGCATCTTGCTCCATCCAAGTGTCTGGGTTGACCCTCTTCTCTCTAATACTTGACTCTGAGGCTGTATTCCCCTATCACTTAGGATCTAAGCATCTTGCTCCATCCAAGTGTCTGGGTTGACCCTCTTCTCTCTAATACTTGACTCTGCGGCTGTGTTCCCTCATCACTTAGGATCTAGGCATCTTGCTCCATCCAAGTGTCTGGGTTGACCCTCTTCTCTCTAATACTTGACTCTGCGGCTGTGTTCCCTCATCACTTAGGATCTAGGCATCTTGCCCCATCCAAGTGTCTGGGTTGACCCTCTTCTCTCTAATACTTGACTCTGCGGCTGTGTTCCCTCATCACTTAGGATCTAAGCATCTTGCTCCATCCAAGTGTCTGGGTTGACCCTCTTCTCTCTAATACTTGACTCTGCGGCTGTGTTCCCTCATCACTTAGGATCTAGGCATCTTGCTCCATCCAAGTGTCTGGGTTGACCCTCTTCTCTCTAATACTTGACTCTGCGGCTGTGTTCCCTCATCACTTAGGATCTAGGCATCTTGCTCCATCCAAGTGTCTGGGTTGACCCTCTTCTCTCTAATACTTGACTCTGCGGCTGTGTTTCCTCATCACTTAGGATCTAGGCATTCCGCTCCATCCAAGTGTCTGGGTTGACGCTCTTCTCTCTAATACTTGACTCTGCGGCTGTGTTCCCTCATCACTTAGGATCTAGGCATCTTGCTCCATCCAAGTGTCTGGGTTGACCCTCTTCTCTCTAATACTTGACTCTGCGGCTGTGTTCCCTATCACTTAGGATCTAGGCATCTTGCTCCATCCAAGTGTCTGGGTTGACCCTCTTCTCTCTAATACTTGACTCTGCGGCTGTGTTCCCTCATCACTTAGGATCTAGGCATCTTGCTCCATCCAAGTGTCTGGGTTGACCCTCTTCTCTCTAATACTTGACTCTGCGGCTGTGTTCCCTCATCACTTAGGATCTAGGCGTTTTGCCCCATCCAAGTGTCTGGGTTGACCCTCTTCTCTCTAATACTTGACTCTGCGGCTGTGTTCCCCAATCACTTAGGATCTAGGCATCTTGCTCCATCCAAGTGTCTGGGTTGACCCTCTTCTCTCTAATACTTGACTCTGCGGCTGTGTTCCCTCATCACTTAGGATCTAGGCATCTTGCCCCATCCAAGTGTCTGGGTTGACCCTCTTCTCTCTAATACTTGACTCTGCGGCTGTGTTCCCTCATCACTTATGTTCTAAGCATCTTGCTCCATCCAAGTGTCTGGGTTGACCCTCTTCTCTCTAATACTTGACTCTGCGGCTGTGTTCCCTCATCACTTAGGATCTAGGCATCTTGCTTCATCCAAGTGTCTGGGTTGACCCTCTTCTCTCTAATACTTGACTCTGCGGCTGTGTTCCCTCATCACTTAGGATCTAGGCATCTTGCTCCATCCAAGTGTCTGGGTTGACCCTCTTCTCTCTAATACTTGACTCTGCGGCTGTGTTTCCTCATCACTTAGGATCTAGGCATTCCGCTCCATCCAAGTGTCTGGGTTGACGCTCTTCTCTCTAATACTTGACTCTGCGGCTGTGTTCCCTCATCACTTAGGATCTAGGCATCTTGCTCCATCCAAGTGTCTGGGTTGACCCTCTTCTCTCTAATACTTGACTCTGCGGCTGTGTTCCCTCATCACTTAGGATCTAAGCATCTTGCTCCATCCAAGTGTCTGGGTTGACCCTCTTCTCTCTAATACTTGACTCTGCGGCTGTGTTCCCTCAGCACTTAGGATCTAGGCATCTTGCTCCATCCAAGTGTCTGGGTTGACCCTCTTCTCTCTAATACTTGACTCTGCGGCTGTGTTCCCTCATCACTTAGGATCTAGGCGTTTTGCCCCATCCAAGTGTCTGGGTTGACCCTCTTCTCTCTAATACTTGACTCTGCGGCTGTGTTCCCCAATCACTTAGGATCTAGGCATCTTGCTCCATCCAAGTGTCTGGGTTGACGCTCTTCTCTCTAATACTTGACTCTGCGTCTGTGTTCCCTCATCACTTAGGATCTAAGCATCTTGCTCCATCCAAGTGTCTGGGTTGACCCTCTTCTCTCTAATACTTGACTCTGCGTCTGTATTCCCCTATCACTTAGGATCTAAGCATCTTGCTCCATCCAAGTGTCTGGGTTGACCCTCTTCTCTCTAATACTTGACTCTGCGGCTGTGTTCCCTCATCACTTAGGATCTAAGCATCTTGCTCCATCCAAGTGTCTGGGTTGACCCTCTTCTCTCTAATACTTGACTCTGCGTCTGTGTTCCCCTATCACTTAGGATCTAGGCATTCCGCTCCATCCAAGTGTCTGGGTTTATGCTCTTCTCTCTAATACTTGACTCTGCGGCTGTGTTCCCTCATCACTTAGGATCTAGGCATCTTGCTCCATCCAAGTGTCTGGGTTGACCCTCTTCTCTCTAATACTTGACTCTGCGGCTGTGTTTCCTCATCACTTAGGATCTAGGCATTCCGCTCCATCCAAGTGTCTGGGTTCACGCTCTTCTCTCTAATACTTGACTCTGCGTCTGTGTTCCCTCATCACTTAGCATCTAGGCATCTTGCTCCATCCAAGTGTCTGGGTTGACGCTCTTCTCTCTAATACTTGACTCTGCGGCTGTGTTCCCTTATCACTTAGCATCTAGGCATCTTGCTCCATCCAAGTGTCTGGGTTGACCCTCTTCTCTCTAATACTTGACTCTGCGGCTGTGTTCCCTCATCACTGAGGATCTAGGCATTCCGCTCCATCCAAGTGTCTGGGTTGACGCTCTTCTCTCTAATACTTGACTCTGCGGCTGTGTTCCCCTACCACTTAGGATCTAGGCATCTTGCTCCATCCAAGTGTCTGGGTTGACCCTCTTCTCTCTAATACTTGACTCTGCGGCTGTGTTCCCTCATCACTTAGGATCTAAGCATCTTGCTCCATCCAAGTGTCTGGGTTGACCCTCTTCTCTCTAATACTTGACTCTGCGTCTGTGTTCCCTCATCACTTAGGATCTAGGCATCTTGCTCCATCCAAGTGTCTGGGTTGACCCTCTTCTCTCTAATACTTGACTCTGCGGCTGTGTTCCCTCATCACTTAGGATCTAGGCATCTTGCTCCATCCAAGTGTCTGGGTTGACCCTCTTCTCTCTAATACTTGACTCTGCGGCTGTGTTCCCTCATCACTTAGGATCTAGGCATCCGCTCCATCCAAGTGTCTGGGTTGACCCTCTTCTCTCTAATACTTGACTCTGCGGCTGTGTTCCCCTATCACTTAGGATCTAGGCATCTTGCTCCATCCAAGTGTCTGGGTTGACCCTCTTCTCTCTAATACTTGACTCTGCGGCTGTGTTCCCTCATCACTTAGGATCTAAGCATCTTGCTCCATCCAAGTGTCTGGGTTGACCCTCTTCTCTCTAATACTTGACTCTGCGTCTGTGTTCCCTCATCACTTAGGATCTAAGCATCTTGCTCCATCCAAGTGTCTGGGTTGACCCTCTTCTCTCTAATACTTGACTCTGCGTCTGTGTTCCCTCATCACTTAGGATCTAAGCATCTTGCTCCATCCAAGTGTCTGGGTTGACCCTCTTCTCTCTAATACTTGACTCTGCGGCTGTGTTCCCCTATCACTTAGGATCTAAGCATCTTGCTCCATCCAAGTGTCTGGGTTGACCCTCTTCTCTCTAATACTTGACTCTGCGGCTGTGTTCCCTCATCACTTAGGATCTAGGCATCTTGCTCCATCCAAGTGTCTGGGTTGACCCTCTTCTCTCTAATACTTGACTCTGCGGCTGTGTTCCCTCATCACTTAGGATCTAGGCATCTTGCTCCATCCAAGTGTCTGGGTTGACCCTCTTCTCTCTAATACTTGACTCTGCGGCTGTGTTCCCTCATCACTTAGTTCTAAGCATCTTGCTCCATCCAAGTGTCTGGGTTGACCCTCTTCTCTCTAATACTTGACTCTGCGGCTGTGTTCCCTCATCACTTAGGATCTAGGCATCTTGCTCCATCCAAGTGTCTGGGTTGACCCTCTTCTCTCTAATACTTGACTCTGCGGCTGTGTTCCCTCATCACTTAGGATCTAGGCATTCCGCTCCATCCAAGTGTCTGGGTTGACGCTCTTCTCTCTAATACTTGACTCTGCGGCTGTGTTCCCCTATCACTTAGGATCTAGGCATCTTGCTCCATCCAAGTGTCTGGGTTGACCCTCTTCTCTCTAATACTTGACTCTGCGGCTGTGTTCCCTCATCACTTAGGATCTAAGCATCTTGCTCCATCCAAGTGTCTGGGTTGACCCTCTTCTCTCTAATACTTGACTCTGCGTCTGTGTTCCCTCATCACTTAGGATCTAAGCATCTTGCTCCATCCAAGTGTCTGGGTTGACCCTCTTCTCTCTAATACTTGACTCTGCGTCTGTGTTCCCTCATCACTTAGGATCTAAGCATCTTGCTCCATCCAAGTGTCTGGGTTGACCCTCTTCTCTCTAATACTTGACTCTGCGGCTGTGTTCCCCTATCACTTAGGATCTAAGCATCTTGCTCCATCCAAGTGTCTGGGTTGACCCTCTTCTCTCTAATACTTGACTCTGCGGCTGTGTTCCCTCATCACTTAGGATCTAGGCATCTTGCTCCATCCAAGTGTCTGGGTTGACCCTCTTCTCTCTAATACTTGACTCTGCGGCTGTGTTCCCTCATCACTTAGGATCTAGGCATCTTGCCCCATCCAAGTGTCTGGGTTGACCCTCTTCTCTCTAATACTTGACTCTGCGGCTGTGTTCCCTCATCACTTATGTTCTAAGCATCTTGCTCCATCCAAGTGTCTGGGTTGACCCTCTTCTCTCTAATACTTGACTCTGCGGCTGTGTTCCCTCATCACTTAGGATCTAGGCATCTTGCTTCATCCAAGTGTCTGGGTTGACCCTCTTCTCTCTAATACTTGACTCTGCGGCTGTGTTCCCTCATCACTTAGGATCTAGGCATATTGCTCCATCCAAGTGTCTGGGTTGACCCTCTTCTCTCTAATACTTGACTCTGCGGCTGTGTTTCCTCATCACTTAGGATCTAGGCATTCCGCTCCATCCAAGTGTCTGGGTTGACGCTCTTCTCTCTAATACTTGACTCTGCGGCTGTGTTCCCTCATCACTTAGGATCTAGGCATCTTGCTCCATCCAAGTGTCTGGGTTGACCCTCTTCTCTCTAATACTTGACTCTGCGGCTGTGTTCCCTATCACTTAGGATCTAGGCATCTTGCTCCATCCAAGTGTCTGGGTTGACCCTCTTCTCTCTAATACTTGACTCTGCGGCTGTGTTCCCTCAGCACTTAGGATCTAGGCATCTTGCTCCATCCAAGTGTCTGGGTTGACCCTCTTCTCTCTAATACTTGACTCTGCGGCTGTGTTCCCTCATCACTTAGGATCTAGGCGTTTTGCCCCATCCAAGTGTCTGGGTTGACCCTCTTCTCTCTAATACTTGACTCTGCGGCTGTGTTCCCCATCACTTAGGATCTAGGCATCTTGCTCCATCCAAGTGTCTGGGTTGACCCTCTTCTCTCTAATACTTGACTCTGCGGCTGTGTTCCCTCATCACTTAGGATCTAGGCATCTTGCCCCATCCAAGTGTCTGGGTTGACCCTCTTCTCTCTAATACTTGACTCTGCGGCTGTGTTCCCTCATCACTTAGGATCTAAGCATCTTGCTCCATCCAAGTGTCTGGGTTGACCCTCTTCTCTCTAATACTTGACTCTGCGGCTGTGTTCCCTCATCACTTAGGATCTAGGCATCTTGCTCCATCCAAGTGTCTGGGTTGACCCTCTTCTCTCTAATACTTGACTCTGCGGCTGTGTTCCCTCATCACTTAGGATCTAGGCATCTTGCTCCATCCAAGTGTCTGGGTTGACCCTCTTCTCTCTAATACTTGACTCTGCGGCTGTGTTTCCTCATCACTTAGGATCTAGGCATTCCGCTCCATCCAAGTGTCTGGGTTGACGCTCTTCTCTCTAATACTTGACTCTGCGGCTGTGTTCCCTCATCACTTAGGATCTAGGCATCTTGCTCCATCCAAGTGTCTGGGTTGACCCTCTTCTCTCTAATACTTGACTCTGCGGCTGTGTTCCCTCATCACTTAGGATCTAAGCATCTTGCTCCATCCAAGTGTCTGGGTTGACCCTCTTCTCTCTAATACTTGACTCTGCGGCTGTGTTCCCTCATCACTTAGGATCTAGGCATCTTGCTCCATCCAAGTGTCTGGGTTGACCCTCTTCTCTCTAATACTTGACTCTGCGGCTGTGTTCCCTCATCACTTAGGATCTAGGCATTTTGCTCCATCCAAGTGTCTGGGTTGACCCTCTTCTCTCTAATACTTGACTCTGCGGCTGTGTTCCCCAATCACTTAGGATCTAGGCATCTTGCTCCATCCAAGTGTCTGGGTTGACGCTCTTCTCTCTAATACTTGACTCTGCGTCTGTGTTCCCTCATCACTTAGGATCTAAGCATCTTGCTCCATCCAAGTGTCTGGGTTGACCCTCTTCTCTCTAATACTTGACTCTGCGTCTGTATTCCCTATCACTTAGGATCTAAGCATCTTGCTCCATCCAAGTGTCTGGGTTGACCCTCTTCTCTCTAATACTTGACTCTGCGGCTGTGTTCCCTCATCACTTAGGATCTAAGCATCTTGCTCCATCCAAGTGTCTGGGTTGACCCTCTTCTCTCTAATACTTGACTCTGCGTCTGTGTTCCCCTATCACTTAGGATCTAGGCATTCCGCTCCATCCAAGTGTCTGGGTTTATGCTCTTCTCTCTAATACTTGACTCTGCGGCTGTGTTCCCTCATCACTTAGGATCTAGGCATCTTGCTCCATCCAAGTGTCTGGGTTGACCCTCTTCTCTCTAATACTTGACTCTGCGGCTGTGTTTCCTCATCACTTAGGATCTAGGCATTCCGCTCCATCCAAGTGTCTGGGTTCACGCTCTTCTCTCTAATACTTGACTCTGCGTCTGTGTTCCCTCATCACTTAGCATCTAGGCATCTTGCTCCATCCAAGTGTCTGGGTTGACGCTCTTCTCTCTAATACTTGACTCTGCGGCTGTGTTCCCTTATCACTTAGGATCTAAGCATCTTGCTCCATCCAAGTGTCTGGGTTGACCCTCTTCTCTCTAATACTTGACTCTGCGGCTGTGTTCCCTCATCACTGAGGATCTAGGCATTCCGCTCCATCCAAGTGTCTGGGTTGACGCTCTTCTCTCTAATACTTGACTCTGCGGCTGTGTTCCCCTACCACTTAGGATCTAGGCATCTTGCTCCATCCAAGTGTCTGGGTTGACCCTCTTCTCTCTAATACTTGACTCTGCGGCTGTGTTCCCTCATCACTTAGGATCTAAGCATCTTGCTCCATCCAAGTGTCTGGGTTGACCCTCTTCTCTCTAATACTTGACTCTGCGTCTGTGTTCCCTCATCACTTAGCATCTAGGCATCTTGCTCCATCCAAGTGTCTGGGTTGACGCTCTTCTCTCTAATACTTGACTCTGCGGCTGTGTTCCCTTATCACTTAGCATCTAGGCATCTTGCTCCATCCAAGTGTCTGGGTTGACCCTCTTCTCTCTAATACTTGACTCTGCGGCTGTGTTCCCTCATCACTGAGGATCTAGGCATTCCGCTCCATCCAAGTGTCTGGGTTGACGCTCTTCTCCCTAATACTTGACTCTGCGGCTGTGTTCCCCTACCACTTAGGATCTAGGCATCTTGCTCCATCCAAGTGTCTGGGTTGACCCTCTTCTCTCTAATACTTGACTCTGCGGCTGTGTTCCCTCATCACTTAGGATCTAAGCATCTTGCTCCATCCAAGTGTCTGGGTTGACCCTCTTCTCTCTAATACTTGACTCTGCGTCTGTGTTCCCTCATCACTTAGGATCTAAGCATCTTGCTCCATCCAAGTGTCTGGGTTGACCCTCTTCTCTCTAATACTTGACTCTGCGTCTGTGTTCCCTCATCACTTAGGATCTAAGCATCTTGCTCCATCCAAGTGTCTGGGTTGACCCTCTTCTCTCTAATACTTGACTCTGAGGCTGTATTCCCCTATCACTTAGGATCTAAGCATCTTGCTCCATCCAAGTGTCTGGGTTGACCCTCTTCTCTCTAATACTTGACTCTGCGGCTGTGTTCCCTCAGCACTTAGGATCTAGGCATCTTGCTCCATCCAAGTGTCTGGGTTGACCCTCTTCTCTCTAATACTTGACTCTGCGGCTGTGTTCCCTCATCACTTAGGATCTAGGCATCTTGCCCCATCCAAGTGTCTGGGTTGACCCTCTTCTCTCTAATACTTGACTCTGCGGCTGTGTTCCCTCATCACTTATGTTCTAAGCATCTTGCTCCATCCAAGTGTCTGGGTTGACCCTCTTCTCTCTAATACTTGACTCTGCGGCTGTGTTCCCTCATCACTTAGGATCTAGGCATCTTGCTTCATCCAAGTGTCTGGGTTGACCCTCTTCTCTCTAATACTTGACTCTGCGGCTGTGTTCCCTCATCACTTAGGATCTAGGCATATTGCTCCATCCAAGTGTCTGGGTTGACCCTCTTCTCTCTAATACTTGACTCTGCGGCTGTGTTTCCTCATCACTTAGGATCTAGGCATTCCGCTCCATCCAAGTGTCTGGGTTGACGCTCTTCTCTCTAATACTTGACTCTGCGGCTGTGTTCCCTCATCACTTAGGATCTAGGCATCTTGCTCCATCCAAGTGTCTGGGTTGACCCTCTTCTCTCTAATACTTGACTCTGCGGCTGTGTTCCCCTATCACTTAGGATCTAGGCATCTTGCTCCATCCAAGTGTCTGGGTTGACCCTCTTCTCTCTAATACTTGACTCTGCGGCTGTGTTCCCTCAGCACTTAGGATCTAGGCATCTTGCTCCATCCAAGTGTCTGGGTTGACCCTCTTCTCTCTAATACTTGACTCTGCGGCTGTGTTCCCTCATCACTTAGGATCTAGGCGTTTTGCCCCATCCAAGTGTCTGGGTTGACCCTCTTCTCTCTAATACTTGACTCTGCGGCTGTGTTCCCCAATCACTTAGGATCTAGGCATCTTGCTCCATCCAAGTGTCTGGGTTGACCCTCTTCTCTCTAATACTTGACTCTGCGGCTGTGTTCCCTCATCACTTAGGATCTAGGCATCTTGCCCCATCCAAGTGTCTGGGTTGACCCTCTTCTCTCTAATACTTGACTCTGCGGCTGTGTTCCCTCATCACTTATGTTCTAAGCATCTTGCTCCATCCAAGTGTCTGGGTTGACCCTCTTCTCTCTAATACTTGACTCTGCGGCTGTGTTCCCTCATCACTTAGGATCTAGGCATCTTGCTTCATCCAAGTGTCTGGGTTGACCCTCTTCTCTCTAATACTTGACTCTGCGGCTGTGTTCCCTCATCACTTAGGATCTAGGCATCTTGCTCCATCCAAGTGTCTGGGTTGACCCTCTTCTCTCTAATACTTGACTCTGCGGCTGTGTTTCCTCATCACTTAGGATCTAGGCATTCCGCTCCATCCAAGTGTCTGGGTTGACGCTCTTCTCTCTAATACTTGACTCTGCGGCTGTGTTCCCTCATCACTTAGGATCTAGGCATCTTGCTCCATCCAAGTGTCTGGGTTGACCCTCTTCTCTCTAATACTTGACTCTGCGGCTGTGTTCCCTCATCACTTAGGATCTAAGCATCTTGCTCCATCCAAGTGTCTGGGTTGACCCTCTTCTCTCTAATACTTGACTCTGCGGCTGTGTTCCCTCAGCACTTAGGATCTAGGCATCTTGCTCCATCCAAGTGTCTGGGTTGACCCTCTTCTCTCTAATACTTGACTCTGCGGCTGTGTTCCCTCATCACTTAGGATCTAGGCGTTTTGCCCCATCCAAGTGTCTGGGTTGACCCTCTTCTCTCTAATACTTGACTCTGCGGCTGTGTTCCCCAATCACTTAGGATCTAGGCATCTTGCTCCATCCAAGTGTCTGGGTTGACGCTCTTCTCTCTAATACTTGACTCTGCGTCTGTGTTCCCTCATCACTTAGGATCTAAGCATCTTGCTCCATCCAAGTGTCTGGGTTGACCCTCTTCTCTCCAATACTTGACTCTGCGTCTGTATTCCCCTATCACTTAGGATCTAAGCATCTTGCTCCATCCAAGTGTCTGGGTTGACCCTCTTCTCTCTAATACTTGACTCTGCGGCTGTGTTCCCTCATCACTTAGGATCTAAGCATCTTGCTCCATCCAAGTGTCTGGGTTGACCCTCTTCTCTCTAATACTTGACTCTGCGTCTGTGTTCCCCTATCACTTAGGATCTAGGCATTCCGCTCCATCCAAGTGTCTGGGTTTATGCTCTTCTCTCTAATACTTGACTCTGCGGCTGTGTTCCCTCATCACTTAGGATCTAGGCATCTTGCTCCATCCAAGTGTCTGGGTTGACCCTCTTCTCTCTAATACTTGACTCTGCGGCTGTGTTTCCTCATCACTTAGGATCTAGGCATTCCGCTCCATCCAAGTGTCTGGGTTCACGCTCTTCTCTCTAATACTTGACTCTGCGTCTGTGTTCCCTCATCACTTAGCATCTAGGCATCTTGCTCCATCCAAGTGTCTGGGTTGACGCTCTTCTCTCTAATACTTGACTCTGCGGCTGTGTTCCCTTATCACTTAGCATCTAAGCATCTTGCTCCATCCAAGTGTCTGGGTTGACCCTCTTCTCTCTAATACTTGACTCTGCGGCTGTGTTCCCTCATCACTGAGGATCTAGGCATTCCGCTCCATCCAAGTGTCTGGGTTGACGCTCTTCTCTCTAATACTTGACTCTGCGGCTGTGTTCCCCTACCACTTAGGATCTAGGCATCTTGCTCCATCCAAGTGTCTGGGTTGACCCTCTTCTCTCTAATACTTGACTCTGCGGCTGTGTTCCCTCATCACTTAGGATCTAAGCATCTTGCTCCATCCAAGTGTCTGGGTTGACCCTCTTCTCTCTAATACTTGACTCTGCGTCTGTGTTCCCTCATCACTTAGGATCTAAGCATCTTGCTCCATCCAAGTGTCTGGGTTGACCCTCTTCTCTCTAATACTTGACTCTGCGTCTGTGTTCCCTCATCACTTAGGATCTAAGCATCTTGCTCCATCCAAGTGTCTGGGTTGACCCTCTTCTCTCTAATACTTGACTCTGAGGCTGTATTCCCCTATCACTTAGGATCTAAGCATCTTGCTCCATCCAAGTGTCTGGGTTGACCCTCTTCTCTCTAATACTTGACTCTGCGGCTGTGTTCCCTCAGCACTTAGGATCTAGGCATCTTGCTCCATCCAAGTGTCTGGGTTGACCCTCTTCTCTCTAATACTTGACTCTGCGGCTGTGTTCCCCTATCACTTAGGATCTAGGCATCTTGCTCCATCCAAGTGTCTGGGTTGACCCTCTTCTCTCTAATACTTGACTCTGCGGCTGTGTTCCCTCATCACTTAGGATCTAGCCATTCCGCTCCATCCAAGTGTCTGGGTTGACCCTCTTCTCTCTAATACTTGACTCTGCGGCTGTGTTCCCTCATCACTTAGGATCTAGCATCTTGCTCCATCCAAGTGTCTGGGTTGACCCTCTTCTCTCTAATACTTGACTCTGCGGCTGTGTTCCCTCATCACTTAGGATCTAGGCATCTTGCTCCATCCAAGTGTCTGGGTTGACCCTCTTCTCTCTAATACTTGACTCTGCGTCTGTGTTCCCTATCACTTAGGATCTAGGCATTCCGCTCCATCCAAGTGTCTGGGTTGATGCTCTTCTCTCTAATACTTGACTCTGCGGCTGTGTTCCCTCATCACTTAGGATCTAGGCATCTTGCTCCATCCAAGTGTCTGGGTTGACCCTCTTCTCTCTAATACTTGACTCTGCGGCTGTGTTTCCCTCATCACTTAGGATCTAGGCATCTTGCTCCATCCAAGTGTCTGGGTTGACCCTCTTCTCTCTAATACTTGACTCTGCGTCTGTGTTCCCTCATCACTTAGGATCTAGGCATCTTGCTCCATCCAAGTGTCTGGGTTGACCCTCTTCTCTCTAATACTTGACTCTGCGGCTGTGTTCCCCTATCACTTAGGATCTAGGCATCTTGCTCCATCCAAGTGTCTGGGTTGACCCTCTTCTCTCTAATACTTGACTCTGCGGCTGTGTTCCCTCATCACTTAGGATCTAGGCATTCCGCTCCATCCAAGTGTCTGGGTTGACCCTCTTCTCTCTAATACTTGACTCTGCGGCTGTGTTCCCCTCATCACTTAGGATCTAAGCATCTTGCTCCATCCAAGTGTCTGGGTTGACCCTCTTCTCTCTAATACTTGACTCTGCGGCTGTGTTCCCTATCACTTAGGATCTAAGCATCTTGCTCCATCCAAGTGTCTGGGTTGACCCTCTTCTCTCTAATACTTGACTCTGCGTCTGTGTTCCCTCATCACTTAGGATCTAAGCATCTTGCTCCATCCAAGTGTCTGGGTTGACCCTCTTCTCTCTAATACTTGACTCTGCGTCTGTGTTCCCTCATCACTTAGGATCTAAGCATCTTGCTCCATCCAAGTGTCTGGGTTGACCCTCTTCTCTCTAATACTTGACTCTGAGGCTGTATTCCCCTATCACTTAGGATCTAAGCATCTTGCTCCATCCAAGTGTCTGGGTTGACCCTCTTCTCTCTAATACTTGACTCTGCGGCTGTGTTCCCTCAGCACTTAGGATCTAGGCATCTTGCTCCATCCAAGTGTCTGGGTTGACCCTCTTCTCTCTAATACTTGACTCTGCGGCTGTGTTCCCTCATCACTTAGGATCTAGGCATCTTGCCCCATCCAAGTGTCTGGGTTGACCCTCTTCTCTCTAATACTTGACTCTGCGGCTGTGTTCCCTCATCACTTATGTTCTAAGCATCTTGCTCCATCCAAGTGTCTGGGTTGACCCTCTTCTCTCTAATACTTGACTCTGCGGCTGTGTTCCCTCATCACTTAGGATCTAGGCATCTTGCTTCATCCAAGTGTCTGGGTTGACCCTCTTCTCTCTAATACTTGACTCTGCGGCTGTGTTCCCTCATCACTTAGGATCTAGGCATATTGCTCCATCCAAGTGTCTGGGTTGACCCTCTTCTCTCTAATACTTGACTCTGCGGCTGTGTTTCCTCATCACTTAGGATCTAGGCATTCCGCTCCATCCAAGTGTCTGGGTTGACGCTCTTCTCTCTAATACTTGACTCTGCGGCTGTGTTCCCTCATCACTTAGGATCTAGGCATCTTGCTCCATCCAAGTGTCTGGGTTGACCCTCTTCTCTCTAATACTTGACTCTGCGGCTGTGTTCCCTCATCACTTAGGATCTAAGCATCTTGCTCCATCCAAGTGTCTGGGTTGACCCTCTTCTCTCTAATACTTGACTCTGCGGCTGTGTTCCCTCAGCACTTAGGATCTAGGCATCTTGCTCCATCCAAGTGTCTGGGTTGACCCTCTTCTCTCTAATACTTGACTCTGCGGCTGTGTTCCCTCATCACTTAGGATCTAGGCGTTTTGCCCCATCCAAGTGTCTGGGTTGACCCTCTTCTCTCTAATACTTGACTCTGCGGCTGTGTTCCCCAATCACTTAGGATCTAGGCATCTTGCTCCATCCAAGTGTCTGGGTTGACGCTCTTCTCTCTAATACTTGACTCTGCGTCTGTGTTCCCTCATCACTTAGGATCTAAGCATCTTGCTCCATCCAAGTGTCTGGGTTGACCCTCTTCTCTCTAATACTTGACTCTGCGTCTGTATTCCCCTATCACTTAGGATCTAAGCATCTTGCTCCATCCAAGTGTCTGGGTTGACCCTCTTCTCTCTAATACTTGACTCTGCGGCTGTGTTCCCCTATCACTTAGGATCTAAGCATCTTGCTCCATCCAAGTGTCTGGGTTGACCCTCTTCTCTCTAATACTTGACTCTGCGTCTGTGTTCCCTCATCAATTAGGATCTAAGCATCTTGCTCCATCCAAGTGTCTGGGTTGACCCTCTTCTCTCTAATACTTGACTCTGCGTCTGTGTTCCCTCATCACTTAGGATCTAAGCATCTTGCTCCATCCAAGTGTCTGGGTTGACCCTCTTCTCTCTAATACTTGACTCTCCGTCTGTATTTCCCTATCACTTAGGATCTAAGCATCTTGCTCCATCCAAGTGTCTGGGTTGACCCTCTTCTCTCTAATACTTGACTCTGCGTCTGTGTTCCCTCATCACTTAGGATCTAAGCATCTTGCTCCATCCAAGTGTCTGGGTTGACCCTCTTCTCTCTAATACTTGACTCTGCGTCTGTGTTCCCTCATCACTTAGGATCTAAGCATCTTGCTCCATCCAAGTTTCTGGGTTGACCCTCTTCTCTCTAATACTTGACTCTGAGGCTGTATTCCCCTATCACTTAGGATCTAAGCATCTTGCTCCATCCAAGTGTCTGGGTTGACCCTCTTCTCTCTAATACTTGACTCTGCGGCTGTGTTCCCTCAGCACTTAGGATCTAGGCATCTTGCTCCATCCAAGTGTCTGGGTTGACCCTCTTCTCTCTAATACTTGACTCTGCGGCTGTGTTCCCTCATCACTTAGGATCTAGGCGTTTTGCCCCATCCAAGTGTCTGGGTTGACCCTCTTCTCTCTAATACTTGACTCTGCGGCTGTGTTCCCTCATCACTTATGTTCTAAGCATCTTGCTCCATCCAAGTGTCTGGGTTGACCCTCTTCTCTCTAATACTTGACTCTGCGGCTGTGTTCCCTCATCACTTAGGATCTAGGCATCTTGCTTCATCCAAGTGTCTGGGTTGACCCTCTTCTCTCTAATACTTGACTCTGCGGCTGTGTTCCCTCATCACTTAGGATCTAGGCATCTTGCTCCATCCAAGTGTCTGGGTTGACCCTCTTCTCTCTAATACTTGACTCTGCGGCTGTGTTTCCTCATCACTTAGGATCTAGGCATTCCGCTCCATCCAAGTGTCTGGGTTGACGCTCTTCTCTCTAATACTTGACTCTGCGGCTGTGTTCCCTCATCACTTAGGATCTAGGCATCTTGCTCCATCCAAGTGTCTGGGTTGACCCTCTTCTCTCTAATACTTGACTCTGCGGCTGTGTTCCCTCATCACTTAGGATCTAAGCATCTTGCTCCATCCAAGTGTCTGGGTTGACCCTCTTCTCTCTAATACTTGACTCTGCGGCTGTGTTCCCTCAGCACTTAGGATCTAGGCATCTTGCTCCATCCAAGTGTCTGGGTTGACCCTCTTCTCTCTAATACTTGACTCTGCGGCTGTGTTCCCTCATCACTTAGGATCTAGGCATTCCGCTCCATCCAAGTGTCTGGGTTGACCCTCTTCTCTCTAATACTTGACTCTGCGGCTGTGTTCCCCAATCACTTAGGATCTAGGCATCTTGCTCCATCCAAGTGTCTGGGTTGACGCTCTTCTCTCTAATACTTGACTCTGCGGCTGTGTTCCCCAATCACTTAGGATCTAGGCATTCCGCACATCTAAGGGTCCGGCCTTATGCCCTAACGGCGTAACCCCTGCCCGTCTCTCTATGTATTCTCTCTATTCCCCTGAGTCTGCATTTGTATGACCCTTTACTTCCTGTCTTCTGTGTTTGTCTCTCCGCGTGCGCAATACTTTTCTCCGTTGGTTTGGTGTTTCACGATTATGCTTGTCTGCCCACCTTAATCTAATTCTCTTTAAATTATTCTACCCACTCGCGACATTGTCCTTTTGATTTGTTTGGCAATAATGTTAACCATACTTGTCACTCATCTTTTAAAAATGTTCTAGTATGCCTACACTCGACATTAATATTATTAATATCCTTTTGTTCACCCTTTACACTGAGATATAGAGATGTTTGTAGGGCTCCCTTGAATGAATTCTCTATATTATGAAAGAAAATGAGAAAATCTTGCTTTATACTGTGATACAAGGAAAAAAAAATATTTAAGGATGCCTGATATCACATTTAGAAGTCAAAAAGCGCAAGACAATGGAGATGAGACCAGGCCCCGGAAATACATTTTGTTCATTCTGCGGTTTGAGCTGCCAATCCATTATTGGTGTATCAGCCACATGAGAAGCTGTTCAGTATAATAGCATTAAACAATAGATACTCCTGTTTTACTACATTTCTGATTAATCATAATTCCTTGCTACTAACCGTCTATCGCCCGTGCGCTGCAGGGGCCCGAATGGGGAGTAAAAAATAGTGGCGCTGTGCCCTACCAGGCATGTTCGTAAGAGGCGAGAAAGGAGGGTTGGGCATGGGACTGGCTATCACATACTGTAAAAAAACTAAGCCGAAAAAACTTCACAAACATGGACAAGTCAAATAAAAGTATAAAAGCAAATCTAGGGAAGATAAAGGCTCTCTAAGAGACGTAAACGCAAGCCGGAGAAAGCCTTAAGGAGTCCGGGTTGCTGACTCACATTTTATCTACCAGGAAATCCTCCAGAATTTGCACCTGGAATGTACGTCCCCTAAACGAACACGGAAAAGCTGCACAATTAGTAGCAGAAATGAGACATTACAAAATAAAAATTTTGGGAATGTGCGAAACAAGATGACTTGGGATGGAAAGACTAAAACTAAATACAGGAGAGATGGTTTTATCATCAGGACACCAGGAACATGGAACACAATAAGTGAAGGGGTAGCTATAATGCTATCAAGGAATGCACAGAAGACACTAATAGAATGGGAAGCAGTAGGGCCAAGACTAATGAGAGCAACATTTAAAACAAAAACAAAACAAAAAATTACACATTATCCAATGCTATGCACCAAACCAACGATAAGGATGATTTAGTTATAGATGATTTCTATAAACAGCTACAATATCAGATGGATGCAAGGCGAGCCAAGGATATTATAATCTTGATGGGAGACCTAAATGCTAAAGTAGGATCAGACAACAGAGACTTCGAAGAGATTATGGGAAAACATGGACTTGGAGATATAAACGAGAATGGAGAGATATTTGTGAATTTCTGCGCCCTTAATCAAGTGAGCCTAGGAGGAACAATATTCCAACATAAAAGAATACACAAAGCTACATGGGTGTCACCAGATCATAGAACGGAAAATCAAATTGATCACATATGTATTAATAATAAGTTTAAGTCATCCTTACAGGATGTAAAAGTATATAGAGGGGCAGATGTAGCTTCAGATCATCATCTTCTGATAGCCAAACTTAAAATTAAACTAAAAAGGTATACTACAACGCATAAAGGTAGAAAGTATTTCAATGTAGGGTTTCTTAAAGAACAAGGAATTAAAGAAAAATTTGCAGTCACAATATCAAACAAATACGAAGTCTTCCAACAACAAGAAAATACAATAAATAGAGAGAATAATTGGAAACAGTAAAAGATATATGGAACACATGTTCACTACATCTTCACATGTGAAGAAACATTGGGGAAAAGAGAATGCTAGAATAAGGCATGGATGACAGCAGAGACCCTGGATAAAATTAAAGGAAGGAAGAACAAAATAGCAGACATAAATAAAAGTGAACTAAAAACTAAAAGTGTAAAAGTGAAGAAATAGAGGTGAACAAAGAAGTGAGAAGATGCACTCAAAGGGATAAAAGGAAATATATATATATATATATATATGAACAAACTAAAGGGGCACAGGAAGAAGCAAATAAAGGGAATATGAAAGAACTGTACAACAGCACAATAAAATTAAGTGCAAAATACAAACAGATCAATGCCTTTATTAAAGATAAGGAAGGAAATCTGCTTAGTAATATAAGGGAACAAATGGAGAGATGGAAAGAGCACTTTGAAGAATTTTTGAACAGACCCGGCTCAAATAAACCTCCAGATATACTACCAGCAGAAGAAGAGTTACACGTTAACTGTGGAAAACCAAGTAAAGAAAAAATAATGAAAGCCATCAAATTATTAAAAAATGTTAAGGCCCCATGACCAGATGAAATTTATTTGGAAGCCATCATAGCAGATATTAACATCTCTACCAAGATGTTACATAATCTATTAGATACAATTTGAGAGAGGGAAGAAATACCTAAAGACTGGAAAGAAGGTTATATGATCAAACTACCAAAGAAATGAAGTTTACAGGAGTGCACAAATTATATGGAAATTATGCTACTATCAGTGCAATGAAAAATATTAAACAGAATCATTCTGGAGAGACTAAAAGAGGCCATAGAGAAACATTTGAGAGATGAACAAGCAGGTTTTAGGAAGAACAGATCATGTGGTGATCAAATAACTACTGTACGTATAATAGTTGAACAAAGTTTAGAACTAAAATCCCCACTTTATATTGGATTCATAGATTACGAAAAATCATTTGATAGTTTAGACAGAAGAATGCTTTGGAAGTTGCTGAGTGATTACGGAATCCCTATAAAGTTTATTAACCTGATAAAAGCAATGTATGAAGGAACATAATATAGTGTGGTGCATGAAGGACAGCTTACAGAAGTATTCGAAATAAGAACAGGAGAAATGCAGGGATGCTTTCTGTCTCCATTTCTCTTTCTACTGGCCATAGATTGGATTATGAAAATAACTCAAAACAACAGAAATGGAATCCAGTGGTCACTGACCAAACAACTTGATGATTTAGACTTTGCTGATGACATAGCTCTCCTATCACACCGCCATCAACAGATGCAGGATAAAATAAACATTCTTGATGAAAGATCACAACAGCTAGGACTGAAGATTAATAGAGATAAGACCAACATTATGAGAATTAATACAGTTGGCAATAACCAAAAAAAAGTAGGAGAAATACCTCTATTAGATGTGCAATCTTACATATATCTGGGTTGTAATATAGATAAAAAGGGAGGAACAGAAAAGGATACCAAAATAAGGATATCAAAAGCAAGAGGAGACTTTGTTGCACAGGGAAACATATGAAGTCCAAAGAAATTAAGTTAAATATAAAAATGTTCAACTAATGTTTCAACCAATGTTAAAATCAGTCCAATTATATGGTTTCGAAACATAGAGAACAACACAATTGATAATCATGAAGATATAGACTGTCATTAATGGATGCTTACGCTGTATAAAAGGATCGAAATGGCAGGACAAATTCACTAACATAGAATTATGGAAATGTACCAGTCAAATACCAGTGGATAAAGAGATACAGCGAAGACGATGGCGCTGGATAGGGCACACACTGCGGAAGCCAACTGAGAATATTTCACAACAGGCCCTTTTTGGAATTCCTAGTGGAAAAGACAAAGTGGAAGACCAAGGAATTCTTAGAAAAGACAGACATAAGCAGAGATGAAGATGTTGGGGAAGACATGGAATGATCTTAAAAGAATGGCAAGAAACAGAACGATTTGGAAAGTGTTTGTTGAAGACCTATGCTCCAAAGGAGCTGAAAGGTGGAAGAAGGAGACTAACTGTCTATCAAGTCTCTATGGATTATATATATATATATATATATATATATATATATATATATATATCATAAGCTCACCTCCGATTAAAATTAATTACTTATGACATTTATAAACCATGAGATCAGACTGGTAGACGAAATAGACTCATGAAGCAGGATAATTTGTCACAACATCTGGCACCTAGCAGCACTACTGTTTACTGGGCACTCTACAATACATTCTTCATCCGGGCTTTGAGTTGTCAATGCCAATGCCATGCTTCTAGATTCGAGAACAGTAAAAAAAAAATTAACCCCTACCAAACTGAAATGTGTTAGACGTATTGTACTCCATACGTAACAATATGATAGATACGTTCAGAAATGACGCACGAAGGGGAACAATTCGTTACATTACAAAATTCCTAGCACTTCTTTCCATCATTGACAACATATAAATGCAACAAATAAAATAGTGTTGTCACGTGATAAATCAGACAAATCGAACCTCAAACATAACTACCACACTTTAATGGAGGTTTGCTTACTGTGCGATTATACCATTACCATAAAAATTACCATTTGATGGTGATGCAACTTGTAAGGATATATCGGCTGTTGCTGTCTTGGTGAGTTTTGCTGTTATTCGATTCATGTACTGGAATTAAAGGGAATGACATATAGGCAGACAGAGGGAGAGTGACACTGGGATAAAGAAAAAAAAATGAATGTTATAAGAGAGACAAGGACATAGTATGAGAAGGAAGAGAAAAAAGGAAGATATTGTCAGAAGAAAGTGATCTATTGTAGGAAAAATTAAAAAATACAAAAAATGGTATGTTAGAAGCTTTACGTGATAAGTGGACGACACAGACTAAACGACGTTTCGGCCCAATAGGCCTTCAGCAGGAACAAACAAGAAAAAAACACACACAAAACTAAAAACGAAACATTCAAAACAAAAATATTCGAAATATGTAAAGACAATAAAAATGTCTATCCTGTGTGTATGAAAAGGAAATGGTAACAAAAGTGTGGCTGTCGTGAATATGCAGAAATGTGCGGAAATGCACACCGAGCCAGAGGAGTTCACACAGGGGTCAGTGTGCAAACACAAAGGAGAAAGAATAGAACAGTAGACTAACAGGTGCTCAAAAGGCGGTAAGAGTGAGATGTCTGAGAGTGGGGTACAATAAAAACAAATGAGGGGTAAGGAGCACAGAAAAAAGGTATAGAGGAGAACACCGAAGTGTCTCATAAGGGACTAGAGGAGAAGAACTATAAATAGCATGGCATAGTAGATAGACCAAAGATCCCAAATATGTGCAGTAGAGAAGGCTATGCAAAAGGGAAGGAGCAACCAAAAGGAAACTATGTGTATGAGTGTGATACATTCATGCCTCGTGGGGACAGCGAACCATACTGGACTATGAGGCGATTTACCAAAATACAGCGGCTGCGGTCGCCAGAGTAACAAAGGACAATTCCAGTGACACGGATGTCGTCTTTACCCTTGTGATCAGGGGAGTTGAAGTGGGAAGACACTGGAGTACCAGTATTCTGTTGGACATCCCGTAGATGTTCACAAAATCTTTCCGCTAATCTTCTCCCAGACTCACCAATATAGGTCATGTGGCAACGTTGGCATATGATGGCATAAATGATGTTGCGGGACACACATGTGAAGCCATGCTTGATTTCGAACCGTCCATTAGGGAACAAGACCGAGTCAGTAGGGAGCACATAGGCACAGGTGATACAGTTACGACTACAAGGGGCCGTACCGAAGTGTTGAGGGTGGGAGCGATGGAGATGGCTTCTAACCAAAATATCTCTCAAATTCCTGTCGCGCTTGAAAGCGATCATCGGGGGATCCCTAAAAAGTAGACGGGTAGTGGGATCAGAGAGGAGAATGTATGAACTTTTATTTTGTTCCACTCTTTCTACCTTGAAGAGAGAGAGAGAGAGAGAGAGAGAGAGAGAGAGAGAGAGAGTAGAGGGAGAAAGACATAAAATCCGATAATATGGTCAAAAGAACGAATAAGAAAGCTTATACATGAAAGAAATGATCGAGCCAGATGCTTGCTTGCTTGCTTGCTTGCGAGAGAGAGAGAGAGAGAGAGAGAGAGAGAGATAGACAGACAGACAGACAGACAGACAGACATATAGACAGACAGGCAGATAGACAGACAGATAGATAGATAGATAGATAGATAGATAGATAGATAGATAGATAGATAGATAGATAGATAGATAGATAGATAGATAGATAGATAGATAGATAGATAGATAGATAGATAGATAGATAGATAGATAGATAGATAGATAGATAGATAGATAGATAGATAGATAGATAGATAGATAGATAGATAGATAGATAGATAGATAGATAGATAGATAGATAGATAGATAGATAGATAGATAGATAGATAGATAGATAGATAGATAGATAGATAGATAGATCTATACTACTTTTTCTGTTTAGTCCGGTACTCTTAGATGGTGGTGAACTTATGAGTCGTCGATTGGTCTGAAAGTGGGCAGCTTGACCTTAGTATTCTAGAGAACTAGCTAAGAAATCAATATCTCCAGCATCATTTCATAGCCACTAGACGAGGTATGCTCATCGATCGTCTCAAGGTCTAGGATAACTTGAACACTCACACGATAGTATCGCTATCAAATACAACATTTAAGGTAAAAAAAAAAAAAAAAAAAAAAGTAAAGTACCCCGTCACGCCAAGTGGGGTATAGGGAACATGGTGTTAGTGACCCCACATTTTACAGACCTTCGGCACATGATTTTTGGGTTAATGTGGTCGGTTTTACGCCCGTGCCGCTTTACTTTCCCAGAAAAAAAATCCGGTACCCATTAAAGGCTGGGTGAACCGGAAGCCGTCGGTTGGGATCGAACCCTAGCTCTTGTCCTTTGTAGTCCATTTCACTAACCACTGAGCTATCGTAGCTCCCAACATTTAAGGCAGTCATTATTAAATATCTTCTCGCGGTACCATATTTATTTAGACTATAGGCTATATACGAGAGTGTTTACGTTGGAATGTTTATACTAACAAGGGGTGCGTAATTTTAGATAAATCGTTTCTGGTTGTTGGCGTGCTATATTATTACAATAGGCGGATAAAAGCGGCTCATGTAAGTAATTACAAGGCTGCCTGGAGACAGACATTCCTCAACCAATATAAACCATTAACAGATATAACACAACCACATCACGGCTCGCCCAACAAACAAGAACACAACCACATCACGGCTCGCCCAACAAACAAAAACACAACCACATCACGGCTCGCCCAACAAACAAGAACACAACAACATCATGGCTCCCTCAAGAACAACACCCAACAGTGTCACAACGACAGAATCTCATCATCAAATTAAATCAGAACGGAGCCTCACTTGTCACTACAACCGCGTATTTACATTAACATTTTTATCATTTTCTCTCTTATTTTTCCTTCCGTATTTCCTCCATATCCCCTTGACATCTCCCCCCACCCCCACCCCCAACTAACTTATTAGTACTCTCTCTTTTTATCTCTTTATTCTCGCTTTCATCATCTTACGGTATGTTACTGTCCTCTTTGGCCTACTGGTGTCCAAATTGCCATAACTTGTAGTCCTGGCAACTTTCTGAGTAGGGACTCATAATTCTCTTCTTCTGAACCGCGTGGTTAAATCGCCTCCTATCTATCTATTTATTGGCCTTTGGACCCGTGGTCGACCCCATAGGGAATAGATCCAGATACTCTTTCTCTTTTTCTTAATTCTATTTCTAGCCGTCTCAATCCTTGCAAAGATCTTTTATCAAATCTCGCCATTTGTCTCTGTTGTGTGCAAGCATCTCGATCTCATTGAGGGAGCCGATTCCTGCTGTCTTTGAGAATTGGATATACCATTTCCGAAAAGGACAATCTTTAAAAGATAGAGAGCAGAGAATAGACATAAAGAAATATGTGGAAATGGTGGAATATAACGAAACAGATGTGGCTGGGTCAGTTTAGTCAAACAGCTATGAGACAGTGAAAGATAAACCCGAAAGATCCTATATGTTGCAAATGAAGATAACTGAGATAGTCTACAGATAACTGAGATAGTCTTCAGATAACTGAGATAGTCTACAGATAACTGAGATAGTCTACAGATAACTGAGATAGTCTACAGATAACTGAGATAGTCTACAGATAACTGAGATAGTCTACAGATAACTGAAATAGTCTACATATAACTGAGATAGTCTACAGATAACAGATATAGTCTACAGATAACTGAGATAGTCTACAGATAACTGAAATAGTCTACATATAACTGAGATAGTCTACAGATAACAGATATAGTCTACAGATAACTGAGATAGTCTACAGATAACTGAAATAGTCTACATATAACAGAGATAGTCTACATATAACTGAAATAGTCTACATATAACTGAGATAGTCTACAGATAACAGAGATAGTCTATAGATAACTGAGATAGTATACATATAACTGAGATAGTCTACAGTACTAGTGAGTAGTATACAAGGGTCCAGTTGATTAACATTTTAGGCGCAAATTAACAAAGATATATAGCAGGCAAAGATGGAAATAGGTTGAAGGAGAGGTGTTTTTGAGCCGTGCATAATACGCAGATGTATGGTGCTAATGCACCAAGCAAAAATGTTCAAATCCTAGCTCAAAACACCCTTCCTTACTACTAGTTTTTTGTTGTTTTTTTTGTTGGAATTTGATATGTAGGGGTGTCAAAAATTATGTTTGGGGTATGCCTTGAGGTTATATTTCAATTTTTTTATCGATTGCACGTGCTGCACCGATCTGCGTAGTATGAACGGCTCAAAAACCACTATACCACTACTAGTTTTTGTTGATTTTTTGATGGAGTTTGATATGTAGGGGTGTCAAATATTATGTTTGGGGTATGCCTTGAGTTTATATTTCAATTTTTTTATCGATTTCAGGGGCGTAACCCTCAAAAATGGTAAGGGGAGTTACAATTTCAAAAGTGATTTTTAAGTTAATTTTTGGTGTGGGGATGTCTAAAATAAAGTTTTAGGTAAGCCTACGTGCTAAATTTACGATTTTTATCGATTCCATGGGCGTAACCCTCAAAAATGATAAGGGGGTAAAATCCTAAAAGTGGTTTTTAATGTAAATTTTTGCAATGGGGATGTCTAAAATAGAGTTTGGGGTATGCCTAGAGTGAAAATTTACGATTTTTACCGATTTCATGGGCGTATCCCTAAAAAATGATCAGGGGGTAAACTCATAAAATTGCCATCATACGTCAAAATCTTTTTAGTAACACATCCGGTATTGCCTCAGAGGTCAGTTCTATTTTTAGTAACACCTCTAGGGTTTCAAGTGTATATATCTGAGAAGCTTGTAATCAGACATACGCTTACAGTTGTTGCCGATGGATGTGTCTCGTACCTTCAAACACATAAAAGTAAGTGTTATCTTAGATCTTTAATGTTATAGTATGTTACTTTAGTAACCTATTTTCGAAAAGTTGGTTTTTTTTAGTATCCACGTGTTATTTGTGTAACCTAAAATTATAGTCATCATCTAGTTTTAAGACATAGAGAGACACAAGGGCTGCGTTACTTTCACACACAAGCGCAAATAACGCGACAGGGTTAGACAAAACCTTGTTAGTTAACAACAGAAATGACTTTGAAACGTTTATCGATAGATTAAATGAAAGTGATATATTATGTTATACAGACAAAAATAGGGAGACAATCAAATACACCTTGGAAGCCTTAGTCAGTACGAGTGTTTTTCAGCCTTTGCTTCCTAGTTTTCTGTCCTTGCCTCCTAGGTTTCTGTCCTTGCCTCCTAGGTTTCTGTCCTTGCCTCCTAGGCTTCTGCCCTTGCCTCCTAGGTTTCTGTCCTTGCCTCCTAGGTTTCTGCCCTTGCCTCCTAGGTTTCTGTCCTTGCCTCCTAGGCTTCTGCCCTTGCCTCCTAGGTTTCTGTCCTTGCCTCCTAGGTTTCTGCCCTTGCCTCCTAGGTTTCTGTCCTTGCCTCCTAGGCTTCTGCCCTTGCCTCCTAGGTTTCTGTCCTTGCCTCCTAGGTTTCTGCCCTTGCCTCCTAGGTTTCTGTCTTTGCCTCCTAGGTTTCTGTCCTTGCCTCCTAGGTTTCTGCCCTTGCCTCCTAGGTTTCTGTCCTTGCCTCCTAGATTTCTGCCCTTGCTTCCTAGGTTTCTGTCTTTGCCTCTTAGGTTTCTGCCCTTGCCTCTTAGGTTTCTGCCCTTGCCTCCTAGGTTTCTGCCCTTGCCTCCTAGGTTTCTGTCCTTGTCTCCTAGGTTTCTGCCCTTGCCTCCTAGGTTTCTGCCCTTGCCTCCTAGGTTTCTGACCTTGCCTCCTAGGTTTCTGTCTTTGCCTCTTAGGTTTCTGCCCTTGCCTCCTAGGTTTCTGCCCTTGCCTCCTAGGTTTCTGACCTTGCCTCCTAGGTTTCTGTCTTTACCTCTTAGGTTTCTGCCCTTGCCTCTTAGGTTTCTGCCCGTGCCTCCTAGGTTTCTGCCCTTGCCTCTTTGGTTTCTGCTCTTGCCTCCTAGGTTTCTGACCTTGTCTCCTAGGTTTCTGACCTTGCCTCCTAGGTTTCTGCCTACATTTTTGTGATCTGGTGGTAATATTTTTCTCGGCCTATGGGAAGACCTTGACGAATTTGGGGAAACATGTGAACGTGACCTATGTTAAAGAGGGAGCCAATACAACACAGTCGGTAAATAACCCCCTGTTTAAAACCATGACGCCTATTGGTGAAGACCTGTATGAGGTGTCGCTTGGAAAACGAAGTATCCTGTGGGATCTTCCTTCACAGATTGGTTTTTTCGTCTACCAGTACGCCAAATTGCGAATGTTGGAATTTTATTATGACTTCCTGGATAGATTCGTAGAGAGGTCCGACTTTCAACTCTGTGAAATGGATACAGATAGTCTGTACTTGGCACTCAGCGAGTCATCATTAGAAGGGGTCGTTAAAAGGGATAGGGTAAACGAGTTTTTCTCCCAGTACGACAAATGGTTCCCTTCCGAAACTTGTGAAGAGAACGAACGCTGGAGGCAATGTTAAAGTACGATCGTGGCAATGTTAGAGAACGCTCGAGGTAATGTTAGAGAACAATCGAGGCAATGTTAGACACGCTCGAGGTAATGTTAGAGAACGATCGAAGAACGCTGGTGGCAGTGTTAAAGAACGATCGTGGCAATGTTAGAGAACGATCGAGGCGTGATTTGTTCTAACTTTTTGGAGTTTGGAAGTAATTATCTGTCTGATGTGTCTAACTTTTATGAGTATGGGAGTAGATTTGTATGGTTTTAAGGTCGACTTTTTGACTATGAGCCTAAATTTGTGTGTTCTGGCGGTAAAATCTTAGTGATTTGGTCTAACATTTTGGACCTTGAATATAACTTCCTGCTCGTTGTATCCAACTATTTATAACTGTCATGGAACTCCTGGTATTGCAGCAGGGGTCAAAACGCGTTCAAGTAACCCGCCACTTGTATTATTTCCCTCACCATTGACCCGCTAGGTGGATTGTATCAGGGGCCGAATCGATTTAAAGTAACCCATGTATCAGACTCGACAGCACTTCAAGTTGAAAATGAGGTCAGTTATCACGATAACAGTAATCCTCTTCTCTGATTAGTTAATCCAGAGGTCAGTCATTTCGTTGATGGGTGTCCGATAGAAATCTTCTTCTCTGATTGGTTAACCTAGATATTAGTCGAGGGTGGAATAGTATCGTCCAAATTTTATTTACCAGATTATATTTAAACTAGTCGGATGTGAGACTTCGTGTTATAAGCGCGCTTGATTCACTGACGTTTATTTTCATAGTACTGTTCAGTCTAGCGGTCTGTGTTGTAGTGGAATATTTTACGGTGTAAGTTGAATTTTTTTCTGTTTTTCTCTTAGCTCATAACGATGTGATAGGTTATCATTAAAGGAATTTCAGTTGTATTAATGGTGATGTGTATAAAGTACGTCTGTTAAGCCTTGTCGAGTGTATTATTCCTTCGTTTTTCATATGTTTATCTTATTGGTTCTTTAAAAAGTAGATATTTCAAGTCTTTTTGTAATTGATATTCAATGTTATTAATGTGTTACACTGGTGGTAAGGTAAAAATACGAATGAAGGCGGAACGCTAGGCGAGGTAAAGAGAGAGAGAGAGAGAGAGAGAGAGAGAGAGAGAGGAAGAAAGGTGGAATGGTAGGAGAGAAGTCTAGTAGGGGTTAGAAGAGCGAGAGAGAGACAGAGAGAGAGAAAGAGAGCGAGAGAAGCCTATGAGAAAGAAGGCGAGATGCTATGTATTAATGGTGAGAATAATCAAGTGTTACAATAGGAGGGACGCTAAAAATATGAGGGCGGGCGGGGGAGCTAAAGGGAGAGGCGGAGGGTGGACTGATAGGTTAGAAGTCTAAGAGAGAATAGGGGAGAAAGCGAGAGAGAGAGAGAGAAGGAAGGCACGATGATAGGGATAAATGGAGAGAATGAGTAAGTGTTTCAATGGAGGGAAATCTAGGCTGGAATAGTAGAGAGAGAGAGAGAGAGAGAGAGAGAGAGAAAGAGAGAAAGAGAGAAAGAGAGAGAGAGAGAGATAGCGAACCACTAACACCGAGGAACATATTTACACTACCAGCTTAGACTAACCAGTAATCTCTAACTGTTTCACCCTTATGCTTCATTTATGGTACAACGTTAAGCAGACACCCAACTACATAGCTATAAATATTTTCTAACGTCTACCTGGCGCGATAGCGTCACACCGAATCGAACTAATCCCCGATCCGATAGCACGCTGTCCGAAAACACTCGAGATAATCCCCGAGGGGTCACCCGCCAACACGCGATCCGCCCCGAGGTCATGTATAATCTACTAACCTATCACTATCGCTCAAGTACACCAAGCGCCCCAAAGTCAGCACACACCAGACATAAACAGGTCACTTCCGGATCACCGGGACTAGAGGTCAACATCCCGTCACGAAATGTCATGGTTAACTCCCCTTGTCTCTCGTGTACATTTCGCGCAAAATGCGCCTGCTATATATCTTTGTTAATTTGCGCCTAAAATGTTATTCAAATAGACCCTTGTATACTACTCAAGTGAATCTATAAAACACTCACGAAGTTCACAGTGAATGTTTAACAAGCCTCCTGCACAAGCAAACTGAACAAGTCCACTGATAAATGTCACTGAAAATGTCACTGATAAATGTCACTGATAAATTTCACTGATAAAGCCTAGTCCCCTGCACAAGCAATCTGAACAAGTCCACTGATAAATGTCACTGATAAAGCCTACAGATAAAGACAATGGATAAGCCCATTGATAAGACCACAGATAAATGTCACTGGTAAAGTCAACTGATAAATTTAACTGAAAAAGTCCACTGATAAAGTCACTAAACACGGCCACTGAGAAAACCCACAGATAAAGCCCACTAATAAAGCCCACTGATAAGCCAACCATAAAAACCCACTAATAAAGTCTGGAATAGCCTGGGATTCACAACTAACAAACATTGTATATAAGATTTTAAGCTGGAAAGATTGCATACAAGAAAGTGAAAGTAAACTCCACAAATATGAAGGGCCAGGAATTGGTCTACACTTTATATAAATAGAAGGGAAGAGCAGGCTCGTATATTGTAGCTACAAGAACTAGGGAAACTTAAAGAGAAGTAGAGAAGAGAAACAGAGGAACAGAGTAGGCTATTGTGGTCGCTGTAAGCAGAGATGTTTAACAGATTAGAAATGAGAAATCAGTAACTAGAAAGCTGGAACACTTGAGCTCGACATTAGATCTGATGGCGTCAATTGTCAAGAGCTGAACAGAGAAATCAAGTCAGCAAATGGCAAGTGCTAACCACATATAATGGACAAGGGTGAGCAACTCACACATTTAGAAGTGGTTTGATGACAAGTTAATGGTGCAAGGGAAGTAATACCAGTTGTATCGAAACATTATCAATGACGACGGTTAATTCCCTTTAAACATTTCATTGTGTGTTTATACAGAGTGCTTGGTCCTATCCTCAAGGTATATCACAGTCCAATGATAAAGTTATCATGATATCGTAACGGTACTAATACAACAATACATTGTGTCTATACCCTCATTTAGTTTTCTACATCTATACACACATGTCTCCAAGTCTCCTTTAGTGTAAATATAAATTTACAATTAACTTTGCAGCAGCGGGTTGTCTCCCGGAGTTTCATGTTAGTCAGGGGGAATGTTGTCTAGATTCAATAGGGCTACTCTGAGATAGAGGGTAGACATGTGACATGGTTTATAAGTTCACAAATTCACATTGCAGGCAGATCTTACAGTCTGTTGTTTGATGTGCGGCGGGGATAATCCGATGACTAACATGTTTCATGTGTTAGGATTTGGAGTTAAAAACGAAGCTCTAATATCATCAAGCGCTATACATTAAAAAAATATGACGATCATCATTTTCAGGAGGAAGTAAACTTCCGGTCAATATGGTGGATAGGCGGCATGAGCCATTAAAGGCTGTGTCTGAAAATTGTTCCTTGCTGCAGTTTCCTCATATTCCAAGTCCGGGTTGTTGCAGGAGCTACTGAGTTAAGCGTTCTGTGCACACCGTGATCTGTGCGTTTCATCCGTTTTTAATCGTGTTTCAATATCCCGATTGTTTACGGTGAATGATGATATCGTATGATATGGAACAGACGGCTGTGTTCACTTTCTGTGCAGTTTCACCTTATGTCTTTTGGCGTGTGCTGAGACTGCTATGATGGGGACTACGGCTACCTTTCTTTGTTTGGGAGATGAAATAGTAATTCGGATGATTCAACTGGCACGGGCGGTTGAGCAATTATGGATTTTAATTCGTTTGCAGTGATACCGGGACCTTCCATAACCATAACCATCACCATAAATTCACAATGCAATTTTTTGCAGGCTCAGTAAAGATTTGTTCTTGAGTTAACTGACTTAATTCAGCCGCTATTTCTCTACTCATTTCATCCTAAGTTTTTAGACATTTGGTTGCATTTCTCCACTAATATTACCGTTAGTTTCTATATATTTGCTCGTGATTTTCTAGTCATATTCTCCTATGTTACTGATCTCGTTGTCCCCGAATCTCAAAACATATAATGTTAAGTTATTAGATATTTATTACCAATCTCTGCTCAAAATGAATTCATATCAAACGAACTAAAAACATCAACTTTCATTTCACAGCCTCAAAAGAATGCTGCAGTTGAATGCAGTGATTTTAGAACAAAAAGCCTAATGAGTCATGGTAACAAGAATCTTGCTAAAAGTTATAGCAGGAAGGATTCAGAATAAAATAAAAACGGAATTAGAAAGCAGCAATTTGGATTTAGGAAAAACAGTGTGACAAAAGAATCCATAGTCAGTATGAGGATTTTAATCGGAAAAGTACACAGAAGTAAACAAAGCAATATATGTCTGCTTCATAGACTATATAGAATTATATCTTGTCAATATTCCTGTATGGTGCAGAAACATGGACATTAGACAAGAAAACAGAATAGAAAATTGAAGCCTTTGAAATGTGTTTTTATAGAACAATAGGTAGAATTGGATGTAAAGAAAAGAAAACAAACGATGAAGTTCTAAAACAACTAAAATATTAAAAGAGAACTACTAAGCACAATTAGAACAAGACAAATTAAATTTTGGGGACATGTTAAAAGGCACAACAGCCTACTAAAAGTAATGTTGGAAAGGAAGATAAAAGGTAATAGAGGCAGAGGCAGACCAAAACTAATATCGACAAGATCAAAAGATGGACAGGTCAGCCTATAACAACCTACACTATCAAAGCAAGATACGGAGCAGAATGGCGCTAAATGGTAATCAACCTTCGCTGTAGAGACGGCACTCAATGAATGAATTAATGAAAATCATGTTATGCTAAGTTACAGGACAATTGTCAATGATTCTACACTCATAATATCACGTCACTAGACATTTTTTCCTGATTCTACACTCATATCTTGTCACTAGACATTTGCCCCTTATTCTACGCTCAAATATCTTGTTGCCTGACATTTTTCCTGATTCTACACTCATAATATCTTGCCACTAGACATTTTACCCTTATTCTATGCTCAAATATCATGTTGCCTGACATTTTTTCCTGATTCTACACTCATAATATCTTGTCACTAGCCATTTGGCCTGATTCTACACTCATAATATTCTGTCATTAGACATGTGTCCCTGTTTTTACACTCATAATGTCTTGTTACTAGACATTTGTCCCTCGTTCTCAGCTTATCCTAAGTTACTAGACTTATATTTCCTCCGTTTACGTTATTCTTTACGTTTTCAGAAGTTACTAGACATTTCTTAACAAATTATCTGCTTTTGGAATCTCTTTGACTATCAGCCATTCAGTGTTTTCCCTGTAAATCGTAACAAACGATATCGACGTTGCTTGAGAAAATGGCGGAATATTTTGGTCTTCCCCGATCCCAAATTAATGATTGCTTCTCCTGTATTAGAGAGTTATTTCCCTTACTAAATATCATGTTAACATGGAAAGTAGCCTCGTTTGGGAATCAATTTGAATGTTAACATGGGCCCCGAATTGTGTTTTCATTCTTTTCTTATATTTCTTATGTAATGGCTTCTGATGGAAACCCTCAAGCTCAAATAATTTTCTTTTTATCTTTTATCCTTCTACTTTAATATTGTTCTTCGTATCTTTTATTCTTCTACTTTGACATTCTTCTTCTTATCTTTTATCCTTCTATTTTAATATTCTTCTTCGTATCTTTTATTCTTATAGTTTGATATTCTTATAGTTATCTTTCTATTTTTCCCAATCTTTTGTACTACTACTTGCATCGAGGAGAAATGGAGATAGACAGCAACTTTCTGTCCATTGCTCTTCTCTAACCTAACCGTGGTATGCCTTTTAATTAATATCTTTTTGAAACCATCTTTCCATTTATTTTATATATATACTTATATCTTATATCGACTGTTTTTTTAATGATCGTTACTATTTATTCTCTTCTAGTAGTATTTTTTTCAATTTAACTTAATTATTTCATTTCTCGTGTTGTCTCTTAAAGTTGTGTTTTTTAAAGAATTGCCATTTTTTACATTGGTATATAACTGGTGTATCGCTAAGTTGAGTTTAATTTAGTTTAGTTTAGTTTTAGTTTAGTTCAGTTCGGCTTAGTTTGGATTAATTTAGATTCATTGACAGGTCATACACATTTCACATGAGACATGTTAACAAATACTCGGATCTTCTCGCCAGTATGCCCGTCAGCGTGTGGAGACTGATGACTCCAGTTCTGTGATGATTTGTTAAACTTCTGTGTCTCCCCACACAGAGCTCCTTTTTAGCATCTCCAAATGTGAACTGATGTCCGTGCAGGCTAGACATGGTTGTTGATTCATGATTATTAAATGAATAATTATCTCCCCTTACTTGCTTGAGAACATTCAGAATGTTAGCCAGTTCAACATCCGCCTTCCAAGGCAACCGTTCCACGGAGGCTGTCAGCTCCTTCCCTCTCTCGACCGAGTTTTCATCGACGAAAATATACAAGATCACAAACAGTCTTGAGTTTTTTAGTGACATCAACCACGGTCTTCGTGACCAGTCAGTCCTAGTGATACCAAACAAAGTCTTCGTGACCATTCGGTCCTGAGTTGCTTAGTGACATCAACCACAGTCTTCGTGGCCAGTCAGTCCTGAGATCTTTAGTGATACCAAACACAGTCTTCGTGACCATTCGGTCCTGAGTTGCTTAGTGACATCAACCACAGTCTTCGTGGCCAGTCATTCCTGAGTTGCTTAGTGACGTCAACCACAGTCTTCGTGACCAGTCAGTCCTGTGTTGTTTAATGATATCAACCACAGTCTTCGTGGCCAGTCAGTCCTGTGTTGTTTAGTGATATCAACCACAGTCTTCGTGGCCAGTCAGTCCTGTGTTGTTTAGTGACATCAACCACAGTCTTCGTGGCCAGTCATTCCTGAGTTGTTTAATGATATCAACCACAGTCTTCGTGGCCAGTCAGTCCTGGGTTGTTTAGTGACACCAACCACAGTCTTCGTGGCCAGTCAGTCCTGGGTTGTTTAGTGACACCAAATCCAGTCTTTGTGACCAATCAGTCCTAAGTTGTTTACTGACACCAACCACAGTCTTCGTGGCCAGTCAGTCCTGGGTTGTTTAATGATATCAACCACAGTCTTCGTGGCCAGTCATTCCTGAGTTGTTTAGTGACACCAACCACGGTTTTCATGACCAACCCCAAACGACTTTTCCTGAGCCTGCTCATCGAGCCACTGAAAGAAAAGACTTTGTAGCCAGGCCAACGTTTTATTTTCTGCCATGATCTCCATAGCCACCTCGTCCGGTAGGGAGCGTCATGTGGTACGGAGGACATCAGATCGTCATCAAGCTACTGTATTTAAGATCGAAAATTAAGAGACACAAGCAAAAGGACCTTGGAACATTAGATCAGCATTCCAGGTTGGTAAAATAGAAAACAGATGAAGAGAATGAAATTGAACATCTTGGGACTATGTGAGATGAGATGGACAGGAGCGGGATTATTACAACGCGACAGTGGAAGTGTAATTTACTCTGGGGGAACCACACATGAAAGAGGTGTAGGCATCATGTTAGATAGAGAAAGAAGCAAAACAGTGAAAGGATTTTGGCCAGTATCAGACAGAATTCTGCTAGTAAAATTGAGAGACCAATGGATATCAACATAATTCAAGCTTATGCACCAACAAGTAATAGCGAAGAAGAAGACATTGGCACTTTTTTACAATGAGTTAGAGATGACCATGGAACAGTGTAAATCCCAAGAAATAACTTTTATATTAGTGGATTTCAATGCAAAGGTAGGAACAGCTAAAATGCAAAATGTAACTGGGGGCATGGCCTTGAAGAGACGAATGACAGAGGGGATAGATTGATAGATTGGGCAAAGACACATGAAATGATTATAAGTAACACCTGACAGAGACTCAAACGTTATGTACAATCAGTTAAATGAATTAACAGGAAGAAACGAAGTAAAAGTTTTAGGATGAGTGAAATCAAAGGAAGGAAATATAATAATGGGACAGGAGAAGACAATGGAAAGATGGACAGAAAATATCAGTCAACTCTATGATGATGGAAGACCAGAGCTAAACAATTAAAACAAAGACACAAGACCATCAATAATGCAGAGTAAAGTGGAGGAGGCAATTCAACACATGAAAAGAGGCAAAGCTCCACATGACATATACCCGAAGATCTACTTAAATCTATCTTTGTAGCCATACCGAAGAAGTCACGAGCCACTGATTGTGAAGACCATCGCACTATTAACCTCATGAGCCATATGACTAAAATATTACTAAGAATCATCATGAGACGTGTAAGGAACAAAATAAAACCAGAAATAAGTGAGGAACAATGTGGATTTGTGGAAGGAAAGGGCACCAATAATGCATTATACATCTTAAGAACATTGATAGAAAGATCTATAGAGGTAAAGAAAGATCTGTATATCTGCTTCATAGACAACACAAAAGCTTTTGACAAAGTAAAGCATGTGGAAATAATCAATATGCTGGAGAAATTAAACATTGATGGCAAGGATCTGCGAATCATAAAAAAACATGTACTGGCAACAAACAGCAGCTATACGAATTAACAACGAAACAGGACAATTCCAATATATAAAGCAAGGAGTCAGACAAGGCTGTGTTCTGTCACCTGATTTGTTTTCACTTTACAGCGAACATATTATGAGATCAATAGTAGACAAAAAAAGAATTGAAGTCAGCGGTCACAACATATATAATTTTACGATATGCGATGACACAGTCTTAATAGCAGAGAGAGAAGGAACTACAAGAAATGATAGACATAATGTAGCCGCAAGAAAGCAGAAATCACAGGATATAACGGAGAGATGATAATGCGGGATCCACGAGGAAATTGTGAAGTGTCATCCTCGTCTGATGCATGAGTTGCGAGATGCGAAACTAGACGCGTAGATTAAGTAGATTGGATGGAAATTAGAGGAAGTGATTTTTCATTTGAGGAGAAGTTCCATATTTAAAGACAAGATACAAAGAATCGAGAGATTTTTTTGGAGAGAACACACGTCTAGGTACAGCAAGCGCGAGTATAACTTAGACTCTGAAGTTTAAGATCTAACGAGTTTCAATTAGTCGAAGTTAACGTTGAGACAGTAGAAGTGATATTCGAGAAATTATAGCAGTGAGCTGTTCAATGAGGAACAGTTCACATTAGGTTAGGTAGTCACGTGTTTAAACCTAGAGTCCAGCGGCGAGTAACATTGCTGTTGGGCAACGTGCGTGTGTGTGACCATAAGTCCAGTCAGTGTGGTCAGTATATTGTGTAAAAAGTTGAAGTTCGGCGCCCAGGACTATGGGGTCTAATAAAACTGGTTTATCTTACAAGTGAAGTCTTGCTGTGTGTTCCACAATTTCAGATCACGCCTTGCGCAACCGAAATTATGGGAGAACATTACACAGTATGACATTGTCGGGGCACAACAGAGAATAACAAGAGTACTAAGATCACTGGAAACACGGTAACCCGTGTCAGCTCCCCAAGTTAAAAGCCCATGCATTCATGACCGGTCAGCAGGAAGCTACGAGAAGTCAAGGCACGAGTTAGACGACCGAGCACGGAAGTGGTCAGCTCGTCGAAGGCTGACCCGAAGCAACGCCATCCCTGAGAGCGTGATAATACAGGGGGCGGGGGGGGGGGGGGGGGTCTGACGGTGCGAGTGGCAACTGGCCAAGGCGACGAGGCGAGAGAACCAAAAACTACCAGCTGGTAGCTGATACCATCTGATTGAGATGCGTCAAAAGATCGCGTCTGTTACATTTGATTGCTGATAGATGTGTTACATTTGATAGCTGATAGATGTGTTATATTTGATAGCTGATAGATGTGTTACATTTGATAGCTGATAGATGTGTTACATTTGATAGCTGATAGATGTGTTACATTTGATAGCTGATAAATGTGTTACATTTGATAGCTGATAGATGTGTTGCATTTGATAGCTGATAAATGTGTTACATTTGATAGCTGATAGATGCGTTACATTTCTGATACATTAAAGAGCATCGTCTGATAAAACAAAACACCCGTTTGTTACAATAATAGTAATAGAAAGCAACAAGAAAGGTCTCTGTCTGAATAGTAAGAAAACAGAAGTAATGGTCATATCAAAGAAACAATCATCACCATCATGCAGCATACAAATAAACGAGACAAATCTGAAACAAGTACAACGTTTGAAATACTTGGGCACAATAATAACATCAGATGGAAGATGCACCACAGAAATAAAAAGCAGAATAGCTCAGGCCAAAGTTGTATTTCAGAAAATGAAAAATATCTTATGCAACAAATCTATGTCAATAGAAATGAGAAAGAGAGTTTATCGATGCTATATAGAACCAATTCTGACCTACGGAAGCGAATCATGGACAGTAGACAAACAATTGCAAAGGCGATTAAAGGCCACAGACACAGCTAAAAAGACTGATGAGGAAGTTTTCAAAGAGGTCAACACAAAAAGGGAGCTCCTACAAAATATTAGAAAGAAGCAATCAACATTTTTTCAGGCACATCATAAGAAGAGGAAAGTTGGAATACTTGATTACAACTGGCAAAATAAAAGGAAAGAGAGATCGCAGACGAGAAAGAGAGAAAATACTTGATAGCTTGGTTTCATGACATGGAAAACAGTCAACAACAGAACTGATACGATGCACTGTAGATAGAAGATTGTGGAAGGACATTATCGACTACGCCAACCGGTATGGCACATGATGATAATAATCTCCACGGTCAGACAGCAGGTAGTTACAGCGAAGTTACGACTCTCCTAATTTACTATTCTTTCTTGGATCTGAGCCATGTAGGCCCACATGCTCCGACTGTGCCGAACAACAGACCCATCAGTGTAGATGACTGACGCATCCTCGGGTGAATCAAGACCTACACTTCAGTCTACGCAACCACATCATTTTGTTGTCTGTATTCTTTGTCCAAAGTGATGCAAACAAAAACATACGTAGCGAACTGTGTTAACACCTATATCCAAGTCTCTCGGTGGACAAATCTACTGAACAATGTCCTCAGTTAACAAATCTATTGAACAATGTCCTCAGTTAACAAATCTATTGAACAATGTCCTCAGTTAACAAATCTATTGAACAATGTTCTCAGTTAACAAATCTACTGAACAATGTCCTCAGTTAACAAATCTATTGAACAATGTCCTCAGTTAACAAATCTATTGAACAATGTCCTCAGTTAACAAATCTACTGAACAATGTCCTCAGTTAACAAATCTACTGAACAATGTCCTCAGTTAACAAATCTATTGAACAATGTCCTCAGTTAACAAATCTATTGAACAATGTCCTCAGTTAACAAATCTATTGAACAATGTCCTCAGTTAACAAATCTATTGAACAATGTCCTCAGTTAACAAATCTACTGAACAATTTCCTCAGTTAACAAATCTATTGAACAATGTCCTCAGTTAACAAATCTATTGAACAATGTCCTCAGTTAACAAATCTATTGAACAATGTCCTCAGTTAACAAATCTACTGAACAATGTCCTCAGTTAACAAATCTATTGAACAATGTCCTCAGTTAACAAATCTACTGAACAATGTCCTCAGTTAACAAATCTATTGAACAATGTCCTCAGTTAACAAATCTACTGAACAATGTCCTCAGTTAACAAATCTATTGAACAATGTCCTCAGTTAACAAATCTACTGAACAATGTTCTCAGTTAACAAATCTATTGAACAATGTTCTCAGTTAACAAATCTATTGAACAATGTCCTCAGTTAACAAATCTATTGAACAATGTCCTCAGTTAACAAATTTATTGAACAATGTCCTCAGTTAACAAATCTATTGAACAATGTCCTCAGTTAACAAATCTATTGAACAATGTCCTCAGTTAACAAATCTATTGAACAATGTTCTCAGTTAACAAATCTATTGAACAATGTCCCCAGTTAACAAATCTATTGAACAATGTTCTCAGTTAACAAATCTACTGAACAATGTTCTCAGTTAACAAATCTATTGAACAATGTCCTCAGTTAACAAATCTATTGAACAATGTCCTCAGTTAACAAATCTACTGAACAATGTCCTCAGTTAACAAATCTATTGAACAATGTTCTCAGTTAACAAATCTATTGAACAATGTCCCCAGTTAACAAATCTATTGAACAATGTCCTCAGTTAACAAATCTATTGAACAATGTTCTCAGTTAACAAATCTATTGAACAATGTCCCCAGTTAACAAATCTATTGAACAATGTTCTCAGTTAACAAATCTATTGAACAATGTCCCCAGTTAACAAATCTATTGAACAATGTTCTCAGTTAACAAATCTATTGAACAATGTTCTCAGTTAACAAATCTATTGAACAATGTCCCCAGTTAACAAATCTATTGAACAATGTTCTCAGTTAACAAATCTATTGAACAATGTCCCCAGTTAACAAATCTATTGAACAATGTTCTCAGTTAACAAATCTATTGAACAATGTCCTCAGTTAACAAATCTATTGAACAATGTCCTCAGTTAACAAATCTATTGAACAATGTTCTCAGTTAACAAATCTATTGAACAATGTCCTCAGTTAACAAATCTATTGAACAATGTCCTCAGTTAACAAATCTATTGAACAATGTCCTCAGTTAACAAATCTATTGAACAATGTCCTCAGTGAACAAATCTATTGAACAATGTCCTCAGTTAACAAATCTTTTGAACAGTGTCCTCTGTCCGCGTCATCCATGATCTTCCTCTATTGAGCCTGCTGCTGCCCCCCCCCCCCCCCCCCCTCCAATCTCACAGTGTAGTTGATGTTGTACGTCAGCACTGACTCGGATGTAAGCACGTGGCCGAGACATCATTATTCAGTCTCCGATCGTGGGCAAGGAGATACCACATCTCCCTGCAAGGTGTGGCTTTCGTTCATCCACGTATGATGCGCATGGTCCCAAGGAGATACCACATCTCCCTGCAAGGTGTGGCTTTCGTTCATCCACGTATGCTGCGCATGGTCCCATCTTTTACTCGTTCCAGTCTTACATTATACGTGTGGTAAAGACTTAGAATGGTCAGTTTATGCTCAATAAGAGACACCACCAGTCCTTGGTACAGGAGCACAAGAAGATGCCGTTCGCTGCCGCTTTGCCCCTCATTGTTGAGATGTCTTTCCTGACCTTCATTAACACTTGGTCTGTGTACTGGGTAGAAGCAAGAATCTGTGTGTAGAGAATGTTTCTATTCGTTCATATCTTTCCACAAAAATATTCAGATGTTTCAGTATGGGTGATATTTGGTAGCTTGCATTAGTTGTCTTCTAGATTCTGTACTCAGACAAATAAGATACAGCGCTCTTTACTTCTGTGGACGCTTCTGATATTTCATTATTCTGTATCGCTATAGCCTCGTCCGGTGATTTATCTTTAGCTCAAACCTCTCATCGAACCGGTTAGATCTTCATTTAATATTTATAGATAAGGTTTAGATTATCAACTTCTTTCTTTCTTTCTTTCTTTCTTTCTTTCTTTCTTTCTTTCTTTCTTTCTTTCTTTCTTTCTTTCTTTCTTTCTTTCTTTCTTTCTTTCTTTTTTTTCTTCCTTCCTTTCTTTCTTTCTTTCTTTCTTCCTTCCTTTCTTTCTTTTATTTTTCTTTCTTTCTTTTTTCTTTCTTTCTTTCTTTCCTTATTTCTCTCTTTCTTTCTTTCTTTCTTTCTTAATATGTTTCTTCCTTTTTCTTTCTTCCTTTCTCTCTTTCTTTCGTTCTGTCTTTCCTTCGTTCTTTCGTTCATTTTTTTCTTTCTTTTTTTTTTCTACCTCAGCTGCCTATATCTCTTATTACACTCTCCTCTCTATCGACCAGCGGCAGTTTGTTTGTAATCATATGACTCTCAGTGTATGAGAAGAGTGCCCGCCCCTGGTCTACGAAGATTAAAAGAGGTAGAAGGAAAGCATAGACAGAGAGATAGTAAGGAGATAGACAGAATATGGTCTTGGAACAGAGACATAAAGATAGTAGGACGATAGATAGAAGGAGACTGTGACAAATAAAGGTATAAAAAAGAGAAGAAATAGACAGAAGAAGCTTATAGTGGCAAGAGTAAATAAAGATGGTGAAGTCAAACAAAGACAACATAGGTCAGGAAACATCACGTGACAACAATCAATGAAGTCATGGATTAATGTCAGGAATGATTTATTGATGTGACGAGGTCACAGACAGAAATAACCACAATGACGAGCTGTACCAGGTGTCGCTGACACTCTCCATCTTGTGATTTCACTTCTCGCTTCCTGAAACAACAAAACACATTTATGTTGGACAATTTCTCTGGACATGGAGACATGAGTTGACACAGAGAACATTGACAGACTTCTCTTCTGTGTAAACCATAAGCTAGAGAGAAACCAAGAACGCGTGGCTCACTTGACGAGGCAACCAACAGAGAACAATACATTTTAAACAAAGTTCTGTATCATCAGATCATCATGTGCCATACCGGTGGGCGTAGGAGATCATGCTCTTCTATTATCTACCGTGCACTGTATCGGTTCTGTTGTTGACTAGTTTTCCATGCCCTGACACCAAGCTATCCAGTATTTTATCTCTTTGCCGTCCGCGGTCTCTCTTTTTCTGTTTTTTTTGCCAGTTTAAATCAAGTATTCCAATTTTCCTCTTCTCATGAATTGCCAGAACAATGTTTATTCTTCCTTTTTAATTTTTTTTTAGGATTACCCTTTTTGTTTTGGCCTCTTTGAGAATTTCCTCATTGGTTTTTTTAGCTGTTCAGAAAACTTTGAACATTCTTCTGATAAATTCCATCTCTGTGACATCTAATCGTCTTTTCATTGTTTTTTTTTTTTACTGTCCATGATTCACTTCCATAGGTTGGAATTTGCTCTATATAGCACCGACGTACTCTTTTTCTCACTTCTACTGACATAGATTTGTTTCATAAAACGTTTTTCTTTTTCTGAAATGCTATTTTGGTCTAAGCTAATCTGCTTCTTATTTCTTTCCTGCATCTTCCATCAGATGTTTTTATTGTGCACAGCATTGGCTGACTCCTTGTTTTATATTTTGGAACTGTTTTGTTTGGTTTGCCTATTCTAATGGCTGCTGTTTACTTTCAGTACATGGTTTTTTTATGATTCGCAGATCCTTGCCCCCAATGTTTAATTTCTCCAGCATATTGATTATTTCCAAATGTTTTACTTTGTCATATTTCTTTGTGTATTCTATAAAGCACATATATAGTTCTTTCTTTACTGCTGTAGATCTTTCTATCAATGTTCTCAGGAAGTATATTGCATTGTTAATGCCATTTCTTTCCACAAATCCACATTGTTACTTATTTCTGGTTTTATTTTAATTCTGTATGGTTTGTTAAAAAGTTCAGCAACAATAAACATGATCCAATAAACGTGAACCAATAAACATGAACCAATAAACATGAACCAATAAACGTTAAAAATATACATGAACCAATAAACATGAACCAATAAACATGAACCAATAAACATGAACCAATAAACATGAACCAATAAACATGAGCCAATAAACATGAACCAATAAACATGAACCAATAAACATGAACCAATAAACATGAACCGATAAACATGAACCAATAAACATGAACCAATAAACATGAACCAATAAACATGAACCAATAAACATGAACCAATAAACATGAACCAATAAACATGAACCAATAAACATGAACCAATAAACATGAACCACACGACAAAACGTGCTTTATTTAACAGGATCCACATCACGACACCGAACATAAGAACACCACGTGACTGTATTAACAAGACCCAGATCACGTGACATAACTTACTTAACTGAGACCTATCGAACCAGAGACTGCAAATCCAGGAATCCCAACTGTGCCACCTGCCTGGAGACCTGAGCCACCTCCTGCCCTGATACCTGCACTACCTCCTGCCTGGAGACCTGCGCCACCTCCTACCTGAAGACCTGCGCCACCTCCAACCTGGAGACCTGCATTGAGACCTGCGCCTCCACCAGCTTGGAGACCTGCACCACCTCCTACCTGGAGACCTGCGCCACCTCTTCCCTGGAGACCTGCACCACCTCCTGCCTGGAGACCTGCACCACCTCCTACCTGGAGACCTGCACCACCTCCTACCTGGAGACCTGCGCCACCTCCTCCCTGGAGACCTGCACCACCTCCTACCTGGAGACCTGCGCCACCACCTGTCTGGAGACCTGCGCCACCTCCTACCTGGAGACCTGCGCCCCCTCCTGCCTGGAGACCTGCACCACCACCACCTGCGTTACCTTGCACCCAATAGCCACCACCCCCACCTACGTTGCCTTGTCCCTGAAAGCCACCACCACCACCTACGTTGCCTTGCCCCTGAAAGCCACCACCACCTCCTGCGTTACCTTGCACCCAATAGCCACCACCACCACCTACGTTGCCTTGTCCCTGAAAGCCACCACCACCACCTACGTTACCTTGTCCCTGAAAGCCACCACCACCACCTACGTTGCCTTGTCCCTGAAAGCCACCACCACCACCTACGTTGCCTTGTCCCTGAAAGCCACCACCACCACCTACGTTGCCTTGTCCCTGAAAGCCACCACCACCACCTACGTTGCCTTGTCCCTGAAAGCCACCACCACCACCAACGTTGCCTTGCCACTGAAAGCCACCACCTTGGCCGTAACCACCAGCCCCTTGGTTGACATGAACTGAGGGATTATAAACGGGTGGCTTGAATCCCTTGCGCTGGCAGTGATTCTCACACGCTGTTTTATGTTCACCCAGACGCTCACAAAGTATACAGAGCTTGTCTAAGGGCACCTTGTCGAACTCTGCCGTCACATCGCTGGAACGAGATGGAATGTTAGATAAGCAAACGTTTGTGGTTGATAACAATGATGACGATACATCCAAGTTTAGTAGAAGAAGTTAGAACTAAAATAGTCCAGATATTTGTGGTAGAGAAATGGTCTATTCTGTAGCAGCGACAACAAGTGAGACAATATTTGGAATATTTCTTCTCATAAACACTCATCTACTAAAACGTCACTAACACAAAATCTCATTCATCTTCAACCTTCATGTTTTATTGTGCTCTCACAATTGGATCCACTCCCTGACAATATCTTTTTGTAGAGTAAAGAGAGATGTTCTAAGAAAGTGGACCTACACTGTTGAAGTCCTGCAAGTAATGGTGGTTTAATCAGTGCCAAAAAAAGGAACCAGGGATCAAATATTCCAGGGTAGAAAGTTAGCATTGACAGAAATACAAAATGTTACCTTCTAAGGGGAAATAGAAAGTTAGTGTTTAGAATATTACACAATGCTGGCGACTAGATAACAATAGAAAGTTACTTGGGGAGGGGGGGGGGGCTTTGAAGCATGGCTTGGAAAACCACCCGACTGGACTACCGACGTTCGGACAACCCGTGTTCGATTCCCGCTGGGAGCAGTGTGAGTTGTATTCGTGGTTGGGAAAAAAAAATACTCTGCAGTCGACCCAGCCGCTGGCAGAAATTGGTACCAGGACAGTACTCTGGGAAGGTGAGGAATACCGTCTCGCATCGCGAGTTTTGATGCTTAAAGCGACACTATCCAGAAGTCTCCGAACACTTCTGGAAAGACGGCCGAGCACATATGGGTGAAAACTCTGCTAAAACGTCGATTCAAGTACCGTACTTGAACTTTACTTTATAATGTTAATGTTAAGATAATGCCAAAAACATAGTGTTTAGGTAACATTAGAGGGTTAAAGTTTAGATAACAACATAAAGTTAGCATTTAGATAAAAATAGAAAGTTAACGTTTAGATAACAATGCAAATTTAGTTTTTAGACAACAATAAAAGTTAGGATTTAGATAACGACCTCTTCGCATGTCTTCTTCCATATATCCTTTACATTTTACCTGAGACATGTGAAAAAACCCTGAGGTAAAGAGAACGCCAGAATAAGGCATGGATGACAACAGAGACCCTGGAGAAAAGAGAAGGCAAGAATAAGGCATGGATGACAACAGAGACCCTGGAGAAAAGAGAAAGCAAGAATAAGGCATGGATGACAACACAGACCCTGCAGAAAAGAGAAGGCAAGAATAAGGCATGGATGACAACAGAGACCCTGGAGAAAAGAGAAGGCAAGAATAAGGCTTGGATGACAACAGAGACCCTGGAGAAAAGAGAAGGCCAGAATAAGGCATGAATAACAACACAGACCCTGGAGAAAAGAGAAGGCAAGAATAAGGCATGGGTGACAACAGAGACCCTGGAGAAAAGAGAGAGCAAGAATAAGGCATGGATGACAACAGAGACCCTGGAGAAAAGAGAAGGCCAGAATAAGGCATGGATGACAACAGAGACCCTGTAGAAAAGAGAAGGCAAGAATAAGGCATGGATGACAAAAGAGACCCTGGAGAAAAGAGAAGGCAAGAATAAGGCATGGATGACAGCAGAGACCCTGGAGAAAAGAGAACGCCAGAAAAAGGCATGAATAACAACAGAGACCCGGGAGAAAAGAGAAGGCAAGAATAAGGCATGGATGACAACAGAGACCCTGGAGAAAAGAGAAGGCAAGAATAAGGCATGGATGACAATAGAGACCCTGGAGAAAAGAGAAGGCCAGAATAAGGCATGGATGACAACAGAGACCCTGGAGAAAAGAGAAGGCAAGAATAAGGCATGGATGACAGCAGAGACCCTGGAGAAAAGAGAAGGCCAGAATAAGGCATGGATGACAACAGAGACCCTGGAGAAAAGAGAAGGCAAGAATAAGGCATGGGTGACAGCAGAGACCCTCAAGAAAAGAGAAGGCAAGAATAAGGCATGGATGACAACAGAGACCCTCAAGAAAAGAGAAGGCCAGAATAAGGCATGGATGACAACAGAGACCCTCAAGAAAGAGAAGGCAAGAATAAGGCATGGATGACAGCAGAGACCCTGGAGAAAAGAGAAGACCAGAATAAGGCATGGATGACAACAGAGACCCTGGAGAAAAGAGAGAGCAAGAATAAGGCATGGATGACAGCAGAGACCCTGGAGAAAAGAGAAGGCCAGAATAAGGCATGGATGACAACAGAGACCCTGGAGAAAAGAGAAGGCAAGAATAAGGCATGGATGACAACAGAGACCCTGGAGAAAAGAGAAGGCCAGAATAAGGCATGGATGACAACAGAGACCCTGGAGAAAAGAGAAGGCAAGAATAAGGCATGGATGACAACAGAGACCCTGGAGAAAAGAGAAGGCAAGAATAAGGCATGGATGACAACAGAGACCCTGGAGAAAAGAGAACGTCAGAATAAGGCATGAATAACAACACAGACCCTGGAGAAAAGAGAAGGCAAGAATAAGGCATGGATGACAACAGAGACCCTGGAGAAAAGAGAAGGCCAGAATAAGGCATGGATGACAACAGAGACCCTGGAGAAAAGAGAAGGCAAGAATAAGGCATGGATGACAACAGAGACCCTGGAGAAAAGAGAAGGCAAGAATAAGGCATGGATGACAACAGAGACCCTGGAGAAAAGAGAAGGCCAGAATAAGGCATGGATGACAACAGAGACCCTGGAGAAAAGAGAAGGCAAGAATAAGGCATGGATGACAGCAGAGACCCTGGAGAAAAGAGAAGGCCAGAATAAGGCATGGATGACAACAGAGACCCTGGAGAAAAGAGAAGGCAAGAATAAGGCATGGATGACAGCAGAGACCCTGGAGAAAAGAGAAGGCCAGAATCAGGCATGGATGACAACAGAGACCCTGGAGAAAAGAGAAGGCCAGAATAAGGCATGGATGACAGCAGAGACCCTGGAGAAAAGAGAAGGCAAGAATAAGGCATGGATGACAGCAGAGACCCTGGAGAAAAGAGAAGGCAAGAATAAGGCATGGATGACAGCAGAGACCCTGGAGAAAAGAGAAGTCAAGAATAAGGCATGGATGACAGCAGAGACCCTGGAGAAAAGAGAAGGCAAGAATAAGGCATGGATGACAACACAGATCCTTGAGAAAAGAGAAGGCAAGAATAAGGCATGGATGACAGCAGGGACCCTGGAGAAAAGAGAAGGCCAGAATAAGGCATGGATGACAGCAGAGACCCTGGAGAAAAGAGAAAGCCAGAATAAGGCATGGATGACAGCAGAGACCCTGGAGAAAAGAGAAGGCCAGAATAAGGCATGGATGACAACACAAACCCTGGAGAAAAGAAAAGGCCAGAATAAGGCATGGATGACAACACAAACCCTGGAGAAAAGAGAAGGCCAGAATAAGGCATGGATGACAGCAGAGACCCTGGAGAAAAGAGAAGGCAAGAATAAGGCATGGATGACAGCAGAGACCCTGGAGAAAAGAGAAGGTCAGAATAAGGCATGGATGACAACAGAGACCCTGGAGAAAAGAGAAGGTCAGAATAAGGCATGGATGACAACAGAGACCCTGGAGAAAAGAGAAGGCAAGAATAAGGCATGGATGACAGCTGAGACCCTGGAGAAAAGAGAAGGCCAGAATAAGACATGGATGACAGCAGAGACCCTGGAGAAAAGAGAAGGCAAGAATAAGGCATGTATGACAGCAGAGACCCTGGAGAAAAGAGAAGGCAAGAATAAGGCATGGATGACAACAGAGACCCTGGAGAAAAGAGAAGGCCAGAATAAGGCATGGCTGACAACAGAGACCCTGGAGAAAAGAGAAGGCCAGTATAAGGCATGGATGACAGCACAGACCCTGGAGAAAATTAAAGAAAGAAATAATAAGAAAGCGGACATAAATAAAAGCAAAACGAGAAGTGCTGAGACCAAGACATCATCATCATCAAGTACCGGGCCTGCTGACGTAGGTGATCATGTCTCTCCACAATCTTTCGATCTCGACAGTTATTTTACATTTCTGTTGTTGACCTTCTGTCAAGACATTCACTTAAGCTGTCTGGTAATTTTTCTCTTTGCTTCCCTTTATCTCTTCGTCCCTCAAATTTTCCAATTGTTACAATATATTCAGCTGTTCTCTACTCATTTCATGGCCAGAAATGATGATTGTTTCTTCCTAAAATTGGAAATTCGTTGTCTTTTTGCTTCGGAAACGTTCTTTCAGGACGTTTTCATTACTCTTATTAGCTGTCCACGGTATTCTCAACATTCTGTGTAAAACCATGTTTCTACAGCCTCCAGTGATTTTCTCGTCTGTTGTCCTATTGTCCATGATTCACATCCATATGTTAATACTGGCTCTACATAACATTTAAGAACTACTTTTCTTGTTTCGATTTACCGTCTCAGGTTAACAAAGTTCCCACATATTTAAATTCATTTACCTGTTTTAATATTGTTCCACTTGTCTTTATTTTGCACTGAGATGATGTCTTTTTCTTTGTTGTTACCATTGTTTCTGTTTTTTTTTTAATATTAAGGTTGAGTTCTTTATTTTTGCTTTCTTTCACAATAATGTCTAACATTTCTTGTAACTCATTTTCACTTTTAGCGATTAAGATTGTATCATCAGCATTCCTTAGATTATTTATATTATGACCTTCAATTGCTATTTCAGGCATCCTCCTTATGGATCTTAAAACAATCTCACCATACATATTAAACAAATCTGGTGACAGCACACAACCTTGTCTAACACCCTGTTTTATTTGTTGAAACATTCCCAATTGGTTTCCAGTTCTTATGGCCGCTGTTTGTTGCCAGTACATCATCATCGTTGAGTGCCGTCTCCGCAACGAAGGTTGGCTACCACGGAGCGCCATTCTGCTCTGTCTCTTGCTTTGATGGTGCAGGCTGTCATATGCTGATTTGTCTATCTTTTGATGTTACTCGTCCATGTTAGTCTTGGTCTGCCTCTGCCTCTTTTACCTTCTATTTTCCCTTCCAAGATTACTTTTAGTAGGCTGTTGTGTCTTTTAACATGGTCCAAAAATCGCATTTGTCTTGTTTGAATTGTGTTTAGTAGTTCTCTTTTCATTTTTAGTTGTTTTAAAGCTTCGTCGTTTGTTTTCTTTTCCTTCCATCCAATTCTACCTATTCTTCTATATATCCACATTTCAAAGGCTTCAATTCTCTGTTCTGTTTTATTGTCTAATGTCCATGTTTCGGCACCATATAGGAATATTGAGAAGAAGCAACATTTTGCTAATCTTAGTTTTAGCCCTGGTGTTATTTGTTTTGATGTTAGTATGTTCTTCATGACATTAAAATTACTTTTTGCCATACCGATTCTTTTGTTTATTTCAGTTGTACATTTTTTGCATCACTGGTTATAGTATGTTCAAGGTAGTTGTAGTTCTGAACTGTCGTCAGGTCTATTCCTTCAATGTTATTACATGTTCTTCATTATTCTTAGATCTTTGATGTCTACGTTTGTGCTTTCTAACATTTTTATTATTTCTTGGTACTTTACTTTGTCAAATGCCTTGTTATAATCTATGAAACATAGGTATAGATCTGTTTTCAGCTCTATGGCTCTTTCTACTAAAGATCGTATGATGTATATGGCATTGCTCGTTCCTTTACCTCTAACAAAACCACTCTGTTCATTACAAATTTCTGGATTGATTTTGTTTTGCACTCTTCACATGATGATTCTTAGTAATATTTTAGTCATATGGCTCATAAGTCTTATTGTGCCCATCACACCCATCAAAAAAAAAAATCACCCATGGCTTCAATCTCTTCTTTAGTTATATTATCTGGTCCAGGAGCTTTGCCTGCTTTCATATTGCGCAAGGCGTCTTCCACTTCTTATCTGAGTATTTCTGGTCCTTCTCATTATCTTTAATATTTACTTCTGTTCGTTCATCATTATAAAGATCCTTAATGTATTCTGTCCATTGTTCCCTTATGTTTTCTTGATCAATAAACAGTTCTCCTTCCTTTGATCTTAGACATCCAGTTTTTGATTGCTTTTTTCTTCCTGTTAATTCTTCAATTTGTTTGTACCTATATAGCTTTAGCATATCCTTTTTGTTGCATTTCAATCTCTTTGCATCTTTCTTTTAGCCATCGTTCTTTTGCTTCATTGCATTTCATTACAATATTTATATTGAATCTCTTATACTCATCTTTATTTTCTTTATTTCTTCTTCTTGTATCCATTAGCTGCAAAATGTCATCTGCCATCCATTTCTTTCTTGAATTTGTCCTCACTGGTGGTATGAACTCTTTTGATGTTTGTTGCATTGATTCTTTTAGCATTTCCTACTGTTCTTCTTTGTATGCTTTGTATCTTCTCTATTGTATTGTACCGGTTCTGAATTGTGATTTTATATTTGTCTTGCAGCTTCTTGTCTGATTTTAGTAAATCTAAATTTAACTTTATGTTAACTGAGGCTCGTTTTGTTGTTTTTAATTTTACTCTAAGCTTTCCCACAACTGGTACATGATCACTATTGCAATCTGCCCCTGGTCTAGTTATCACACACACCAGACTGTTTCTAAATCTATTGTTTATCATTATGTAATCAATTTGATTACGTGCGTTGTCTCCTGGGCTTTTCCGTGTCCACAGACGTCTTGGATTTTGCTTAACCCAGGTGTTTCCTATCATCATGTTGTGTGTTCTTGCCCAGTCAACAAGTTTCTCACCTCTTTTGTTCCTATCGCCTAAGCCATAATGCCCAACTACTTCCTCAACTCTTTCCTATCCTACTTTTGCGTTAAAATCCCCTAGAACTATGGTGTTTTCATGTGGTTTGCATTTATGAAGTGCCTCATTTAACTCGTGGTAAAATTTATCAGTTGTTTCCTCTATACTGTCTGCTGTTGGTTCATAAACTTGTATAAGATTTATATCTATTGGCTTTCCTTCAATTTCACTAAACGGACTTTGTCAGATATTGCGTAAAAGCCTTTCACTGTTTTTGCTACTCTATTTTCTCTTTTCATCTCTAGCTACTTTTCATCTCTAACATCTTTTCACCTACTCCTTTTTGGTGTTCAGTACCTCCAGAATAAATTATTTTATGTTTATCAGAATATATCTCCCCTGATCCGGTGTATCTGATTTCGCAATGTCTTAGTAATTGTAAACCCATTCTTTTCATTTCTTGTATGATGTTTTCCAATTTACCCTTCTGCATAAGTGTTCTCACATTCCAAATACCTATCTTTAGAGTCTGTTTTAACCTTATTTTGCTTACAGTAGCTTGATGACGATCGGGTATCACCAAGACACATGAAACTTAAACAGATATGAACAGAGTATAGAGGAAATTCATTAAAAGGGAAAAGATGGAATATATAGATGTGAACTAGCTAAGAGGCAAAGGAAGCAACACATGAAGGGAATATGAAAGAACAACACAAAGCTATGTCCATTTCTCTTTCTGTTGGCCTTAGATTAGTTTATGAAAATAACTCAGACCGACAGAAATGGAATCCAGTGGTCACTGACTAAGCAACTTAATGATTTAGACTTTGGTCATGACATAGCTCTATCACACAAACATCAACAGATGCAAGATAAAATGAGCATGCTGGATGAGAGATCACAACAGACTGAAGAAAATAGACATAAGACGAAAATTATGAGAATTAATGCAGTTGGCAATAACCAAATAATATTTTTTTTTATTCTTAATTTTTTTAGCGTTCTTTTCCCTTTGATGAAGACCCTAGAGACTAAAAACTGAATTTTTCGTTTTAATCCGTTTTTCCTGGCAGCCGTTTGCACAGGGGTCCCTCGCCGCACAGGCAGATAACTCCGTCTTTCGAGTTACTCATATTTTATCTTTCGATGACTAATTCACGTTTCAAGCCGGGCATCGCTGTTGTGACCAGGGGCGGTTGCTGCAGAGAGAAAGACCATAAATACAAATCCAAACTGGTCCAACCGGGATTTGAACCCACAACCTCTCTATCTCGAGGCTGGTGTTTTGCCTCGTGATCAACCAGTTCTCCCCCCCCCCCCCCCCCGAAGAAAAAAAATAATAATAGGAGAAATACATCTACTAGATATACAATCATACTTGGGCAGTAATGTAGACAAACAAGAAGGAATAGAAAATCATACCAGAAAAAGGATATCAAAAGCAAGACAAGCATTTGTTGCACTGGGAAACATATGGAGGTCCAAAGAAATTAGGTTAAATACCAAAATAAAAATGTTCAACTCCAATGTTAAGTCAGTCTTAATACATGGATGTGAAACATGGAGAACAAGAAAAATGACAAATCATGAACAACATACAGACTTTCATTAATGGATGCTTACGCAGAATAAACGGGATGGAAATTGCAGGACAAAATCACTAACAAAGAATTATGGAAATGTACCAGTCAAATACAAGTGGATAAAGAGATACAGCGAAGATGATGACGCTGGACAGGACACACACTGCGGAAGCCAAATGAGAGTTTTACACAACAGGCTCTTTTCTGGAATCTCAAAGGAAAATTACATAGAAAATATTACATAGAAAATATTACATAGAAAATATTACATAGAAAATATTACATAGAACATAGGAAAATTACCAAGGAGAAGACAGATATAACTAAAGTTGAAGATTGATGAAATGATCTTCAAAGAATAGCAAAATAAAAAGAACAGCTTGGAAGTTGTTAGTTGAAGACCTTTGCTCCAGAGGGAGTTGAAAGGAAGAAGAAGCATAAGAAATAGATAACAATAGAATGTTACCATTTAGATAACAAAATAAAGTTAGCGTTTAGATAACAATAGGAAGTTATCGTTTAGATAACAATTGAGAATTAACGTTTCAAGTTAAAATTCTAAAATTCTTAGAACTGGTCGTCCGTGAAGGCCCGTGGCTTAGACGCCGTGAACTCTCAACCTCGAGGTCCAGGGTTCGAGTCCCACAGTGATCGGTTTTTTAAAAGAAATCACGACTCGCGGGGTTACCTCCCTGGGGACTAACGTCAGAGGCAATGACAAACCAGTGACGTTTAATGTCTGGAAAGTTCCACAGCCAAGAAATAGATCATGCTAAAACGCTTTAATTTGGTTTTAGATCACGCAAATGTTTAGTGTATTTTTTTTATAGCTTCCAATGATGGATGTATTTTATAGCTTCAGATGTTGGGTGTATATTATAGCTTCAAATGTTTGATGAATTTTATAGCTTCAAATATTGCATGTATTTTATAGCTTCAATTGTTGGATGTTATTTATAGCTTTAAATGTTGGATGTATTTATAGCTTCGAATGATGGATGTATTTTATAGCTTCCAATGATGGATGTATTTTATAGATTCAAATGTTGAATATATTTTATAATTTCAAATGTTGGGTGTATTTTAGAGCTTCAAATGTTGGAAGTATATAGAGCAACAAATGTTGGGTGTAATTTATAGCTTCAATTGTTGATTGTATTTTACAGCTTCAAAAGTTTTGTGTATTTTATAGCTTCAAATGTTGAGTATATTTTATAGCTTCAAATGTAGGATGTATTTTATAGCTTCAAATGTTGGGTGTATTTTATAGCTTCAAATGTTTGTTGTATTTTATAGCTTCAAATGTTGAGTATATTTTATAGCTCAAATGTAGGATGTATTTTATAGCTTCAAATGTTGGGTGTATTTTATAGCTTCAAATGTAGGATGTATTTTATAGCTTCAAATGTTGGGTGTATTTTATAGCTTCAAATGTAGGATGTATTTCATAGCTTCAAATGTTGAAGGTATTTTCTAGCAACAAATGTGGGATATTTTTTCTAGCCACACATTTTGGATGTATTTTATCATCTCAAAAGTTGCATGTATTTTATAGCTTCAATTGTTGGATGTATTTTATAGCTTCAATTGTTGGGTGCTATTCATTGGTTCAATTGTTGGATATATGTTATAGCTTCAATTGTTCAATGTATTTTATAGCTTCAATTGTTGGATGTATTTTATAACTTCAATTGTTGGATGTATTTTATAGCTTCAATTGTTGGGTGCTTTTCATTGGTTCAATTGTTGGATATATGTTATAGCTTCAATTGTTCGATGTATTTTATAGCTTCAATTGTTGGATGTATTTTATAACTTCAATTGTTGGATGTATTTTATAGCTTCAATTGTTCGATGTATTTTATAGCCTCAAAAGTTGGATGTTTCTTATAACTTCAAATGTTGATATATTTTTGAGCTTCAGATGTTGGATGTATTTTATAGCTTCAATTGTTGAGTGTATTTTATAGCTTCAATCGCTGGATGCATTTTTTAGCTTTAAATGTTGGATGTAATTTATAGCTACAATTGTTGGAAGTATTTTATAGCTTGAAATGTTGGGTGTATTTTATAGCTTCAGATGTTGGGTGTATGTTATAGCTTCAATTGTTGTATGTATTTTTTAGCTTCAAATGTTGGATGAATTAAATAGCTTCAAATGTTGGATGTATTTTATAGCTTCAATTGTTGGATGTATTTTATAGCTACAGATGTTGGGTGTATTTTATAGCTTCAATTGTTTTATGTATTTTTTAGCTTCAAATGTTGGATGAATTAAATAGCTTCAAATGTTGGATGTATTTTATAGCTTCAATTGTTGGATGTATTTTATAGCTTCAGATGTTGGGTGTATATTATAGCTTCAAATGTTGGATTTATTTTATAGCTTCAAAAATTGCATGTATTTTATAGCTTCAATTGTTGGATGTTATTTATAGCTTTAAATGTTGGATGTATTTTATAGCTTCAATTGTTGGATGTTTTTATTTATAGCTTCAATTGTTGGATGTATTTTATAGCTTCAAATGTTGGATGTATTTTATAGCTTCATATGTTGGGTGTATTTTATAGCTTCAAATATTGGATGTATTTTATGGCTTCAATAGTTTGATGTTATTTATAGCTTTAAATGTTGGATGTATTATATAGCCTTAAATTGTTGATGTATTTATAGGAAATGTTGCGAGCATTTAATAGACACACATGGTACATGTATTTAATAGCCACAAATGTTGCATATATTTTTAAAATGCAAATGTTAGAGATATTTTAATTCCACAAATGTTGGATGTATTTGATAACCACGAATGTTAAATGTACTTTATACACGCAATTGTTGTGTTTTTGTATTATAGCCGATGGTTTTTGTGTTGAATATATTTTAAACCCACAAAGGATAGAAGTATTTTAACCATACAACTGTTGGATGTATTTGATGGCAATAAATGTTGAATGATTTTTGTACACGATCTTAAAAATTGTAAGCATTTCAACTCAACATAAGATATTTTACTTTACATTGTGTAAGAACAGGCTGGATCTTCAACAAGGTTCATGGACATTGGTAGACAGACAAGCTAACGTTGGTAGACAGACAAGCTAACGTTGGTAGACAGACAAGTGAACGTTGGTAGACAGACAAGCTAACGTTGGTAGACTGACAAGCTAACGTTGGTAGACAGACAAGCTAACGTAGTTAGACAGACAAGTGAACGTTGGTAGACAGACAAGTGAACGTTGGTAGACAGACAAGCTAACGTTGGTAGACAGACAAGTGAACGTTGGTAGACAGACAAGCTAAAGTTGGTAGACAGACAAGTGAAAGTTGGTAGACAGACAAGTGAACGTTGGTAGACAGTCAAGTGAAAGTTGGTAGACAGACAAGTGAAAGTTGGTAGACAGACAAGTGAACGTTGGTAGACAGTCAAGTGAAAGTTGGTAGACAGACAAGTGAAAGTTGGTAGACAGACACACACATGAACGTTGGTAAACAGACAATCTAATATTGGTAGACAGACAAGTGAACGTTGTTAGACAGGCAAACACAAGACACTTACTCCTGAGTTTTGGCTCCAGAAAGTCCACCTAGAAGACCACCAAGGATGTCGGTTAAAGTTTTTAAAAATCCTCCAATAAGACCTTGTGCAGTGTTTAGTATTCCTCCCACGAGTCCACCACCTTCTCCACCGAGGATTCCACCCAAGAGTCCACCACCTTCTCCACCGAGAAGTCCAGGGATAAGCCCACCTAACAGTCCTCCACCACAACCGCCTTCACCTTTGCCTCCACCGATAAGTCCACCTATGAGTCCGCCGCCACCTTTTCCTCCACCGAGAACTCCACCAACAACATCTGTAAGTGTGTCCAGCAGTGCCCTCTTGTCGACCTGAACCTCATCAACAGGGACAGACCTCACTGAGGTCACGGCGACAACAGCGACAAGAAGCTGAAGAGATCTCATCTGTGGAGTGGAGAGCAATGCTAGAATGGATCAGATTGAGTTGGCGGATGCACCGGGCTCTCTACGGGAGGTTATTGTAACAATGACGAAGCTTTAAAATAATGATAATAGAGATGGGGTAGACAGTGAACAAGAAAAATAGATGTGGACAAAGAGGAATGGAAGCTCACAGATACGGAGTTATCGTGGCAAATAGTGTCAAAGTAGGAGGGGAGATTGTTGGTGAGTGAGGGAAGGATATATAAGATTTGTTGAGATGAGGGCATAGAAAGGTGTAGGGTAACAGGGGAGTTAAGGAAATTGTGGTTTAGGATAGAGTGAAGCGCGATGATGTAGAAAAGTAGATAGCAGAAATATATTTTAGATGATAGAGAGAATGAATGTAGGTACAATAATTTGAATTTTAAAATAGAAAATGAGAGGAATGAAACGGCAAGTTAATGAAGTATAACTTTAGCAGAAAAAAAAATAATATTAGAAGATATAGAAACGACAGGGAACCGCGATAGCTCAGTGGTTAGTGAACTGGACTACCACGGACAAGGGGTAGGGTTCGATCCCAACCGGCGGCTTCCGGGTTCACCCAGCCTTAAATGGGTACCGGATTTTTTTCTGGGAAAGTAAAGCAGCACGGGCGAAATACTGACCACATTACCCCAAAAATCATGTGCTGAAGGTATGTAAAATATAGGGTCACTAACACCATATTTCGCTATACGCCACTTGGCGTGACGGGGGTACTTTACTTTTACTTTACTATAGAAACGACAGTAAATTTGGAATAATTGATAGCAGAAAGTAGAATATGAGAGGTTAGAGATGGTCAAAAACTAAGAGTTAGACAACAAATATAAATGTTCACCTCATACAGACGACAATAACCGAGGTATAGACGAGACCACACAGAAAGCTACCCTAAATAAAACAACAAACAACATACCTTTTCTGTTTTCCTAAACCTGGATTGAGGACTCGAGATTACAACACAAAGTCTGTGTATAAGCTAGGCTCTGGTGTCTGTGTCTTTTATTGTGTCCGAGTGTCAAGTCTACCATCCGTTGCCAACTCGTGATTCACAAGCTGAGGTGCATTAAACCTGCACTGATCTATTGAGATTATCAGATTGGTCGAGTCGGTGTAGGACTTCTGAGGGGCAATATTCAAATATCGACACTTAACTGTCAAGTTTTGTTTCAGAACGTGTTTGTTTATGTAGATGTTCGCTGTAGAGATCTGTTGATAGTTTCTCAAAGTCAAACTTGTGAAATGTGAGGTTTCTGGTGTCGCCATTTTGTGTTGGACACGTCAGAGTTGATCCATTGGTAGCCGTCAGAGGAGAGGGCAGAAATGGGAAAATGGAGTAAAGTTAGGAATATATGAATAGAGGGGGTGGGTGGGTGGACAGAGATGGAGAGTGAGTGGTGAAGTCAGTAGAAGAGAGTAAAGGAAACAGTGTAAAGGGATCAGTGGTAAGTGATTAGAGCTGATGAGGGGAAACAGGGCTGAAGAGGGAGTGGGAATGTGGTTAGAGATGAGATGAAGAAACAGAGTGAAGTAGTGATTGATGAACTGAGCAGAGCTGAGGAGAGACAAGAGTGGAGAAATGAGTGGTGAAGTGATAAGTGATAAGTAGAGGAAACGAATTGGAGAAGAGATAAGTGAAGTGATTAGAACTTTAGAGATTAACAGACGGGAGATATGTGTAGCGAAGTCTTTAGAGGTGTGTAATAAACAGAAATACAGATCCATTGTTAGCCGGCAGTGGATATGGAAGAAACAGAATTATTGAGTAAAACTGGGAAAAGATCAAGAGTGAGGACACAGAGTGGAGAAATGAGTGGTGAAGTGGTTAGAGGTGAGAAGAAGAAATAGAGTGGTGAAGTAGTTAGAGGTGAAAAGATAAAATAGAGTGGAGATATGAGTGGTGAAGCTGAGAAGATACAGGAGTGAGTGATTCAGTGAAAAGTGATGTAGGGAGTAACTGATTAGTGAAATGAGTAGTGAAGTGGTCAGAGGCTAGGATCATATTCAAATTTGAGGAGTGAGTGGAGTTGTTAGAAGTGAGAACAAGAAACAGAGATTAGGAGCGAGTGGTGAAGTCTTTAAAGTTGAGAAAGGAAAAAGATTGGAGGGGTGAGTGGTGGAGTGGTTACAGCTGAGGAGAGGAAACTGAGTTGAGAAGTGAATGTGAAGTGTTTATAGAAGAGAGGAGGAAATATTGTTGAGAAGTGAACGGTGAAGTGGTTAGAGTTAAAAATAGAAAATAGAGGGGCGGAGTGAGTGGTGAAGCAATGATGGAAGGAATTGTGAATCATTTAGAGCTGTGGAGACAAAACAGTGAATGAGTAGTGAAGTGATTAGAGCTGGGGTGGGTTAACAGAGTGTATGAGTGAGTGGTGATGTGTTTACAACTGCAGTGATGTAAATAAATGAAGTGAGTGAATGGTGAAGTGATCAAATTTGAGAAGATATAAAATAGATGATTGGTAGTTCATTGGTGAACTGATTAGACACAGACTGGGAGAGAGTTAAAATATTAGAACAAGCAAAAAGGGGGGAGGGGGTAGTTTAAACAGTGACGGGTCTGTTTGAAGATATAGTTTAGGAGAATAACAGAAGGATGCTTGTGGGGTGATTTAGCTGAAGAGAAGTCAGGGAGAGAGTCATCTAACGAAAACATAAAGGTGGAGAACATATCGATGATGGATATAGAGACGTGAACTGAGAGGTAAATAGATTATATAAGAGAACATTGAGAGGTGAACTGAGTGGTAAATAGATTATACAAGAGGACACGGAGACGTGAACTGAGAGGTAAATAGATTATACAAGAGGACATAGAGACGTGAACTGAGAGGTAAATAGATTATATAAGAGGACATAGTGACGTGAACTGAGAGGTAAATAGATTATATAAGAGGACATAGTGACGTGAACTGAGAGGTAAATAGATTATATAAGAGGACATAGAGACGTGAACTGAGAGGTAAATAGATTATATAAGAGGACATAGAGACGTGAACTGAGAGGTAAATAGATTATATAAGAGGACATAGTGACGTGAACTGAGAGGTAAGTAGATTATATAAGAGGACATAGAGACGTGAACTGAGAGGTAAATAGATTATATAAGAGGACATAGAGACGTGAACTGAGAGGTAAATAGATTATATAAGAGGACATAGAGACGTGAACTGAGAGGTAAATAGATTATATAAGAGGACATAGAGACGTGAACTGAGAGGTAATAGATTATACAAGAGGACATACAGGCGTGAACTGAGAGGTAAGTAGATTATATAAGAGGACATAGAGACGTGAACTGAGAGGTAAATAGATTATATAAGAGGACATAGAGACGTGAACTGAGAGAGTAAATAGATTATATAAGAGGACATAGAGACGTGAACTAAGAGGTAAATAGATTATACAAGAGGACATAGAGACGTGAACTGAGAGAGTAACTTGCTTTTACTTCCCAGAAAAATCTCCAGTACCCATTTTTACAGGCTGGGTGAACACCGGGGCCTATTATCAGAAAAAAAATAAATCCTCTTCTGGGAAATGAACCCAAAACTTTATGACCAAACAACGAACGCACTAACCGCTCAGCCACCCAGGCTCCAAACTAGAATGCGTTCATGAGTTAAGGCAGGGGACACAACCCACACACAAATAGAGAAGTAATAAACAACAACATAGGTACGCCAGACACGGGACAGCTCGTTGGCCGGGCCCGAGAACCTATCAGCAGATCTCTGGAGCTAACATTTACATCAACAAACACGTTCAAGGTGCAGAGTTGGAGTCGCTACGAGTCTCTGTGCGTGAACATTGTCCCTCTGATGTCAGAAAACTGCTCGATAAATCGGAAAATCTGAATGGAAATTCAAATGTTTTCTAGCACTTCATTTCGGGATCAAAAGTCGTTTTTATTTTGAGCTCGTCATGTCCCCGGTTACAGTTTGAACCATTTTGTTAGTCTCGTTCAGTCCTAGCTCAACGTTTTAAGCATTTTATTAGTCTCGTTTAGTCCTAGCTCAACGTTTTAAGCATTTTATTAGTCTCGTTTAGTCCTAGCTCAACGTTTTTAAGCATTTTATTAGTCTCGTTTAGTCCTAGCTCAACGTTTGAAGCATTTTGTTAGTCTCGTTTAGTCCTAGCTCAACGTTTGAAGCATTTTGTTAGTCTCGTTTAGTCCTAGCTCAACGTTTGAAGCATTTTGTTAGTCTCGTTTAGTCCTAGCTCAACGTTTGAAGCATTTTGTTAGTCTCGTTAAGTCCTAGCTCAACGTTTGAAGCATTTTGTTAGTCTCGTTTAGTCCTAGCTCAACGTTTGAAGCATTTTGTTAGTACTCGTTCAGTCCTCAGTCAACGTTTGAAGCATTTTGTTAGTCTCGTTTAGTCCTAGCTCAACGTTTGAAGCATTTTGTTAGTCTCGTTCAGTCCTCAGTCAACGTTTGAAGCATTTTATTAGTCTCGTTTAACTCTCATTCTCAGTGTGAAATATTTTGTTATTCTTGTTCAGTCGCCGGTCATATTTTGAAACATTTTGTTAGTCTCGTTTAGTTATCGGTCATAGTTTGAAACATTTTGTTAGTCTCGTTTAGTCATCGGTCATAGTTTGAAACATTTTGTTAGTCTCGTTTAGTCACTGGTCATAGTTTGAAACATTTTGTTAGTCTCGTTTAGTTATCGGTCATAGTTTGAAACATTTTGTTAGTCTCGTTTAGTTATCGGTTATAGTTTGAAGCATTTTGTTAGTCTCGTTTAGTCCTAGCTCAACGTTTGAAGCATTTTGTTAGTACTCGTTCAGTCCTCAGTCAACGTTTGAAGCATTTTGTTAGTCTCGTTTAGTCCAAGCTCAACGTTTGAAGCATTTTGTTAGTCTCGTTCAGTCCTCAGTCAACGTTTGAAGCATTTTATTAGTCTCGTTTAACTCTCATTCTCAGTGTGAAATATTTTGTTATTCTTGTTCAGTCGCCGGTCATATTTTGAAACATTTTGTTAGTCTCTTTTATTCACTGGTCATAGTTTGAAACATTTTGTTAGTCTCGTTTAGTTATCGGTCATAGTTTGAAACATTTTGTTAGTCTCGTTTAGTCATCGGTCATAGTTTGAAACATTTTGTTAGTCTCGTTTAGTCACTGGTCATAGTTTGAAACATTTTGTTAGTCTCGTTTAGTTATCGGTCATAGTTTGAAACATTTTGTTAGTCTCGTTTAGTTATCGGTTATAGTTTGAAACATTTTGTTAGTCTCGTTTAGTTATCGGTTATAGTTTGAAACATTTTGTTAGTCTCGTTTAGTTATCGGTTATAGTTTGAAACATTTTGTTAGTCTCGTTTAGTTATCG